>OU452227.1:17323290-17923290 GCA_911728455.2 Marthasterias glacialis | reverse complement strand
AAACACGCAGCGAGGCCAACCGTTACGTCACCACCAACCAACACAACCCCCCTCTATCATGCATTTAATGACGTAGCAATTTGTATGGCAGGATATCAGCCTTTATCGATTAAGGACTAACCTGATCAGATGGTTGGAGTTTCTCTGGCACCTCATCACTATGAGTGTACAATGTAGTCTTGTATTTTTGAAGTGGAATAAGAAGTTCGTCACGTTTAGCGGAAGGTCCACCGTTCGTCTCCATCTTGCTTTACAGCTGGACTAGATCGTGCAGGCCTATACGTAGAAACTAACCCAGTATCTTACTGCTGAACCATGCGGTGAAGTCGGTCACGGTACCTGCAGATAAACTCTTCTGACCGCCCTCGTTTATCATGATAACTCTTTATGAGTTGACTTGCCGTAACATTGTTATGAACAATTTACATATGAAATGGTTTGTTTAAGTTTCTGGGGCGATAATGTGAAAACTTGCCAGCTTCAATGCTGAAGTACAATGTATGTCAGTCCTTGCCTGCAATGCCCCGGGACTGCTTTTGTGCTAACACACTGTACCAAAAACACAATTTCTTTGTTTGGTGAGTGTGGATTATTTTGCCACTATTTTAGGCATTCAGCAAACGACCCTGAAATTCGGAGGATTGTTATAATCCCAAAATCTACACCAAGATGTATTATTGTATACTTCCCTTAAACTTCCCTATACGTGACAGCAACAGCGAGCTGAATAGACGTTTCTTCCGTGTGTGTTTTGTGTGTGTGTGTGTTTTTGTTTTGTTTTGTTTTTTAATTTAAGAGGCGCTCTATGGTCAATTTAAGTTTTTTGATGCACAGCGGCACAGCCAGGATCTTTTCATTGGGGGCACAGGGGGGGGGGGGGGGGGCATTGCTTTAGGATATAGACAAAATTCGCATCGGAATGGTATCAAATTTTACATTGTCAACGCGAGGTTATAGACTTGTAATTGCTTCTCCTCAATTTCATAAGGACTCTAGCTATTAAAAATGGCACCAAAAAAATTGAATTCGACCTTGGAGTCTCCCTTTAGTTTAAACGTCGAATGCGCACAAAAACGGGGTTTGTTTTCCTCCAAGAGCGAACTCATAAGTTATATTTAAAGGAGGATCTGTTGGTTTTGAGCGAGGTGGTAGAGTGTACTCATTTATTGTTTATTTATTTCAACTTGTTTATACACGGTAACCCATATAACAAGGTTTTTTTTCAAGGGGCCGTGTGGCATAAAAAATGGCATGACAATTTTGAACAATATACAAGGTAAAATAAATAATTAAGTCCAAAGATAAAGCAAATTTAAAACCCACAAAAAGCAACAACTAAAGCCAGACGGATAAAACAGAACTTGTATACAGTTCGAATAGTAAAAATCGAAAAGAGCAGCTAATCAGAGGGTAAATAAGTAATATGTAAGTAATTATTGTATAATGGATATTATCTAATTATACACAGAGAAGTTAAATCAATTAAAATAATGAGAAATATACATAAATAAATCATTATTTTATCTCAATTATTCTTATCTGAATTATTTAAAAGAAATACATACCCTCAAGTCATTGTAAGGCCAGTCATGTCCCATATTGCCCAACTCAGCTATGTCTTACCTCCTCACCTTGAATGACCAAAAACATTCCTTTTTACAACGATTATTTCCCTTTTTTTATCACTATTCTGATATTCTTATTAATAAAATGTTCATGTTTACCACTTGTTAATAGTTATTCTGCCGAAATGGATGAGTACAGTTAATGCTATCGTAAGAATATTGTTTTTATTACTAAATAAATTATTGTGGCACGTCTGTCTCCAATAATAGGAAGTCAAGTTCCTTTAAAACAATTTGAAAATAATTCAAGTGGCTATTAAGTTGGGAAATATAAAATTAAATTTTACAGGCAACGTTTACGGGTTTTCATGGCTACATCACTGGCGTTATTTGATGACCTCAAATTGTATTCCCTTCAGTGGTCACCGAGCTTGTTAAATTTAAATGAGGCATTGACAATGGAGGGCGCTGCATCCACGCCGGCAACTGCCGCTATTACATTATTCGTGTATAACGATAGAGTTATAGAGTTATATTGACCCCATGGACTGAGCTACAGTCTTAAGACTTGTTTTCCTTAAAACCTATACATAGTTACTTGTAAAGGAAACATATTTGTGTTGCCCTTTGGTTGATTAAAAATTGATGGTGCACTCGAAAAACTCATGGGTCAGCATTGATCCGGATTTCGGGGGGGGGGATGGGGATAGGCGGGGGGGGGGGGGGGATGAATAAAAAAATTAAATTTACAGGCAACGCTTACGGCTTTTAATGTTACATTACTGGCGTCATTCGATGACGTCAAATTGTATTCCCTTCAGTGATCGCCGAGCTTATTAAGTTTAAATGAGGCATCGACGATGGAAAATGGGATTTTAACTCGGATCCTGCGTCAGTTTGACCCATTTCTTTGTCATTTTGGCACAGAATCCGGTTTATTTGTGACCGTGAAATGGGTCAGGCCCAACGAGACCCGGGAGTTTGGAGAGTGTAATGAATGAGGGAAAAATAAGATGGCTGCTGTATTATAATGCAATACGCAAACATGTATTTTACATTTACTGTAACTGTTTCATTAGCATTTTGTAGTCTTGTAGATAACGTGGTCAGCTCTATTTCAAGACAGTGTGGGCAGTTTGATATACTCTGGACCATCATCAAAGTCGGTTTAACTGTGAGCAGCTGTTGCGTTGATGTAACACGGTGACACGAAAAGGGTATCACCCTTGACCATGGACGCGATTGCAATATAACCCGTCATACCCATCACGACGGGACACAGAGCGGTGATTAGTATACAAGCCACCGTGTCAAACCTGTGCCAGAACCTGTGATAAAGAGACAAAATGATGTGTGAAAGGTTATTGTACATCATGGTGATTATCACCATCATTGTCACCACTGTCGTCGTAATGGGAGACTTTTGAGAATGCTAGGTGGCAGCAGACTACCAGGTATTTCCGTTGTTCTCAGAAATGTGCTTAAGAAATGTTGTTGAGAGTAAGTGAGCAGGGTTAGGGTGAGGGTGTTGTTTGTAATGACCGTCCCTCAAAATGTGTCATTATATACTGTAATGTCAATCATCATCATTTTCGTCGATCTTGCATCCTCTCACAAAACCCGTCAATATCAATCAATATATCATCATTTACGTCATCATAATATCGTCATTGTAACCTTTAATATGGATACTTATATAGGGCAGGTTTTCGGCACACCCCGATAATGGTAGCGTGTCGTGGCCGGGCGGTCAAACCCAAAGAACTCATGTTAGTCTTGGCTGGCTGAGTCGTCGGTGTATGGGTTAGGGTCTCCGGTCGTGGCACGCGTGCCCTTCAGCAAGACACCACTAATAATTGCTTCTCATCACCTATGACTGAGTAAATAGGTACGTGTACCTGTGAGGGTGGGATTGTATGCCCATTTTGCTGTCGGTGCTGCATACTCTTAAGGAGTTGAGATGGTTTCAGAACTGTTTAGGGCACGATGAACAGGGTTATTGATAATGTAAGGCATTTACGTTTGAGGGATCTGTTTGGCTTGAAAAGGCACTCAATGAATACATGTTATTGTGATTTTGCCAGTAGAACTTCCAGTGTACTAGACCGCTCGACCACGACTCGACAGAAAGTCTTTTTACTCTATCTCAGCAAATTTTACTCACGGATTTTGTGAAGAACTTTCCGGCATGTAGATGCCTCTCAGTCTTAAATAGCAAAGTGACGGCGCAATGAATATCAAGAAAGGTGCGACAAAGGCCGATACCAGCGTCACCAAGACGGAGAACTGGGGTATAGACTCTGCACAAAACACTTGTAATAAAACAAGACCTGTGCGAACTACCACTCGTTTGCTCCCAAAATCTGGAGAAAGAGAAGCACAAGAGAAACTAGATTTAAGATTTGTTTGATGGGGGTAACGGTAACGTCATAGACAGTCCACAACCGTCACTCACTGTCACACTTTCTGTACTCGTCACGTCATCTTTCAAACATTATTATTGTTTCTCTCTTGTTTTTGTCATTGGTCTGCGTTTGGTTATTTTCAAAAGGCACTTCTTAAAAAGTGAAGACGATTTTAGTACTCAAATGGAATATAGTCAAAGTGTTGTTACCCTCTGGAATATTCAAGACTTCCTCAATATGCTGAAACATCGGACTGTTCTGTGGAACTATAACGAGGGCGCTGTGAATGACCAACGCCACGGCTGAAGAGACGACTACCACTCGATCGGGCAGAGTATACAAAACACTCACTCCGGCCTTATTTGAGCTGCTGGTAACAAGATTAGCAAATGCGAAGTAGCCAGTAATTACTGCACAAGCTATCGTCCCACCACAGACTGCAAGGAGGAAAGATATCTTAATGTGTTAACAAAATAAACTTCATTATCTAGAGATTGTAGTTTGTATAGAGCTTGTAGACCGTCACCGTGCTGTGCTATCTTGCCTGGTAGTGCAATTTGAAGCATGGTTGCTAAATTTTAATGACCATAGAGTGTTTAAGGACACGAAATAATTGTGCTTATACCAGAATAGGTTTCCATTCAAAATACCATGTCATTGTGTACCATTTGTGACTGGTTCCCTGCTCATTTTTGCTCAGTAGAAATTTATTAAAGCAATTGTCTGCTTTTAAGTAGCTCTATGAAATTTGCTTCAAACGATTTTCCCACACATTGTCTAATTTTCTACTGGCTCATTGGAGAGTTTCGGACGCTTGGTGGCAGCAGCAAACATAAATGGTATTCTTCATCCCCGATAATAATATAATAATATGGATAATAATATAACGGCTCCTGTAAAGAATGGTTCCAGTTAATCACATCTGCAGATACCGAAATGATGTGACATAAGTCCAAACAATCACTATATTCCACCTAATTTACGTGTACGTACTTGCAAAGGTCGTGACGACACACTTGTTGAAATCCTTCGGGTTGCGCATGTCACGTTGAATGACTGGTATGGCAAAGTGAACGAACGGTATATAAATGCTGATACCACAGAGTGATGATAAAGACCATGCATCATAAGAAGATGGTGGGACAGGTCGAACTGATGTATCGAAACTAAATACAGCGTCGACTATCAGGAAGATGAAACAAAGCAGGGCAGTGATAAAACTCACCCCACTGACGGGCCTGCAAAGTCAGACGGTGGAAAATGTGAATGTAGCGCCGTTCAAACTCTCTTGTTTTATCATGTTGTTGTACGGTCATGTGCTCGGAAGAAGGTCGTAAGGCTGTACGACCTTTTCCGGCCACACAAAGGTGCACAAATATTAAAATGGCTCATTTGAAAAAAAAAGTATGGCATGACTGTTGAATGTTTGATACCTAAGTTATACCCTAGACATTTTTCCTCCCCATTTCCATGCGGAGTTCAAGTGTTATGATATGACTTATAAATAACAGAAAAACGACAAAACGTTCAAACTAAGTTTTCCTGAAACACAGTTTTAGACAGTCATTGCTTACGACCTTTTGCCGATTATACTTGTGCTATACGTCCTTCTTCCGGGCAACCCATAGATGTACATCGGGTAACAAGTTTCTTGGTCGTGGGTCAGAACGAGCTCATACAGCATTTTAATTAGTAACAAAATTATTGATTGAAGTAAGTCGTTTGCTATGGTTTGGTTTGAAATGGGTACTTTGAAAAATATCCTCCCGAGATCAAGTTGAAGGATGCCTTTTCCCCAATTTTGTTGGCCACCGAAAATGTTGTTTATAGAAACAGAGCTAGAAAGTAGTCATTCATTTAGACTAGTCCCATGTCTTTAAAAGAAAACATTCGGCAGGAACGAGGGCGGTCCAAAAGGCCGGTATCTGGCGTTGTTCACAAGCCCTGCGGTATGACGTCAGATGTTCAGGCTATCATTGTATTATTCTTATTTATAACACATCATATTGATTCTGAGTTATAAAGACCCCTATAGCGCCACCTACCATGAATCTTTTGGTGTACCGAGCCACATAAATGGACATATAATCAGGCCAAATATTGGCGGCCAGAAGCAGTATGTCCCAAGCGCAGACTGGCCAACTACGATGTACACCAAATCGACAATTACTAGCAGCATCAAAGGGCCTCCTGCAAAGCTGCAAACACCCACCAGAAGATTGATTGCCGATCTGAAAAAAAAGAATACAATTCAAATACAAATTTTCGAAGAAATCTAACCCATATAAAAAAGTATTGCCTTGTTATTTTACGACAAGTGGTGGCGCTGTTGTATGGCAGAGGCCAGCAGAGCCATGCGCGGAGGCGCGAATAGAGAGTTGAGAGCTATTAAGATGTCAAAGGTCGTCACGCTCCACTGCTGGGCTTTTTAAGTGTTTTGCTGCCAAATACAACTTGATGCATTATGCTGCCACATACTATTTAATGTTATGTTTGAATTGCTTTAGAACTAGCTCCGCAAGCTGTCGCAACTCATACGAGTAGAGTGTTTATCAAAGTACGCAATAGCACCATTCCCTTTCGGTGTTTAGGCCAGAGTTAAAGATTGAGTTTAGATGCATGAAACTACGTTTCTTAATACATAGTGGGATTGGCTGTACGTCTTGTGGTCTTTTAAGCTATAATCCCCGACTCCAAGGCCGTCTAATGCGTCATTAATCTCTCTCTCGTTAATTAATTATACATGATCGAGAGGAATTTGGCTGTTAGTCATGAAACAGTTGTTTATCATAATAGTCACATAACATCAACCCCACACTGTTCGAGGGGCAAACACTGAAATTCGATTATTAGCTCAACTGAAAAAAAATGTTTGTTCATGAGCTCAAAGGATTGTTGGAGAAGTGTTTGGTATGGTGAATGCCATTTATCATGATATATTTTTAAGAGGCGCTTGAAAGTACATCTTCTTGAGGAAAAAAAAACTTCCTCTGGATAACCTTCCAGTAGATTGTGTTTTTGACTAGTTTTTTCGTTCGTTTTTGTTTGAATCTTCCTGGTTCCCATCCCTGTGTTGTCAACATTGTTGTTGTTGTTCACTCTATATTCTTATTGCACTACGAAGGGGTTAAAAGTATATTTCCCTTCCAGCAGAAATGTTGTACACTGGTTGACATCAGTGTTCGGGATATATTATTGAAATCCTTGTCTGGCCTATTGTCGTCTTCGCCGTTTACGGTCATGGCTGACTAGCTGACTTTGGGGTATTGTACTGCTCACTTACACCTTGAACAAATATCCTTGGCCTATGGGTTCATTGTATGTCATTTGACATTTTTACCAATAAAACAAGTCAACCAAAGAGTAACCCCTATTAAAGCGTGATGGGAACCAACATTAGCTCACATAAGTCTCGCCTGAATTTAAACATGTTTGTGAACTTGCGGTTCCAAGTTACATTGCTTTATCTGATGAGGGAAACAAAATTGCGATTTTTAGCCTAAACCCAACATTCGAAAAACGCGCGAGACTTGCACGATTCATTCTTTAATCCCTGATGACGTGTGCTTTGAGGAGAGCCAAGTGGTTCTCCTGAAGACGATCAGAGCATACTGATCGAAACGTCGAGCTGTTTCATCATTTGTCTTTATATTGTTCGGTGTCATATTCCCTATGGTACGGTTGTGTATCCAATAAATTAATATCAATTAAAACATAATAGACGAATTCCGATAATAGAGGGGGGGGGGGGGGGGTTATTCCGTTTTTAGATGCTGTACTTCTACCATGTACCCTGTGTGCAAAAGGATCACATTCCCATTGTACCAAATAGGAGTCAGACTAATTGCCCTTCAAGTCTCGATGTGGTTATATTGAGTAAAATAGGGAAGATTAAGATGGTTAAATATCATGACAATTTTATTTACACTTCAGGACATCTACCTTGCACAAGGCCCGCCGGCTTCATATACGCGATTGCCCCGTATGGATGCCGGTCCAAACACCACCTCTTCTCGACAATATTCCAGCAGCTTCCAAGTAGTGTAGCGGTGTACATCATGGTTACGATTAAAGCACTTAGAATAAGAATACCAACCCATCCTGTTATGCAGAAAATAACACATTTTTAATGTTGTGATACCCGTCTGTAAGACGAGTAATATACGATGATGCAATAAGACTGTCTGCCTGTTCAGTCTGTTCAGCCTAAACCGAAGCCGTGGATTCGAAAAGGGCCTGTATAATTATTTAAGCTGAACTTGATGATCCAAACTGCAGTTGGATCCCAACTACAGTTTGCCAGGTGTAGACCTCTGGAACGACATCACACGTGGCCACAATCTGTCCTCGATCTGCCATTTTGGAAGTCAATGTAACACACGGGGAATCATGACTCCCAATATGGCACAACAAGATTAATTTTGAGAGTATGACGTCAGTTGAATTGGGTCAATAATTTGAGTGCTTTCAACTTCGGTGGAGCTTGAGTAACTATCGTTGGGACAAGATTCTGCGTTGTAATTGGGAGACTTTTTTGAGGACACCAGGTGGCAGCAGACTTATCAATTAAAAACCGGTGTTCTCAGAAATGTGCACATGCTCAGAAGTACATGAACAGTGGAAGTTTACCTGGTAAAGTCTGCTGCCACCTAACGTTCCAAAGTCTCCCATATCCGAAAACATTAACATCACATGTTAATCATACCTGTATATGCAACAACTTGTATTACAGCAGTTGTTCCGAAACCTGAAAATATTGCAGCGAGAACTAAAAACGTTTGCCAAAAGTTCAGTCCTTCTTCTTGATTCTGTAAGACAGCAAAATAATTGTACATCATACAATACTTCTGTTACTGAACCATTACGTCACCCTGGAGCCTTTTCCGCTTACTGTGCGAGTACCGTTATTTGTGTTTACAGTCCTCTTAATTATGAAAATCTTTCGCGCCCTAAAGACTGTTCCTTTCCCTGTTTATATAAATTTTCTCTCTCATTTTATCAACACGCCCCAATTGAGTAACTGTCTCAACAACTGTGGATATCTCGCGCGTGCTCCGTGAAAGAGCGCGATTTTGTTTCCTTTACATGGGGCTTATATGGGGCTTATTCAAACTTGGGTCTCTCCCAAGTAAAGTTGAGACAAGACTTGTACGGTCTGCAGTGGCTTATTCAAACTTGGGCCTCTACCAAATAAAGTTGAGACTTGCATGTTCTACAGTTTGGCGTATTCCAACTTGGGACTCACCAAATTGGAGTTGAGACGAGATTCGCATGGTATACAGTAGGCTTATTCAAACTTGGGCCTCTCTCAGGTAAAGTTCAGTATCATCTAGTCTGTGTGAAATTAGTTCAACGAAAACCCACTCATGGCCAAAGTTGTCAATTTCCAAGCAAAACAGTTCTTTTAGCTTGCTTGTTTTCCACACGCATGGTCTCGCCAGATCAACTGTGCGTCAAGCCACACAACTGTTGTGTCAGAAATCAGCCATCTGACAAAGTCATGCATCATCGGAATGAAGTAAAAAACACTTCTGGCAACAACTCTGATTGGGCATGAGAAAAAAAATTATATTTTTTCTTTATGCAAAATGAAGGCACCAAGGTTAAAATCACTTGGGTATAGCGGCATTGGTTTTGAAACTCTCTACATGTATATAATAAAACAAACACTTTGAAGCCGACCAGCCTGTGGAAATTTTATCAGAAGTTGTTATCAGAGATTATGGCCTTGAATACTAAAGGAATTATTTCAAATCAGCAAATCGAATTTTCAACTGATATGCTGCATGTGGGATAAGATAGTGGTAATAATGCTGAGTCTAAGGTCGTGTCTGAGTTAACGGCCTCGGCATTGGGCTTCGGTCGCTTGAAAAGTCTATTCTTCAACGTTGTCGCTGCTGCCAACGGCCATAGACGTAGCCGAAGTCGCTTGATTTGGACACAGTTTGTACCGAACAAGAACCAGGCTATAATGTCTTCCAAGCCGTTATTTTTGAATGGTATGAAAACAAGGTGGCGGCTGCAACAACATAAAGGTCCTTTTCGAAACCACGGCTTGGTCTTTGGGCTTGGGGCTTAGACTCCGTTGGTTATTTTAAACCTGTGTTGTCCATGCATGATTATAAATGGGCAGACAGAGCCCAAGCCCAAGCCGGAGCAGTGTTTTTGAAAATGTGTCCAAAATGGCTGCTGTGGCTACAGCTGTTGCCGATGAGGGCACTGAGCAGCCTGTGCTTCAACGCTTGTAATAACTTGTGATCCAGCCGCAACCGCCGATTCCTAAAACGGCTTTAGTTGAAGATCTGAGCTCGTACAAACAAAGACAATGGCGGATATCTCTTAGGCTAATGGAAATTAATTGTTAGGGCTTTGGCACCATGTCCTGCCAAGTAATTTTCATTATTGACCTTACATATCTCATCTTGCAGGCTTGTACATAAGTAAAGCTGCAATAGTGTCTCTTCTGCAATACAGCGGTATCCACTTGTGAGTTATGGATTTGTGTATGTCTTTTGTTACTATCTGGTGATTTTTTTTTTAAATTTTTTTTTTCAACAAGCATTCGTTTCAATTACCTTCACCATCATTATAAGTTATTTTATGTTTGTTCCATTCAAATCGTCCTATAGACTGTGGTCAAAGTATTAACGTGAAGAAGGGTCTTCACTGTTGTGGCAAGTTGACTGGTCGTTAATGCGTGCGTGAAAATCTCTTTAACATAGGTGAAGGACTTTTTATTTTCATGTTCACCGGCATGCGCAACAACAATATGTCTAGCTTTTATACCCGTGCCAGTGTACCTGTTCATGATTTATTCATGTGATATGGTGGAATTTTTCCCAGTGTTAAAACATTAATGTATGTAAAAAAATAATACACAGTTTGTAGCGCCCCAAACAAACACTGTGGCAGTGACTGTTCAAAGCTGTCAAAGCAGAAATGGGGTCAGAGGGGCGGGGAATGAAGTAATAATACTGCTGCTATAACGATAGGTTTTGTACATCATTGTAACAATCGAAATTCGAATTTATCAAGTGTTCAAAAGATCTTTGGTTAGAGATCTTTGCCAAAATGAGTGGCGTAACTAAGGGGGGGGGGGGGCACGGGGGTACGTGCCCCCTTTTGAAAGCTGGACTTTCGAGATTAAAAATTACCAGAATAAAATGTTATATTTTATAAGCTTTTGTGTAGTAATTTCAATGATTTTCAATCTTATTTTATTATTTACACACAGGCAATTTTGTTTTACCTCATAACACGTCAGAAGATCGATGAAAAGGAACTTGTTTGGGAAAAATACAAACAGAAACTACAGCGTTAATTGGCCAAAAGTGCCCAACTATGAAAAATAGTGCCCGCCTTGTGCCCCCTAAAATGTTACCCTAGTTAAGCCGCTGATTATTGTATAAACTGACAGTATGTGAACGCCGACCCTTCCCCTAAATAAAATTTCACTACTTTGGTTACGGATGGTAAACAAAAACCGTTTGGTGACATCGTATAAAACAAAAAAAGAAGTTTTTTTTATGTTAAATAGCAATAAATATCCCATTTAGCATAACTTAACAAAACATATCTGTGGATTTCTGTATTCCCTAGCAAATGAAAACAACAGAAGCACCTTTCGCAATGACTGTTTTTATGGATCTACTTTTTATGGTACATTACGTGACACAATGAGTAAACATACAGGTTCAAACCCAAATCCCTAAGTACATGTAGCCCCCCCCCCCCCCAACCCAACACACTGAACACTCGCCTTTCGGATACAATCCTCATCGTCACTATCTCCGTTGATGATCTGCTCTTGGATTAGCGGCTCTCCTGCTGGGACCCCCTTCCGTGAACCCATCGTACGAAGCCGCTGCGCCATGAGATCTCTGTCACACTAGCTGACGGAGACAATTATGAACATTCAACATCAGTAGTCGTACTGACATTCTTTTCTCAAAAGCCACTATACCGTGTCACGACAGACCTAGGGACCACACAGGCAGTTATATTCGTTGGTGCATGGTACTGACCCAATACACCCCCCCCCCCCTCTAATGCATGTTCTAAACAGAAATAAAACTGGCCTTTAACTTAATATTCCGAGCATTTGTTATTTTGGGGTCAGGCGGGTGTCAAATAACCCACCGCCGGTGCTACTTGTAGATTTTTCGTCGAGGGTCGGTCTGGTTACGTATCCCTCAATCCGCAGTGTTCTCCGAGCCGTCATCTTTATTACCAATGTCACTGTTAACACGACCAATTATTTTCACTGTTTACATGCATGTAAATGTAAATGCGTCTGTTGAAGCTTTAAGTTTATTTATTATTTATTCATTTAGGCTTTAAAAACATCAACACACAAAGTTATAATATTCATTTTTTGTGTAAATCAGTTTCAATTTCCGCAAAATCAAAAATGTAATTTTTTTTATTACAAATCCATGGTGAATATTATATATCCAGCCACCCCACCCAAAAAAAGATAAATAAATAGAGCCTCCAGGGGCGTGAGTCGGCGACACTGACCAGAAATAAGCTTTTGACTTGAAATTCACTGACCGAACAATTTCCAATATCTACGCGAAAGTGGGTTGTAATTAATGTTCTCAAAATGTATGTCCTTTTATTGACATTATTTGATTGGTATGCTTCGGCGTATGTCCCCTTTTAAACTAGAATTCAGTTGACATTTTTCGTTAGTTTGTAAAATTTGCCATCTTTAAACCAAACCGAATCGCACTAACGTGCGTTGGTTACGGTTTGGTCGGAACAGTTGCGTCAATTCAGTACTGAACTCTCAAAAACGCTTGCCCAATTACCGAAACTCAGACATGTTTGTTGCAAAACGCCCAGCAATAGTCGTGGCTTCAAAGTTTAAAAAATGTCTGATTTCAATGATACACAATACAAGGAATGTAAATAATATCAAAATAATTTTCTTCTATAGTTAAGGTACCATAATATGTATATTCTATATATATAGCTCTATGTAAGTGTACATCTATAGCAGACTTTGTGCTTTACTTTAGTATTTCAAATGTGGGTTTGACGCTGGTTCTGGTTTTTAAAAGTGATAGAAAGCAGTTTGTGACTTTTATGGTGTTCTATTACCTACGCGGCGAATTTGCTTTATTTTAGGGGCGTTTTTTTGTTTTTTTAAGGCGTCTGAAGCAAAAAAAGTTCGCCGCCTAAAATTTAAAAAAAGTGGCCGCGTAAAAAAAGTGGCCGCGTAGGTGTCCATTATAGAACACCATAGTCTTGGTATTTTGGCGTATTTTGGCGTATAGCCATGTTGAAGTGAGTTGTGACTTTGTAATGAAATGTTTCTCCTTGTATTTCATGCAAAATTTGCTTTGATTTCGAAACACATGTTAGGCCGTGTTCGAATTAATGGTTTAGGCAGTGGCTATGGCTGGATTGCCGAAAAGTCCTATTCTTCAACGTTGTCGTTGCAGCCAACTGCCATAGCCGTAGCCAAAGTTGCTTGATTCGAACACGGCCTTGTAATTAAAAGCATAACTAATGAGCTTATGCAATAAGTTGAAGTAATAACATGCTTTGTAGTCTGTGCAATTTATGCTAATTTAGCACTACATATTCATCAGAACTAAGATGAAGTACACTCTAAAAACTCCCGGGCTGGATTGAGCCGGATTCTGGGTCAAAAGGGGCCTGACCCATTTCTGGGCCAAACTGACCAGAAACTGTGTTAAACTGACCAGAAACTATGTCAAACTGACCAGAAACTATGTCAAACTGACCAGAAACTATGTCAAACTGACCAGAAACTATGTCAAACTGACCAGAAACTATGTCAAACTGACCAGAAACTATGTCAAACTGACCAGAAACTATGTCAAACTGACCAGAAACTGTGTCAAATTGACGCAGAATCCGAGTCAAACTCAATATTTTAAAACAGTTTCCGGGTCAGCCTGATTCAGTCAAAATTCCCATTTTTTAATCAGTTTCTGGGTCAGCCTGTGTCTATTTTAGAGTATGAAACAATGATAGCCTAGATGCAGGTTGTCTACTCTCTGAGTAGCTTGTCTCAATTATTATAATCATTCCAGGATCTTGGCCGATCTCAATTAAGATCAAATAAAAGATTCAGATGTGGGAGAAACCCAATACAATGGGTAATGATAATGCGTGGCCATTCGATGATCTCATCATAGCTTATCTTTCTTTTTCTTTTTTTTCTTTTTCCGTCTTGCTTTTGTATTTCTGTCTTGTTGTCTGTTTGTATTGTCTGTCCAAAATGATGTTCCCAATAAGCTCTGGCTTCCCCGAACAGCCTCCATACTCATATACTTGTTTTATATTATTCTTGTCATTGATAAGTTGGTTTATCTTGTTACTCTTGTTATTACATTTTGATAGTTCCATTTAATTTGATACTTTCCAGTGTTGTTTATTTCTATCGTTTGTTGTTATTATCATTTTATGAGTATGGAAATAAATGTGAATTTGAATTGAATTGAATTTGAATAGCTTTTTTATGAGTTCAGGTAAATGAGACAAATGAGACGCCACTGCTTTTAACGAGTGCAGGCTGATTAATGTTTTAGTTGGTTCATACTTTTATATTTTAAGTACTGTCGATATATAATAACACAATACATTCAAAATTATACAGTCTAGCAATCAGTTATACTGTCAATGATGCTTGGCTGTTTACTGGTGTAAAAGTAAACGTAGTATTCATTTGTATAGCCCCTTTCACACTATGCTTTTCCCCGGGGATATCCACGGGGAATAGCGGTCGGTCGTTTCACACTTGATTCGCTTTACCCCCGGTCTGCCCCGGCGAATGAGCAAACCCCGTGAAATGGCCACCCCTGCTCCGGAGTAGGGGTAAACGGCAAAACCCCGGGGTATTTTTAATCTCCCAGGGAGTAAATACTAGTGGGAAACGAAAGCGGGTTTTGCTTACCCCAGTTACGTCATGTACACGGCAGACATATGGCGACGACTTCCGCTTACCAACAAATTCATCCCTAGTGTGAAACGTTCGACTGGAACCCCGTGGAATAACGACCCAGGGGATACGCATGCAGGTACAGTGTGAAAGTGCGCCGGGGTAAGCGAGGGGTAAAAAAACTCCCGGGGCCTCCCCGTGGTTGTATTCTCCAGGGGGAAAGAGATATAGTGTGAAAAGGGCTTATTTAGGTAGGGCATGTCTTTGACCCTAATAAAAAAGTGTAGCAACACCCAAAACCACATTCAGTTTTGGTAAGTAAAAGAATGTATTTTACACGCAAATAGTATCTTTGCTGCTTGAAAGTTTGTTGAATTATTTGTATAATATTGCTGTTTTTATTTGACACCTTATAGTTAATATAATTCAATAGTTCAGTTGAGAAAAATCATTTTGTACTTTCCTGTATATTTTTACATGATTGATTTTCTTTAAAAACAAAATTGTTAAGGAAAAACCACAAAAATAGGTCACTTGCTGACATGGCTGGATTCCTTCTGTGAAGTCACATGCATTACATAATATATATTCATGAGTGGATTTTTGAAAAAAAAGAGCACATATTTTTCATTCCTTTGGCAGACCCCGTCCAGGAACGATTGTCCTCTGGAATAGCCCATGAATAAATTATGTAATGATGATGTCGCAGAAGGAATCCAGCCATGTCAGCAAGTGACTTATTTGTGGGCGTTCTTGGAGACTATTACTTTGAAAGAAAATAAATCATGCAAAAATATACTGGAAGGCACACATTTCCAACTGAATTTTTATATGATAATTATTAGGTGTAAATTAAAAACATCAATACGTAGTAATTCACCAAACCTTTCAGAGATACAATGCATTAGAAATGAGAAGGAAAATAATTGCCTGAATTTTTTCCCGATTTATTTTTGAGAGGATAAAATAAATTGAATAAAATAAATTGAAAAAATCAATATGGCTTAAAGCCGCTGGCTTCGGCACCCATATTGAATTCCAACAATGCAATGCAGATTGTCATGTGACACTAAGCAATCACCTTTCTGGTAAATAATCAAAGGGTTAAAATATAAACATGTACAGTTACGTAAAAAAAAACCAAAACAACAACAACAATGCGGCTAATCAAGGTAAAACAAAAGGAGAAAAAATCGTTGACTATGACCCTACATAAAATTTAGAAAAAGTCATAGAATTTGGTGGTGATCAGTTGCACCGTAAAAAAAGTTATGATCAAACAAATTGCAGGGGGTATTTGTGCTTCCCCATTCTTGTCCTGACAGGGTTTATACACAAATACACACAGTCAAAAAGGTTCGGCCCTGCCAAGGTCTATTATTTCCCTTGAGATTTGGTCTTCAAAAGGCCACAGTAATTATTGATTGTGCTGTCTGTTTGTAATGAATTTTATATTTTGAGCCAATATACGTTGAAACACGGAGAGCAAGGTATTGTGATAATTATGACTGTAATCACTCAACGGTGACAGTTTTTATGATCATTTATGATCATTATTATTATTGTAACATTTGTATAACCATTTTCACAATCATCATCAGTTTCATCAAGTGGAACATCCGAACCTTCCGGTTCAGATATGTCACTATCGCGAAGGTCTTCATCATCCTCTCTGTCATCCAGAATTCTTATTATTACTTTGGTTGGACTTATTTGTCTTCCTCTTCTGCTAGCCATTTTCGAGAGAATGCACACACAGATGCTCACATTGGTTTATAGCAGGGCATGGCTAAGTCCATTACATGGCATAGCATGGTATGGTATGCACTTTGAGTTGGTTGAATAGATGAATGGTCGAAGTTGATGATCGGAATTGTGATCTTGTATCTATAACGTGAGGACATGTGGAGCATTTCAGTCTTTTCTTTGTTTAGTTTCATCCCGTTTGCCGAAGACCACGCGCTTTGATGTCATTCAAGCAGGTTTCGAGATTAGGATCACATCTGACTCGTCAGTTTGTTCAAGAATCGTATACAACTGGGTGTCATCCGCATAATGGTACACTCCATGTGACTTGTTAAGTCCTCCAATGGTGAACAATACATATGTATAAATTAAACTAGCAGCGTCTTTCAAATCAAGACACTCAACAAAAAATGTACAAAATGGACACGACGTCACACGTGCGTAATGGTTGCCATAGATACCAGCAAACAAAGTGGTATCGTAGCCGGTGTGGTGGTAGGGCGCGGTGCGGCATTTCGTTTTTGGCATCGATGCGTTATGTTGAGTTGCATAGTTCTCTCTAAGATTTGCAATGGTGAATCCGTACTTCAAGCTAACCCCGTTGGTGCCTCTTGTTTTGGCAGGCATCACGCCTCTGTTTATCTCCGTCAATGGGGAGATGTGTGGAGCAATGACCCTAGCCGATACGGTTGATGACGACGCATCACTCCTGAAGAAAGCGATCTTCAATTTCAGATCAACTTGCCGAAATATTCCCAAGCAGGGTGAGTGTACACTTTGTAACAAATTCAACAGATGTACAAATATCAAACTTTAAGGCTGTTCAGCTTATGATTGCATGTAGTGGAAGGTTCACGGAGACTTACTCTTTTGTTATTGAAAACATATCACTTCAATAAATGCTTTGCAATTGAACAGCGTTACCACAAGCTTCAACTGAAGAGTTGAATCCAACACTTACAATGTGTGCGGTCAGTGACTACACGTTGAAAGTGTTAAATCTAGTATGTAAAACTTTTAATCCTATACCTTTAAACTGTTAATTCAACATTTAATGTGCTGATTCAACAAATTCAATGACATTTTTTTGAGGATGTCGAATTAACACTATACAGTTTCGGATTCAACTCTTTGGCGGCGTATTTGATATTTGAAAATGCTGGATTTAACATTCAAAGTGTTGGATTCAACACTTTCAAAGTGTAGTCATTGACCGCACACATGTAACTGTTGGATTCAACACTTCAGTTTTTAGCGTGCAGAGGAAATGATGTCGTGTTAAAGTTCTAGTAAGTTTCTTCATTTGGCTATGAGAAACTAAAACGTTACCAGAAAAAGATTCGTTAGAACAAAATCTGGTGTGTTATTCTCGATAACCATTACAGCACTTACCCATCAGTTTAAAAACCTTAACCGGAACAAAAGTAATCCTAAATCGTCCCATCCCATAACATCCCTAAATTAAACCTGGTACGATCTACTCCTCATCCTATCCCAACCCCAAATTTACCTCAAATCCAACTCTAAACTCCAACTCCAACTCTGACCCAAGTATCCAACCTCGCCCAAACACGAATTCCCGAATCTAGATTCATCCTAATTCTTACGCTCTATACTTGTGTTAATAAATGTGTATAGTCTTGAAAAACCCACAAATTATGGGCAACATTATTTATTAACTTGATGTTCTAAATGATTTTATGATAGATGAGCTGAATGATTTTGTTTTCAACTTAGTAACTTAGTTGAGACACCAAATTTTCATGCTGATTGGTATGCGCGGCTGATGCCCTATTGTGGCATCGCGCGCATGCGTCGGACATAGCTAGCTGCGATGGACGGTGAAAAAACACCATAAACAAACAATTCTCGGATTAGTGTACACTGTAGTGGGTACTGCGTCATTTCAGCTAATGGCAAACTACGCTTAAATAATTACATGCAGTGACCGACAGAGTCACACTAACATTCGACTTTTGGTAATAATAAGGGAGAAAAGTGAACATTTATACCTAGCCTTGCGGAATTTCAAACAGAGAAAGGAATCACACAGTTTTGGAAAGCTTTTTCTTTGGATGATTTCAGCCTCAAAACTATGAAATTCTAATGTGTTGAAAAGAGTGTGTGATCGCGGATGTCTGACCGAAACGTTCCGTCGAGCAACCCGTACCATATCGTGAACGTATACGTTCCTTGTAGAATTTCCCAGACTTGCTGGAACTGTCCTGGCTTCATTCAGCCATTCAAAGGTCTCCGGTACATACAAACTCTGGAATATTTTTCACAGATTTCAAGAAAGAAAAGCCTCGATCGAATAAGCAAATGCAACAATCATCATGTACTGTACCGTACTTTCCCATGGAGGACGTCGTGTTTGTTTACATTTAATACCCACTACAGGTCACGTGACGTGGGTCGCGCAATCGGTCTATCCGAGCAGCTTGTCCGTGGAGGTTTGCACCACCGCAGATATGGCCGCCGCACGCGTGCATCAACGCACGCGTGCATCAACGCACTCGCACTGTGAATCCTCCACGCTGATTGGTACATTTACGCGGCTGACGCGCAATTGTCGCGTCGCGCGCGCGTGTTAAGGCCATAGCTGCGGCGGTGTAAACCACCATGAACGAGCTACTCATTGATCTCCATTAATAGACCGTTCCGACCTGTCAATCAAACTGTGCGCATTGACCAACTGGATCACGCCTTTTGGTCATGTGACCTCGGTCAAATTGCCGGGGGATCAGCACATCCTGAATCTGTACTTGGCGGCGTCATTTAGAGTGAAACGACGAGGTACCAACGTGTGCACACGCAAAAACGATTTTGAGAATAAGGTCAATTTCT
This sequence comes from Marthasterias glacialis, assembly GCA_911728455.2. NCBI lineage: Eukaryota > Metazoa > Echinodermata > Asteroidea > Forcipulatida > Asteriidae > Marthasterias > Marthasterias glacialis. The sequence continues at coordinate 17,903,812 of OU452227.1, read as the reverse complement.
TTAAAGATAAACTGAATATAGAACGTGGTTACAAAACGGAAGAATTAACCTATTTCACAAAGTCCAACGACGATCACAGAGCTTCTATGTTGAGCTTACCACCTAACATCGATAAAACAACAAGACTCCTCCCCTTGTTTTCACTTTGCCTTACTTCCAACAAATACGCCACTCTGTTCTCAAAAGTTCAATTTTCAAACACTTGCACCTAGATAGTGATAATGATTTCCTTCACAAGCTATTTCCTGTTCCACCTCTGTTGGCCTACAAACGACAGAAGACATAAAAGACAAAATAATACAAGCTCGACTTCAAGATTCAACCCAAGACGATTCGCTCAAAGAATAATTATTGGCCTGAACATTTTGCAAATCCTGCTTGAATACTACAAGAACTAACCGGGTACACAATATTAAAAGAACAAGGCCTCTTTCTACCAAACAACACCCCCTTCCTTTAATTTTCCTTCACAGTTAGTCTGCAGTATTAGTTGACCGCGGTCTTTGCCTTGCCCTGCCTCGATTCCCCGATTCTTTTTAATGTTACTCTAACTGTTCCTCCTGCCCCTCCCTCGTTCTCAACCAACCTTTTCCAATAAGCCATCATTCCCCTGCTCCTTCACCCCAACTTCTTAACCCCTTGCCCTTTATGACGCCTCATTGGTTTTGTAAAGCTTTGTATATAATGGCTACTCCTTCCACAGAGAGAGACATAGGCCTACACACAAACGAAACCGATGTTACTCTAACTGTTCCTCCTGCCCCTCCCTCGTTCTCAACCAACCTTTTCCAATAAGCCATCATTCCCCTGCTCCTTCACCCCAACTTCTTAACCCCTTGCCCTTTATGACGCCTCATTGGTTTTGTAAAGCTTTGTATATAATGGCTACTCCTTCCACAGAGAGAGACATAGGCCTACACACAAACGAAACCGATGTTACTCTAATTGTTCCTCCTGCCCCTCCCCTCGTTTTTAATCAACCTTTTCCAATACGCCATCATTCCCCTGCTCCTTTACCCCAGTTTCTTAACCCCTTGCCTTTATGAACACTGTATGACGCCTCATTGGTTTTGTAAAGCTTTGTATAACTGCTACTCCTTCCACAGAGAGAGACATACAAACAAACAAAACCGATATTACAGGGGCCTAAGTTTGTTTTTAAATTTTTTAAGTGCGTTCCGTTTGTATAAAATTTTCTATGCGTGTCCCCTTTAAAAACCTCTCTGAGATGCTCTAAAAGTATACTTTCAAAATGTTTTTAGTGGTCTTTCTTCAAAGAAATCTTGTTTGTCAGGCTGACACACGTGTTGAAAAGTTTTGTGTAATTTTACCACATAAAATCTTCTTTTTAAACTCAATATTCAAAAATCTTTATTATGAAAGTAAGCTTGGTAAGTAAATTCATTACGTGACGCAATAGTTTAAATTTTCGGGAAAATTACACAATTCCTGCTCGAATCTGCTTAATATTTACAATAAACATGAACCTTGTGTACTTTTCTTATTGTGATGGTGGTCACCAAAATAGCAATGTTGAAAGCACGTGTGTGATCTGTGACGAAGTTGCACAAGGTCTATAGACGCCGCCCTCTTTGATGACAATTTTTATTTTGTCCTGTAGCCGCGTCAAGCTCTGTAAAAAGACCGATTGCGCGACCACTATCTACATGTCATCACGTGACCTGTAGTGGGTAATATGTCATCTGAGCTGATGACAAACTACGTGCAAATACATGCTGTGACCGACAAAGTCACACCAACAGTCGGCTTTTGGTAATAATAGCACAGCTACTAAGCCCTTTTATTAAAGTTGTATGTCGTGACATTGATTTTGATCACATTACTGTTTCATGAACTATGAGCATTCAACTACAATTCTTTTTTGTTAGTTATGCGTCGGCGTCGGACGACATTGTAGCCACCGCCTGTTAGCCATTTTTGTTTGTACGGTATAGGCCGAAATCACTGTAAAAAGGGTAAAGAACGTTGGAAAAGTGGGCAGTTAAACCTAGCCTTGAAACTTTCAAATAGACAAAGGAATCACACAGTTTTGGAAAACCTTTTCTTTGGATTACTTCAGCTTCAAAACTGTGAAATTCTCGTCTGGCCCAAACGTTCCGCCGTGCAACTATACTACCACATCGTGAACAACGTTTACGTTCCTTGTGCCGCGTGCAGTACTTACGCTACTTACGCGTAACGGATAGATGCTTGCTCAACTGCAGTCATTGTCTTTAAAAATGGCTGACTTTTCCCATCTTTAACGTCATTTGCAACCCATCTCTGGTACATTACGATAAACCAATGTTGTAATCTGATCAAGTAAAATCCATTAACATGTGGATTACCTTGCCAAGCTGCCCCTCCCACATTTGGATACGTTGGACGAAATTCTGTTTGAGACACTCGAATATCAATAAGAATGAAACTGAAAATAACCATCTCGAGATTTCGTTGATACTTATTATTATCATGTTTATATTGATATTTTCTGCCTAGACAAGTCGTCACCGACACCACGAAGTAGCACCGTGTGTACAAAACCATATTTTTTTCAGTTTTCAGTTTTGTACGTTTTTATACAACATTCGTCATGCCCTACAATTTCATGAAGTTTCAAAACTTCACTTGCTTTACTTTTTTAATTATAATAATTATGTATGGCAAAATTTGCCCGAAATTGACAATCTTTGTTTTCACGAAGTAGCACGCAAGTAACATTTACCATTGCAATGCACGGCGCGCACCATACTCAAAATGTGAACAAAATGATTTCACGAAGTAGCACTGTCCTTGTGCGCGCCCCACGTGTGTGTGCGCGCGCGCGCGCACAAGTTTGCATTACTAATACATTTGAGAGTGCTACTTCGTGAAATCGGAAATAGTCTATTTTGCTTCTTTTCCGGTTTCACGAAGTAGCACGCACCTTTTTTACTTTATTGCTTGTTAATTTAGAATGCAAAGTGGACAAAAGCAGTATATTTATCAAGTTCAAAGCATCCAGAGTCCACAATGAGAAAACCAGTTGAAAACACTCTGAAATTCTAAAGGATAGTGGCGTTTTAAAAAGCGTTCAGCTTTAGACGCCGTTTTCTCCGATTGCTACTTTTTACTGGTATGTACGTGCGTGCTACTTCGTGGTGTCGGTGACGAAGTGTAATCCCTTAATCCCTTAACCTGTTTTTTTCCCTACATGTTTCTTATTTTGTTTTTTAGACATCAATGAATGTAAAGAAGGCACCCACACCTGTAACTCGTCTTATCACGAGGAATGTTTCAATGTCCCCGGTAGCTATGACTGTGTGTGCCAGGAGGGATACCAACGAAGTCATAGCGACGGACCGTGTGAAGGTAAAGTGAGACAAAACCATACATTTTTAATACAATAGAGCCTATATAGATCAACTTTCAATAATAATAAAACAGTTGTGATTTGTTGTTATCATTATTGAAACACAATTACAAAGCTAATTGACCATCTGTCTTTTGTTTGATGTTACTTCATTTCTATTTCCTCTTTTAATAGAAATTCAGGTTTTTCCTCTTGGATTGTTGTTGCCTAGCGGTGTAGTGCACCGGACTCGCGTTGGGGCGTTGTCAAAGTGTGGGTTCGGGTCCCGGTCATGGCACTTGTGTCCCCGAGCATGACATTTTAATCACAATCGCTTGGTCGTTCAAAGTGGACGTAAAGCTGAAGGTCCCATGTTTTTGTGCAATGTTGAAGAATCCAGTGATGTGTCCTTGTTGTTAACTCCTGACGTTTTTTCGCTCAGAAGGACTCTCCCTCTTTTATATAGGTATTACCATGGGATGTGTTCCAATTGTTTATCACGGGTTGTCCCTGTCAACCGTCCGTTTGGACGCACTACACGCTAAAAAATCTCCGTCCTCTCCCATCCTTACACTGTAACAGTTCCGAAATGCAATTCAAAGAAGTACCCTACAATTTTTGTCCACGCACTGCTTCACTGTGATGGAACTCTTTGCTTGTATCCTGTTTCACTTCGGGCTGTAATCTTTCTAAATTTAAGCAGAATGTAAACAGTTTTCTTCTGCCTTAATTTCTTCTGCTTTCTTTCTCTTTTCCTTGTGGCCCTCATCTAGAGTGGCCTTGTGTCTTGTGATGGGCGACTAACATAAAAAAGAGGAAAAAGGAAGGTACACTTGTGTCAACAAGTTTGATTATAGAGAAGACGCCGTCTTCCCACGGCACCTCATCCTTACCCATATACACCCTGGTGAAGAAACCTCATTCGTCATGGCAACACAATAAGATTCCCCCTCTCTCATTCTCTCGTAGCTTGTCGTTTCTCTACTGTGCCTACTCAACCCGAACCGTACAGCTACATGTTTATTCTGGAGCCCCAGATAGCGCCCTTTACGGTGAACTTCAGTGTGAAAACTGGATACCTTGCAATGGTAGGACTGTCGGAGCACAGGACGGATCAGTCAGTCGTTATTGAGATACGTGAGTGTTTTTAACTTTGTTCCCCATTACGAAATCCAGATTCTTATAAGCTTTTAAGTCAGGAAAAGCAGAACTAAAATGTGAAGGCTTACTGGAGAAAATTAAAGAATTCTTAGTTGAACATTTTCCACCCGACGGATTACTTCAAAATGTGAATTTTCCGTGCTCAAGCCGATTTTATCCTGGAAAATGAACCCAAATGTTGATTTGCTAATTTTGGAGGATGAGCAAAGTTATTGACTTTTAATTGAGATATCGGACGAAAAAAATCCATCTACGAATAATGACAGAGTGCTTAATTTAAAAAACGAATTTTCATGTGGAGCGCAAATACATCCGAGCGCTGCAATTTTAGCGCATTCGTTAAACAGACAGATCACATTTCTTCGTTTAAAGATGCATTGCCCGATTTCAGGCTGATTTGGGGGTCAAAAATATATTTATCTTTCTAATTGCTAATATTACGGGGTATAAAAAGTTATGAGCTTTCATTTGATACTTTGAACCCAAAAATCCGTCAAGGATTAGTGGCAGTTAATTAAAAACGTAAATGAATAAAAGGCTGGGACAGCCTTTTAATCCTCAGAGCTATGACGTACTCATTTGCATATTGCAGAAGCACAGGATATGAATATTCATGCAGTGTATTCAAGCAACGTAATTCGGAACGACAATCGACCGGTTATATGTGTGGCCCACACACTGTACACGTACACTGTACATGTACAATATTGGTCGTCCTCTGGGTCCTCTGGTTCGTTTTCTGCTGCCGCGAGTCTCCATCTTGCAGGAAGTGGTCAAAACCGTCCGGATCGTCGACTGACCAGCGGCGGCCTGCTCCCTATCCTACCAACCCGCACGGTGTGTTTGCAGCAGAGAGCCGGTGGTAGTTTATCGCTCGGATTGCGCACTCTGTACATGTACATACACCACGTACATTGTATGTACGCGCACCGAGCCGTGTAGGCCGGCAGCGGCGATAGCATCGGTCGCAGGGGTCGCGACCCGTTCATACTAAAAAAGGTCACAAGATCATGAATATTCATTACTTGCGGATTCTTCTGACTGGCTGCTGGGAAACCAATCAAATCGAAGTCGGCAAATGCCTGCAGAAACTTAAAAGTGTTCTATCTCGAGTTCCTGATATCAGAATTTTTAGTTTTTTATATTTTTCGTTACACAAACATATAACTTTTTAAATCTTTCGCTCAATAAAATTGATTTTTTAATCCTTTGGCCCTAAATCGGGCAATGCATCTTTAATAAGCTGAGTAATATTCTTTTTTTATTTATTACATTTCTGAAGCAGTTTAAAACACAAAAATGATACATCTTGGCGTTTTCAATCAAACATGGTTCGTGTCTAACAATTGTTTTGCTCTTTTCCAGTGTTTGGCTATTTTCCAGAACGTAAGAGGATAGCCGTCAGAGCCTGTATGTCACATTTATGCAGCATTAAGGGGGACGGCACAGAGTATGATGAATACAGTGACACATCGCCGTTGATTGACAGTACTGAATACCGCCCTTTCTGGATCCACTACAATGAGGGCGTCATAACTGCCGGCAAAGGAAGTCAACAGGAGAATCTCGTGGAATGGGACGCTGGTGCCTACCACGGCCGAGTACCAACTCAATTACATATCGGTATATCTACATGGGAGAACGGGTACGGCGAGTGGAATTTCTGTCGGTACCACCAATAGTACTTTTATCAAAGGTCTTATACAGCCTAACATAATGACGTAGTCTGGCTGATAATATGGAGCTGTTAAGCTGTAAAGTGTCGCACATTCTAGTGTTTAAAAATGTTGTGCAACTGCATTTTACATTTGCAATTATTAATTTGTTACACGAGTACGTCATTTGACTTTAAATCTATGGCCGAAGTTAAATTATAATATTCATTTTTGTGTAAATCAATTTCAATTTCCACAAAATCTAAAATAAAAAAACATAAAAATATTACAAATCCACAGTGAATACTATGTATTCAGCCCCCCCCAAAAAATAAATAAATAAAACCCGACAAAACAAACAAACAAACAAACAAACAAACAAACAAACAAACAAACAAACAAACAAACAAACAAACAAACAAACAAACAAACAAACAAACAAACAAACAAACAAACAAACAAACAAACAAACAAACAAACAAACAAACAAACAAACAAACAAACAAACAAACAAACAAACAAACAAACAAACAAACAAACAAACAAACAAACAAACAAACAAACAAACAAACAAACAAACAAACAAACAAACAAACAAACAAACAAACAAACAAACAAACAAACAAAGAGCCTCCAGGGGCGTGAGTTGGCGACAGTGACCAGAAACAAGTTTTTGACATGAAATTCACTGACCGAAACAATTTCCAGAAGCTACCGGGAATTGGTTATTATTAATGTTCTCAAATGTATGTCCTTTTATTGACATTATTTGATTGGTATGCTTCGGCGTATGTCCCATTATTTTTAATTCAGTTGACATTTTTTGTTAGTTTGTAAAATCTGCCATCTTGAAACTAAGCCTAATCGCGCTAATACGCGTCGGTTAAGGTTTGGTCGGAACAGCAGTGTCAATTCTGTACTGAACTCTCAAAAACGCTTACCCAATGACCGAAGCTCAGACATGTTTCTGATCAGGTTGCAAAAAGCCCGCCAATAGCAGTGGCTTCAAACTTTGGGAAAAATGTCTGATTTCAATGATACACAATACAAGGAATGTAAATCATCAAAATAGTTTTCTTCTATAGTTAATGTATACATCTACAGCAGACTTTGTGCTTTACTTTAGTATTTCAAATGTGGGTTTGACGCTGGTTTTTAAAAGTGATAGAAAGCAGTTTGTGACTTTTTTGGTGTTCTATCACCTACACGGCGAATTTGTTTTATTTTAGGGTGCGTTTATTATTATTATTTTTTTTTAAGGAGTCTGAAGTAAAAACAAAAGTCGCCGCCTAAAATTTTAAAAAAGTGGTCACGTAAAAAAAGTGGCCACATAGGTGTCCATTATAGAACACCATAGTCTTGGTATTTTCCTCTAGCGTATAGCCATGTTGAGGTGAGTTGTGACTTTGTCATGAAATGTTTCTCGTTGTATTTATACAAAAATTGCTTTGATTTAACTTAAAAGATCATGTTCTCGAAACACATATAATTAAAAGCATTACTAATGAGCTTATGCATCAAGTTTAAGTGATAACATGCTTTGTAGTTTGTGCCATTTATGCTAATTTAGCACTGCATATTCATAAGAACTAAATTTAAGTACACTCTAAAAACTCCCGGGCCAATAATGAGCTGGATTCTGTGTGAAAGGGGGGGCTGCCCCATTTCTGGGTCAAAGTGACCCGAAATCTGTGTTAAACTGACCAGAAAGTGCGTCAAACTGACCAGGTGTCAAACTGACCAGAAACTCTGTGAAATTGACGCAGAATCCGAGTCCAAACTCCCCATTTTTAAACGGTTTCCGGATCAGGCTGGTCGAGTCAAAATTCCCATTTTTTAATCAGTTTCTGGGTCAGCCTGACCCAGAAATGGGTCAGTCCCCTGAGATCCGAATCCGGGTCAATTCCGACCCGGGTTTTTTTATGTATCAAATCATTGTTGGAGTGTTATATACATCAATCATCTGGCTTCATTTTGTGATACTCTTGTTATGACGTAATAACTTTACGAACAGGATCGACATTTAATCTGATTGTGAGTAATACATGATGATGTCTATTAAAGAACACCATAGTCTTTGTATTTTCCTCTGGCATATAGCCATGTTGTGACTTTGTAATAAAATGTATCTTGTAATTCATGCACAATTTGCTTTGATTTAACTTAAAGGCAAAGTATACCTTTGGTTTTTGGAACCGTACGTTTGCCTTGCTTGATGCTATATAATTGTAGATATATACCATAAAACTAACCTGTGTGAATTTCATTTCAAAAGGTGGCAGCGTTTTTGAGATATCGCCAAAAATCTGGAGCGGTTGCGTTCACGCAGAAGAAGTATCCGTCATTGGAATACACATTCTGAGAAGCGTTACGGCCATAACGCTTCTCAGATTCAAGTTTTTGGGGGATAAAAAGTGATATATTTTTCCGTAACTGCAGTACTTCGAAGTGAAACGTTTCTCAAAATGCATTATACTATCCAAAGCTGCCGTACTCCTTACCAAGTAAGTTTTTATTGCCAAAAATTTTCAGAGTCATTACCAAACGTATGCAATGCCTTTAATAGATCATGTTCTCGAAACACATTATAATTAAAAGCATTACTAATGAGTTTATGCATCAAGTTTAAGTAATAACATGCTTTGTAGTTTGTGCAATTTATGCTAATTTAGCACTACACATTCATATGAACTAACACGAAGTAGGCCCTACACTCTAAAAACTCCCGACCAGAATTGACCCGAATTTTAAACCTTCAAATTTGCTGATTGAAAGTATTTGTGAGAAAAGTTTGCTCATTGGCTCACTGGCATGAACTGACACAACGAATCACTAAAGAAAGAAAGTTTACAACATCGAATATCCTATATTATTCTGTCAACTGTTTGTGCATAAATTAAACATTAATTCTGCCTGACATGACATCACACATTTGCTCATGAATACGGAAATTCTCATTAACATATATAAACACCAAAAAGGCACCGAACTACCCTTGGAAATGGCGAAATGAATTCTGAAATAAGGTTAAATGGGACACAAAGGTGAATTTCCAAGAATTGTATTAAACAAAATTACATTTTATGTGCACTATTATTTATTATTATTTGGTGTTACAGCAATAAATGTTCGCAATGGCAAAACGAACTTGCATGTTATTCCTCGTTATTTTTGTAAATTCAGAATTGTTCCAGTGGCTCGCAGTAATGCAAACAAAACTTACGAAGGCTAATGTGAGACTGTATTTGACGCTAGGTGGCAACAGACTTATCAAATACCAAGTTAATTAATACAAAAGTGTTCTCAGAAATGTATACGTGTTCAAAGTATTAATCAATCAAGTATTAAATCAAGTGTGTTTTGTTTTGTTTTATATGCCACTTGCTCTTGCGCATTTTTTAGAATTATAAATTTATCCAGTCAGTTGCTCTTTATTGCTTGAATAATAACTTAAGTCAGAAGTATAAAATTTAAAGAAATTATGGCAAAACTATGGGCAGCAATAATTTATTGACATCGATCGTGTGAGTTTTATACTCCGCTAAGAACCCTTGCCCCCTTCACTGAGTCCCCACCCCAATGAGATCGAATAAAACTCGTGAATATCGATTAGTAAACACACTGTTTGAAAATCCAATATGACGAACATAATACTTTATTTATTCAGCAATTTCACATAAAAATATAAAAATATGTACAAAAGGATACAATTATTTAAAAACATTAGTCTCAAAAGGGGAAAATGATCCTCTAGAATAATGAAAAGGTAAAAGGCAGTAAAAAAAAAAAAAAAAGAAAAACAAATGTGGATTACAAAGCACTAATAAGACTGCGAACAACAGAAGAGACGCCAACAATCCAGATTTGCCTGACTGACAAAAATGCCTGCACTGTCACAAAGAGGCGTGTCAGTACAACGACTGAAATGAGCTGCAGACGATCGGAATTACTAGTACTGCCTGTTTGTTTGCTTTGGTAAGACAGTGCATGCCCACGAATAATTCAAACCAGTTGTTTAATACCCACCCGCCGCCAAGCCTGACGGAGCCGCAGCCGTGGTTTTCGAAAAGGGCCATTTCATGCAACCAGATGAAAACAACATAGCGCCCTCATTATTTGAGGTTGAGCAAGTCGACATAACCCGGAAGTAAACCGCACGTAAACCAACCATGCTAGTGTTTTTTATAAGGGAGACAGAGCGCAGACGTTCGCGTGTTCACTTTCCAGTGAGCAGGTTCGCGACGAACTTTATATCGATACACTCTGACTTCTAAGTTTGTGGTTTTATGTAGCAATAAACATTGACCACTTGTGTACGTGCCGCAGTTCTTTTGAAAGGTACTGTCATGAGTGTTCCGAAGTAGTTTATTCACATATTCCCGAATAATAAATATAACTCTCCAGCTCTGTGTTAAGTGTGCGGACAAAACTCCATGGTTTACCGTAACACGGCAGCAGATGTCAAAAGTCATGTCGCCTGCAACTTCGCCGCTTGTTTGGACTCTAGTTGATTGAGTGGAGACGCACACGTGAAACAAACACAGAAGGAGTGACATGGCGGTGAGCAGCATCCATGTCCACCGGTCGTCACGGCTCTGTTACCGGTACCGCCGGGCCGTCTACGTGGCCACTTTCATCATCTGCGTCCAGCTCGTAGCGGCTTGGACAATCTTCTTCGCCTTGGAGAACGCTGAGGGGAGAGGAAGACGGGACGAAATGGTGTGGTCGGCTGACCGGGAACTTGGAGGGCGACCTGTAGGAGACAAGTTTAACTCCAAGTTGAGTGGCGCTCAAGATACTCAGCAGGTATGTTGTGTTCACTGTTGTTAGATTTACAGATGAACATTCATAATAATATTATTTCCTCCATTAGGCCCCTCCATAGGCCATAAGTACTATTTAAAATAGTACCAAATCTCTTGACTTCCTCCGGTTCTTATGTAGTCAAGAATATTGGAACTAATGTAAACTGATGGGGCTACCTACTTCTACTTGTATATATTAAAGGCAAAGTATACCTTTGGTTTTTGGAATTGTACATTTGCCTTAATGCTATACAATTGTAGATATATGCCATAAAACTAACCTGTGAAAATTTCAGTTCAAAAGGTGGCAGCGTTTTTTAGATATCACCAAAAATCTGGAGCGGTTGTGTTCACGCAGAAGTACCCGTCATTGGAATACACATTCTGAGAAGCGTTACGGCCATAACGCTTCTCAGATGCAAATTTTTGGGGGATAAAAAGTGATGTATTTTTCCATAACTGCAGTACTTCGAAGTGAAACGTTTCTCAAAATGCATTATACTATCCAAAGCTGCCGTACTTCTTACCAAGTGAGTTATTATTGCCATAAATTTTCAGAGTCATTACCAAACGTATACAGACCCTTTAATAATGTATGTCCTGTCTTGTACTAAGTAGCCCTCCCCTATAGTTGTAGTGTACTTTATTTTAAGATGCAGGCGTGATAGTGATACTTCATGGAGGCAGCGAATGCAATTGTCATCATTGCCCCTGGTCGTTGCCTTGGTGCCCTTAAAAGCCATTATACACTATTGGTAAAGTGTCTGGAAATACTTCCATACTTTGTGAGCATCAAGAGTTATTTAATAAAATCAATCTGCGAAAGTTTCAGCTCATTTCATTGTTTCCTTCACGAGAAAACAATACAAAGTCATTCAGCGTTTTTGTATTTATTCTAACGGCCGGAGTTTTCGTCTCATGAGACGAAAAATCATTTGTGGATCTTATTTCACTAATTATTCAAAATCGATAACACATCAGACAGAAATATTTCACAGGAAGTTTTCTACCATCATCGTCTCTATACCATGTAAGTTATGTGCAAATCTGTGAACATTTTGTTTTTCGGTGTTCCCAAAAGTGAATATGGGCTTTAAATGTACCAGTACAAAATTAACAATTTCCTTATAGAGGTGCACTTTATCAAGAAGAAAATACCTTGCCCTTTCAACAACGAAGCAATCAAACCTGAGTGAGATGCATAATTGTTAAATAGAGTGCTCCAGTACGTATTAAAGACTTCGTAAAAGATTCAAATTAATTACCTTAAAGGAGAAAGTAATAACTACTGGGTGAGCTGAAAACTATTTAGTTAAACTTTAAAGCCACTGATAAGTTATGTCTGGCCCCATGACATGCATGACATGCGTTACAATCTTAACAATGATCTCCATCAATTTCTAGAAGACTCATAACAGTGTTTTAATTTTTGTCAAGCACAATCCTCAAAGGTGTTTGAATGAGCGATGAATGAACACAGCAAAAATAATCAGCAAAATACTTTATTTTATCATCAGTATTCTGTACAAACCAAAAATATTACCTAAACGTATGCATTAGTGTGGACTCAAGTCAGAAGGATTATTTCGTCGTGGCCGAGTGGATAAGAGCACCGGACTCAAGCTCTGGTGTTTCTGATCAGCCGAGTGTGGGTTCGAGTCCTGGTCTTGACACTTGTGTCCTTCAAGCAAGACACTTAACCATTATTGCTGCGTCCTTTGGATGGGATGTAAAGCCGTAGGTACCATGTGTTGTGTAATGCACATAAAAGAACTTAGTGGCACTTATCGCTAAGAGAAGGGGTTCGCCCCAGTGTTACTGGTTTGATCGGCTGCAGATTGCACCACAGCATGAGCACCTTGTACATAAACCATTACATGGTGCTATGTAAAGGAACAGGTCTCATAGGAGGCCTACTTCAAATCATAACTCCGCATGCCTTGCAAGAAAAAATACTGTAGTGCTTAGAAACGTAGTATTAAGCGCGGTACAAATGTTTGTTGTTATTATTATTATAATGCACATGATGATTATTTGACTGAAAGTGTATAGTTGTTAGGTTTGAAATGTACCATACACTGATGTGATATAACCACACATAATACTCAGTGCTTTCGTGAGTCCTATGGGAGAAAACCCATTGGCACGCTACTCGAGTAAGATTCGAACCCGTGACCCCTACATTCTGGAGCACGACTTCAGATGAGAAGCCAGTTCGAATCCTGTAATTTGCAGGGTTGGTTTCTGTTGAGGTATTCACTTCAATTTGAGTAGGCCCTAGTATCAGAATAGCTTGTTGCTGAGGAGGGGAGGACTGGTAGCAAGTTTTGAGTAGTACATGTGTACCGGGGTAGCTTGTGTTAGTGAGGAGGAGGGACTGGTAGCAAGTTTTGAGTTTGAGTAGAAGAAGAAATGAGATTTACTGATCTATCAGATTAATGTAAATGGTGAAAATTATGACTTAGTACAGGACTGGTACTTATTTAAAAAAACATCTTTTAGTTTCAGACTGAAAGCTCTCTGATTACATCTTACATTGGCTTTTTTTAAATGTATTTTTGGCGTATTGTTGTGTGTTTTTTATGTAAAAGGACAACAAAATAATAACTGTGGGGCATTCTGAATCCGAATTTTGAAAGTGTGACCGAAGCATGCTGAATTGGAACCAGGTCCTTGCAATGATAGTATTTGATGTTTATGTTTGGTTCGAAAGGCTCTACTGTGCATTCTGGAGTATTTAAAATGGTTTTATGTTAGGATTTGGTGTGAATTTCATCTTAAAATCTAGAATTTATCAGTGTTTTTTTTCTTCTTTTTTTCGTTGTGGCACTGGCAGTAAATTCTGTGTATCGGCCCGACGTTTATTGGCCCTATACGCTAGCTTGTCGATGGGGAGAACCCTGCATATACATGTATTATAGCATGTACAAAGACCCCAGAGAAATATTTCCACTGAACTAAAATACTGTCAAAGTTGATAAAAAAGAGAAAATATTTGAAGATTCCCCAAATCACTATCGTTTGCTACAATAAGCCAGATATAAACATGCACAAAATCCCAGTCAAAACTTCCTTAGCCCTATATGCTTTGAATTTGTGAACTAAAATGTGACCACCAAACTTGATCAAGTTTTCCCAGTTTTATTAAATGCTGGAGGACGGGAATGATATCAATTACTCTTCCAAAAAATCAAATTTGAGCTTCCCTTTAATTGAGATGGGTGTTAAGATTTATAATAAAAAATAACAAAGCAACAACTCATCCACTGTCTGGCATTCTGGCAATCTGACCAATAGGTAGTGTGTGTGCTTGTTTGTAGGGTTGTTTGTGCTTAAACTGTGATACCTATTCTAAGTTTCCTCAGGCCCTGTGGACTGACAGGTCACATTTCAGGATGCATGTTGTGCACGTACATGGATCCCCTTCTATGCACAACATTTTAACCCTGCAGCAAAAGAATGTTCAGCAGACATTCAGATATGCGTAGACAAATTACTTAATGCCAGTTGTAGCATTCTCAAGTGTGGTATGCCAACGTGATGACAGTGTTTGCCCAACCATTTTAAACACTTCCAAATGTCATCTTCTGAAGGACATGTTTGTCTCTTGAGCGACTAATCTTGCTCCTAGTGGCGTAACCAAACAAGTTTATACGCAATGGGGGTGAGAGGGGGGCTAGGGTTCTGAGCACTGCCCCCCCTCTGGTTACGCCACTGCTCACTCCCATAAAGCCTTTTACAAACTAAGCGTGCGATGGTTACATGTTGGTTAACCCATTTTTATCCAGTGACATGTTCACATTCTTTCGGTTCAGTTACATTATCAGTTAAAAAACTTCAATCAAAAGTTTCCGGGCGGCTGAAACTATTTTTTTTTTTTAATTTACTTTTAAGACAGCAAGTTTTGATCTTGCTTCTATTTACTACCCCCCCCCCTCCTGCATTCAATCTTTGGGGTGCATAGCTAATTATATTCCCGCTGTTATCTTGTTTTGTCTACTCAAGAAATAAACATGATTGCAACACTTTTTACTCACATACCTCATTTAGGTTTATTAAACTCACTTACATGTTGAGTCTCATCTTGTAACACAAATGGCACACTGAAGTGTGTTAAATAGTATCATTACTCTTTGTGGACAAGTTGTTAAATGTTTGATACTGTTGCGAGACTGCTGCTCCCAACAGAATCAACATAATGGGGCATGCGGACAATAGAAGTACACACAGTGAATGATTTCCCATTTGTATTGCCGCATAAAATGTATCAGTTATACTCTGAAATCATTTGCTACTCAAGCATGCAGTGTGCACAAACTCGTTCAGTCTGAATATTTTGCCATACAAAATTGCTGTATATTAAATTAGTCGGGGTACATGTATAAATACATGTAGATACACAGACTGGAAGTAAAAACATGAAACAGAAGTATTTATAAACATACAATAATAGTAGCTTTATTATGAGAAACATTCCTTACTCATACATGTATAACAAAAAATTACATAAAGCAAAAAGTCTTAACACGGCAAAGAGTGTCATTTTGCAAAACTTCAATAGTCCCTTTACTTACATGTTATAGGTATGAAACTTGTCCAGGCCTTGCCCCTTGGTTCATTTGTCCATGATCATTCTTAACTACCATTACCGGTGAAGGCAGTGATCAAGTTTCATTTTGATTAACGACCCGCAGTATATGAAACAGACCATCATCTTTAAGGAGTGCGTGTCTTGTGCGCTATCCTCTGCACCCCTTAACCTTAATAGCACTCTTCAGACTTGGAAGTGGTTTAAATTTATACATTTGGGATAAAAACCAACAATAACATTCACAGCTGGAAATAAATTACCGATATGGCGATTTATTTGCTTTGATCATGTAACAAAAATAGCAATCTGTCAATCCAATCTTGCAATTCTGTACACCCGTATGAATTAGCAGAAATACTTAACAGTTAAAAATCATGAACAGTCAGATTTTAGAAAATGATGTTTTAATTTTACTTTTTAAACTAATGTGTGATGTAGTTCTAAGGACTGCGAAAGAGCTTTTCTCAATAATTTATGGATAGAAATTTATTCTGGTAGCTCTACTCTTAACCAGTAGGTCTATTATTTAGACGGTAAATGGGCAACGTTTAAACACGCCATTGTGTGAAATTGGAATACCAGAACAAAGCTCACCTGGACATTCAACTGCTGAGCATGCACAGAGCACACATGCCGTGTAATGTTTCGTTTCACTCACACAAACAGGACAGATACCGCTGAATATTTCACAAATTTTTGGCTATTGTGTAATCCCGATTCCAGACCTTTGTCCTTTTGTTCCAAGAAGAGGATTATGAGACATAGAAAGGCTTCCAGCATTGTTTATTCTTTATTTTTGGTGGTTCAATGGGGGTAGTCAGAGTGAACCAGGGATCCAGCCTTGGTTCCAGATTTAGGACCAATCCTCGGCCATGGCTCATGACCTCTAGGTTTTGCAATTCCAGTGCATGTATTTGACTTTTTCTCGATAGAGAAAACAAAAATCCCGCTGCATTAAAGAGAATCTTCGATCCCTTGGCTTTGTCAAGTCAAGATTTCTTTGTGCCAGCGATACTCTCAAAGAAAAATGAGCTCGTCAATTCCGAGAAGATAATTCCGTCAGGGTGGAAGGGTAAAAAAATGGAAGAATCCTGGTGGCAACTGGTTAAAATGAAAGACTGGATGTCACTCTAAAGAGCGGTTGTCTATGGTTGGGACATCAAATTGTCATTTGATACAGCCTAGATCTGAAGTTTAATCTTCAGAGTTATTCTCTTCTCTGGAAAGAAACTAAAGTTCAAATCAGTAACTGGTATTGAAAATACATTTTATTTTTCCTGTGGTGGAAAATGTTTTAAAGGGCTCATTAATATTGTCAAAATAACATCAAGTATTAAACCACCGACTGGTCTGTGGTTAAACGCAGTTTTTGTGATACTGTGAATAACAGTTTGCATTTAAAACACACCGTATTGTGTTTTGTAGTTCTGTGCGCAATTTCACGGCGCTTCTTACCGTAGAATTATGCGCTTACAGCACCTTGTATAATGCGCAGAATTCTGCAGTAAAAATTTGACCCCCTAACAAGCTGCAATCACATTACAGGCTAGCATTTGTCTGTCGGCTGATGCCAAACATTATTGATCAGGCCAGAAAGAAGATTTTCCAATTTGACTTGAAAACTTTAAACAGTGAGTGGTGTACAGGGCTCAATTTAGATTCTAACCCAGCATGCAAACACTAGTCAAGAGAGCTGGGGGCCAGTCAGACTTGCTTCTTAGGTAGCCTGGCGGCCGTATAAAAAATTACCAACTAAAAAATCTGTATAAAACTATGATACAATGTTTGATTTTTAAATATCTTTGTCAGTGGTAGAGTTTTAAGACAATTACAAAAACTTATGCCTCAAATTTAAAGCTACAAATTTACTAACTAATTGTGATGATCGTAACCCTCCAGCTATCTCCATTCCTAACCAGAGGGTACTGACCATTGCAGACTGCATTTCACACACTATCAAAAGGCAAAGCGAAGTTGACAGCAGTCACCTACATTCGCAGAGAATTTTGTAAAAAGTTCAACACATTCAACTTGAGCGAATTATTCATCGCAAATTTGTAACATCAAATTCGCTTTGCCTTCGCATTCGTGTGAAGGATGAACTGGGCTTAATTAAGGCAATCTTTGTTGAAGGAATGAAAAAATTATTACGATTAAATTTAGCGCTTCTGAAAAAGTTTGGCAAACCACCTAGATTTGGTCATCTAAAATTTGGTCGTCACAACCTATAGTTTATGATACATTGCTGTAGTGGCTTTTGAAAACTTGTGCAGGCCAGCCTGTCAAGGACCGGTCTATCCAAGGGGAAAAAGGAACTTACATTGAGCACGTAAACCAGCCAACATTCAGACAAGATCAACTTTCCATGTCTAGCGACATTTCATCACCAAGTTGATAAACATGGTAAATGACTCACAGTATGTGGTGTGTGGGTGAGGACAGAGTAGGGGTCCATACAAGGAAAGTAATTTGACTTTAAAATTAGACGTATTAGATGTCTCCATCATCAAACCCTCCCTCCGCTCACTCACACTGATTGGGTCTGGCCTGTACTTTCTCAAAATTGGAAAAGTGATCGTTGACGTGGTGGACGAGGTAATTCGGTCTAAATCTGACTTAATGATAGAAGCTTTATCCAGGAAAGATATGACTGCTGGAAATAGTGATATTTTTGCATCTCAAATTTCCCGTAATGGCAATTGGTCGTGAATGATACATTGTATGCAGTCAATAACGTTAAATCGGTTTGTCAAATTTTCATTGAAGTTGTCAGATTCATGGCAGGAAATTACATACTGATCTGATGGGCTTGTGGTTTGCTGTGGTGATTGCAATTGTTAAAGAATGTATACCTGGATTTTTTATTTACACATGTGGAATTTAGAAACGATGGAATTTTCTTCTGCGTTTGTTCACAATTTCATTTGTGAACAAACATGGTATTGCCTTTTTTTCCTTATGGATACACTGCACACTCCGAACCCCACACACATGTTCATACACGTGTGAATACATGTGTGACACTGCAGTTGTTGAAGTTGCCTGGTTTCCACCGATAGACTCCAAAGTTTATCATTTTTCTCCAAATGAGATTTGACAGATGAGATGTTTCAAAATGAAAAACATACATACTTTGCATATGCCACGCACAATGCACAAAATATTTGTAACATTCAAACTGTTTGTACATGGCTGCTGGTAATGTCGGATCCCAACAAAAACTCATTTGAGTATTTTAACAATACTCATTGCTTCTCGTCACCCAGGAGTACATGAGTTCCTGCGAGAGTTGAAATTGTTGATGTGAATGATAGCAATCTGTGCGCCCATTGCTGCCGGTGCTGCATACTGTACTCCAAAGGAGTTAAGATGATTTCAGGAATGCATAAGGTCCAATGAACAAGGATAGTAAATTAAACATAAGGCGCTCTGATACAGTGGGTTAATAAATGCCTATTGTTACTATTATTTTTATCAATAACTTATCTAACAATCAATTTTGCAAAAATATCAGGCGTTGCATCATTGAAAATCCCATTCAGTTCAATCTTATCCTTCAAGAAATCTTGTGAAAATTGTTTAGAAACTCTTTTTGGGGTAGTGTTTTAGTGTGACTGCAACAGTAAGTTATAACTAAAAGCCCTCCAGGGTATAACATTCTCTCCAGAGAGATTCAGATGACAAAATGTGCAGTAATTATTGGAAATCATGTGTACACTCAAACTCTATATGATGAGGGTCAGCAGCGACCTTGACCTGTAACCTTTGTACTTTCTTGCAGCTGAGGCTGAGTTGGTGTGGGTAGTTTTTGTTGTACTTTTCTTTAACAGGGAGGGTCATCATGTCTGTATGCTTTACACATTGTACCCAGATTTGTGATTTTAAGCAGAGGTGACTGCACTACCATTCTGTGGTTTACTGTACCTACCTGCTGGGAATACTTACCTCCTACCAATAGTAATCAACTTTACACACAAGGGAGTTTGACAATTGTGAAAATGGAAAACATACATGTATTGACTGCACGCATGAAATTTTGTCTCAAACTTTTCTTACAAGTCATCTCATCGTCAAACATTAGACAAATAGTTATAATTATTATTATATCTTTCTGGTAATGAAACCAACAGCCTCTCAAAAGTTTCTAGCGCTGTGACCTGCAGGCCTGACGATACCTGTGTAGAGAAGACGATGAAGAAATGTCAGTTTTACTTTTAGATGCCGGAGGAAAACCCCAACTGGGGAAAAACCCACGCCTTCAGGAAGGGACTGAAAACCCGATCCAAATGCAAGGCTCTGGGCCAGGGGACCACAGAGGTTGAAAACAAGGAATCAAAAACCACTAAGCCAACCTGAGTACCCAGTTATCTAGGGCTCCAATCTGCTCTTTACAGGCCAGACACATGTACCCACACTGTACATTGTACTTCTAGAAGGCAACAGAGGCAATTCTTTGCCCCTTGGTCATTCATTGTCCAGAATCCTGTTTCATGCACACACGACCCTGGTAAAGGCTGATTATGCCATAATACTTATTCAACAGAAGTTTCACAGTGTTTTCAAATAAGATCACAAAAAGTGCTGCGACATCCAAAGTTACGTTTTCTTTTCAATTTGTTGGGGGTCGTCCGTGGGCCCCTTGGATGTCTGCCACCGATCAAATTTTGGGGGAAATTCCACAAGACCGCAGGGCTTGTACTGTAGCGAAAAATGTGCACTGGACCAAAACATTTGTTACAAGACCAGAATCAAAATGAGAAGGAAAAAAACTGTCTACACAGTTTCACAATTGAACTGTTTATATTTGAATAAGCACTAAGAGAAGATTGGTCTCACTATATTGTGTGGGTAATACTTTAATAATCAACAGAATTTAAAGAAAATTATCAGACTCAAAGTTAAACATTCGAACACAATTCTTAAAATTAAAGATAACAGTAAGGTATTATGATTCAAAGACACAAGACCGCCAGACTTGTACAGTCGTAAGCTTACTGGCCCCCACTCTAAAATCACTGGCCTCGGGCCTGCAGTCCAGTGAAAATTTGGAGCCCCTTCTACAAGAGTGCAAATTTCCAAACTGAAAAGCGGTCATCTTGGGAAAGGGGTCCTACGCTTGTGAACAAAATCAACTTATTTTTCAGTGCCTAGCTAACCCAAACTACCCTGCAATTGAGAGTCAATAACCCCAAAATACAATATTGGACCCTATTTCAACATTCCCTAAAAGTATTGACCTTCAAATCTGTCATTTACAGAGGTTTTTGAGGGCCTCCAAAATATGAATGAAGCTTGGCGCATTGAACTGAGTCACTATTTTGTGGGGTGCACCCTTTAGTGCACTTTTATCCCAATGAAAATGTGTCCACGTCTACTGGATATTTTCAGTCATGTAATGCATAAGGTTTGATTTGTGAACTGCAAGGTCTTGTATCAGTACTTAGGGGACTGTGGATGTCTTGACATGAGTTCAGGTCATAACTTTACTTTCCCTCAAGAGGAGAGTGTTGGATATCAGACATCGGCACACATAAATAAAAAATATAAATTATTACCCGTCTGATGTGAAACCTGTACTGCTTTGTCTGGAGGGATAACACATTCATGTGTATTTTTATTAGCCTTCCTGGTTGCCTCGGTGGAATTTTGCTCTGTGGTGATCTGTAAAATTGTGCGATTCCTGGTGAACTCTTGAAATGTCCCCGCTGTCACAAGCCTGAGGGAAACACCATGGACCCCCCCTATCCCCCAAGATTAACAACATTTTATCATCATCATGAAGTACAAGAGCATTGTCATGCCTGGGGTTATGTTACATTTATTGCCCGGCTTGGGGAGGCATCAATCAGGGCATACTCAAAAGAAGACGTAGAAAAACAAAACAAAAAGCCCAAGGATCTATAACGAAGACATCAGTTTAGTCCTTGCTCTATGATCTGTAGAATTTTAGATTTTGAAATCCTCTGAATTGTTCAGACTAAGGTGGTTTACTGTGACCTTAATTTGTATTGGTATTCCCAAGGTTGTCTACCTCTTAATATTCTGAAGTTGGAAATCAGTATCAGGGTTTGCCAGTGACTAGCCAGGAGGACCATTTAGCATGTTAGTTCACTGGTTCAGTCACTTTTCCACTGGTCCATATTTTCGGATTTCCTTTCACATTTGTTATTAGCATGGGGCTATGTTAATTGAACTAATATGAACAATTTTTAGCAGTGGGAAGCAATCAACTAGCCTGCCTGGGGTGGATTTCATAAGGGGCTAGGACTAGTCTTATCTCGAGTTAGGATGAGTAACTAGTCCTAACTTATAGGACCTGTCATATACAGTAAGTTAGGACTAGTTTTGTGAAATCCACCCCAGGTGTATTGTAGCTCACACACAGTGTTGTGAGTTGCGCATATTGCTTCCATGCCCCTTTTTTATTGCCTTGGTGCCCCTTGAAATGTTCCAGTTTCCCTCATAGAGGTGCCCTTACCTTTTAACAATAAAAATTGCCTTGCCCTTACAAGAACAAAGTATCAGGTCTAAAATCTTTCAGCATTCCCTTCACCCACCTCCCTCCCCTAAAAAAAAACCAATAAAGAAAAACTGAGCCTGTTGGGATTGCTAGTGCTCTATGTTTCGGTAAAGTGCTGGTAATTATGCAACAACAGTGTTACATGAATGTTGCACTTGAGAGGTTTATAATTGTCTATTTCCTTTGCAAAGGTCACAATTGAACAATACAGTCAGTCATTCATTCTAACACAGTCAGTGCAGTAAATGCAAAAGTTGCAAACGAGCTACTACAAAATAAAAAAAAAATAAAATAAAATGAAGAGGTGTTCGTGCCCATATTGCATGAACACCTAAGTAGCATTCATTCCCCAATTCAATTATATCCAGTGGTGTCCTTGGCCAATGGGTTTGGGTTCCACATAATTTATAAGTAAGTAACCCCTCTCTGTGTCTAATATGCTGTAGTCTGATAGTTAACAAGCACCTTTTCATTCTATTCATTAAAATAGACAATATTTTGAAAGCATGGTTGTTCTTGCAAACGGACAAAATCAGTCCGGTTACCTCAATAAGTATGCTTGAAAGTCATTGCATCATATGTGTGCATATTGGTTGCACACCAACAGGATTGCAAGCAGATAAAACCTTTGTATTCAGGGAATAAGACTCAAGATGGAAAACTCATAAATAAGGCTAATATGGTTGTGTAAAATAAGATCACTGTATTTAGTTGATGTACCTAGGCACTGTAAATCAAAGATGATAGGCCTGCAGTACAGTGTTGGGTGACTGGACACGGCCTTGGTATAGAGCCTGTACTATCCTCTTCCACCGGTGTAGAAAATATGAAGATGTCAGCAAAATGTTGCTGCTGAGTCTTCTACTCTCAGATTGCTTTGCTGTCAGTTCCTGTGTTTCTGTACACAGATTGGACCCTCACTCATCACTTGCAGAACAAGTGTAAGACTGTTGAGTTTTGAATTTGGCTTCATGAGTTAGCCATATGGTATTTCAACTTTGTACTCATTTCAATGATGGGAAGGAGGTAGTTCCCTGCAGTGTTGTACACCCCTGTCGCCATTTTCACAAAGTGACAAACAGTTCCCTGCAGCCAAACCTTAATGTTTGGCGAAAACTGTGTATGAAGTTTAACTCATTTGAAACCATTGGCGTGTAGACTGTTTGCCATTTGATCTTTGAAATTTTACAACTCTTGAAAGTAGAGATCTTAAATCATACAAATCAGTTTTAATTTTGTTCATAACGTGTTTAATTCAAGAGTAATTATTTCATTAACGAGATTGTTACCTTGTGAAAACTCTAAAAACGTGGTCTTTGGGTGTTCGTGATAACAGTAGTTCAAAGTTTTTGGCACTTTGTGAAAACGCAAAAGCCAGAGCGCTCATGTTTGGTACCGTGCCAGCTGTGTAATCAACGCAGAGATTCACAAAGTGATGAAAAGATTTTTGGCACTTCGTGAAAATGCAATACCAGGTTTTGGGGGGGTTTTTGACGTTCATAAATCAGTTGGTCAAAGATTTTGGCACTTTACAATCCCTGGAAGACTTTGACTTTCATACAAATCCCACAGTGATGTCCAGGGCCCACTTTCATAGAGCTGCTTGGGCAAAAAATGATGCTTAAAAATTTGCAGCTAAGCAAAAAAATTAGGAGGAAACCAGTCACAATTAGTACGTACTTGACTTATGTAGTATTTTGGCTGGTTAACCTTTTTAATGGTAAGCAAGATTGTTCCGTACGAAGCTTAAATTTGTGCTTAAGTAGCTCTTTGAAATTGGGCCCTGGATGTCAGTCATCCAGAGTGAAAAATTTTGCTCCATCTATAAGTAAAATCTTTATCTTTAAGAAGCTGTGGATTTACCCTTTTTACAAAATGAAAAAGAGAAAAAAAATGTGCTAAGACCTAACAATACAAAATGAATGCAAATTTAAAAGTTACATGTATGAATATGCATTAATCAGTCAATCAATCAAAACAATTAATATATTGCATTAAAAAAAGTGAAAATGCTTCAGAGAACAAATGAGTTTTTAATCTCTTAAAATGTTCACATTCGGGGTTTTTATGTCCATAGGGGGTTGTTCCGTAACGTTGGTGCCAAAGAAGTAGTTTTTCATTAGTTTTTCTGACAAATATAGTTTGTGAGGGTGTCTTTTTAATAGTTCACTTAATCTTTGAATTCACAGTAGGCAACTGTCTGTTAAAGCCCCAGCCCAACATTGGTAAACTGACTGTAATTGCTTCCAATCTTTGACAAAAACTGTTTTTGAATCTTATTTCATGTATTATTTACTTCAGGCAGAAATATTTCAAGGAAAGTTTTCAACCATTGTTATCTTTATACCATGTAAGGTATATGTAAATCTGTGAAGATTTATGTTTCTCTTCTTGCCAATGTTGAGCTGGGGCTTTAACAACTATGTACAATGTAAGTTTATACATGTACCTGGTAGGTTGTCCATGGACAATCCTGTATTTAAAATACACTTGCCCTTCGTCTTCTCTACACCCTCCACTTCCATCACTTATTCATTTGCCCTGTCCATCCTTGTCATTTTGCAGAAGCAAGCCATGGACAAGCTGCAGTTTGCCTCCATCAAAAACAACAGCATTAATTACAAAGAGGTAAGTTCATCAGGAAAGCTAATGTCATTTTAAATGAAGAGCTTGTATTGTAAGGTTTTATAACAAATACAGGGGTGTGAGCATTTACATGTAGCTTTTAAGCTGATTTCAGCTTTTTTTTCTTCTTCAGATTTTTACTGTGGATACCAGCTTTTTTGGACACCTGCTCTGTACAAAACGATGGGCACTTTTTAAATTTCAGCTTTTTACAAGCTGTTTTCAGTATTTTTTTGTTTGTGGCCACTCACACCCCTGCAAAAAATAAATGTATGAACTTGGAAATAAGGTTTACAGGATGGTTAGCTCTTTAGTATCATAACTCGTTCGTGAAATGATGTGAGCTTAAAAAGTGGCTCCAAGGTCATATTCAATTTTGTGATGTACTCATTTTCCAATAGATAAAGTCCCCTGAAAGTGGAAAGAAAATCACTAGTCTCTAACCTCACGTTAAAATTGTGTAAATGTCATTGTATTTGATAGTTTTTCAGAGTGAAATTTAAAACATGACGTCATTGGATGTCAACAACTAATAGGTCAGTACATTCCAAGGGGAAATTTTTCATCATTTAAAGGTCAAATTCAGTGCCGTTTCGATTGAATATCACGGAAAGTCAGGAATGAACCAAAAATTTCCTGTAAAAAATGTACAGACCCATGTATTTGAAATGTGAAGTCATTGGATGTTTTTGGATGTTGACAAATTTCACACTGGACAGGTCTAATAAAATACAATGACATTCTACACTGTTTTAATGTGAAGTTAGAGACTTTTCTTAGTAATTTTCTTTTCACTTTCATGAAGACCCTGATTTTGACGTTGGAGCTCCCCTTTAAAGCTTGTCGTGTAGAACCAGCATGATGAGCTGGAACACAGGTGTCTTTATCTAGAATAATCAATATTTTTATCTTGTACAAAAATAACTAGGGTTTACATTCCCTGGATGCTGTAAGGAATGTGCAGCTTAGGTCTCCCCTGTGATAGTTGATTTGAAAATAATATTTGATCCAATGTGCTGTCTTTAAAGGGAAGATGCAGCCTTCTTTTTTGAAGGAGTGAATGTTGAGTCCATTTGTCTCGCTGGTACTTTTTCCCCTGATGGTGGGGAAATATTCCCCGAGCATTGTTGTACTGCACTTACATCCCAAAATCCTTCTTATTGCCAAGTGAAGGATTCAAAAGGACTGAGGGCTGTAGGTGCAAATAACAATTGCTTACCACTGGGTCAGGCATTTCAACCTTATCCAAGTCCAAACTATTGGTGTGGAGTGACATATGAGAGGATAGTGGAGGATTGAGGTCACATGTGAGGGAGTCAGGGTTAACATACATATTCAAATCCTCATAACTATTTGTGGTTCAGGCCACTTGCGCTTGCAACATCTCTATGGTCTTTAAGGGGTTGACAAAGCAAGGAAGTGTGAATGGTCTTCAAATATATTTATAACTTCTGAAACTTTGATTTGAGCTAAACATATAAGTGTTGACACTGCAAACAAACCATTAATAAACTAATAAGCAATAAACAAATAAACAAATGCTACTGACAGTTTGAATTGAGAACCTGATTATGGGTTATTTACCTAGTCAAGGAGCATTTCGTATATCCCAAGAGTGTTGGATTATATGGACCTAGATTCATGGCCTCTTCATCTTCACCATTGAAAGCTATTAATTAGATTGAGCCAAAATACGACCGTGCCGAAAATAAATTCCCTGACGCTAAATTGTTTCTAAACCACTCAACCTGCGCCCAGGCATTATTCTGATATCAGGGAAGGAACTCCAGAATTCCTACGAGGTTTCATATTAACCAATGAGAAGTGTTATTTCTGTCATGATACGTCTCAATTTAAACCCTAACTTGATTAGTACAGTAGGAGATTGAGAGTACGTGTGCTTGACAAAAATTGCCAGCTGCTTTTGAAAAGTCAAGTACAATGGGTCCATTTTGGGGGCCGTAATCATATTTGTTCTGAACTGCATTGAGGTTAAGGGTAAGTGGTTTTGTTCTGTGGCAGGTTTCTGTACCTGACTCTGCAACTGTAACATGAGGTGGATAACATAATTATTTGGAAATTTTAGATATTTCTTCATATGTTTACAGAAACGGTATGCGAATAGCTTGGCCAACGCCAGTATGTTTCTGTAAGCCAAAACCAAAGAGGTTGAAAAGTTCTTCAACTATGGCTTGGCAAACGAAATTTCAAAGTGAAGAACAATTACATGTATGTAGTTTAAGACAGACAAAGTGAACAGATAAGATTACATGTAGATTACCTTACATTACATGAAGATTGAATTAGATTACATTACAGTAATGGTATGCGAGTGCCAAGCTGTTTCATTAAGTCAAAGCCAAAAGGCCTTTTCACACTAAGAAAAAATCTCCATGTTGGACACGGGTCCGATCCGTGTAAATTTGACTGACCTTTTCACACTACAAAATTACAATCTGGTGTTGACCTATGTATAGCGCTCAATCCATGTCCAAACCAATCCTGGTTTGGTTGTAGAATGAGTGCTCTTGATCCGTGTCGACAATTCCAACACATATTGAAAGCCGTAGTGTGAACACTCCTGGGTTTACTTTCGATCCCTGTTGAGTGGGTGGCGCCATCCAGCATGCAGCAGATGCGTCATGGTGCAATGCAGTATGGGAGTTTTCCACTTGGATCCATGTACATGTACATGTAGGACCCTGGTAGAGTGAAACGATCGCACAATAATACACGGGTCGAACAATACACGTGTAACGCACAAGCTGATTTCGTGCAGAGCTAGTGTGAAAGTAGAGCTGATTCGAACCGTGTTGAAATTTTACCGAGTCAACACGAAGTTGACCAGTGTAGATTTCGACACGGATCAGACGATGATAGTGTGAAAAGGCCTATAGAGGATGAAAACTTACAACCACTACAGCTTGGCAAGCAAACAATTGTGCAGTTTTAAGACAAGGTGAAAAGATTACATTACATTACATTGAACAAAACTTTATTGTCCCACCAGGTTGCAAATTTATTTTTTCCCAAACGACATCGCACAAACAGATTCTGATGTTTTTTCCCATAAAAACAAAATCCTTGGAAACCAGAAATGTAAAGGAAAAAAAAACCATTTACAATCAAGTTTAAAGAGAAAACTTGCCAAAAAAGACTAAAATATATATATATATATATAGGTTTTTATGTTTGTGCTTGTTTTTGCCTCTGACGAAGGTCCGGTTTGGATCGAAAGCTAAGGCCATCCACCCTACTAGTTTTATATGTATATATATATATAAATAAATAGCGTGAGCAAAGAAAATTTGGCTGATGCCGGACTCGAACCCGCGACCTCTCGAATACCGTACGAGTGCTCTACCAACTGAGCTAACCAGCCCTTATAGTTGGTGGGCGGTCCTATGTGCAATACCAAATCCACTTTGTTTTATATATATATATATATATATATATATATATATATAAATAAGGTGATAAAAAGAAAACAAATGCTGAACCAGGTATCGATCCTGCAACCTTCACATCATTTTCATGACGTTATATACATTTTCTGTCAATAATAATGGGAAAGTTAAACATGCAACGCATGCGTAAAAACCTTCTATACTATGGCGTTTGCCACCAGGCCATGCTTTGCAATAAACTTTTCAGTGACTCATCAGTGGGACCAGTTACCCTTGCTTGCCCCCCCCACCCCTGAACCTTTGCCCCCCCCCTGAACCCTTGCCCCCCCAACCCTTGCTCCCCCAAAAAATTAGGTCGAAGAAAAATCCTGTTATCCTCAGATACAAGGATTTTTCTTTTTCTTCGACCTTGTATCCTCATATCCAGTCGGAAAATCTTCTAAAATTTAACAGAAACGTGGTTTTATAAAATTTGTTTGGTTTTCGCAATTAAGACCTCTTCATGAATACCCTGTAAACTAACTAAAAAATGCCATGCATGGTTCAGTACATCAACTAATGTAATTAACAGTGACTTGCACTTCTTGCAAATGGTTTCTCTTGGTAAAGCATAAAAGCCCCACTAAATGATTTCTTTGCCCTGCCTACCCCTTCCCCCCCCCCCCATGAGAATGTCTAGTTACACCATTGTTCTAGTCCCAAAGTTTTGTTAAAACCAGTAATGAACCATTAGGTGAACCACCTGAACTGTACTGTGCCGTGGTTGCAGCTATGCAAATGTGCCATTCCATTACTCTAATAACGAAATTAAAAGCATTGATTGTTCATCGAGGGGATATAAATTGCACGTTAATAGCCCTTTTAATTTGATTGAGCTGGTCTTATTAGACGAGCCAGTCATCTGTAGTCTGTGTGTCAAGCCGCTATAATGTGATTTCACTTCTGATGATGTGATTAGTGTAATACAAGACGTGTATATGGATGAGCTCTCTCTGCACTGGTATTGGAAGGAGCAAACATGCGCTGGTAATAGAGGCTAGGGTAATTTTGTAAGCAAACATACGCTGGTAATGAAGATAAATTTGTGGCTATGGTAACCATAGACAGTGAAGTGGAATTTGGTCATCAATCGTGGGAAGAATGGAATGCCTTCTGATACTTTGAAAGGAAGTTTGTTTTTTATCTTAAACGACAAACTGGAATTGAAATCAAAGACCCCATACTGCATGTCAATGTTCCATATTCTTCTATAGTGTTACTGTCAGTGCAGGATTGGAACTTTGCTCTCGAAGGGGGCATGTCAATTATACCCTGGTAAGGGGCACTTCTAGGAGGAAAATGTCAATTTGTATTGGAACTTTGCACAGGGTACCACAGCGAATGTTTTAAGTGCTGTGCAGCCTGTCATTGTTCCCCTGCCCACTGACACTTGAGATGGCCCACCTTGCTACTTTTTAGTGACCACCTCGCTCATTTTTTGCCAATATCACCACCTCGCTTTGAAGATGTGCCATAAAAGAAACACTACTCAGAAAGTGTTTATTTTGTGTCATTTATGACTATGAGCTTTTCCCTTGACCTCTGTGTATCGAGGACTTTGCGATTTGGACGTGTACATGTATTCTTGTCAGTTTGCAGACTGCATGCATTGTGCTGAAATCATCCATTTGAATTTTTACCACCTCAGTTCATCAGAGAAAAGAAACACTGGTTACTCTACTGTTATTCATTGTTGAGTCATCACGAGGTAGACCAGTACATACTGAATGACAGTGTGAATGAGATTGAAAAAAATGTGCACAAGCGATTGTTTCAATTAAATAGCCCTCCCCAAAATATGTCTATGCCCCGTTTGCCCCCCTCCCCTCCCCCCAATGAACATGTCTGGTTACGCCCTCGGCCACTGAAAGCAAGGGTAGCTATATCCTTGGAGTTTTTGAAGTCTTAGTGATTATTGAACCTACCTTTCTATTACCGTAGTCCGCAAGATTTTTCACTAGTCTTCTTGTATTTGCAAGGATTTTTCAATCCAATCTCTAGACTTTTTCCCCACCATGCTTAAATGCTCTGTGAACAAATAGCCTAGTTACTAGTAGTACTACCTAGCTGGTGCAGTTAGCTGCTAAATTACTGGAGTGTGAAACCACAAGGCGCACAACCGTAAAACCACATTAGGCCCAACAAAAACAAACATCGGTGTAAAGCACCCACATTGCAGGACAATCTCTGTTTTGTTAAACTTGGAAATCATTTCCATGTTTATGTAAGTGCCTCATTTTGAGCTTGTGGTTTCCTGTGCTTCAAGGTCAGTGCCACAATCTTTCACACATTTGTTTCGCCTCGGAACACAATTTTGACTGGCCTGGTGTCTTCAAATGAAAGTGTTTTGACTCGCATGCCTGTACTGTTTTGACTCGCATTTTGGGAGCAGCAGGTAGCAGCGGGTAACCTGTAAGGTCGAACTCTGGTATTCACGTTAACTTTCAAACATATATGTGGTTTTACCATACACTTGGATATAATATGTAAAACCACCTTGTTCTTCTTTATCCCTGATGCAATTATTACATCTATTAAGTATTAAGTAATAAACCACAAGGGAATCTGATTGGGTAAATTTAGGCGCTCAGTTGCCCTCGTAGTTTGTTACTTGATATTTGAAATAAAAACTCAGTACTGCCGCTTCCCAGGTTGTATCTTAAACTTGAGTGTGATCCCTGGTTATACAGTAGTTTAAGGTTGAAAGTCTTCTGATTGGCACCCCTGAACAAAATAGGGAGACCGCCAACATTAGGGCTGGATAGCTCAGTTGGTAGAGTGCCAGAGGGTGTTGGCTTTTGCATACACTGTAAAAGGTCCTTTCACTTTGTCTTCTACATAACTATTAACTTAAACTGATCAGCTAAAGGGACCTATGTTGTTATAATCAGACTTATGTGTTTTCACTGTTTTCAAACATCTGGTTGTTCAACCTGTCCAGGGAGAATAGAAATATTCTCAGTGGTTTAATGCTAAGGGAACTGGATATAAACACCAGCCTGATGAGCCATTGTGGCTCGGGACAGACTTTAATTTTTTCCTCACCATGACCATCTGTATACCATGTAAGATATGTGCATTATCTGTTAACACTTATTCTTTATGTCTTACCAATGTTGTGCACACCCTTTTTGCTAAACAACATTGGCAGGGAACCATTTTTTACGAGCAATACACTTGACAAAAAAAGCTTTACGTGGTTGATCCTGTTTGACATGTCCAAAAAATAATGATGATAAGAAAAAGTGGAGAGTTTGAAATTGATTTATTGATAAGATTTAAGATTAAATTTAAATCTAGAGCCATTCTGTCAGGTTAAGCCGAGACATTAATTTGATAAATGAAAAACTACACAGCCAGATAAATTTGCATTTAATTTACATACTTTTTCTGTGTGTGCGTGTGTGTGTGTGTGTGTGTGTGTGTGTGTGAATGAAGGATCACAAGTGCCAAGCGCATAATTGTGAACTAGTGTTGGACATCAGAATTTGCATTGTTTTGCCCCGGGCTGTTTTAATCATTCACCGTGTGGGTAAACTGTGATTTAGTCTGTGATTAACAATGCTATTGCAGGCAGGTTCAATGCGTTAAACGACCCAGATTCACACTGATAGAGGAAGCTTATAAGTACAGCATACACGTATGAAGGCTTTCCCCGCATGGAAACCACTTTCTCTGTGGATGGCCTGAGGTCATGCTTAGTGGGTTTTTTTTTGTTTTTTTTTAATAAAAAGAAAAAGTGTAATGGTCATGGTAAATTGATCCTATCGCTTGATGGTTTTTATTTGGTAGCATGATAAGAAAAAGCTATTCTCTCAATGCTTTGATATAATGAAAAGTGGAGTATTGGTAATAGTGAACGAAAATGATTTGAATCAATCTGGAAGCCCACTGATTCCAAAATTAAAGGTAGAATACAGAATTGGTATTTATCAAAAAAAATTTTTATTAGTATCAGTCTGAAATCATACTGATTGTGAAGTTCATACAAGTAACAATCTTCCATAGAAATATTTCAATCAAAATTACAACAATCAAACAATCAAAATTAAGAATAATGTGTGTACATGTACTGCTGAAAAGTGTGCACGGTTTTTCACTATTTTCTCCTGACTCGGACAATGGATTGAGCTCAAATTTTCACAGTTTTTTTTTCTTCATGTATATATTGAATCACACAGGGTAAGAACACTGCACTATCAGCTGTACCAGTCCTATATTTTACCTTTAATAACAGTGACAAGCCTTCAGAGAAAATATTCCATCTGAAATAATAATATTAATAGTTATTCTAGGGTTTTATATAGCGTACATTTCCTAGTAGCTAGATCAAGGTGCTATGCAACGTTATCCCTGTTAATCAGGCATACCTTAACCAATCAGCTCACCAGGGAGCATGTAACCTCAAGCTGCTTTTTACATTAGTGCTTAGGGGTTAATCAAACGTAATTCTGCCTCGGCCCTCTCAGGTTCTTATGTATACGTCTGGGTTAAGAGAAGCAACTTATGGTTAGAACTTGAGTCACTAGACCACTTGCCACGATACATCAGAGTTGAGAAATGCAATTTATAAAGTCTACTTTATGACAACACAATATCATTTACAAAACACAAACTGTTTTCCCTCATGACTAAGACCTGGGGTGGATTTCACAAAACTAGTCCTAACTCAAAGGACTAGTCCTAACTTATGACTAATCTTATCAGTTAGGACTAGTTACTCGACCTAACTCGACAATAAGACTAGTCCTATAGGGCTTTGTGAAATCCACCCCTGATCACCTAATTTATTTGAAGAATTTTACAAAGGTTGGTTTTATGGTGTGTTTACTGAACACTCGAGGATGGGAATAAATCTACTGATTGCAAAAATTGGTAACATATTATCCTTTTAAGTTGTAAACAGTACTATTTTTATTGGTACACGTATATTTTAGGTTTATTGTTGTTACACCTGAACACGAATGCATTTACACAGACCATCATTTTGAAGGGCTGTTTACTCTGTTGTACATTGTACATTGCCTAGCCAGTATGTAAACTTTGTCACAGATCATTGCAGTGCTTTTGATGTGGCAATTTTTAGGATGGTCTCCTTGCTTTTCGCTTGGATGGAGACCTTTTGAGAGCTTGCCAAAGATCGATGCTATGCGTGCAACATCTCCATTTTGCACATTGTGCACAGGGGCGTATCAAAGGCATTTTCTTTGAGTGGGGTGGTGGGGAAGGGTTATAGAAGCCAATTTGCAAATTGAATTTTCTTTTCAGAGGATTTATGGAAGCCTATAGTATTTGCTGACTGTGATTGTGGACCATGTTTGTTCAGAAAACAATCCAAGACTGAAAGACTGGTAGGCACAGCACACAAACTGTGTATTTTATAACGTAAAACCAACAAAAACGATTGATAAGTCAGTTTTATTTGATGTTATATATTTATCTTAAATCTTTCTAGTTTTTATTCTACTTTCCAGAAACTTTATTCAAAAAGAATATTTCACCTCCACATTATCTTTCCAAAAAAGAGAAGAAAGAAATTGTCTTTCAGCTTGTCGTGGTGAAGCAGTCCCTTGTTTTAAGTAAAACGAGGAGAGTTATAATAAAGAAGATGATCAGAACATACTAATCAAAGCGTTGATTTCCAACCGGCTCTTCTCAGAGCCACCACTACTCAGAAGAGTTTGAATACATGGTGTCACCGCAAACATGTACCCTAATTAAGTGAGGCGAGCTCTAAACTCTTTGCGCTCATCAGAACCAAACTCCACACATGAGTCTGAAAAGCGAAATTAAAACACAATTGTGTAAAATCTGACTGCTCATAATGAGTGGAAATCGCTACCATCACATCTTTGCCATGCAAGTAAACTTAGATAATAAAAAAAAACTTGCTGGTACTCATCTTTATCCTAATACCATGTACACGTACATGTATGTGACTGTTTTGCATACATGTACATGTACTTTAATACAAGTACTTTGCATTAAAGGCATATTGTTTTACCATGTTGCTATAGAGTTTGACAGCTTTGCAGCTAACTGCACCAGCTAGGTATTACAGTTTTGTAACTAGTGGCTGTTTGTGGCAAGGGATACCTTTGGTATTTGGAAACAGACATTTGTTTCAATCCTATATAATTGTAGATATATACCACAAATCTAACCTGTGAAAACTTTGTTTCAAAAGATGGTAGAGTTTTTGAGATATCGGCAAAATTCTGGAGTGGTTCTTTCCAAGCAGAAGGATCTGAAAATACTGAAACTACATGTTTTTCATTATGTGCATGAATCATATTTCGGATTCAAATTTTGGAGCAGAAAATTCTCTCTTTCTCTAAAACCACATTACTTCAAAGGGACTCGTTTCTCACAGTGTTTTATACTATCAACAGCTCTCCAGTTCTTCTTACCAAGTAAGCTTTTATGTTCATT
Organism: Marthasterias glacialis; assembly: GCA_911728455.2. Classification (NCBI taxonomy): domain Eukaryota; kingdom Metazoa; phylum Echinodermata; class Asteroidea; order Forcipulatida; family Asteriidae; genus Marthasterias; species Marthasterias glacialis. The sequence goes on along the minus strand of OU452227.1, from coordinate 17,869,246 downwards.
AATTTGTGGAGTTATTACCAAAGGTATACCCTGCCTTTAAGTAAAGACTACCTTATGTCGCAGCCTTCCAGACACTTTGTAACTCTAGGGGAAAAGGCACCTTGTATAAATGATTTAACAATTTGTGGGTATACCTCTGACAATTAGTAATATGTGTGGGGAAACACCAGCATTGAAAGTCCATTTTTTGCTATGAATAAAACCCTTACGTTTTTTTCCATTTTTTTTTTAAATCCACTTTAAATTTTACAGAGTGCTTTTTCTTGCACTCCTCAGACAAGGATGAAGGAGTGCAGAGGAGAGCGATTTCACTCCTTAAAAATGATGGTCCTGCGAAGAGTGTCTTTAAGTTTGTTGATAAATAAAAAACGAGGTTCGGGAGAGCCTCACCCTCGGTTCAGGAACTATAAGTGAGACCTGGCTGCACTTAACTGTATTTATATTTTACCAAAACACACTATTGATGGGGGTGGCTAGAGGCATGCTGTTCCCCCTTTCCGCTCTCCCAATATGTATGTCTACGGACAGGTGCTTGTGTTCTTAGCCTCCAGTGGGAATGGCTATGAATTTTCAATCTCTCCAATTATCGTGAATGTATTGGGGGAAAAATCTGATGCAAAAACCAATTTCATTTGAAATCTTGATGCTATTTTTGGGCTTGGGGATTTCGGTTTGAATGCGGGGAGAGGAAAACGGCTTGGGATGGAGTCTAGGGACAGAGATGCTGTGAGGGATCTTAGAGGCAGTGTGTACTTACTGGCATTAATGGATCGTTCCTTGGGAAACGAGTCAGAAGAAACAAGAGACTTGTTTGTTTATCTTAAATCTTTCTGGAATAAAACCAAAGTGCCTAGCACTGTAACCTGTGGGCCTGAATATACCTGTGTAGAGAAGACGATGAAGAAATGTTCAGTTTAAGATGAGTGAGGGAACGCTGACATAGGGATAACCCACACATTCAGGTATGTACTCTCCACATTCAAGGCTCTGTCTGAGGTGGGATTCAAGCCAGAGTCCACAGAGGCGAACGGCAGGGCAAGATACCACTGAGCTATTTTGATTCCCCAGAGTATAAAAAAAAGGTTACAAAATGAATTTCCAATCGACAAAACTATAGTTTTGATTTTGGACTCTATAGACAGAGATGCTATAAGGGATCTTTTTGCAGGAATCTTCCATTTTTCCCCGTCCAGTCTGACAGAATTATTCCCTCGGAATTGCTGAAATCATTTTTTTCTTTGAGCGTACTGCTGGCCCAAAGAAAGTCTGACGTAACAAAGTCAAGAGGACAAAGATTATCTTTGGAGCACCCATATGTTTGGTTTCTTTATGGAGAAAATGTCAAATTCACGCACCATGAATTGCAAAATCTCAGCAGTTAGCTATGGCTGAGGATTGTTTCTAAAACTGGAACAAAGTCTGGATAATCTTTTCATTCTGACTTACCTCCATTGAGCCGAAATACAATGAATAAACAATGACGGAAGCCTCTCGATGTCTCGTAATCTTTTTCTCGGAACAAAATAACAAAAAACTGGAATCAGGGATTACACAATAACCCCTGCATAATGGAGAAATTCAGCAACATTTTCAGCACCATCTGTCCTCCTTTGTTCCAGGCTTCAAATTTCACACAAAAATACAAAACTTACTTCACCTGCCCATGTGCTGGCTCAGAAAATTATGGCGTGTATATACGCCATCTGGCATCTACTGGTTTAGGCAGTGAATATTTACTAGAATTATTAGATATTTCCTTCTTTCCATAAAATTAGTCAAACGCCAGAGTGATATTTCAAGTAAATCGTTAAAATTCAACCCTAACTCCTCAGAGTGATTTACTAGGATCTTTCCTCACTCTGACAAAATCCAACGTCATATGTTAACTCAACACCCAAAACTGTTGGACTCCGGTTATGGTGGTTATGCCTGATCCCATGTAAAGGATAATCAGTTTACGCATGTACATGTAGTCCTCAATCCAACAGAATCAAACAAAACATGCAGTTGGAGTTTGATTGATTTATTTGTTATCAAACCATCTTTATTGAGGGTGACCCATCCAGCAGAAGCTGATCATTTGGGGACCTCATTAAAAAAGAAAAGAAATACATCAAGATCGTAATAGAAACAAAAACACAAACACAACAAAAAATTAAAGTAGAGTCATCTTACAAAATGAGATGCCACAACTGGAAATTACCTAACAAATTTACATTAAAAATCCATGGAAAAAAAGTTAAAAAGCGAAGAAAAAAGTAAAAATAGCAAAAGAGGGGGAAAAAAGTAAAAGGACATGGAAAAAGACAATTATGGCAAGAAGACTAAAAAAACCAAAAAAAAAAACCAAACAAAACAAACAAAAACATTAAGCGCCCCTCCACTTCCCCCAGGAATTAAATGATGGGTCTTGATTGGTTAAGGTAGGTTAGGGTTTTAAGTAACTAAGTGATCGTTATCTTTTTTAAGTAAAATTTAAAGATTGAAGTTCACTGGAATGATTGGAATGATTGCAGCGTGGTGTGAAAGGTTTCATGCTACAAATTTAAGCGTAGTGTCTCGAACCAATAATGAGCCCAATTTTCGGCCCACTTTTCGGACCGTGTATGTACAGTGCATTTGTGAACATTCAAGTTGTAACCAAAATAAAGTTTGGGAAGTCACCCTTAACTTGTTTTCTGACCTTGAATGCCGCCATTGTTTCTAGACTTTTTAATTGCAGTTTCAAAAAATAAAAGTCATTTACAGCTTAAAGTACATGACATTAAGCATATTTAATAAAGTGCACTACCAGGGTTATAGCTCTAATTATTGTTTGAGCTTTATGGAGATAATTGCAGTCATTTGCAATTAATTTTTGTAGTTTTTATTCAGTTTTCAAAATAAAAAAGCAAGCGGCTATGTTCTTAGACATATTAGCTCCATAAAGTGTATCGTTTTAGAGTCCTTTTCACTTCGCTGTAACTAAGGAGCTAATGTAAGTAATCTCTAACTAATTAATTAAGTATCTCTAAATTGAATACATGTTTGAAATTACCCATGCGAGTTATAATATTTTACAAGGTTGTTTGTGAATAGTTGACCTTGAAAATCTGTCCTCGTTCATTTTGGGATTATTAGACAGTTTGAGTCTACTGAATGTCAGGGACATTTGCACAAGAAGTTTGTTGAACAGAGATGGGATAAGACTGTACAGCAGCATGGTCTGCACTTACCTTTTACAGAGACTAGCCAGCAGGAACAGATAACTTTTCACTTGTCTGTCAACTTTTTCACTAGTCCATATTTCATATTCATAAATACCCCAGAGAGTTTAGGCAGTCCTACTGGTTGAAAGGTGGTCACATGACCTTTAGAAACCTGGCTGATAAAGCTGTGGTGCTCCGAAGGATTTTCAAATGCAATATCAACCTCTACCCTGGCATGTACCCATTTGTACCACTGGGTGAAGAGTAGCAATTACAACGTACATTGAAGCATCCTGCTCAAAGATACAAGTGTCGTGACTGGGATTTGAACCCACATCCCAAAGACTGAACCTTCTCCTTACCGAATTGTTTTGCCATAAACAACCACTGGTGACCGCATTGTTTGACCTCTCCAGCACATAATCTTAAACGACAGAGAGTGTTTGTTCATGACCAATTTTACAAACTCGATTATCACCTTGAAGGTATTGCTTTACAGCATTCCCTTTCATCAAAACCAAAAATCATTGAGATCTGTTAATAAATATCCAAGTTCTGTAAACTCAAACACTTTTTTTGTACACAACCATATGGTGCTCTGTAAGTGTTTGTCATTTTGGATTGAAGGGATTGCGTAATAGCAACCTTATTTTATTGTACCATCCTTCCAAAGATCCGATCTTTCTCTTTCCAATCATTGTACAGCTGGGTATGGAGGATGAACATGGACAAAACTACAGCTTTTTAACACATGGCCCTTGTGCTAAAGCTTCAGTGCTTTTGTGTATATGTATTAACCTACGTCTGAGGACTTTTAAGAGTAGGGACAATAGGTCCTCACTAGACGATTCTTTGTTTTCATGGGTCCTCGGACGCCATTTGTGTACAAAACCAATGGAGATTGCTTCAGTACAGGAACAATAGAATTAACAATAGGTGTCCTCAGACATAATGGTGGTGCAAGACTGTGTGTGTAAGCTTGGGCGACTGAAGTAGTCAGTGGTAAAGAAGAGGGGTTATGAGAGCTGTCAACAAAAGTGGCCTGTGGTAAAGAAGAGGGTGTATGAGTGTTGCCTAAAGTTGCCCATGGTAAGGAAAGGGTTAACCACCAAAACTTAACTCGGGTGCACTAGACCGCTCGGCCATGACATGCAAGACTGGAGGACTTGTTCAGCTGTGATGTTACCGGCCCAATGCTAAAATGACTGGACTCTGGATACCCGTGGGTATTTAGAACCTTGGTTGATGTGTGTACCATACTGAAGTAATTATTACAACCAAATGGTTCCAGTGTTAGTTGAACCATAGAGAAAGATCTTTTCTCTATGAGTTGAACCATGCACCATGGAGGATCAAATTATACATTCCAGTGTTCATATGTATGGCTTCAATTATTATTAATAAACCATTGTCCCCATCATCAAAAAGAGATTAAAAACCAGTGATGGAAAAACGAAGTTATTAATGTCATAAAGTGGCGTGCCGAAGCCGAGTGGTCTAGCGCACCAGACTCAAGATCTGGTGTTTTTGATCAGCAGAGTGTGGGTTCGAGTTTAAGCACTTACACTTACATGTATATTTTATTACTTATGAAATGAAAACAACAACAGCAGCAGCAGAAGCAATATGAGCAGCAGCAGCAACAGTAGTAGCAATATGAGCAATAGTAGTAGCAGCAGCAGCAACAGCAGAAGCAATATGAGCAGCAGCAGCAACAGTAGTAGCAATATGAGCAATAGTAGTATCAGCAGCAGGAACAGCAGAAGCAATATGAGCAGCAGCAGCAACAGCAGTAGCAATAGGAGCAATAATATGAGCAGCAGCAGTAGCAATAGGAACAATAATATGAGCAGTAGTACATGTAGTAACAACAGCAGCAGCAACTACAGCAACAGCAATAGGAGCAGCAGCATTAGGAGCAAAAGCAGCAGCAGCAGCAAAAACACCAACAGCAGCAGTAGCAGCAACAACACATGAAATGAGACAATGGAGACTGGAATAATTAAACACCAGATACTACACCATAACTAACTTGTGATCTTTGGTTAATTAAACTACATACCTGTAGCTGTCTTTTCGTCAATACACAACTGTGTTTTACCAATCTGGTAGAGTGATTAGCCAAGTCTTTGTTGGTTAATTCCTGAGAATCAACTTCAATTTGTATGTAAATTAGCAATCCTCTTAATGCACTCATTAACTCCTCATCACCAAGACACTTCCAAATCACATCATCAGTAATAACCCCAAAGAAAATCATTCATTTCTGTCTGATGTGTTAAGATTTTGACAGAATTATTCACCATCCAGTCGTAAATGGAACAGTCGAATAGTTAGCTCGAAGGAATTTTATGGTTGGAACCAATGTTTCTCCTGCCCATTCAAACTGCACATACATGTATCCTGAAAATTCCAAGAATTTGCGTGTGAGCATGGAATAATTTTTGGAAACCCTGACAATAAGTTGTTGAAGGAAAAACAATGACTTTTAGTCGGCAAAATGACAGAATTTTACCCTTTTTCTGCTTGATTTGATGCTTCAAATACCTGCATTCCAAAGTCCAGATATTTGTAATGAAAAGTTAGACAAACGATGACAGTATTAAAAGTGAGTTCTGCATCATACATTTCACTGCATAAATTCCATTCATCCATTATGAACAATCGAATAAATGTAGGTCAGACGTATTAAAACCTCAACGTCTGCATGCTCATTGCAGCTGATAAAAATGGCACAATTTCAGGTTCCATGTACAGTGTTCTTTAGAAATTGGACTTGATGATAGCAAGCTAAAAACTCACTTGGTGTAATGTTAGTGTCAGTACATGTACATGTATATCGTCAATGTTTTGGGGGGGAAATCATTTTTTTTTAATAATTATTATTAAAACAATACATATTACTCTACAATCCTCAACTGTTCCAATTTGCAAATATTACTAATTTGTCAAGTACGTTAAATATGAAAAGGACAGGTGTCCCAAGATTATGCAATTTGTGTTTTCACAAAGGGACAGGCATCCCTAAACATGTGCAAAACACATTGTATAAAAATTGGCAGGCAAGTTGTATTTGCATTTTCACGAAGAGATGGGCTTGTCAGCGTGTGTGATCACATGAAATGCCCGCCCTTTACTCTGGAAAAAAAATACACTAAAGATGTGCACAAAAGTAGGTCATTGTGCTTTTGCATTTTCACGAAGAGACGGTCGTGTTTGATTAATTATTGTGTTAATCAGTCAACGTTTTGGTGATTTTTATTCTATTATTGATAAGATCTAACTCCCAACAAAACACATTAGAGCACTTAAACTGCACAAGAAAGTTTCAATACTGCCGAGTTTTCTGTTTCAAATTTAGCACCTTCTAAAATGCCAATATCTCAAAACATTCTTTTAGCATTTAGACATGCCCGTCCCTTCATGAAAACAGTGACGATATGTACATGTACATGTATTTGTATCACTCTTGACAAAGTTTCTAAAAACAAGAAATATTTCTTATGTAAGCCAATTTTATTGTAAAAAATTTACAAAACATGTAACCATTTTGTTTTATGATGTTGCCATACAAAAAGCTCCTGTTAGATGGGGTAGGTTTAAGGTACCTTTTTGAATTGCTCAAGAGTTAATGTATGTACTATTCCTCCAAAGACTTTTTGTTTTTTGGGGCAAGGCTGTAAAGGGCACCTCTATGAGGGAAATGTAAATTTGTACTGGAACCTTTTATGGTGCACCAAGGCAATGACCAGGGGGCAACGGAGGCAATTGCCTCTGTGAAATATCAGCCCTTTGGTGGTGTTCATTGTACGCTGCCCTAGTAACCCCATTCTAGCAAAAGGAATTCCTTTGATGTCTTCGCACTGTACATCTGAGTGGGTGACTCTATTCACAGAGCAACCTAGTTTAAAAAAGAAGAAGGCAGGGACGTATTGATTAAATCATTGAACTACACAGACAGTGTCTCCTAGACTATTGCCGCCTTTGCCTTAGTCGCAAGTTTTTTGTTTCTCATTGAGTGTACTTTGTAATTAGTGACTGTTGCATAAAAAAGTTTCAGTGACGAAGAATTGAATTGATCTGAAATGTTATTGTTTAATATGCTCCATTAAATTAATAAACTAATTAAGTTTATACCTTTTATTGCTTTCGAGCTGTCAAGGTAACATGTGGTTGGGATAATTTAAAGGCAGTGGTCCATGAAAGGTTGCTTGTGATCATGCATGGTCAAATTATTGCTCTGTGGTCAAATATTGTGTTGTTGCTTCAACCGCTAACTATTCAGAGGAATGTTCAATAAATATTATATTACAAGGGTGATATTAGCGTACATTGTACATCTGACTCAGGTGTGTTTCACACTCATGCTTGTTCTTTCATTATTATTTGTAGGATAACTTTCTGGTAATGAAACTAAGGGACCATCAAAAGTGACGAAGGCACTTTGACCCGTAGGCCTGAAGATGTAAAGAAGATGATGAAGAAATGTTGGTTTTAGATGTGGGAGGAAAACCCACGCACCCATGCAAGGGACCAGTCTGGGATTCAAACTGGGTCCAAAGGTGAAAGGCAGAGAAGAAGCCACTGAGCCAACCTGATTGACCCTGAGCTTATAATCAGTAAATATAATATTCACAAGTGTGTTTCAATCAACCAGTTGCAAGTTTGATTTGAATGTCTGGTACAATGACTTTCTTAATCACAAGTGACCGTTTAAATTGAAATTCCTCAGACTAAAGACAGTTGCTACATGTATGTCACATGGGCAAGCTTTTGCGTTTATGGAAATAGAGATGGTGAACAACCAAACACAATGCTAAATGAAAGTGTATGGCATAATGGTACCAAGCTTTGCCCATCTGAAGGTTTCTTTAAAAATGCTTGCCCCGAACCATGTGATGGAGCAACGCTGTTGTTAGTTTCGGGCCAATTTGAGTGTTCATTTGTGACCAATCAAGTCATTGCACCAGAGATTACGCGTACAGGGTGGCATGGGTGGCTAATGTGTAAAAGCACCCGCCTCTCACAACTGTGGCCCTGGTTTGATTCCTGACTGGGGCCAAATGTGAGGAGACTTGTTCGTTGCTTCTCTCCTATGCTACGACGTTTTTTTCTCTGGGCCCTCTGGTTTTCCTCCCTCCGGAAAAATCAAACACTTACATCTCTGGCTGTGCTCCGTGGTCATTTATGGGTTGATGTGGCTGGCTGCTAAAGGCTGCCCTTGCATGCCTGCAGCTTGAACATGTTGTAGCCGCGTCCTTCGCAATTCAGCTTTTCAGCTGCGAGTAAGGATAAATAGCCTCCCAAATTAGTATTATTCAAAATCTAATCTTAAATGCCTTATTGATTTGTGCGAGGGATCTGTGCTGGTGGTTCACTAAAAAGCTGATAGTGAACACCCGACGTTGCAGGCCTGAAATTACACAGAGGCCACAAAGGCCATGGCCTCTGTTGCCCTGGTCTTTGGCCTGATGCCCTTTCAATGGAAGTGCCCGTTTTCAAAATGAGAAAGGCCTTGCACTCTCAAAGAAGACATCCATGCCTGATGTTGTAAATGGGCAACGATACCTCTGCCTCTTTTTGCAATATTTTGGCATTACTTGAAACCTGAGTGGAATGGTGTTTAAGAGTGTGAGACCCCCCTTGCAAGTACAGTACAGTTGCAGCTGTCAAGATAGACCTTTATTGGCACTATTCTTGTTACATTTCTGTAAGATAAGAACAGGGAGGAGTACATTCTACATCCGTCAGTCCCTACAAATTACATCAGCTTCAACCAAACAATACCCACTGGACTGTGATGACACAGGACCCCAGTGCCCTAACCTCTACTGATTGTATTTGTCGATTGGGCCCCCCCTTGGCAGCTGTGCAGGCAACGCTTGGTACAATCAGTGAATCTGCGCTGGCAAATCGACTTTCTCTCATACGCTTCGATGGGAATCTCCGTTTGCAATTCAAGGTTCGCATTGATGAAGTCTGGTGCGTATAGAAACACCTGTACTCGGTGAAGTCGGAGCGGGATTGAGTTTACTGTGTGGGAGGAAACATGACAGGTGTTAATTTGTGGGCTTTAGGAATGAAGCGGAATCGGGGAAAAAGGACTTGTGAGTGGGGAAGGCAGGAAGAAAGGGTTGAAGCAAGCATAGTTCATACCCTGCAGGTAAAATAGAGGGCTGCGTTACATACAATTGTAACTTCATAATGAAGACACTGAGCACTTTATTAAAAGGGATCTTGGTGTTTTGACAAACTGAGAGCAAACCTAAGTTTGATTCGGTGTACAACACCAATGGTGTCTATTATTTGTGTTTTACCCATACACCGATACACCATCAGGCATACTACTGGGGTGAGATTCGAACCTACGACCTTTGCCGTTCTGGAGCAGATGTTTTACCAACTAGACCACCGAGATTGCCCGGTAGCTAGAGGCCATTCGAATCCTATAGAAGCAGGTACCATAACATAGATGTTAAAGTTGAATCGGGGATAAAGAATGTTATTTATGTTTTTACCATACATCCGAGTATTATCCCTGTGGATTTTTTTGTGACAACTCAGGAAAGTACTGATTTAACAGTGCTTAACACACACTGGTGGGTAAAAAAACAAATAATTTTCTTCATCCCTGATGCAAATTTAACATCTATTAACCAGTTGGTGCCCGTCTATAAATGGAACCCGTGTAAAGACACCATTGTGTAATTTTGGAATCCCGTCGCCTGGACATTCCATTGCTGAGCGTGCACGGACCACACACACGCCGTGTCACCCACACAAAGACAAAACATGGTCTTGAATATTTTGGCATTTTCTGGCTATTGAGAGGTGATTTTTGTGTAATCCCCGGTCGCAGACCTTTGACCTTTCGTTCCAAGAAGAGGATTACGAGGCATCGAGAGGCTTCCACCATTGTTTATTCATTGTACTTCAGCTCAATGGAGGTATGTCAGAGTGAGTCGGGAATCGAGCCAAGGTTCCGGGTTTAGTACCACTCCTATGCCATAGGTAACGGCTGATGTTTTGCAATTTTCTCGATAGAGAAAACAAACTGGACCACCCAATAAAGACACTCTTTGTTCCCTTGGCGTTGTCAAGTCAGGGTTTCTTTGTGCCAGCGATACCCTCAAAGAAAAATAATTCCAGTAGCTCCGCCAAAAGAATCCCACCCCAAAAAATCCTGGCGGCAACTGGTTTAAACCAACAGTGCCTCTTTAAAAAAGTCCAAACAATAGGAGAACATAATGAAAAGTCCTTGATACCATGCAGACAAACTTGTTTGTGGGCAGAACAACAGGGGAGATGGATCAATTTGCAGGAATTCAAAAGACGGTTCAAGTTGAAGAATAAGGAGAAAGCTGATCAGGAGTCAGCAGGTGTGGGCCTGGCTGGGCTTAGGTTGGCCCCTGACAGATTGTCTCGATTAAAGAGTTATGAAAATGGAGCTATCAAAATGAGATTGGATAACGGAAGCAGTGTGAATTCATTTGTGTCTGAAAGAGAGAGCCGTGGGTATCAACTCAATTTGGCAAAGGGTGGTGGGACTTTAGAGCATGGTGTTTTTAAGTCTTGGTGGAAATATGTCGTAGTGTTATTTAGTTAGAAATGTCTGTCTGGTGCCTGCTGGTTGTGACGGTCATATTCACAGTGCGTCAATTCATCAGAAATTTGATATCTTTCGCAGACAATAACGACCCCCATATATTTTTCATGTGATAATGACTGTGTTATTTTGGGCTGGTTTATAGTTGGATCACAGAGGAAGATTGGATCCAGTGACCCTGACTTATTATGCATGGGATATATTAATAGGTATTTGGTACACAGTTTTTAGCAATTACAAGCAGTGGGCACAAAAGTACATGTGACATATTTGGCTTGTACGTTGTTTTGCCTTGATAGTTCAGTTGGTAGAACACCGGCACATTATTCCAGGGGCCTCAGGTTCAAATCTCAATCCAGTCAATTTTTCTTTGTTCACCCCAAAATTAATTTGCCTCTTCTGTGCTTAGTAGTATAGGTAAATTTCTACAGGTAAATTTGTACATGTAAAAGCGAGAAGATAATTTGGCTAGTTAATTGTCTTTGTTGAGCGGCATGTCCTGTCCAGTGTAAAGGCAAACTTGTTTGTTTGTACACAGGCACAAAAAGACAACTGAAACAATAGGTCTCTGTCATACATGTACAACATGGCATACATGTACACCAGTGTTTCCCCTGCCCACGAGGTGGCCATCTTGCTACTTTTAGTGAGCACCGCGCTCATTTTTCACCAATATCACCACCTTGCTGTAAAGATGTACCATAAAGGAAATACTCAGTGAAAAGGTTTGGTTCATAAACAGCAAAGTTTTGAGTTCAAATCAAAAGATCCTTTTAACACTGCAGAGACAACCCACAGGAAAGAAGACCCCAGGAAAATCCTGGGGAATTTTAACTCCATGTTCATTTCAGACTTGATGCAGTTTTCCAAGGGACATGCCACAGCAATTCTAGGGTAGAAAAGTCAACAAAATTTTTGCGAGAATTTCCTGGGAAATTCGTCCAGTGTGAAAGGAGCTTTATTGAAGATATCCAGTGGTCACAGATTAGCAAGGCATAATTAACCACAGACTACAGTGGAGATGCTGCATGCTAATCACTTTGTCATGTAAAACTACAGCAGTTCTACAGTTCCAACCCAGACTCCCAACATGAAAATGTACAATTTAAAAGAAATTAAGACTATCTTGGACCATGGTAAATTTTGTAAATGTCAAATGACAACACTCCTTCAAGAATGAAACTTCACACAGATACATGTACAGACCCAGCATACCAGCAAGAGTTTACTCAAATTTTCCCAGGAAATTCTTCTAGTGTGAAAGGGACTAAAAGTTATGGAACCCAAGTCTTTAGTTTCCTCAACTTGGAGGGCACCAAGTTAGTTTACTGTTAACAGTCAATTATGCATAAAAGAAGTATTAACTGACAAAAGGTAATCCCAATTGTCAATAATAAACCATCTGTGCATAGCGTTGTTATTGAGATTGATGGTTTTTTTTGTACATGTTTTTTTAATAGACAGTCAAAGACGGTTCGCATCATCGGGTAGGACCATTACAGCCGTGTCACGGGTTGGTTTTAACTGCAGTTGTTGTCGTCATGAGAAACCAGTCCCTTGACTATAGGTGTTGCATAATTTCTTTTTGCTTTGCTCGGTGGTGCATTTTACCATGGTGACTGTTTGTCTCGTAGGCAATGCACTTTATCTGATTAATGACCGCCCATTAATTTTCTCCGCTCGAGCACTATGGGAGAAACAAACAAGCAGCGAATTAGTGAGCGTTTTTTGTGTGTGTGCAATCGAGGGAGACTTGTTCATAGGATTGATATGTTAAAATTTGCGACTGCAGAAGATTACCTTTCATTGATTTTGTCCCCAATGCCTTCACCCATCCTGGATTTGCGTTTCACCAATTGCAAAACTGGACAAGCTCAAGGTTCATCAGCGAATAAATTGCGTGAAATGAATTTGACAGTTGTGTGGAGGTGGTATTAGAGGTAATTTGAGTCGAAGCTCAAGTCCATTTGTACCGCTTGATTGACAAATGCAAATATTGTGGTTGAAATTGTCTCTTCAATCAAGTATGTGTAGGCATTGGAATGTTGGTGTTTTTTACACGACACGTACAAAGACTTGATAGATTTGAGATTTTGATAAACAATGATAATAATAATACTAATAATACTATTAATGAAAAAAAATGAAAATTTTTAAAGTGCACAAATCCACAAAGCTGCAAATGGCGCTTATACATGTACATAACAAGTACGAGATTGCTAAAATATGGATTACAATTACAAGGATACAGCAGAAAACCCAAAATTATGCAAATGCTTCATAAAAATGATGGGTTTTTAGGTTTTTCTTGAATTGGATCAAAACAACTGAAGATTGGACATGAGATGGCAATTTATTTCATAGACACAGTACAACATGAGAAAAAAGATCGGTCACCCCATCAATGATTAGGTTTAAGGCTCAATGAGAAGGTTTGAATTGTCAGAACGGAGTTCGCGAGAGGATTGTACATGTAAGGTTTGAATCATCAATATATGCATTATTACACGGGGCATTGTTCATGGAGAGTTTTAAAACAAGGTCCACTCAGAAATCAATTTAAAAAAATGACTCTTCTTTTTGTCTCTTTTCAGGAAAAAGGAACCCACATAAAAGTATTCACCAACCCACCGGGCACAAAGCAGTCCTTTCGTAAGACCCCAACTTTAGGCATCTTTAAAGACGTTATGCTACAGTTCAAAAACTCCTCAAGTCAAGTGAAGAAAGCATCCAAGGACAATTCATTACCACTGGATAGAAGGAGAAATGTCTCAAAGTCCAAACTTTCAAAAATGAAGTCACAGACGGATGTGGAGCAGGTTGGTGCGGGCAACATCATGAAGGAAGACAACGCCGACGTCAAGAGTATGGAGGTAGTCCCTAATGTCGAGAAACAGCACTACCGCAGCACCATGGTCCGAGTCACCCCAACTGGGAATGTCACTGTCCAATTGGAGTATTTTGCCAAGTGTGCTGTTGAAGGACGGGATGCCATCTCAGCACTGAGTAGGGCAACTACACCACAGTGCAAACAGCAAATTGCTGATACTGTCTGTGATATGCCCAAAGGAACTTTGTATCCCACTAGGCTGCCTAGATATTGTTCATTACAAGGTACATACACATAGTTACCAGAGTTTACTTGTAGCTACTTGTTGGTTACTGAATGGCTTACTCTGTGCTACAGAATGGCTGATTGTGGGTTACAGAATGGCTTATTGTGGGTTACAGAATGGCTAACTGGGGGTTAAAGAATGGCTGACTGGGGGTTACAGAATGGCTGTCTGTGGGTTACAGAATGGCTTATTGTGGGTTACAGAATGGCTAACTGGGGGTTAAAGAATGGCTGACTGGGGGTTACAGAATGGCTGTCTGTGGGTCACAGAATGGCTTATTGTGGGTTTATAGAATGGCTTATTGTGGGTTAAAGAATGGTTAACTGTGGGTTAAAGAATGGCTGACTGGGTTACAGAATGGATTATTGTGGGTTACAGAATGGCTAACTGGGTTAAAGAATGGCTGACTGGGTTACAGAATGGCTGACTGCGTTACAGAATGGCTGACTGCGTTACAGAATGGTTGACTGGGTTACAGAATGGCTGACTGGGGGTTACAGAATGGCTGAGTCAGGGTTACAGAATGGCTGAGTCTGGGTTACAGAATGGCTGACTGGGGGTTACAGAATGGCTGACTGTGGGTCACAGAATGGCTTATTGTGGGTTTATAGAATGGCTTATTGTGGGTTAAAGAATGGTTAACTGTGGGTTACAGAATGGCTGACTGGGTTACAGAATGGATTATTGTGGGTTTATAGAATGGCTTATTGTGGGTTAAAGAATGGTTAACTGTGGGTTACAGAATGGCTGAGTCAGGGTTACAGAATGGCTGAGTCTGGGTTACAGAATGGCTGACTGGGGGTTACAGAATGGCTGACTGTGGGTCACAGAATGGCTTATTGTGGGTTTATAGAATGGCTTATTGTGGGTTAAAGAATGGTTAACTGTGGGTTACAGAATGGCTGACTGGGGGTTACAGAATGGCTGTCTGTGGGTTACAGAATGGCTTATTGTGGGTTACAGAATGGCTAACTGGGGGTTAAAGAATGGCTGACTGGGGATTACAGAATGGCTGTCTGTGGGTCACAGAATGGCTTATTGTGGGTTTATAGAATGGCTTATTGTGGGTTAAAGAATGGTTAACTGTGGGTTAAAGAATGGCTGACTGGGTTACAGAATGGATTATTGTGGGTTACAGAATGGCTAACTGGGTTAAAGAATGGCTGACTGGGTTACAGAATGGCTGACTGCGTTACAGAATGGCTGACTGCGTTACAGAATGGTTGACTGGGTTACAGAATGGCTGACTGGGGGTTACAGAATGGCTGAGTCAGGGTTACAGAATGGCTGAGTCTGGGTTACAGAATGGCTGACTGGGGGTTACAGAATGGCTGACTGTGGGTCACAGAATGGCTTATTGTGGGTTTATAGAATGGCTTATTGTGGGTTAAAGAATGGTTAACTGTGGGTTACAGAATGGCTGACTGGGGGTTACAGAATGGCTGTCTGTGGGTTACAGAATGGCTTATTGTGGGTTACAGAATGGCTAACTGGGGGTTAAAGAATGGCTGACTGGGGATTACAGAATGGCTGTCTGTGGGTCACAGAATGGCTTATTGTGGGTTTATAGAATGGCTTATTGTGGGTTAAAGAATGGTTAACTGTGGGTTAAAGAATGGCTGACTGGGTTACAGAATGGATTATTGTGGGTTACAGAATGGCTAACTGGGTTAAAGAATGGCTGACTGGGTTACAGAATGGCTGACTGCGTTACAGAATGGCTGACTGCGTTACAGAATGGCTGACTGGGTTACAGAATGGCTGACTGGGGGTTACAGAATGGCTGAGTCTGGGTTACAGAATGGCTGAGTCTGGGTTACAGAATGGCTGACTGGGGGTTACAGAATGGCTGACTGGGTCACAGAATGGCTTATTGTGGGTTTATAGAATGGCTTATTGTGGGTTAAAGAATGGTTAACTGTGGGTTACAGAATGGCTGACTGGGTTACAGAATGGCTGACTGGGGGTTACAGAATGGCTGACTGTGAGTTTTAGAATGGCTGACTGGGTTACAGAATGGCTGAGTGTGGGTTACAGAATGGCTGACTGGGGGTTACAGAATGGCTGACTGTGGGTTATTGGACAATCATGGTTTTTCCTGACAGAATCCTAGTGCAACCTCTTAAAATCTATCTTACCCAATGTTGAGTCCTACAAAACCAGGCCTTGGATTTCATCTTTGAGAGGGCAAGGCCATTTTCATTTTTGCAAAGGGAAATTGCAACGGAAAATCTTGGAAGTCTATGGGAAAATTTTGAAGGGGCACCAAGGTCAAGACCAGGGCAACAGAGACTATGGCCTCCGTGATTCCAGGCCTTTAAAACATCCTGGTGTGGATTTCACAAAGCACTAGGACTAGTCTTATCTCGAGTTAGGACGAGTAACTAGTCCTAACTTATAAGACTAGTCATAAGTTAGGACTAGTTTTGTATCATCCACCCCTGGTCATCTTTCCTTGTTAACCATTAATTGCTTTGGAGTATTACTTTTTATGGAGTTTTAGTTTTACAGAATTTCAAATGGCCTTATAAATTATTAACCAATTTAAAATTGTTATTCTTCTCTGCAATCTGTAGGGAAGGCGGAGAATGAGATAGAGGACAACCCAAGGTATAAGATCGTGGAAGGGAAGCCGGTGCGGATCGTCTACATTTTAGTGATTCATGGGCGAGCTTTACGACAGGTGAAGAGGCTCATAAGACTGCTGTTCCACACTGATCACTACTTCTACATTCACGTGGACTCTGTAAGTATACATCATGGGAATGGATTATTTCTGATACGGGTTTACTGTTTCTTTTTATTTCAATCCATCTTTATTGAGGATAACCCATCCAGCAAATTAATGAAATGGGGTCATCATAAAAATAATAAAAGAAAACGATTAGAGGTAACAAAGCAAGTAAGAAAACCTGCAGACTTTGATGAAACTAAAGGTTAAAGGTAAAATATAGCATTGGTAAAACTGATCGTGCCGTGTTTTTACTTTGTGTGATTCAGTATATACATGAAAAGACAAACCTGGGATAATTTGGTCTCAATCTGTCGTCAGAGGCGGGAGAAAATAGTGAAAAACCATGCACACTTTTCAGCTTGTAAACACATTGTCCTTAACTTTGATTGTTACAATCAAAATTCAAATTGGGGTCTTCAAATTCTATTTTCTCGACTTTGACAGTATTTCAGACAGAAATATTTCTGTGGAAGATTGGTACTGGTGTGAATTTCATAACTAGTAAGCTTTCAGAATGATACTAGCAAAACACTTTTTGGATGAATACTAATCCTTTATTCTAACTTTAAACATAACATTAAGAATGGAGAAAAAAAAAAAATCTAAAAAACAAAAACGTAAAAGGATTAAAAAGCACCATATCCTAAAGAAAGTTTTGTTTAGTTTTTTGTTTGATGCCCTCCCCTCACCCAGCACCATGAATATTTACCCATTTGGAGGATTAGGTTGTTTTACAAAGTGTCATTAGCCTTTTTGAGATATGGTGGACACTATAGTAGTGCACTGCTTGGTTTGGGTCTATACAGATAATTTTACCCAAACCTAATTAGGTGTTCGGCCAGCAGCCGAAAACCTATTGTTATTGTTCTGTTTTTTTTTTCTTTTTAGGTGTTCGGCCATCAGCCGAACAACTATTGTTCTTGTTATGTTTTTTTTTCTTTTTTTTCTGGGTATTCTTCCCCCTGAACCTTGTCTGCAAAGTTTCTCAAAAAGTAAAGCTCCTATGAACTTGAAACTTACCATGTACAATGATCTTAGTGAGTAGATGAACCCACAACTTTTTTGGAATGATGACGTCATTGATGACGTCATTATGCTAAATAAACGTTAAATAATTAAAAAAATTCATAACTCAAGAACGGCAACTGCTACATTTAAAATCTTTAGTGCATATGAAAGGTCTTGTAATGTTGGATAAATTGTATGCACACCGTGACCTCAGTTGACCTTTACTTCCGGTAGAAACCGGAAGTTCAAGTAACAAATCATCTTATTTGGGGCTCTAGAGCCTAAGTGAGTAAAAATATCAACAAACTTTTAATGAATAATATTTTATTTAGCCCAAGGGCATTCTAGAAATGTGATATATGACGTCATAGCTACGTCACAACGAAATTGGTACACAAGGGAGAAAAAAAAATTATTTTGCTATCTCAAAAAATAAAGCATGTACGGACTTGAAACTTACTACTTACCTAGACCACAGTGTGTACATGACAAAAAAATTTTTTTGGAATGATGACGTCATCGATGACGTCATTACATTAAATTGAAGTTTTATATTAAAATACTCATATCTCCAGAATCAGATATGCTACATACATGATCTTTACACCATATGAAAGGTCTTGAAGTACTAAACAAATCTTACACAGGGTGTGACCCATTTGACCTTCACTTCCGGTCGAAACCGGAAGTAGTAGTTTTGTTATGAAAAATCGTTTCTGAATTACGTAAATTTGCACACAGTATTGACCTTAAAATTACGTAATTAAGCCGAACACCGTGAGTTTGTCCACAAACTCTAAATTTCTAGTTTTTTTCTGGGCTTTCTTAGTCGTCGAAACTTGTCCACAAATTTTCTCAAAAAGTTAAGCTTGTATGAACTTGAAACTTACCATGTACAAACATTTTAGTGAGTGGATGATACAGAAACTTTTTTGGAATGATGACGTCATTGATGACGTCATGACGTTAAATAAACGTTAAATAATTCAAAAATTTAATAACTCAAGAACGGCAAATGCTACATTCAAAATCTTTAATGCATATGAAAGGTCTTGTGATGTGGGACAAATTGTATGCACACCGTGACCCCATTTGACCTTTACTTCCGGTAGAAACCGGAAGTTAAAGTTAAAGTTCATGTTATTTGGGGCTCTAAAGCCTAAGTGATTAAAAATATCAACTAACTTTTAATGAATAATATTTTTTTTTGCTCAAAAGCAATCTAGAAATGTGATATATGACGTCATAGCTACGTCACAACGAAATTGATACACGAGGTCGAAAAAAAAATTATTTTGCTATCTCAAAAACTAAAGCATGTACGGACTTGATACTTACTACATACTAAGACCACAGAGTGTATATGACAAAGCAAAATTTTGGGAATGATGTTTTCATCGATGACGTCATTACATTAAATTGAAGTTTTATACTAAAATAATCATATCTTAAGAATAATACATGCTACATACATGATCTTTACACCATATGAAAGGTCTTGAAGTACTAAACAATTCTTACACAGGGTGTGACCCCATTTGACCTTCACTTCCGGTCGAAACCGGAAGTAGTAGTTTTGTTATGAAAAATCGATTCTGAATTACGTAAATTTGTATATTAATTGTATAACTTAATTTTAAAGCCCCTCGACGATTCTACAAATATTTACAAAGTGTGACCTCATTTGACCTTCACTTCCGGTCGAAACCGGAAGTATAAGTTTGTACTACAAAAATATGTACCTTATTAATGAAACGTGGTACATTAATAATCGTTACATCAATTTAAAGCTCTCTGACAATTCTAGATACCATGCACAAGGTGTGACCCCATTTGACCTTTAGTTCCTGTCAAACCGGAAGTTGAAGTTTCATATGACAAACCTTCATGAATAAAGATAAAAAAGTACAACTAAATATTTCACCCGTCAGCATAGCACAAATAGACAAGAAACGTGCACACAATATTGACCTTAAAATTTTCAATTACGTAATTAAGCCGAACACCGTGAGTTTGTCCACAAACTCTAAATCTCTAGTATTGTTATAGTATTGTGTCCAACATTATCTCAAAATGGCTTGATTGCTGGTGGTGTGTACATTTTAGAATACTGTATCAACTGTCTAAAAGCACAGTTAAACCTGCTGCTATGGCTGCCTGGATAAAATGACAACCTGCCCAATGTGGCCAGGTCCTGTCGGTCCCTACCAATTTTCCATGTAAATACACCTTGCCAGTCCAGCCACTTGCTCAAACAAAGTCATTTACTGACTACTTGTCGTCCTTCACTGTATTTTAACCTTTACACAAAATGTAGGGAGACCGCCAACATAGAGCTATTAAACTCAGTTGGTAGAGCAACGACATGTAAACCTGGACAATGCTGTTCAAATCCCACTCTAGTCAATTTTTCTTTGTTTGCCCCCGAAAAAATAAAATGTATATGTAACATTGAATGATTTGAATGGATGAGATTGTTATTTAGAGGGCACGTCAGCCATGGAAAATAAGGGCATTATTTACAGGGGCACCGCAGCAAGTTTCAAGGGCACACATTGGGCCGCGTTTGCTTGACTACTGCTGGACAATCCACACATAAATTGTTCTCCTTACACTTAGTCATATCCAAACATTCCTGAGCCCTCTTCTCTGAAATGTCAGACCAATCAACAACAACCAATTGATTTTAAAGACTACCTGATTTCCTGCCTGTGAGGAGTGGGGGGTAAGTCTTCGGTGACAATATTGCCCCACACCGCGTAAACCGATCTTTCTGCAACTGTTTCTTCGATCGGCCGGGGATATAAATACCCAGCCTGGTGGAATCCGATAACTGATTTCTGAAGTAACTTGGTCGAGCTTGATCTGAGTTGATGATTTTGCAATTTCAACAGATAATACTAAGCCTCGACTGACGCTGTCTTAATCTCATTTAAGGATTTGTTTCTGCCGCTTGAGTTGCTGCTACTGTGAGCTGAAACCTACAGTCAATAAGGATAAAGATACAGGCATGGGTTTTTAATCATTCCACAAATGAAGTTTTGTCTGTGAATTTCAGTGCATTTCGTTTAATGCAAAATGAAAATTTAAAACAACAAAATTGAAGCCACAGTTATTTTTTTCAGAATCAAAACTTAACTGTTGATGTTTGTGCACGGAATAAAGATGATTTTGTCAGGATTCTTTTTAAAAACGTTGTCATTGCTTTAAATGTTCTTGTCAGATTTGAAGGAACATTTGGAAATTAAGGACAATGTGTTTACATTGTATAGGCCTACATGCTGAAATGTGGGCACATTTTCTCAGTTTTTTTCTCTTGACTCGGATGACGGATTGAGCCCAAATTTTCACAGTTTTTTTTTCAGTTATACATGTATACTGAATCACACAAAGTAAGAACACTGCCATTTTAGTTTTACCAATCCTGTATTTTACCTGAAATGCTGTTCACATTTTTATAGCAAATTAGTTGAGTGTTGAATCAAGAGTTGAAAACATTTCTTCATTGTTCCTATATTTTCTGTTTGAACACAGCAGACCAGGGTTTCCCAATCAACCAGGACTCTATACTGGTAGTAATGTTCGATGTTGTGATGTTTTACTGCTTCAAATAGTTTCTTTTGTTAGTATCGCTGTTCAGATTTTTGTTGTAGGTTAGTCTAAAGGTTGAATCAAGAACTTATTTGATGTGAAATTGCAAATATTATTTATGTTTCTTCATTGTTCTGTGGATTATTCAAACCATGGTTGATTTCCAACAATCTGAGTGAACACATCAGACAGGGTTTATCTATCAAACAGACCATGTACTGGTAGTAAAGCTTGATAATGTGAAATCACCCAAGCAAACAAATTTAGCCCCAGGCACCGTTTACTCCACATCTTAACCACGTTGTCAAATAGAAACATCACCAGAAGCAATAAAAACAGTTCCAAGTAAATATTTGGACATGTTTTTTGTTTTTAGGACCCACGAGAGTGTCACAACCCCAAGGGCGCATTTGTTCTACCTTTGCAAATGTTATCTGAGTGTCCCGTCAGTAAACATTGCCTAAATGCCCAGTGCGCTTGAGTGGGCAGATTCCCAATCAAAATACTGGAGCGCCTGCCTGTCCAAATTGAAAATAAGAAGCTCAAAATACAAATTCATTTATCTCATCCAAAAGGAAGTTTATGAGATAAATCCTGCCGCCATTGTAGCTCATGATTTAAGATGTAAGACCACGCCATGACGGTAAAGTTTTAAAAAAGCCAGACCAGACTACACATGTATATAACTGATTGATTATTAAGTTAACAGAATGTGTTAATTTTCATAAATGTCTGTAAATGAGTTAAAAGAATCAAAAGATTTGTGGAAACCCAAACTATTATCAGTGTAATATGTCTGCCCTTAAGATGCACTGTACCCTTTGACATACTTTACAAATCATGATAGTTTTCCACTGTACTTTAGTCTGGTGTCTGATTTTCTTGCCCTCAGAAAAATCAGCAAAATTGTGTCTTTACAGCCTGACAAGAAAGCTTATACCATATGTACATGTATATACATGTGTAGGTCAGCCCTTGTACATTGTAATCAATAAAATCTCCCTACTTTATTATGCTTTTTAACGAAAATTGTATTGGCCCTTTCACGCACGTCACACGGCTGTCACACTCACCATTTTGGTAAGTCAATAGGTATACATGTAAATGCAGCGTCACCTTAAAGGGCCCATGAAGAGGTTTTTTGTCACGGAACATTTTTGTGGCTTAATATATGGTTTGAAATTAACAAAAACATAGTATTGACTATTTTGATGTGTCTGTTATGCGTTAATACACTTTAATTGAGCCCCGAAAGTGTGTGCCATTTGATTGCGCAATGATCTGTGACGTAGACTGTGGTAAAACATTTCAAAGACAGCTCTGGTGCCGAGTGGTCAACAATGCATTGTATGTTATTGTCACACACATGGCCCTGGTTAGCCGTTCCACTGTCTACGTCACAGATTATATGTTAATGAGGAAGGGTGGGCAGAGCACGGCAACCCCCTAATTTTAGAAATCGTTATTTTTACGATTTATACGCATGTAAAAAATGTGAAAAAATTAAAGATATACTATAATAGGCATACTTTATTTTTTTAACCAATAAAAACAAATAATTCATGGGACCTTTAAATGCACACTGCACTGTATAACACACAGTGATGTTGACTTCAAAATGGCGCAACCATGATTATTGTGATGATTGCGTCAGGTGATTTGAGTTAATAGGGTGCTTTTTAGAATAATATATTAACTTAATGTTAGTGAAACCATGCACTCCTCAGCACAACAATTCCACCAATAGAGGGAATTCGCAGGAAGCCAAGAACCCATCAGAAAGAACGTGAGATGAGATTAATAGGTCGTTTGTTGATTCATGTATACATATTGTCGTCACCGTTTTCACGAACAGCCACTTATCTTTAAATTCCATGTTCAAAGAGGCAATTTTTCATTTTCACGAACAGCCACTTATCTTTAATTAATATTTATTCATATTTTACCATTTCTCCGTATAAAAAATACGATTCTTTAGGTATGATTATGTACTTGAGTATCATTTAACATCGCATTGATGAAAAATAGTACTTTTTTAACCTGTGGAATGACGTTTTAAATGCAAACAAAACTTCAACATTGATTATCTCAAAAACGTTATTGCCGCACACATAAAGATAAGTGGCTGTTCATGAAAATGGTGACATTGTGTGGATAGCCACAGTATGCTTGTGGATAGGAGGAATCACGATAGTCAAGTGATAAGACTTTTGTTCAGTTGATTTTTTCATGAAAGAGTCTGTATGTTATTAATTGAAGCAAGAAAATTATCCATATTTACAAAAATTAAATTATTTGGGCTTTTTACCCTTCACCACTGTGTGATAAGCACTGTATATACTCAGTGCTTTCTGGAGTCCTGTGGAAAATCCACGACCCCTGCCATTCTAGAGCAGATGGCCTACCAGTAGAGCACCGAGCATGCCCGGTGACAAAATACCAGTTCGAATTATGTAATTAGCAGCAGGTACCACAAGCAATGTAAATGGATGCAATTATTGCATCCATTTAAAAATACATTAATCCTGCTCACACACGTGTAAGGTGTTTCCTGCTGCATGTAGTTTTAATTGCAGTTCTTCATTATCCGCTATGAGCTGCATAAGTGCATCGGATAACTTGAATTCATTCATGTCCTTTTTTGATGTTTGGCCTTTTACCCAAACATCAAATGGCGATTAAAAACATAACAACCATCTGGAAGCAGAATACTTTGCTCTTTAAGTGCCTCTTTTCCCCAAGCAGTTGGGTTCGAAAATCTCTTCATTTCAACATTTCGAGAGAAGCCTTTTGCTAAAGAAAAACAAACCGTCAACGATCAGATTTTTGTAAAGTTCTGATCTCATCAAACTGGGTCCTCAGAGAGCCAATTATCTCTTTGCCCAAGGATATCCTGAAAATTGGATGATAGAAAAGATGTCTCCTATGATTTCTCCGAATCGTCTTTTAACCGCTCAGCCTGCACGCTCCATCGCTACAAACAACTGCCGCACTGTTCTGAGAACATTTTTTGCAGTGAAAGCGAGCTAGGAGAGTTCCATGATTGAGATAATTAGCTGGTGTGAAGCGTGCGGCTCAGGCTGCGACATTTGGAGCACTACCACAAGTGGGGGGGGGGGGGCTTTGCCCTCATGCCGGTAGAGGAAATTACTTGAGACAAACCGAAGTTAATTACTGACACTGCTGCTTGTCTTGAATTGTCAAGGTGCTCTTGATGTGAATCTTGTTTCTCTGGGGTGTAAAACTGTAAGGACAGTATATGTGGCTAACTTTGATGATGTGGGATTTTTGTAAAGTCTTTATTTCTGTACAACAATCTTTATGGAGTGTCACCCTTCCAGCACAGTTGACTATTTGGCACTTTCTTTATAAAAAATACATTGAGATTTGTTTATATCACTTCGTCTGTAAATACATCAGAGTTTGGACATGGGTTACTTCTACATTCATCTATATTTGTAATCAAACGGCAAACAAGTAAGTATTGAATATTGTCATAGGAAAATAATTTCAGTCTGCAAGATCAAACTTTAAATTAGCCCTCTTGCCTACCAGAAAGGCCCTGGAATGTACAAGGTCACTCTTTGTGTAAACAAAGGTTACCAACTGAGCTATCTAGCCCAGTTGGAAGACCTGAGCTATCTAGCCCAGTTGGAGGACCTGAGCTATCTAACCCAGTTGGAAGACCCGAGCTATCTAACCCAGTTGGAAGACCTGAGCTATCTAACCCAGTTGGAAGACCTGAGCTATCTAACCCAGTTGGAAGACCTGAGCTATCTAGCCCAGTTGGAAGACCTGAGCTATCTAGCCCAGTTGGAAGACCTGAGCTATCTATCCCAGTTGGAAGACCTGAGCTATCTAACCCAGTTGGAAGACCTGAGCTATCTAACCCAGTTGGAAGACCTGAGCTATCTAGCCCTGTTGGAAGACCTGAGCTATCTAGCCCAGTTGGAAGACCTGAGCTATCTAACCCAGTTGGAAGACCTGAGCTATCTAAGCCCAGTTGGAAGACCTGAGCTATCTAGCCCAGTTGGAAGACCTGAGCTATCTAGCCCAGTTGGAAGACCGCTGGCAAGTTAACCCTGAGGTCGCAGGTTCAAGTCCTGTTCTAGTCAATATTTCTTTTTACCCAGTCATTTTCCCTTTTGGTTTGTTACAGATTAAATTCATGAAGTAAGGTACAAAAAATGACAAAATCTGTTCGTTTGCAGTTTCATGTTTTTTTTCACCTATACATGGAAGTAGTACTACTAATGTTAAGTACATCGTAGCGGAAAATGAATGTAAACAAAGCAGACAACACTGTATGCATTTATACAGTGTAAAGGAAGGTCGTCCACCTAACACTGCCCCTATACATGTTTAACTTTACATTTATGTAGTGTTTACGCTACTCTTTCAGATGTGAAGGATGGAGGGGGCGAGCATCCCTGGGCTACTCTCTTAGACTTCCTTGTGTACTCTTGGACAAAAGACTGTGAAAGTCTTATTTGTATTCAGTAGATTAAGTTGTTTTCTTCAAACGTTAAAGCAATGTTTGTGGGAACCTGAAGTTCCTAAAAATGTTGAAATATGTGCAAGATTTGCTTGTGCTAAAGCAGCCCTTTGCTGCAAGGATTTACAATAAGAAGATTAACCCACAACCCCACCCCTCCATAATCCAGCTGCACTAGTTGACTGATCATGCTTAACATGGGATCAGGCATACCACCATAATCAGAATCCAACAGTTCGGCTTTTGACTTACCATATGGTGTTGGATTTCATTAGAATGAGGAAGAATTCTAGTAAACCACTCATGGGATCAGGCATACCACCATAATCAGAGTCCAACAGTTCGACTTTTGACTTACAATATGGTGTTGGATTTCATTAAAATGAGGAAGAATTCTAGTAAACCACTCATGGGATCAGGCATACCACCATAATCAGAATCCAACAGTTCAGCTTTTGACTTACCATAAGGTGTTGGATTTTGTTAGAGTGAGGAAGGATAATAGTTAATCACACATGGGACCAGGCATACCACCACATTCAGAGTCTAATAGTTCAGTTTTTGAGTTACCAAATGATGTTGGATTTTGTTAGAGTGAGGAAGGATCATAGTAAACCACTAATTTTTTTCATTCGGTATCATGTATGAAGTGCCTCTATTAAATTGCACAATTATAGAAGTTGTGTTGTTTGAATGATAGCATCCTCCCTTTTTGTTGCACCTATGGGAGTGCTTTCATCAAGGCTTGCTAGTGATGTAAATTTTAGTCCAATCACTGTTCAAAATTTATCACCCTGTTTGAGGAATAAGGGGGTTGGGAATGGGGTGCCAACCCAGCATACAGCACATTTCCACAACGTAGAGCGGATTTAATTCTCTCAATGTCCCTTGGGTGAAATAGACTCAGGAGCAGTGGAGCAGTATTGCTTAATTACGGAACCTTGTAATGTCGTCATTAATACAGCGGCACAAATTTATTTGCCCCAGTGATGCGATACTTAGCCACTTCCATTGTGTCATTCTCCAAGCACAGGAAACATCTCGTCTCTCTACATGCTAGTAATGGACCCATTCCGTTTTATTTGATTCAGCTCACATTGTCATTTTTGATGGTATTGTTATTTGTGGATGGGAGCTTCCTTTTGCGCTATTGAATGTATTTGAAAAGCCAAAGCTCCTTGGAAAACTGTGGAAATTTCCAGCTTACACATCTGTATTCTAGACGTGTATTTATGTGGAGTGTTGTGGCTGAGCAGTCTATTGCACAGAATTCAAGCTCTGTTGTTCACAGTTCTGTTTGTTCACAGAGTGAGGGATCACATCCCACCCGGGCTGGTGGTGTTACTGGTGAGCAAGATAGTTTACTATAATTGCTTTGTCCTTCGGATGGGATGTTAAGCTGTAGGTCCCCTGTACTAGAATATGTAGTGCACGTAAAAGAACCCAGAACACTTATCATGGAAGAGTAGGGGTTTACCCCGATGTTTCTGGTTCATTGCAAGCACCCTTGTTAACATGTTTCCGCGGGCTTCTGAGTTTACAGTGATTAAGTTCGCTTTCGAGGCATCCTTTAAAATAGTAATGACAAAGTGGGAAATGATCTTCCTTGTTTTATGTAAAGGAGCTTTTATCTTGTTAATTATTGCTTTGTTTTTTAACAGCTGCATGTAGATATAGATTTAGATTTAAACGCTCTGGTCCAATATGGGATGAATTAAAATGGCCTGGGCAATGAATGGTTTAACTTACAATCGATCAATAACAAATGGGTTTAAATATTTAAAACAGCAAATAAAAATTACTCTTTCTTGTGACAAACAAAAACATATGCATTCTTCATGTGCTTTACAATCGATAAAAAAATGTGCATATAAATATAGAATGTTAAAGGTAAAATATAGAATTGTTAAAGCTAATAGTGCATTGTTCTTACTTTGTGCGATACAAGTCATATCTTAAAGGTACAACACTGGATTGGTATTCATAAATTTTTTTATTAGTATTATATACAGGAGCCAACAAACCTGTGAAAATTTGGGCTGAATCCATCAAGGATCAAGGCCTTCAAATTCTATTTTCTTGACTGTGACAGAAGTTCAGACAGAAATATTTTTATGGAAGATTGGTACTGCTATGAACTTCATAATCAGTAAGCTTTCAGAATGATACTAAAAAGCACATTTTTATTATTGACGAATACCAATCTTGTATTGTACCTTTAAGATATCACCTGTATAATGTAACGGATTTGACTAAGCCCACCTGTATGGGAGGAATAACTACCAAGTGAATTCAAGAACAGAGAAATTAGAACAAAACAAAACTGAAAGCTGATTCTCATAATATATTCTCCCAGAACGGCTGAGCTAAGGTACAAAATAATACAGGCTTTTTGCCACTCAGACATAACAATAATTTAAAGGCTGGCAAAGCAGAGAAACATTTCAGGGCACTCCTAAAATATTGATATAAATGAATATAGTTATTACCTTAACAGCAGTTGGATAATGGGGCTGAAATAATACAACATAAATATCCCAGTGAACGTAGAATGTACATTTGTATAACAATAACATAAATATACCAGTGAAAGTAGAAAGTATATTTGTATAACAATAACATAAATATACCAGCGAAAGTAGAAAGTATATTTTGTATACCAAATGCCATGCATATGTAGATTGCGTACATTGTGTAAGATAAAAATCAATTTATCTTCCATTAAACATGAATCCTCGATTCTGATCGGTCCATAGCAACAAGAGTGTGATATATAGTCAGGATGCACGGCCCATATCACATCCTGTTCTTGAACGCGCTGTTCTTACTCCCATCTAGAGAACCCTATGGTCAATTCACTGTAAATTCAAAAGTGGCGCGTTTGCTTGAAGATTAATTCGTTATCCCACGCGTGCTCATGGAAAACGGAAAGATATAGCGCGTCTGCATCCCATATCATGCAGCCTCATTGGATATGGGATGCAGAAGTGCTATATTTTTCCATATTCCACTCACGCTTGTGTGATAACTAATATTGTACAAAAATCATTTTTCAAATTTAATCAAAACGACATAAGTAAACAGGTGATGTCAATGGTTTGGGGAAATAGCTTAGGTCTGAGCACAGACTTGAAGAGTAGATTTGCTCATACGATGTACTCGCCTCCAGACTGTACATTTTATGTACTAATCTACACTTTCTCATCTTTAACATAAGAAATACTGACGGGTACAAATACAAAGCATCTCTGTAGAATTTTTAGGTCATGGTCTTCAATTAAATGAAAAAAAAAAAACTTAAAAAATTGTGACAAACCAACGAATAAGCTATATACATGTTGTAGTTTTATCTTTTGTGTTTTACTATGTTTTTGTCATGAATTTTATTCTATAGGCCCGAGTGTCTCTTGTATCGTTTGTTTCTTGTTCTTGTTTTGATGACAAATTAATAATAATGACAAGATGCACTATAGCTGATTCGTCGGTTTGTCTTATTTGGGAAGAAATTTAGGAATTGCTTTTTACACTACACACTAGATACATTGCATCACACACACTGCATCAATATTACATATTGCAGACGGAACACTCTCAAGTGGTAATACAACTCCAATATATGGAAATCCAAAACTGCAATATATACGCTTTGACATGATGTTTTTTTCAAGTATCTACATATAAAAGAAATTCCGATTGAGAATTGAAAATATATCAGTGTGAAACAGTATACATGATATGAATGCTTGTTATTAATAATTGACCAGTGACCGTAGTGCACTGACCGTTGCCATACTGTCCAACTGTATCACACGTTTCAACGGACTGCAGTTCCTGAAGGAGTCCTCTGCCAGAGGGGATGACGGGAACCTGTCAAGTATATGTAATAGCCTCGAAAACACCCCGGCGACCGGCCGTTTTGTTCCGAGTCCCCGGAAATTAGTTCTGACGGATGAAAACATTTCTCGCCTCAAACTGAAGTAGTGCCGAAGCTTGGATGGAAATTTTAATTTTTTAAATTTATTTTGTTTCCAGTACAGTTTGTTGTCCTGCATCCTTCGCTGGACAAGTATACTTTGAAAATGAAATGTACACTTGGAAGAATTTGACGAGCTCAGTGATGGGTCGTCATGTTTGTTGAGTTTAATTTCCCAAAGGGCCAGGAACAATCTTGAAGTACAAATAAACTAGCATGCCTACATGTACATGTATATACCGGTAGACGTGGTGTAACTTTCATGAATTATCCGATCGAACAGTCACAAAGAAATCAAGCACTTTGGAACGTATCACCAGTTGAAAATTGTTATTATTATTATTATTATTATTATTATTATTTATATAAATATTATTAATTTCTGTTTTGAAGCCTATGGTCAATATTGGTAATTGTCAAAAACCAGTATCCGCACTCTGTGTGACCCAGCATACACATGAAATAACAAACCTGTGAAAGTTTAAACTCAATCACTTCTCACAGTCACAAATGTTTTGTAGTAAAACCTAACTATATCATGTTTCCACAGTTTTCAAACATTGGATTTCTTACAAAACTGTACCATTCCAGGCAAAAACAATTTCGAGTGAAGTTTTCCACCAGGACCAAATAAGTTATGTGTAAATCTGTGAACAGTTATACTTCCAATCTTACAAGTGTTTTGCACACTCTTTAATACTCTGGTAGTATATTCTTTGATTAATTTTCCTGTTCGGGTAAATTACACGACAAATATAAAAAATACTTGCAATAAATCTTTGAGTACTAGTACTTGGGGGGAATCTTGAGAATCACCTATATTATGCATGCAGAATACTTGTCCACTATAGCTCCGGAAACTAGAGTTACATGTCATTTACATGAACAAGTAGGGCCTACATGTATGTATTATGTACAGTTGATTTAAAATTGCAAAAATTTCTAGTTTGCTGTAAACAAAAAAAAGAGAGATCAATTTATGATCAAATTTTGAGTTATTAACCTTCATGGGGAGAGTTTATTGACATGTATTTAGAGCTACATTGTAGCATGTCTAGGATGAATAGTTTGACCAGTTGCTGCCGTGATTCTTTCATTTTTTTCCCCATCCAGTCTGACAGGATTGTCAGAATCTTTTTTTTTTTAGAGTACCAGTGGCACAAAGAAACCTTGACTTGGCAAGGCCAAGAGAAAAAAGATTCTCTTTATTGCACTGTGAGTTTTGTTTTCGCTACCGGGAAAATGTCAAATTCATGCACCGTGAATTGCAAAATCTCATCTGTAACCACGGCATAGAACCCGGAACTACTAAACCTGGAACTATAGCTGGATCCCTGGTTCACTCTGACTAACCTCCATTGAGCCGAAATACAATGAATAACCAATGGATGAAGCCTCTGATGTCTTGTAATCCTCTTCTTTGAACAAAAGGGCAAAGGTCTGCAATCAGGGCTTACACAAAAACCACTGAACAATAGCCAAACCAGCGAAATATTCAAGACCATGCTTTCTCTTTGTTTGGGTGAAACAAAGCATTAGACTGCGTGTGCATGCTCAGTGGAATGTCCGGGTGACCTTAAATCCAAAATTCTGATTTTGCACAATGGCGTGTTTCAACGTTGCCCTTTTGCTGGCTCGGAAAAATAGATGTCAGGCGCCTGTGGATAGACGGCAGGCACCTGATGGGTAAGAATACTCAGCAAAAGGAGTCATTATGAGGAAAGTTGCACTTTGCAAAAGATGGAATAAAAGAACAGATCCATGTGTTTTATCTTAGAGTAAAATCAAGGGCTGTTTCCAAACCTCGGTTTAGGCTCCATCTCCCTCTCTGGGCTCCATTTGATGCTAGAAAAACCGTGCATAATGCACCCTGCTCCAAAATCGATGACAGAGCCCCAGCTTAATACAAACATGTGGGTGTGTGTGTGACAGTGTTGTAGGCAAGACCACAAAGTCCGAGACTGAGACCACGACCGCCCCATCTAGATCAAGACTGAGACCGAAAACCTCAGACAAATCTGTACAGTGCTCGGTTTGCTTTTGTGTACAAAACCATTGGGGACATTAGTTTAAAAAGTCCAAACAATAACAGGTCATCAAATGGGTGTAAGTGGGTACATGTAGGTATGCACATTCAAACCGGGGACCTATAACAAAAGCGACTATAGGGTCCCCGGTTGGGTGAAGGTCCCAAAACCAATGGGAGCTGTTGCCAAAAAGATTAAGCACAAACCAAAGAGGGACAATAGGAGGTCCCAGATCATTGCAGGTGCTTACGCAATTGTGTGGGTGTGGGAGGGAAAACTTTATGATTTTCGACAACATTCAGTCAGTATGCATTTGCAACATTTAAGGGTATTCACTGTTGAAAGTGATTGCTAACTTGCAATAGAGCTTGTATCTACTGGTGATAAAGAGGTTATAATTGACAGTTTGTCGATCGGCTAATTAAATTAAGACTGGTTTCTCTTTTGTTTGTCAATGTCTGTGTCCTTCTGACTCATTGATTATGTCTGGCATCCGGTCTACAGACTCAGGGTGTGGATGTACAGGGACTGTTGTGCTATAATGTTTGTCAACCTTGGAATATATATCTGTCAGTTTTCTTGTTTTGTTTTGCAATTTTCCTTAACACTTAAAGGTCCTTTGAAGTGATATTTTTTTCACAATATATTTTTCGGGCTTAATATATGGTTTGATATTGATAAAAATTATTACTTACTACTTTTTATGGGTTTGTTATGAGCTATCCCTCAAAATTTTATTATCCGTTTTGATACCGCCTGGTGGTGCGCTTTTGTGATGTAGATCAAGGCACCAAATAACAATGTCAAAGTAGTGACAGTGCACGCTACTGACCATTTAGCTCTGCTTATTTCACTGGAGCCATCCCAATTCATTGTTTTTTTGGATCTGATGGGATCCTGTGCAGACTGACACCATCTTTAGTAGTGTTGCAACCAACAATAATACACCTTGACGACATTTTCCATAAAAACAAAAGCCAGATATCAAGAGATTCATCCAAAGAAACTACACGCATGAAGTTACATAATTTTGCATAATGTATAACATCCACGCGCATCGACTGCTGCGTATTGACTTCCGCATATCGACTGCCACCCACCGACCTACAGCGTTTGCCTTTGTCTACATCACAAATTTTACAGAGGCAGGGGTTTCTTTCACCCCTAATTTTAGTTTATATATTTTTACAATATAAACCTATACATGTTCAACAAACTTGTATTTATAGGTTAACATGGCATCCTTGGAAACAAATTCCACTTCATAGGACCTTTCAGGTTTTACTAAGGTATTGACTGTCTGGTAACAAATAGACGGAAACATTCTCATATCACATCATTTCTTGGAAGTCTCCATTGGCTGTCTGTTGAGTAGCGCCTAGCTTATAAAGTCGTCTCCCTACCCTTCAGGCATTGAGGAACTCTTTCCCGCTTCTCTCATTAACATCCACAAGCCATCTCCCTCAGGTCGCCGGTCATCCAGATTGACTTTTTCTCTGGTTGGCCCAAAACCTAAAGGAACATGGGAGACGGAGCATATGTAGCAGCAGTTACTCCATTGTGGAACAGACTTCTTAAATCAATTAAGACTCGAAAAAGGAAAAACGTCGCATCCCCTTAAGGTGATTCCATTTATATAATCCAGCTTCTCAGGTCGTATTGTAACCCGGGCGGGATCCCTGGCTATACAGCAGTATACAGTTTTATGACTTCTGACTAGTGCACCCTAAACAAAGGAGTGCAAGTGAAGTCGCACTGCTTCGCACACCTTCACCTTGACGGAGGAGTGAAAAAAACACCACTCTTTATATTTAAAGTGGATTTTAAAAGATTTGGAAAAAAACATAAAAGTAAAATCGTAAAATCTTTCTGGTAATGAAACTAATGGACCCTCAAAAGTGAGGATGGCACTGTAACCTGTAGGCCTGAAGATACCTGTGTAGAGAAGACGATGAAGGGATGTCAGTTTTAGATGTGGAAAACCCCAAATAGGGAAAACCCATGTAATTAGGTAGGGACTGAAAACCCAGTCCACGTAAGAGGCTCTGGTCAGAGGTGGGACTCGAACCAGGGACCACAGAGGTGAAAGGCAGGGTAAGATACTAGTACCACAAAGCCAACCTGATCCCCGTTGTGTGAAGCAGAATAGCGGTCTGTCAAATGAGCATTTTTCCATGCACTACTACCTCTACAGCTTCACAGTTTTTGTGTAGCGCTCAATCTATTTCTGTCTCAAAGTGCTCATTTAATTTTTATGACTGGTGTCTGTATTGTGTACTCCATTAAAATGAATATGTGCTCTATGATGGAGCGATTGAATTGAATGGTAGATCAGGCTCAACATAGATACATGCATATGGATTCCTGGCCTTACAGTGTACAGATATAATCTCAAAATGAAAGGCTACTGGTCTTTCTCAGACACCTGGGCCAAATTTCATAGAGCTGCTTTAAGCAGAAAATATGGCTGAACAATTTTCTGCTAAGCAAAAATAATCAGGAAACCAGTCAAAGACGGTGCATGTGACATGGTATGTTAGCTGGGAACCATGTTCTGGTAAGCATAATGTTGTTGTGCTTAGCTACTTTTTGTGCTTAAGCAGCTCTATGCCATTGGGCCGTGGAGACCCTTTAAACTGGTCCCCATCCCATCCCATCCCAGTTGTGATGTAGAGATCTGTGATATGCAGATCTAGGATTGACAGTCTCCCTCAACCCTTTGTAGCCTCACCTAAGAAAAGGTCATCCTTCTCACTTCCTCACATCCCGAGCTTTGTGAAAACCCAGCATAGCAGCTGGATCAACCTCCTGGTTCACCCCCCCCCCCCCCCCGTCCCCCCAGGGAACCCTTTACCCATGTATTGTACAAATATGCATTGTACACTTTCCTTGTTGACACGGATTCTGGACACGCTGGAAAACTTGGCTGCATGCTTTCCAAATAAAGAAAGAAAACATGGAATGACCGGCTTTTGAAGTTCATGCCAGATTAAATCAGTGCATGCTGACTACTACAGTAAGGAATTTAATGGACTGTATAATTTGTACGAGTTTACATGCATGTGGATACAACAGATTAAGTACAGAAAATGTCAGTTTGAGATTTATATGTTAATTTAAAATGATCTACATGTACATGTACTCGCTCTTCTTTGAACTTTGTAAGCTTGCATTTTTATCAGTGTTAGTTATGTATTTTTTGTATAATGCCATTACTCAGACCATTTTTGTGTCAGTCTAGTTCTGCATATTACTTATACTTAATTAAGTACGCGTACATGTCTCCTTTTAAGATGTCAATTGTAATAATTGAATTAAATGGGATGGACAAAGAGGGAATCTAGTCATGGGAGGTACATCATGCTCCACTAGCACCTGGGAAATCCAAACCACTTAACCATTTGGAGAAAAAAAAATACTATATCAAATACAATAGATTGGAATTTACTCCCTGGGAAATCCGAACCAACCACTTAACAATTTGGATAGCATATTTTTATCAAAACAAAATATTGGAATCTACATGAACATGAACAAGTATTAATCCAGACAACTTAATTTGTCAAATTTATGGACCATGTTACCTTTGGTGACATTCCAGGGCATTTCTGGCGTGCTACTACACTGGTCATATGGGAAATTTTAGTAAGTAACAGTTAAACAAGTTTTGAGATGTGGCCCCTTTCTTCATATCAGAAGTTGATAAAAATCAGACAGTGCCGACCTCCATAAAATTTAAGATTTGATGTGTTGTTCCATTGGGCTGTGTGAAAATTGTGGAGGGGGGAAGTCCAGGCTCTGTGGCTCTTTTGTAAACGTGATGTCACCAGGTTACATGGTCTATAGTTTAGGATAGGGTAGTGATAGTTCAGAAAAGTGTGGGTCTCTTTAAATTAAAAAAAAAATGTTGAGGTAGTAGGCAATACGTTGTGTTTGTTTTCATTAATTACATGATTTCAGCTGGCCTCTCATCACCGGGCACACTCAGCAGCCTAGTGGTTAAGACATCTGCCCTAGAATCCCACCTTATGAATTTTTTCCAGGGCCAACAGAACAATGGTGCTTAGGGCCTGTGGAACACTGGTACCAAGGGCCTACTGAACACAGGTGCCTTGGGCCCACTGAACACTCAAGCCTAGGGTCTACAGAATACTGGTACCTTAGCCAATAGAATACTGGTGCCTAGGGCCTACCAAACACTGGTGTCTAGGGCCTACAGAATATTGGTACATAGGGCCTACTGGACACTCGTGCCTAGGGCCTAAAGAACACTGGTGCCTAGGGCCTTCAGAACACTGGTGCCTAGAGCCTGTAGAATATTGGTTCATAGGGCCTACTGAACACTTGTGCCTAGGACCTAAAGAACACTGGTGCCCACGGCCTACGGAACACTCGTGCCTAGGGCCTATGGAACACTGGTGCCTAGGGCCTACGGAACACTCCTAGGGCCTAAAGAACACTGGTGCCTAGGGCCTACAGAACACTGGTGCCTAGGACCTACAGAACACTGGTGCCTAGGGCCTAAAGAACACTGGTGCCTAGCCTAGGGCCTACAGAACACTGGTGCTTAGGGCCTACAGAACACTGGTGCCTAGGGCCTATGGAACACTGGTGCCTAGGGCCTAAAGAACACTGGTGCCTAGGGCCTAGGGAACACTGGTGCCTAGGGCCTACAGAACACTGGTGCCAAGGGCCTAAAGAACACTGGTGCCTATGGCCTACGGACACTGGTGCCTTGGGCCTATGGAACACTGGTGCATAGGGCCTATAAAATACTGTAGCCTAGGACCTACTGAACACTGTTGCCAGTAAATAAATATGAAGAAATTATCATATGCAGACCTTTAATTTCCCCTTTTATAGATCAACATCACGTATGCAGAAGTGATGCAAAACTGTAAAGATTTTTTTTTGTCATTCATATCCTCTTCCACTTATGCCATTCTTCCCTGGATTTGAGGAGAAGGATATCCTGGTACAGAGCTGTCTAATGTATTCCTCACCCCAGGCTTGCAACTAATTGAAGGCCATGGAGGCCACGGTCTTGGCCTTGATGCCCCTTCAAAAGTTTCCCGTAGACTTTATGATTTTCGAAGGGAAGTGTCCTTTGAAAAATGAAAATGGCCTTTCCCTCTCAGTATCCCCCTGGCTGATGAACTGAGTAAGGTGGTAAACATTCCAGTCGATAATTGCAGCAAAATCTTGCTTGAGGATGTGTGGTTCACTGCTGCACAACATATGTTAATAAGCTGAATGATTTATTGGATGTGTAACTCAAAGATTAATTAGAAATTATTTATTCATTTATTTAATTATTTATTTATTTATATGTTTTTTTAACCCGGGGATGGCGTTTATTGCTTATTCGCCAGTTCACTACATAATATTACAATAATCAAAAGTAATAAATAAAGCGCTGCCTAAATATTATGGTAGAAAACATATATGCTATATATATATATGTTATATATGAAATACGCTAAGCAAGAAAAGCACTCGATTAATCCTGGCAAAGTAGCGAAAAGTGACCAAATTTGGCTTGAAACTTAGCAGTATCACCGTTGACCATGGACAAATATGTCCTCAAAGTGTAGTACTTCTTGATTTTTTAAGCAATGGAATATCAGCAAAATCTACCCAGTCTGCAAACTGACAAGAATGCAGAGCTCACGCATGGGTTATTTCCATCTACATGTACACATCCAAATTTTGAGTTCTTGATTCATTGAGGTCAAGGAAGGAGCTCATGAATGATACAAAATAAAAAATTTTCAATTAGTATTTACTTTATTCAAAATCCTCACAGTGAGGTGGTGTTACTGGCACACAGCGAGCGAGATGGTCACTGATAGCGAAGTAAGCTGTCCTCATGTTTGAATGGACAGAGGAAACACTAGGCTATCACTGATGGAATTCCATGCCTGTCCACCTATAATAACAAAGTGAAGTAAGAACAAAACCGTAGCAGGACTTGAAAGTTTAAATGGCGAGAAATAACAGGGAGATTCTTCTTGAGAACCTCCGAAATTCAAGAAACAATTTCAGAGTAACAACTTTCACATCCTTTTTAATCAACATTTGTATTGCAAGTCGCCCATAACGAATTGTGGGCTACAGAAGGGATAGCAACTTGCCCCAACGCCAAGAAACAAGACATGGCGAGATATAAACACAAGTCTCTTTGCAGCACAGCTACGACCAGGAAGGGGTAAATGAATCCATTGTGAGACCAAACATAACTGCCTTTCCCCTATTTGAAGCAAGTGTCTTGCTCAAGGACCCAAGTGTCATGACCAGGCTTCGAACCCACATCCTGATGACTTAGCCATAAGAACTTGAATCCGATGCACTAAAACACTCGGCCACGACACGCTACTGTAAGGATTTCTAGGTTTGAAGGGACAACCACCATAATTTTTCTTTTCCATGGCCTTTACACAACACTTCTAAAACTTGGGCCTGTGGGTTGTGATCTGCATAACTCAATTGTCTCATCGCTGGCTGGAATGAACGACATTCAGCATTCTGGAAGGCGGGCTGTGTTAATTTGACGCGCAACATGACACCCACATGCACGCATCAGAGTGTGCCGAGTCTCCAATTGATTCTGGGGACCCACCGCGGAGAAAGAAGCGGAAATTTGATCGTGATTATTTGTTGTATCAGTCTGCAGGTATGACACTCTGATGGGATGAACGTAGGGGGACATGAACGAGGGGGGAAATTGGTTTAGAAAGACTGGCTTTTTAGAAGAGCACGTCGGCTGTACACTAATAAAACGTCAGTATTCATTGACTGAAGGACATGTAAAAAGTCAATGGCTGAAAAGTTTTAGGCTAAATGACCAACTTACATGTATCATGCTTCTGTGTGTGTGTGTTGGGGGGCTGCAAACTTGGTTTATTTTTCCACATGAACAGCTGTACTTGTCAGTATAATGTTAATATAATATGACACTTTCAGCATTGCTACTATAGCGGTTACGAAGATGGATGTTGTTGTAACTCATTCATTTCACTTCCTGATATTGACCTTGCCTTATAGAAACTTCATTTCCAGCATGATTAGTTTAGACCGAGGATGTCCTCGTTCGGGGTATATATATATATATATATATATATATATGTCATACCCAATTGGGATAAGGAAGGATGGTTTGGGATAGTTCGGATGACTCCAAGTGAGAGTTAATTTATGACCACAGATGTCCTCATTCAGGGTATATAGTACCCAATTGGGATAAGGAAGCATGGTTTGGGATAGTTTGACTCTAAGTGAGAGTTAATTGATGTCATCATTCAGGGTATACAATACCCAATCAGGATTAGGATGCATAGTTTGGATGACTCTAAGTGAGAGTTAATTGGTGTCCTCATTCGAGGTACAAAATACCCAATCAGGATAAGGAAGCATGGTTGGGGATAGTTTGGATTACTGTTTTGAACTTATCGGCTTGTACGAGTCAGCTTTACGTATCTCTTTCCCTCCTTCCCCCTTCCCTGGCCCCCGTTCTATCTCTCTAGAATTACTTGTATATCCTGTTGCTAGCTCTTAATTGTTGCAGCCTGCCACTTGTTTGAAATGTGGTTTCTGATCTTTCATTCTCGGTTATTTTTCCTTTATTGTGTACGGTTTGCTTATTTACTGGACAATCTTCATTTGCAAAAAAAAAATGCTGGCTGGCTGGCTGGCTGGCTGGCTGGCTGGCTGGCTGGCTGGCTGGCTGGCTGGCTGGCTGGCTGGCTGGCTGGCTGGCTGGCTGGCTGGCTGGCTGGCTGGCTGGCTGGCTGGCTGGCTGGCTGGCTGGCTGGCTGGCTGGCTGGCTGGCTGGCTGGCTGGCTGGCTGGCTGGCTGGCTGGCTGGCTGGCTGGCTGGCTGGCTGGCTGGCTGGCTGGCTGGCTGGCTGGCTGGCTGGCTGGCTGGCTGGCTGGCTGGCTGGCTGGCTGGCTGGCTGGCTGGCTGGCTGGCTGGCTGGCTGGCTGGCTGGCTGGCTGGCTGGCTGGCTGGCTGGCTGGCTGGCTGGCTGGCTGGCTGGCTGGCTGGCTGGCTGGCTGGCTGGCTGGCTGGCTGGCTGGCTGGCTGGCTGGCTGGCTGGCTGGCTGGCTGGCTGGCTGGCTGGCTGGCTGGCTGGCTGGCTGGCTGGCTGGCTGGCTGGCTGGCTGGCTGGCTGGCTGGCTGGCTGGCTGGCTGGCTGGCTGGCTGGCTGGCTGGCTGGCTGGCTGGCTGGCTGGCTGGCTGGCTGGCTGGCTGGCTGGCTGGCTGGCTGGCTGGCTGGCTGGCTGGCTGGCTGGCTGGCTGGCTGGCTGGCTGGCTGGCTGGCTGGCTGGCTGGCTGGCTGGCTGGCTGGCTGGCTGGCTGGCTGGCTGGCTGGCTGGCTGGCTGGCTGGCTGATCGGCTGATCGGCTGATCGGCTGATCGATTGATTGATTGATTGATTGATGATGATCGACTGATCGATTGATTGATGATGATCGATCGATCGATTGATCTTGTTAGATGCTGGTTAATTTAACACATCACTCACATACAGAGAATCGTTAAGCATTGCAAGATGTCAGCTACACAAGGTTTATG
The DNA here is from genome assembly GCA_911728455.2 of Marthasterias glacialis. NCBI lineage: Eukaryota > Metazoa > Echinodermata > Asteroidea > Forcipulatida > Asteriidae > Marthasterias > Marthasterias glacialis. The sequence goes on along the minus strand of OU452227.1, from coordinate 17,828,934 downwards.
AATATTCAAACTGCTGGGTTACTGGCCTTACAGTCATACTTGGGACTTTTGAAATCAACACCTGCCACAGTTGAGCTGTGTGATTTATTCCCCCTGCAATTACCTCATGAATGGGTCTCAACATGCATAAGAACACATTGGCATATTGTTAGAGAAGGGTAAGAGTAAGTAGGGTGGAAAGAAGGGAGAAAACTGACTACATTGTAATGTAATATCCGCAGGGAAACACTCTACATGTGCGTGTGACAATCCAGCCATGCTGAAATGAAATTCCAGGGGATTGTGTTTGATTTGGAAACGATAACACTTCAGGAAGATTGGATTGCCTTTGCTCTTTGAGATTTCCAGTGTAATGTCAGTTTGGGACAATACTTCTGTTGTGGTCGAGAGTTTGCAGTGTCGGTTGTCATTTCCAGCGGACTTTTTATCAAGTGCATTATTGGGTTTCACAGTTTTAATATGTCTCATTTATCGAGACAAAGGATTGTTTGAATTTTGTATTTTGAACTTTCCCTATCACATATTTTAAAATCTCTGGTTTCCTCTTGAGAAATACCTTCAATGTATTACATGTAAACTTGACCTGCAATATTTTTTAAAGATGAACAAAAGGTATACCATTACACACAACACTAGATAAATGTCAGCATTATTTATTTGCATAACGATCAGGTTTCTTTGTTACATACTGGAACAGAAAGTGGCATTGTCATTTTTCAAACTGGTGCATGTCGTCGTGGCAGTGTATCTCGCGTTGTATCTCGCGTAAAATACACAGAGATGTACACACAAAGATTCTGAGATACGACATTGTTGCACCGAGCATTTTCACGCGCAATGCGACCTTGTTGTAGAATCAAGTTACCACCTTATTGCACTGACACGACGATGTACAAATGTGCAAGCCAGATTTCATGCTAATTTGATTGAATTCAGCCTGTATGAGTGACTTCAGTCATGATGTGGGTCCCACCTCTGCAACCGATTATCTATGGATTTGTGTTACAAGTTTTGTTAAAAGTACTGGGTTCTTACATGTATATAGTGCACATTACCTAGTAGCTAGAACAAGGTGCTTTACAACAATATTATCCCTGTTCATCAGGTATACTTAAACCATTCTGCAAACTTTCTCAAATCTCTTTGGAGCATACAACTTGTCGGCTTTCATAGCCCAAGATGATGCAAAACTTCTGTGTCTACGCGAAAATGTTTGACGTAGTTTAATTGGTAAATGTTCAGTTCATGACAATTGCATGGTGTCGTACGGTCTTTGACTTCAACTGCCTTGTACATAGTGCGTTAAAACTTTGGTAGAATTTTGTAGCCAATATGACATTGAGGTTTGTGACCTGTCATTCAAGGTTGTTGATATTCGGTCATTTAATGGTCTATTTTCTTGGTTAATAACAGTGTGTTTAGTTTTTAAGAGTACGTACATTTTCCAGTCAAAAGAAATACATGTAAATGTGGCTTTAGTTTTCTGACTGGAAATTCCCTTTGGAGTTGGGGGTTGGGGTGGGGATGTATTGGCGCTAGTTTGCCGCACTGTCCACTATTTCGTATGGAACCCTACTGTACTGTACATGTATTCAATAATGTCAAATAATGTATATTAGTAGTTGTCAAAAAAAAGTAAGTGAACTTTATTTGAAGGGTGCTCGTCCATTTTCCAACTGGAGCTCAAAATGGTGACTGAGAGAACTTACTGAGGGGGGAGGGGTCACAACCCCTACACCCTCTGGTCACTACACCCCTGGTTTTTTACATGTACTTCACAGCAGCCATTTATTCCCTTTGTACATTTAAATCTAATGACACAGTTGTTCCCCCACGAGTTCCGAAATCTACTCAGCGGTAGTAGAAAAAAAACAGGACAAGTTCCCACAAGAACAATCAACTGTATATATCAAAGTAGATACAATCACATGGTGTTAGCACAAAACAAATATACATGCACTTTTCTTTTCCTCCTATTCAGAGGTCAGACTACCTGTACCGAGAGGTCGCCAGGGCAACTAAAAGCTTCAGTAACATCCGGTTGACCAAATGGCGTTTAGCAACCATCTGGGGCGGAGCCAGTTTACTTGAGGTGTATCTACAGTGCATGGAGGACCTGCTTAATATGGAGGATTGGGACTGGGACTTCTTCATCAATCTCAGCGAGTCGGACATGCCCATAAAGTAGGTTCATGAATTTCATAGAGTTGGTTTAGCATCAAACTTGATGCGCCTGATAAATATGGTTGATTCACAATACAGTGCGCCCTTTACAGTTTGACCTGGAGAGGCCACCTTCCCCAACAGCGGTCGACTAAAAACAATCACACTACCAGCTCAGCACCGCACAGGGAGTTTGGAACCTTGAAAACGGCTGAAAAGAATGTGAAAAACATTCACCAGCCTCACAAAAAAAATACCATCTTATGCCGTAAACAAAGAAAAACACATCTTTGCTGCTTTGCAAACCATGAACGAACTTAAACAATCGGGGTCATGCAAGATGACTAAAACCTTTTTCCATGATGGGCTGCGAAAATGGTATCTCCTGTGCCAACTATAGAGGGCGCACCGTATTGGAAATTGCCTGTATAGAGTTCATTGGTGACATTTCTTACCCAGAGTATTTATTTTTCAAAGAAAAGCATGAATTTTGTTTCAATACTTTTATCTGTGGTGTTTAATTTATTTTGTTTCATCAGATATTTAGCCAGTTTAGAGTGAAGGCACTTTTGATTATTACAAATAAGGAAATGGTGAAAATAAGGACCTCACTCTCTAAAAAATTGAAAAGCCACTTGTTTTGTCCGCCATACCACTCTTGCAAAAAGCCATAGGGCGGACAACTCTTTTTTAAAGTGAAAGACGGGTATTTTCAACTTGAATCATAGTGAAGTTTGCTCCAATTTCACTCTCAAAGGGTGATGCACAGTGAGTTTCACTCTCAAAAGAGCCAAACTGACACCACTCCAGCAAGAGAGTGAATTTTTCAAGTATAGCACTGAGCAGACGAACTGAAAGTCCATAAAACATACACTGTAGTTACACCAATCACTTTGAACGTAATTTTTCAATGGATTAAGTCATCTTTGTCCGTTCATGTACCTTATACACATCCACTCAAAGGATGTAATAGTAAGACTGTAAATCTGCTAGGAAATCTCCCTGCTGCGACCCCCTTTATGTAGTTTGTTCAATTTATTTCATTTAAAATAATGCTCTCCATGAACATCCACTCAAACAAGCCTGGATCATTGCATGTGGCGCCCCTAGTGAAACGAGATGTGAAGAAATGCTTGTGCTACCACAACAGTACGTGCCTGTATGGTAGCAATGACATTCAGATGTCTTGGTTTTTATGTTTCTTGTTCCACCAGTGGCGTCACATCATGAGCAAGGCCTGTTTTTGTGGGCATTCCCTGAATGCTTTATTCTAAATCAAATAAATTGAAAAAATGGGGGGTATCATGCCTCGATCTTAACAAAAACGGGGGCAGGCCTTTGCTGGCCAAAGCAGAGAAATTGTACAAGGGCATGCTGGCCAAGTTTGTAGTGACAGTGCAATTTTTCTGAAGGGCATGCTGGCCAAGTCGACAGGGCATGAGGCCAATGGCCTTGGTGGCCTCGGTTAAGATCAAGGCCTGGGGGTGTAAAGGGGGTTTTAACAGTTATTGACCACTGACGTCACACTCCGCTACAATTTGCCCGTAGTCAAAATACATGATAAGGTATGGTACGCACTTCTAAACTACGCACATGTCACATAAAATGTGCACTGCTCAATAACACACAGGGAATGTACATGTAACTCCCAAAAACTTTTACATGGCATATGGACAAGGCAGTATGGCACATTTCCTTTAATATTTTGATCTCTGATAAACAACTGTGATAATGATAATAATACTTTGTTCTTTATAGCTCACATATCCTGGTAGCTACATTAAAGCGCTTTAAAACAGTATTATCCCTGTTCATCAGAAATACTTAGACCGTTCCTCAAACTTTCTTGACTCCCTGGGGAGCAAACAACCCCAAGCTGCTTAGTTTAGCGCTGAGGGGTTATTTCAATGCAATACTGTCTCAACCCTCTCAGGTTCCCATTTATACACCTGGGCTAAGTGAAGCAATTTTGGTTATATGCCTTACTCAAGGACATAGGTGTCATGACCGGGAATCGAACCCACACTCATAGAACTTGAGTCCACTCTGCCACGACACGCCACACATACCCAGTTGTGCTTTGCACTCTAGTGCAAGAGTCAATCGGGGCATTTCCTTTGGGTTTCATTGTTCAGGACTCTGTAAAGGTCTGTCACAAACTAGGTTCAATTTCATGGCACTGTTTCCTGTGAAATTATAGTGTTCAAAGAAGCAGAAAATCGAGTGGATGTACTTCATGGGCTAGTGAGAAATTAGTGCCTGGCACTTGCATGCCTTGTGCCACTGTGCTGGAATTGGGTCATTCCTTGTCAAATCAGCACATCAGGGGCCAATCTCACAAATTTCACTGTACATGCTGTATTTACATGTCAATGTGACATTTTGCAAGCACACATGTATTATCTCACCAGTGCAGAAAACTTATCCCGATTTTGTAATAACGTACTTCGCACGAGAGAAGCTTCGTACAAAATGCGTATCTCAGTGCCTAGGCCCTATAGGTTTTGTGGGTGCCAGTCAGAAGCCATTCAACCTCAAACTGCTGTGTAGCCAGGGATCACACCCCAAGTAAAATGGTACAACCATAGATCTATAATATATACAGCTCTATGGATATAACCTGGGAAGTGACAGGACAGGGATCACCTTAAGAGGATGTGAGGGAAACTGAACGGGTAAATTGTAGTTCACTTTTGGGTGAACAAAGAAAAATTGACTTCGTAATGTATTCACAAACATTCCCCCTGTGTCTTCCTTTGCAGAACCAACGACTATCTTGTCAGTTTTCTGAGTAGATATCGTAAACACAACTTCTTGAAGTCCCACGGGAGTGATGATGAAAGGTATGATTGAAGACTCTCACTTTCTGTCAATAAATAACTGTCAATTTCCATGAATAATTCTTTCTGAGCAGAATTTTTGTCTGTGATGTTGAATTTATGACAGCCATTAATGTTGTTAATGGTAGGCTATCCACTTCATAAGTGTGACCTTGGAGTGGTGTGTGTTTTAAAGATGTAATTTGTATGTGAATGACAAATGACCGTTTTGCATGCAGGGTCACCCAATGCATTTTAGTAGCGACCTGAGTATGACAATCCATGCCGAAACCAAGCACTTCCTGCCACAACTCAAAACAGGTTTTATTTGCTCATCAAGTAGAAGAACTTTAAAATACAACCGAATTAGGCCCTTTAATGTAAGTATTTCTCAACATACGGAATGTCACAAGACATCACATGACAGTGATGTCATGACTGATGTTTCGGTTGTCTTCAGTTCTAATGCCATTTCACTATTTACGAGAGATGCCTGATTTTGACGTGGGGTGTCAAATTTGGTTCATCTGTTTGGCAAAGGAAAATGGCACATTTTCTTTAAAGTTCAAGTGTTATTTCAAAAACCTACTTCCTCTTCCTTTTGAACTAATCAAGTAGAAATTTAAAGGGAAGTGCCCTTCAAATTTGAGCAACTTCCCATCAAGACAATTTTTGAGTTGGTCTTCCCACTTAATTTCATAAATAGAACAAATGAGTTTCTCTTTCTGATAGAATTTACACATTTTAGGAACATGTGGGGGAAAAAGACACAGTTCCGTTATTAGTCGATCATTTTATTGATGACCAGTGTCAGATCTGAAACAAAAAAATGTAAAGGAATATTTTGAATCAATTTTCATTTCCTCTTTAATTAATCGTTCCTCCTTTATGTGTTTTTCTTTTAAGCATTAAAGGCTGCAAGTGTGAAATTAAAATACATAATTTTTATAATACTATGAAGTAAACCGAAGGATCAGTCAATAAGCTGATAAAAGTGGCATGTCATGGCCGATTGGTCTAGTGCACCAGACTCAAGTTCTGGGCCCAATTTCATAGAGCTGTTTAAGCACAAAAAAGGTAACTAAGCACAAAACAATTGTGCTAATACCAGTATGAGGTTACCAGCCTAAGTAGCATGTCACATCTACCGTTTGTGACTTGTTTCCTGCCACTTTTTGCTCAGCAGAAAAGAGTGTTAAGCAATATTGTCTGGTTGAGACAGGAAACACAGTAAAGGGGGCCATTTTGCATCCGTCACCTTAGCAGTTTTTCCAATGGCTGTAACTTATTTTTAAGTACCTGAAACCAGCCCAAAGTGTTTCAACATATGAATGGACATGAAGGTGCTTTAAAAAAAGGAATGACCGTTGGAAAATAACGGTTAACGTGACGGTAGATAAGTGCCCCCCTTCACTGTGTTTTCTGTCTCAAGCAGCTCTATGAAGTTGGGGCCTGGTGTTCTGATCAGCTGAGTGTGGGTTGGAGTCCCCAGCAGGACACACAACCATTATTGCTTCATCCTTCAGATGGGACGTAAAGCCATTGGTCCCATGTGTTGTAATGCACACAAAAGAACTCAGTACACTTATCGTTAAGAGAACGGATTTGCCACAGTCATTCCCTGGCATATCCTCATTAAGCTGCTGAACAGGCTGTTGATGCGTATCAACATTAAAATAGAAATTGAAGAAAGATGTGGGTTTGAGAAACTGTTCAGTTTGACTCCAAATTTACATCTTCTTGGTATTACATTGGTTACAGTGAGTTTTAGAGTCATCTATTATTTAAAGGTGCTTAAAAAACAGTTGTCTGCTTATATTTTACTTTTCATTAAACAAAAAGCAATTCTGATTTGGACAGGAAAGACAAAAACGGAAAGGTTAAACCGGGGTAAGAATAAATGTTGGTGAGAGGGACAATTGTTGGCATTTCATGGGTGCTTCCAACAAGCACAGTTGTCCGTTTGTAATAAAAACAGTGTTTTGTCATGTTGCTACTAACTTTGTTTTCAAACCATGGGGCATGAACATGATGGAGTTAACAAGAAGCACAAGCTGGTTGAGGTGGAGTTTGAACCAGTACCCGTCAGCTTGCTAGACTTGTAGTCTGGTGGGTGGCACACAATAATCACAAAGTCGATCATTTAGAGTTCTAACATTAATACCTGTTTGCTCACTCTGCACCTCATTTTGTCCCGTTGCACAAGTGACTTCCAGCACACGGGTTTCCCTGATACCAATTAACACTGCACGTGTTTTGTGTTAACACTTTGAAAATGCCAATTTCATGGCACTGCTTTCCATAGAATTCTGGACGAACGGAAGGATTATTATACAGTATAATTGTTTTCAGACAGTGATCGTCAGGCACTTTGATCTCAAGCTACACCAGATAAGGCGCATCGTTAGATAAGACGCAGTGATGATTTAGTACCTTTCAAAGTCAGGAAAATACGATATCTACATTTCTAATATGAAACCAAATTTCTGTTTTATATTGTTTTGGCGGGCATCTTTACTGAAACATTGTGTCATACAAGTCAACAATACGAGCCATGTCTGGAAGTGTGATGATGATTTTACATAAATGAATGGTCTTTAAGGTTTAACACATACTTTGGATGACATTCGATAACCGATATAGTCAAAATGATTTGAAGTTTTGATACATCATTGGTTTTGGAAGCTCAAACTCATTCCAATCTTCTAGTTTTCAATAAACACACCGTCCAACCAACCTGTGAAAACTGAATCAAATTAGTTGCTCATGCTTACAAGGAAACCACAAATAAATGCTTATTGTTTATCAGGAATTTTAAGCTCATTTATGCTTACATAACATTCTCATGACTGTAGGAGTCTTTTGAGATGTTTGCGAGCACCCCAGTGAGCGGTCCTTTTCTATACATTGTTCCCAATAGATGCCATCTTTGTGGCAAATTGCATTTTGACTTGCAGGCGTGTCAAGCGCTCAAATGATTAACGCAGCTGCATTGCTCAATAACCAATCGTGCAATGAGTTTTGTGAAATGCGCGCGTGCTGCCCGCCGTTCTTATGAGAAATGCACGACGGTGTTTTTCAAATTGTCCGTAAAGATGGCTGATTTACGTCATATTGGGAACTATCTATTGTTCTCGTCGCTGAAAACAGTAGAAAGGGACCGCTGATTGGGACGTCCGGTTACATCTCAAAAGTCTCCTATAGTCCCCAATTGGTGCTAGTGTCTAGGTTTTTAAAAAAGGTCTCTGAGAAAGACTCTGCTAGGGTCAAAACGTTTGGCCATGATCAGTTTTTTGCATACAAAGAATCTTCTTAGTTTTTTTAATCATCACTTATCATGTACATGTATCATTTTTTTTAAACGATGGTTAACATTATCGCTGATTGTATTTTAAACAAACGGGATTGCAGTTGCTAACCTGTGAACTAACACATATTTTTTTGTCTGTTGGGCTCGTTGCTGCCCATTGCACATCATCAATGGGTAAGACTCCAGTGGTTCCTCAGTGTGGTGAAGTGCAAGGTTATTTCTATTGCCCAATTCACTTCAATATTTATCCACCACAGGGATTTTCACTTACCCGATGTACGTGCACACTTTGGTTTGGGGCAACCTTGGTTTTTTGTGTGTGTACTGGAGTTTCCCTGCTGTAGAATAAACATTTTAAATCTCCCCTTTCAAAATACGCTTTCTTACACTTCTTCAGTACTTTATGAAGTAGCTTTTTAAACAATCTTTCTTTCCTTGAGGTGTATGCACTCTTTGGTTTGGGGTAACCTTGGGGTTTTTGTGTGTGCTGTAAATTTCTTAATTAAGTACTTTTAAAGTAGATTTTTAACAATCCTTCTTTCCTTGACACCCACCCCAACTTTTTCCTTAGTCTGTTTGGTTTGGGGATCAATCTTACTACCTCTCAGGTCTTATTCTTTGAGAGGAGGGGGGGGGGGGTGGTGAGCCAATGACATTGTTCATGGAATTGTACATGGATTTACTCATAAGGTTTTAAAGCGCCAAGTGTGCTGTTTTCTAGATTTAGTTTTGCACAATGGCTCTTCTACATGTAGGTTATGCCCTCTGGGAGAGCCGGTCTTTTAGCGGTTTTAACCTTCCAATGGTTCTGGTGTATGGGAACCACCCTCAATCCATCAAATTCCAGACTGGAAATAATTGATGCACCACGTCCATGGTGTTCTTCCACAGTAGCGGTCCGCTGGCTAAATGCCAGATTTAACAGCTGTAGTAGACTAGTCACTAGTCTGCCCACGTAATCCAACTGGCAAGAAAATTGCCTCCCCAAGAGAACAATAACTTTGCCTGTTAATGTCTGCTGCCACCTAGTGTCCCCAAAAGGCTCCCGTTGGTGTGCAACAATTTCCTCTGTGGCACGACATGCACGATTTATTCACAATCCTATGTAAAATGAAGTCCCAAGAAAATGCTGTTACACATAGATTTGTGTTCATTGATCATTTTACAACTTCTTGACAACTTTATATAGACGTCTTTTAATCCAAACTACACCCAAAAGAAACTATCTTAAGATGTAGAGTAGGGAAGTGATTGCTAGCGGACTTGTGAGAGGGAATCCTCATTCACCAACTGACTTCTAAAACAGGGCAACCATTGCTTCCTTTGGCATTCAAATTTAAACTGGAAGTGCAACATACAATGACTCAACTCTATTGAATGCACTCACCTGTAGTTACTAGGTTAACCTAATATTATGTGGGCGTCATTTGAAAAGCTGAGTCTGAACCCCCCTCCCACCAAAACAAAAGGGGGGGATGGTGACTCTGCATGAGCATTTTAAAATCAAGGAAGACAGTCTTCCAGTTGGTTTGCTTTAGTTTTAAGAGTTTAATGCCTATCACTATATACCGGAGTTGTATTCGAGTCTTTGGTATTGAGTCCAAGTCCAAGCCTTTGGTGTTGAGCCCAAGTGACTTATGAGCCCAAGTTCTTGGTGTCGAGTCCATGTCCTTGGTGCTGAGTCCAAGTCCTTGGTGCTGAGTCCAAGTCCTTGGTGTTGAGTCGAGTCCTTGGTGTCGAGTCGAGTCCTTGGTGTCGAGTCGAGTCCTTGGTACTGAGTCCAAGTCCTTGGTGTCGAGTCGAGTCCTTGGTGCTGAGTCCAAGTCCTTGGTGTCGAGTCGAGTCCTTGGTGTCGAGTCGAGTCCTTGGTGCTGAGTCCAACTCCTTGGTGTTGAGTCGAGTCCTTGGTGTCGAGTCGAGTCCTTGGTGTCGAGTCAAGTCCTTGGTGCTGAGTCCAAGTCCTTGGTGTTGAGTCGAGTCCTTGGTGTCGAGTCGAGTCCTTGGTGTCAAGTCCAAGTCCTTGGTGCTGAGTCCAAGTCCTTGGTGTCAAGTTGAGTCCTCGGTGTCGAGTCCATATCCTTGGTGCTGAGTCCAAGTCCTTTGTGTGGAGTCGAGTCCTCGGTGTCAAGCCCAAGTCCTTGGTATTGAGTCCAAGTCCTCAGTGACAAGTCCAAGTACAAGTCCCAAGTCATTTGGGGTGAGTTAGAGTCCAAAGTCCTACTCCAGATGGTTAAGTCTACTGAGTCAGCTGGGTTTCATTGTAAGATGTTTGAGTTAAAGTATAACCACAATAAGGCCACTACGGTTTATACAGTAATATCACTTACTATAATTAGGGTCATAAGTTTGTCATTGGCCTATTAACTCAAATGTGTCAGGGTCATTCTATAGAAAACTAAATTTGTAAAAAAACAAATTGAGCTAGTCCACCCACCCCTCTCCAAATGACTTTGGCCTGTGGTTTAAAACAATACAGAAAGAGGATGTTGGGAACACATGGATCCGCAGCTACCCACTGGGCTTTTATTATTTTAACCCTGGATAGATTAGAAGGGAGAGTGCTTTGTCTAAATCATACCCTGATGTGAACTAATTACTGGCCCAGTTGTGTGAAGTTCCAAGAATTTGAGCAGACAGAAGAGTCCGTTTAAAGGGTTACATTGCCTTCAAATCTCTTAAAATTTTGCAGGTTGGAATTGCTCCTTGGTCTTTTGTAAGAGTTCTTGCAGTAAAACACCTACAGTGTGTTGTAATTAGCAAGTAGCGAATAAACAAACATATGTTTGCCTCTGGAAAAACAACCGGCAGAACCAGACTCTACATAGAAACATACAGTTCCCATTTGGTGGAGTGAAAAATTCGGTTTTACAAAATGGTGGACTATGTTCTGTCACAAATTTTTTTAAAACCACACAATTTCAAGGGGGTATTTATGTGAATCATAATATTCTACTTTTAAAATATCTTTCCAACCATATTCATTTCATAACCGTTTTTATAGCCCGAAAAACACCCAATCCAATCTTCATGTTTTCAGTCTTGGTCTGGACCTATGGGTCTTGGTCTCGGACTATTGGGTCCAGACTACAACACTGTTCCTAACACATTTTTCTGCTTTAGTAACGAGAAAAAAATGTGCTTACCGGTAAGCAGCTTTATGAAATAACTATAGAAGGAATCTTTGCATTGGGGCGTCTTACCCTAAACATCACTAAGGTAAAAACCGAAATGAAAATCGTTGTCTTCAAATTCTATTTTCTCGACTTCGACAGTATTTCAGACAGAAATATTATTTATGGAAGATTAGTACTGGTATGAACTTCATAATCAGTAAACTTTCAGACTGACACTAATAAAATTTTATTTAATAAGATTTTAATCCTGTATTTTACCTTTAGTACTACGTTTCTAAGCATCAATAATACAACAATACAAAGATACATACAAAGATACATAATTACAAATAGAATACACCAACAAAAAATATTTTATATTGACCATGAGTAAGGTAAACAAAATAGTTAAAAGGAAACTAATAGAAATCAACGGAAAAGTTATGTGGTCCAAGCTGCAGATTGGGTAAGATGTATTACAGAGATTTGAACAAGTGAGTTTTCAATGTAGTTTTAAACATTTGTGAGGATAAAGCAGTTTGAAGTTTGGGCCAGGAGATTGTTCCATAATTTGGGAGCTGTGACGGAGAGAGGTCTTTTGACAGGAGGACCAGGCATAAGTTGAAGGTTAGAGGATGTGGAAGAGCGTAGCCGGGTTGATTGAACAGTACATGTATGTACCCAAAGCTTAGGTGACAATGAACCACTGTGCTTTTTGAGTCTTGTACGGTTCTTGGCCTGCTTCTTTGTTACCGCTACATATCTGTGTTGGACATCAATGACAATGAGGCTGTGCTTATCATGGTTATCCCAAGGTCCTGGTGTTTTATCATCCATACCCCCATTTAGGGTAGCATGCAGATGAAAAAGTCCCCTAGTTGAGCTTTTCATTCATTAACTATGTTTTTTCCTCCTCTATATACCCCAGTTGGGATATTATATGGATGACAAAATGGATCAAAATGGGAAGTTTCCTAAATAGTCCCTTGTACATACCCCATTTGGGATATCTTGGTGGCACTAACCCCTAGCCCCATGCACTGGAACTGACCCTGGATTAACACCTCTTTTTACCCAATTGGGATAGCATGTGTGACCATGACCCTCCTGAGTGACCCGGTTTGTCACCTCAACCCAAATCTCTCTGGGCTGACATGTGGATTGGGCATCACCCTATGTTCTATCATGGAGCTGTCTTTTATAGCTCCATCTGATGTTTCTATCCTTCCTCTGACTGTGATTCTCTGCTAATGACCTGCATTTAACCTCTGACCAGCTGCTTTTATGACCTATATATAAAATTAACAAAATTAGGTTTTTATCACAGTTTTCCACAGGTATGTTTTAGTTGTTGAGTTGTTGTGGGGTTGCTTCTTCTTTATTTTAAGGGTTGATAGTTTTGCTCAAAAACATTTGCAACCTGTGCTTACAATTTGATGTCTTTTATGTGACATATCATCTTGAAACCCGGAAGGAGTCGCAACCTTGCATTTCCATTAAACAGCATTTTAAATCAATTGTTGGGATTGCTGATTTGTAGATTTTCATACCTTGCAATCTTCAGATATTCATCAAATAGTTCCTCAAAAATAAGCCCAATCAGTACAGGATGAATATGTTTTTAAAAGCTTTTTTGAACATGGGTTGAAAACAGAAAGAAGAGAACAGAACGAAGAAAGAAAGAAGAGCTTAAGTAGAAAACGAAGTCAATGACTTGCGAAATGAAGTCCACACTGGCAGTTTGTAGCATCTTGTTTACCCACCTGAAAACCATTGGTATCACCAGAAAGCTGAACGCTTCATCAATTTATCTTTGCAATTGTGGGAGGTCTTAATCCCCTCAGAGGGGATCACAGGGGATTACTGGGAAGAGTTACTCACATAATTGATAACCATTGAAAAGCTTAACGAACTGAAGAATTAAAAAGAGCAAAAACTAAATATTAAACAAATGTCCAGGTTTCGTGGTGACAATTAGTGATGATTTACCTTGTGTAAAATCATATTAAATGATTATGAAAGACCAAATATCTGAAAATTCTTCAACTTGGCTGTCAGAAATCATAAATTTATGAATTGCAAAATGCATCGATTTCTAATGCAGTGTCTTGATTTTTCTGCTTCCCGCCAGATTCATTAAAAAACAGGGGTTAGATAAGACTTTTTACGAGTGCGACACTCACATGTGGCGTCTGGGTGACCGTCAACTTCCCCAAGGTATCACGCTGGACGGGGGATCCGATTGGATCGTCATCAATCGACAGTTTGTAGAGTACTTGATAATGTCCACCAATGAGCTACTGACTGGATTGAAGCAGATGTACAAGTACACCCTTCTACCGGCAGAGGTATTTGAACAGGGCTTGCTATTTTGTTGACTCCCATAAGTGTATTTGAAGTTGGGCTCCAATTTGCCAGGCAATGTGTGCACGCACTTTGCTGCACTTTTTCAGTCACTATAATTAATTTGAACAATTTGGAGTGTTTAAGCGCACTCTGGGTAAGACATCTGGCTATATGTTATGAGGCTGCTTACGGTGGAATTCTGCGCTGATGGTTATAGAATCACACACTTCACATGGTGCTATAAGCACAGAATTCTGTAGTAAGCAGAGCCATGCGGGGCTCGTGTGGCTTCAAATTCCACCCATGTAGTATGCCTGTGTATTTTTTTCTGTTGGACTTTGGGAAAGCATTGAGTATACAGTGATTATCACGCATCAGTGTTCAGTGAAATCAAAGTGATATTGTTGAAAGCCCCAACTCAATATTGGTAAGAAAGAGAAACATAAATGTTCACAGATTTACATATACCTTACGTGGTATAAAGATGATGATGGTAGAGCTCTATAGTTCAAATCTTACCTGTAAGAAGCTACTAATCTCACCGGATTAACATTCCATGGCTGCATATAATTTTTGGTGGTGGGTTTTCAACATCAGATATTCCTCATAAATCCGTCATTTCGGGGAAAATTTCATATCTCAACGTTAAAAAGTTCTGTTTTGTTCGTTCGCTCAAACATGCCTTCCATGCATACGCATATCTAGCATGTTGGCGCGGTACGGTTGCGCGTATTTCGTCCATATGTTCAGTGCTGTGCGGTCAGTGTACTGTGACGCGCAAACATATGTACTACGTTCACTGAATGAACTATGTTTAAAAATTGCAGAAATGTTTAACATTAAGAGCTGAATTATTTCCCAAAAATTACGGATTTATGAGGAATATCTGATGTCCAAAACCCACCACAAAAAATTGTATGCGGCCATGGAAAATTAATCTGGAGAGATTAGTAGCTTTTCACAGGTAAGTTTTGAATTATGGAGCTCTGAATTTGTTCCGCCTCAGAAACCAGTCCTCTGAGCTAGAACTCTGTATCTGTGTACAGCACAGAGGGAGAGTCCTATATAGGGCTAGTTACAGGTATACTTTCATCATCACTAAGCCCCACCACACAGCATGCAACACTTGTGTTGTTATACCATGATAATAGATTGCAGGAGGGGGAAACAAACATTGTAAAGTGGAATAAGGGATATTTCTTTATTAATTTATTGTCGAACATTGCAGTTTCGCTGAACAAATTCAAACATTTTAACAGGAAATTACATACAACCTCATACCCGGGGCTGTTTTTAATAATGTTCAAGGCAACCAACGGTGGGCACGATCAAGGTAATATACAGAGCGGATTACATCACTCATGTTCCCCTCCTGAGCACGCACGCCATGTACATGCGTCTTTGCAGCACGTCACGTGATTGGTTGTCGACCACTACAAATTCACAATCAAATACCGTGGTATAACAATCAAAACTGTTTATGGACTTGCACATTAAAGAATAATTTATTTTGTACACATACATACATTCCCACAGGAGTCCCAAGGTGAAGAGTAGATCAACATCCAAATGAATACCTGCTGGATATCCCGAACCTGACCTTGATAAAATCACCAGTGTAATCCTTTTGGACTTTTTGAATTTATCATCTATGAGTGAATCTTGACAAACTCAGGGTCAAGTTCAATTATATGTTCATTTAATAAGTGTAACCTGGTACCACAAACATGTGTGGTTTGACTTAGTCTGCTGATGTTATAACATGGAGCCACTTTCATAGAGCCTCTTAAGCAGAAAATATTACTTAACAAATTTCTGCTGAGCGCAGTTTGGCAGGAAACCGGTCACAAATTGTACATGTGAAATGGTATTTTGGCTGGTAACCTATTTCTGGTAACCACAATTGTTATGTGCTCAGCTGCTTTTTGTGCTTAAGCATCTGTATGAAATTGAGCCATGATCTGCTGCTGTACATGACCATAATCCTGTAGCAAACACAGTGATGCGAAGGTCCATTTTTTTAAAGTGTGTGTACAGGGCTTAAACTTAATACTGGACTGCAGGCCCGAGGCCAGTGTTTTCAACTTTGGGCCAGTAAACTAATGACTGGACAAGTCTGGCAGTCTTGCATTTTTTAATAATAGTACCTCACCTCGTCTTTAATTTTAAAAAACATATTCACTCTTCAAATGTTGACTGAATCTGATAAATACCTTTAAATTCTGTTTAGTGTGAAAGTATTACCCATAAGACAAAATGAGATAGATCTTCTCTTAGTGCTTATTCAAATAAAAACAGTTTAATTGTGGCACTGCGTAGCTCATTTTTTCTCATTTTGATTCTGATCTTGTAACAAATTGTCTGGTCCAGTAATGATTTTGAGCTACAATCTTTTACAAGCCATTCAGTCTTGTGGATTTCAGTCTTGTGGATTTTGGTAAAGCTAAACAATTAATTGAGTTGTTGAGAATGTTCTTATTTGTATGGTGAAGAGCATAATTTTTCAGAATTAATGAATGCATACATGTGGTAAACTTTTGCTGTTTGGAATAGCTTCTTGATCCTTTTTCAAGAGTTATTCATGCAATAAAACACATACAGTGTATTGTAGTGAGTGAGTATAGCGAGTAGTGATTCAAAAAACATTAATTTGTCTCTTGGAAATACAGCCACGGTAACCACATTCTACATAGAAATGTATCGGTCCGCCATTTTGTGGAGTAAACAATTTGGTTGCACAAAATGTTCTGTCACAAAATTAAACAAAAACCACAAAATTTAAAGGGATATTCATGTGAATCTACTTTTAAAACATCTATCCAATCATATTCATTTCATAACCCCAAAGCACCCATTCTGAAGGCAATGTGTCCCTTTAACATGAGTATGTACCCCTCGAGTTTCACCGAAGTTTTACATCTTACACAAAACGTTTGAACCAGTTATGATACAAGTCAATAGTTTTTGTATTCTTTTGTATTCTTTTATTGCAGTCGTTTTTCCATACAGTTCTAGAGAACAGTGAACTGTGTAAAACCTTTGTGGATAACAATCTACGCGTGACAAACTGGAAACGCAAGCTGGGATGCCAATGTCAGTACAAGCACATTGTAGACTGGTGTGGATGCTCTCCCAATGACTTCAAACCGGAAGATTTGTATAAAACTAAGGTAACCAGTCAACAATACAGTGTCCTTTATTAACAGTGGTCTGCTGGCCAAATGCCACTTGAAACACCTGAGGACCAATCAGAATTCTCTCCAAGTGGTCCGGCTGGCTAGTGCAGTGTTGAAAAGCATCTCTATTTAGAATGAAAAGTGAAGTGACAAGCTAGCTTGTCCCACTGGCTAGTCACCTTGTTATGACACTACCAGCTTTTTTATTGATACTGTGATACTGCAGAGGGATCCATTTCAGAAGTAAAGCTAAGCAAGTCGTGGCCGAGTGGTTTAGTGCATCGGACTCGCCGTTCTGGTGGCTAAGTCATCAGAATGTGGGTTCCAATCCCGGTCTTGACACTTGTGCCCTTGAGCAAGACACTTAACTATAATTGCTTTAAATAGGGGAAGAGGCAGTTATGTTTGTCTCTCAACGGATTCATTTACCCCCTCCGTGTTCTTAGCTGTGCTGTGAAGAGACTTGCGTTTATATCTCGCCATGTCTTGTTTCTGCACATTGGGGCAAGTTTCTATCCCTTCAAAAAGTAGCCCACACCTCGAGTGGCCTTTGGGCTTTGTGAAAGGGGAAATGCATAACAATTTTTTTTTTTTAATGGTTCCACATTCACATGCACATGAATTGTGACAGAGATAAAAGAATGTTAAATTAACCATGCAGTGTGTGGAGTCACCAGTGAACAAAATATAACCGTAGGTGTCAATGCACAAGTATGTTTGCAAAGAACAAAACAAATATGTGGACAAACACAAGCACAGGATGAGGACTTCAAGATGACAGCTACACAAAAGTCTTGTCACGTCAGCAAATAATCCTGTTCCCAAGTGTGACAAAATTCCACTGTAAACCATGCCCACTTCAAACAAACTGGACCCACTGATAACCAGAAGCCCAGAGCAATTGCATTGAGCTAGTATTTCACTGACGATTTATGCAAGAAAAAGTTTAATAATTGGACTTGGCTTTTACATACATTCTTCGAATTCTAAGGTCTTCTCAGAATTAAAGATTTCTGTCATAAGTTTGCTTTTGAACTATGAAATGGGTTGTTTTGCAGGCCTTACACTTAAGCTTTTTGTAAAGTAGCCTAAGGGGCTAGTAAACTGTACATTTTACTTGCCCCCTGGAAGCTTTCGTTGCCCAAATTTTAAATATGTATTGTCACAAATGTATCTTTCTGATACTAATGGTAGCCATCACAAACAGTTTAATGGTCAAATGAAGTTACACTCACACACTCAAAAATAAATTAACACATTTCTAAAATGTATTATTCACATCTGAAAAGGAAGAAGTATGAGTATTTTAAACAAGTAAGTTGCACAGTTTTGAGTAGCCCACAGGGCAAGTTGAGAAGTGGTGTTTACTAGCCCAAAGCAGTTTTTACTAGACAATGTACGGACGCTGGGCTAGTGTTAAGGGTGAGCCCTGTTTTGGGTAAAAATTGCACACAATTGAATGGCAGCTTTGGAGCCGGAAGTGCAGCAGATACGCACGTGTGTGACGCAACGACTTGCCAACAGGATAACATTTCTATGTTCATGGTGTCGAAAAATAGACTTGCCGTGATTAAACATCAAGGAATGAGTACTGGAACGTGTAAATGAACTCCCTGCCACAGTTTGCATTCATCATCCCCTCTCTGCATCTTTCACAATTTTATTGGCAGACTTTGCCTCCATTCTTCAATGTGAATTTAGTTGCCTGGGATATGCAAGGCCACACTCTGACTCTGGCTGTACCGTACTTTAGAGCGTGTTATAGATCTGTTTTGTGCTGGTAGCAAAGTTGAAGAGTTCATGGATGTTATGACGCTAGAAAAATCCTGGAAGTTAGAATTGCACTGATTGGAATGTGGCTCAGTGGTTTTAACTGATAATAATAATACAAGATAATTCTAGAGTGCATGATGCGAGAGCCTCTATGCGCAATAAACACAGAATATAAAACAAATAAATACATAAAGTATAATGTTACAAAAATGTTGATTTAAACAAGTTAGTCTTTAAAAGTCCTTTGGAAATCAGAACAGAGTCAGTTTGAGGAATATGAAGAGATTAGTCATTCCACAATGAAACCTGTGTAATGAAGGTGAAGGCTCTTTGACCATAGAATTTTGAAGAAAAAGTAGTTTGCATCAGTGAAGATTGACCAGCAGAACGAAGAGGACGAACAGGAATATAGATATACAGAAGTTCAGATAATATAGTCAAGAGATAATCCATAAAGAGCTTTGAAAGTGAGGAGATTTAACTTATACACAATACGCATTTTTAACGGGAGCCAGTGGAGAACATGTAAGATGGGTGTTATATGTTGAGAATGCGGCATGCGTGAGACGAGGTGAGCAGCAGTGTTTTAACCGCGTTGGATCTTAAAAATTTCTCTATCAAAAAGTCCAGTTAGAAGAGAATTGTGTGAGTTGAGTCTAGAAGTGACAAAGGCATGAACAAGGAGAAGAGTGGTATCATCATCAAGAT
The DNA here is from genome assembly GCA_911728455.2 of Marthasterias glacialis. NCBI lineage: Eukaryota > Metazoa > Echinodermata > Asteroidea > Forcipulatida > Asteriidae > Marthasterias > Marthasterias glacialis. The sequence continues at coordinate 17,809,526 of OU452227.1, read as the reverse complement.
AGCCACTGATCTGACCTATTTTTCTGATTTTTCTGATACATAAATCAACATCCTAAAATTTGTTCGACCATAATTTGGGTCTAATATCTTCCACGGTAAAGAATAGACTGATCCATTAAGCCCCGCCCACTGTGCATGATCGCAATATGCACTAACGTGTTTGTCAGACTTTTGGTTGCACAGGGCGGGGCTTAATGGATCGGTCTACTACATTTTCAACATCACATTTGTATGAAAATTTATGAAAGCAGTTTTGTTGAAGTTTTGGTCTAGGCAATTGGCTACTGAAATGGAATGTTGATGAGTCCATCGCTTGCATTTGGTTGGGGAAAAAGGACAACTCTAAATGGAGAAGATTGACTTCTGCTCTTGGTTATATTAATCTTGAGCAATGGTATTCAAGTTTGCATTTTCTGTCTGTGATCTGCCAGCTGAGGGCGCTGTACTAGTAGTGTTCCTCTTGGCTGATGAACCAATGAACTACTGATTGGAGCAAAATTTACACAGCCTGCAAACTGACAAGGATGCAGCGCTCAAATTGATGATTGAAGCAAAATTACACAGGCTTCCAACTGACCCATTATGCAGCGCTCAACGATAAGGTAATGTACCCCATGGGGTACATCACTCATGTTCTCTTCCTGAGCACGTGTGCCTTGTACACGCATCTTTGCGGCACGTCAATAACAATTCACAATCTATTACTGTGGTTGAACAAGTAGGACCGTTTCAGAGGCTGTTTTCATTGATAAAATTGTGCAGAAATCCAATCTTATCTCTGTTACCTGTCTCGGCAGGAAAGTTAAATATACAAGCCTAGTTTTATGATAATTGTCTTGAAGGACGATTGAAATCAATTAACTCAAACCACTGATATTGAACCAGTTCACCTGATGTCATCACTTGTGATAAACCTTAGTTGCGCCATTTTTGGAGTCAGATTCACTGTGCAGTGAACAATGTAGGTGAAGCGAGTGTGTTTAGATGCGCACCATATTGTTACATGCAATTTGACTCCCAAGTTGGGCAGACCATGGACAAACAGTAGCCGCATCTTATGTCAGTGTAAGGGATCTGTCTTGTTGATAGCACCCGTTTCAGACTCCAGAGTCGCGCCAAACCAAATAGATTAGGAGCGACTCTAGATTTTTGTTTCAGACGGAGGAACTTACTTAACATAAATTTGCATTAGGTTCGGCGCATGACAAGATCGACGTCTGAACCCAAGACGCTCCAGAGTCGTTCCGACCGACTGCAACAGTAGATCTTTCGACTTCTTATTTTTCTAGTACATCTAGTCGCTCATAACTGTTTCAGACGTTTAACTTTTCATGCACTTAATTCAATAATTTGGTTCGGCGCAACCCTGGAGCGCTAGTCTGAAACTGGTGTAAGTCAACTCATTACGTCACACACACGTGCATCTGCTGCACACCCAAAGTGATCGCTACTTCCGGATTCAATGCTGGCATACATAACTTTGTGTGTAATTTTACCAAATATCACACATTTCATCCTTCAAAGCCGTTTCTTTTGACACAACCTTATAATTCTGAGAAGACCTTGAGTCTTTGAAGAACATATGTAAAAGCCAAGTCCAATCATGAAACTTTACTTACATAAATCCTCATACAAAAACTAGCTCAATGCAATTCCTATGAGCTGCTCGCAATTCTCTTGGAGTCAGTTTGAGAGACGTGGGCGTGGCTTACGGTGGATTTACTTCACCGTGTGAGAACTGTGAGATAGTGGTAGACTTGATTCAATCCCAGGAGTTTAAATAAATTGATTAGGTTATGAGGAATCCTCAAGATTAAGTACCGAGGGTTCATTTGGATCAGAGAGGATCTCTTGATAACTTTGAATTCTCTGATGGTTCATACAGTCAAGGATGTTTTGAGGCTCCCATGTGGAGCATCATTGTCCGTGGTCTGATTTGCTGTGATTAAGGTCTGGATTTAATTTCATAGAGCTGCTTACTGACAATATTGCTTAAAGAATTTTTTGGCTAATAAAATATCTGAATGGGACCAGTTGCAGGCAGTACATAGCACATAGAAGTTTGGCTGGTAACCTGTTTATGCTAAGCAAGATTTGTTTGTGTGCACTACTTTGTAAATGTGTGGGCATAAACAGCTGTATAAAATGTGGCCATGTTGTGTAATGTGTACTGAATGTGGGCATTGATTCTTGGCTTTGAATGTTGCAATGCTTGTGAGGGATGAGAGATTTCACACTTTGATCTGAATTCATAGACTTGTCTATGTCTGCCTGGTGAAAAAAATTGACATTTTTCTCCAGAGAAAAAGAAATCACGCTCTTTGATCTACTTCTCTGGAACAGAGAATACTGCTTTCCAAAAGGCATTGATATGTATAACTCCAGGAGTTATCAAAAGGTGGCTGTACCATTAGTTCAACATACCTCCTAAAGATTGGGGTCCAATTCAAGGCTCTCCTTACTGCAGAATTCAGAATTCTGCACTTACAGTGCAGGCCTGATACTTCACGGAGGCAACGGAAGCAATTGCCTCCGTTGCCCCTGGTCATTGCCTTGGTGCCCTTGAAATGGTCCAATAGAAATTCACAATTTCCTCATAGAAGTGCCCTTTACAAAGGAGGAAATGCCTTGGTGCCCTTGCCCTTTCAAAAACAAAGCATACAGTGCCAGCAGTGCACTGTCAGCGTTCTCCCTTAACAGTGGTCTGCTGTCCAAATGCTAGTTAAAACACAGGAGGATCAGTCAACATTTTCTCCAAGTGGTCAGGCTGGCTACATGTAGTTCAGTGTTCAAAAGTATCCCTATTTGATACGACATATAGACCAGTGAAAATGGTGATGGACTGCTGGCTAGTCACTGAAGGGCGAACCCTGCCCGTAAAGGGCAAAATTCTGCTCTCCCCCATTGCTTGTGTTTTTTAGCTAGACACTTCACAATATCCTCAACAAGTTTGTTATTTAAACAAGATTTTCATGAATTCTTACAAAAAGTTCATAAGTTTTGCCAAACTTAAAAAAAGTTTGTTTTTATTTCCTTTCTTGTACAGCCAAATCGTCCTGCCTACTTTGCCCGCAAGTTTGAGCCGATCATAAACCAAGCCGTCATCAACCAGTTGGACTCCTGGCTGTATGGCTCTTACCCTGTTGGTACCCCGGGAGACCGGTCGTACTGGCAGAGTTTGTACCACTATGAGGACACCACTACCAAAGCCAGTGATGTAGCGTTGACTGTTTACCAGTCATTCATAAGACTGATGGCTGCTCATATCAACTTAGTTGCGCAGGTATCTTTGTTTTTGTACTTTCCTTGTAAGCTTTGACTGCAGCCAAACTTAGACTTGACTCGGAAATTGCAAAGCAAATTTGACGTAAAATCCCCAATCTTATCTCACTGAGTTGGGTTCAGTTTTGTGCTCTATATGTTGTCATCTCAATTGCTCTGTGTTTATGTAAACTGAACTGAATTAACTGTATGACCCGGGCATGATACTGTTCCTCATCTCAGTTCAGACTAAGTAAACATACAGGAGCAGCAGTGAGGTCGGAGTGGTCAGGTTGGTGTAGTGGTATCTTTCCTCGCCTTCCACCCCTAGGACCACGGTTGGAATCCCGCCGGGGGCACTATGTGGATTGGGTTTTTCAGTTTTCCCTGGAATAAATCTCTGGGGTTTTCCTCCCACATCTAAAACATTAAACTGAAACTTCCTTCCTTGTCTTCTTTCCATGGGGTTCTTGGCTAGTATATTGATTAAGTTTGCTGTCTGAGAATCCTTGGCTTCACAACCAGAATTAATAAATGAAATGAAATGGTACAAATGCTGTACCTTATTTTGATTCAAAGAGTAAGCAAGCTAGTAGCAACTGTGCTTGCAACTATACCAATGTGGTGCCTTATGTTGACGCAACGAGACTGAGCAGACCAATAGCTGTGTCGCAACCATTACCAATGGTATACTTTATCTTGATTCAAATAGAGTAAATAAAGAGTATTGCAGCAGTTTTAGTAATATTACCAATGCGGTACTTTATCTTGATTCAAGGAGAGTTGATATACCAATAGCTGTGTTGCCACCATTACTGATGCTGTACCTTATCTTAATTCAAAGAGAGTAGAAATGCCAACAGCAGTGTTGCAACCATTACCAATGCTGTAACTTATCTTGATTCACAGAGAATGTACGCATACCAATAGCACCAGTGTTGCCACCGTTACCAAGGCTATAGCTTGTAATAAAGTATTACATTTCCATACGGAATCATTGATCTGTACATAGACTTGATGACAAGTCGTTACGATGTCGTGTTTTGTCCATCAACGCCGTCAATAATTAAGATTCATTGGCTATAAGGCAACATCCGTTCATGCAACGATTTTACGTCTGTTTGCAATGACTTGACAAACATGTTTCCTGATTAATATTTGTAATGCGGCTGTAACATTGCATATGCATCAGTTTCCAAAGAGAAGGCCAATGGTAGCTCGTCCAATTGTCTGATGTAGGCTGAAAGATGTATTATGAATATTCATATTTCTTAACCAATCAGACAGCTCCATCCAATTTTGGTAGCAAGTATATAGCTTGCGTACAAAGCAGCTTGCTGGGTACAGGAACCAAAAAATACACATATTGGGATCGAGGGTGTACATACCATCCCCGCAACTAGGACTGTATGATGCTGTACATCGTGGCGGGTGCGAATGTAAGACCGTTCAATAGACCGATTGCACAACCAATGTTTACATGTCATCACGTGACCTATTGTGGGTACTAATGTCATCTGAGCTGATGGCTAACTACGTGCAAATACATGATGCCGTGACCAACAGAGTCACAGCAAAAGTCGGCTTTTGGTAATAATAACACAGTTACTAAGCCATTTTATTAAAGTTGTATGTGACATTGATATTAATCACATTGCTGTTTCATAAAGTACCAGTATTCTACTACAAAAGAGTTTTATTTTGACTTATGCACTACCAGCGTCGGACGACTATGTAGCCACCCTCCTGTTATTTTGTTTGTAGTGTAGGCCTAAATCACTGTAAAAAGGGTAAAGAACAATGGAAAAGTGAGCATTTAATACCTAGCCTTACGAAATTTCAAACGGGGAGAGGCATCACACAGTTTGGAAAGCAATTTCTTTGGATGATTCAGCTTAAAAACTTTGACATTCTTGTGTTAAAAAGTGTGTGATCGCGGTCGTCTGGCCTAAACGTTTCATCGTGCACTAGTACACATCGACCGTGCACATTTATACGATACTTGTACAGTTTCCAAGACTTGCTGGAACTGTCCTTACTGGCTTTATTCAGCCACCCGGAGGTCTCTGGTACAAACTCTGGAATATTTTTCACAGATTCCGGGAAAGAAAAGCCTCGATCGATAAAACAAATGCAACAATCATCAAGTACCTTACCGCACTTTCCTATGGACGACGTCGTGTCTGTTTACATTTAATACCCACAATAGGTTACGTGACGCAGGTCGCTCAATCGGTCTATTACAGACTTGATTTCAAGTCTTCATGTATGAGTGATGTACCTTTTCAAATCTGTGCAATCCATTTAACCACTCCAATGGATTCAACATGATTTCCTCTACTGAACATGCTATGTGCAGGAACTGTCACCAAGTTAATATTACCATGTGTGCTGTAGACACTCTGGTTGCTATTTAATAAGTAGGCTTTAGCTGGCAAACTTTCCCTTTCCAGTGCTGACCTAGATCGGGATTGTCAGTAACATTCACTGTGTTTACCATCAGTGCCCAGTTACACAGAAATGTGGTTCATGTCTAATAGCTATAAGTAAAGAGAGAGTGGGAACTGCTGGAATCATCACTGGTAACCCATGTCTGCAGAGTGACATCTTTAGTACGCATGGGCTCCGTTTGTTCGTATTGTTGCAGATCTGTCACATTTCTTCTTTAATTAAATTTTTTGATAATATTTTCGGTTGACAGCTTTGTAAATGCAAGCATAGAGCAAATTCGATCAAGGACATAGTTAACCATAGGTCGACTAACTTCGATCAAACACACACTAGATGATGATGGTTGGACAAGGTCTAGTCAATGATTCGCGACCAGCCTATCGAGGTTGGTCGTATCCAGGTTACCAATAGCCATTTTAATAGCACAGTGCGGGGAGGGCCGGTTATTACGGCAACTGAAGCATGCACATAAATACAAATAAAATCCTTTACAAATTGTAAACCGTTTTTACTTATTTTCTTTAAAACGCGACCTCAAAATTTGATGACCTTTTTTACAGGTTGGTTTATGGTTTGTTTGTTGAAAACACTATGTGTAAATCTCTAATTTTCATATATTATTCCATTTTAAGGGACAGCCATATGATGATCATTGTGCCTATAGCATCAAGTCTTCCCCTAAAGAAGTCACCATGTACTTTCACAACGATGACTTCAGAGGTCTGGTGGTAACCGTGGAAGGTCAGACACCCAAGGGTAACACTGACAACATGGAGGTGTGGCTGTCCGTGGCGTCTAACTATAAGGTTACAAACTATATTGGGCCGAGTACCAGACTTCAGAAATTTCAGGTTGGTCTGAGGTTTTAGAGCAAAATTTGATTAGTTTCAATCTGGAAGCTCACTGATAAAGTTTGTACCAGTGCCAATCCTCCAGAGAAACACTTTCATCAGAAATACTTCCATCAGAAAGACTTCCATTAGAAACACTTCCGTCAAAAATACTTCCATCAGAAATTCTTCCATTAGAGATACTTCTATCAGAAAAACTTCCCTAAGAAATACTTCCATCAAACACTTCCATTAGAGATACTTCCATCAAAAATACTTCCATTAGAGATACTTCCATTAGAGATACTGCCATCAGAAATTCTTCTATCAGAAATACTTCCATTCGAATTATATCATCAGAAATACTTTCACAAGGGTACTTCCTTAAAAATACTTCTATCAGACAGTGGCGTAACTAGAGGGGCTTGGGCCACGTGCTCCCCTCCCTCCACCTATTGATGTTTGTTCCCCCACCCAGGTACCCCGCCCCTTTGAAATCTGGCCTTTTGAAATTTACCAGGATAAAATTTTTCATTTTATAATCTTTTATGCAGTAATTTCAAAGTTTTATGTACACGCAAACAGTGTATTTGTTTTTACCGACATGTCAGATCATCTTATAAAAAAAATTTGTAAATGGCATAGCAACAGCACTATGAAATGGGTCTTGTTTATGAAAAATGCAAGCAGAAACTACAGTTTTAAATGGCCTGAAGTACCCCCCTGGAAAAAAAGGTGCACCCCGTTGGGCCCTCCAAAATGTTACCCCTAGTTTTGCCGCTGGTATCAGAAATCCAAGTTGGTGTGTCCAAATAGGTTGGTTGTTGAGTTACCACTGAGTGGAGAATTCTTGGAGACTTCAGGAGGTAGTAAAAGACACTGAAGGGTTAGGGTTTATTAAGATGAATGTTATAACTCAAAACTCTGGACTTTTTCCAGCTCCAACTCAGGGCTCCGTTTGATGTTGAGGCACCATGCAAAGTGCACACAGTGCTCCAACAATGATGACAGAGCCCAAGCCAGAGCCCAGGCTTTGGTTTAGGGAAACGTCCCATGACTACTGTTAAAACATAACTCAAGAAAACATGGCTAATTGTTACTCATTGCCTCACAGGTCGGCACAGAATACGACCTCAAGGAGAGAGTGCTGCGAAACTTTGCTCGTATCATGGGTCCCACTGACTCCCCCGTCGTCTTCCTGAAATGGAAGCCTGGGGAGCAGGTACTGGTAACCATCTCATGGATTGATCCCACCAATCACGTCGCTGCGTCATTTGACACCACCGTAGATCATGACAAGGAGGAGACCCATCACAGCCCCCCCTTCAAGAAGCCCCTCCGCCCTGGCAAATGGTCCATCAAGCTTTTGCATCAGTGGATGGTAGTTGCTGAAATAGAGTTTCTCATCGTCCCACTTGCTATTAATAGTGGGAAGGCTATTCTCCAAGCCGATGCGATCAGACTCAACTCTGGCGTGCCGAATAATAAATACGTCGATAAGGACTTCTCTAGCATGAAATCACTCTTCCAGTTATCTGACTCGGCCCCTCTGATTGAGGAGGCTGATAAAAAGGCTCATCTCGTTGGAACCGGCCTTCATGAATGGGTGGATGATGTAGTAGGACAGCACTGGTCTGTCCTAGGATTCTGCGTTGCACCAGTGAATGGTACCAAACAAGCAGACTGTAAGCAGTTTAAACCTTGCTTTAATCAGTCGTGGAGTACGCTGTCACCAGATCCCAAATCGGATTTAAAGTTTGTTAAATCGGACGGGAGGATTAGGTGAAAAAGGCAACAGAGGAATGAACCATTATTGTTTGCTGTCAAACATTTCAGACAAGTATCCTCTGTGATTTGCTTAAGAAAAGAATGCTTGCCAAAATAGCACCAGCCTAAAGTTGTCATGCTTTTATGAATTTATCTTGATGATGCTTTATGGAAAAAAAAACTCACTAAACAAAAATGGTTCATTCCTTTTGAGTTTGTAGATAAGATTAACTCAACTTTAACAGAAATGTTTTAATAGACTTATTAAAGAGTCCAAAGTATTTATTTTTGTACAATATAATTTTAATCCCTAGTGTTTGACTGGTGCTGTTGATACTGCTGGCAATTGTTACTTATGGTTAGTAAGCCATGTGCAAGTTAGATTTGATTAATATCTGGTACAATTTTGACTTAATTAGTGGACACCAAAGAGTTATAAGAACTAGAGGGAGCAATCACTATGTCACGCACGGAACTCTGCCAACCCACCATGGGTGCAAATCCCTATGGGTCAATTGCATATGAATGTCCACTTGGAAAATGTTTGACACTACAAAGCAGTGCTAAATGGACGGTCAGCATGACTGGTCAACACTATTGTCTTAATGGTCAAAAATGCTTTATGGCGGGCTGTGTCCCATAGTTTTGTACACCCTCTAGTTCATATATGTAAGAATAAACTATTAGTTAGTAAACTTACGGGTACAACCATGTGTTTGGATCTCTTTTGTGAGGAGTGTTGGCCGGAGTGGTCAGAGTATACTGATCGAATCGTCGAGACCACTCCGGCTCTTTTCAAAGCCATCACTCCTCACAAAAGAGATTCAAACACATGGTTTTACCCGCAAGTTTACTAACTAATAGTTAGTTTACTAGCTAATAGTTTATTCTTAGTCTCTTACACCATGCAAATCTTCAAACATCACTTCATATATATAAGTGTATGGTGAACACTCACAATGGTTTCTCCAGACTAAAGAGAGTGTTGCTGCATCACATGGGTCGGGGCAAGCTTTTGTATAGCAACCTTCAGATGGGCAAAGCCTGGTACCATTGTGCCATACACATTCACAATTATGCATGGATGTTCATCGTCTCTTACGTGACTACGCAAAAGCTTGCCCTGAACTATGTCTCTTTTTGAAACCTTGGCTTCTGCTTGGGCTCTGGCTTGGGCTCCGGCTTGGGCTCCGGCTTGGGCTCAGGCTTGGGCTCCGGCTTGGGCTCAGGCTTGGGCTCCGGCTTGGGCTCAGGCTTGGGCTCAGGCTTGGGCTCCGGCTTGGGCTCCGGCTTGGGCTCCGGCTTGGGCTCCAGCTTGGGCTCCGGCTTGGGCTCCGGCTTGGGCTCCGTGCCATCAGCCTGTAAAAGCCCCGTACCAAAAGCACATACTTTCTAAATAACAACAGAGCCTTAGCCTGACCCTAAGCCAAAGCCGTAGTTCTGAAAAGGGCCTGTGTGACATAGCAACTTCTATAGTCTGAGGAATTCAAATTTAAGCAGTCACTTGTTACTTAGCAAGTCATTGTACCAGACGTTGTTAAAATCTAACACGCAAGTGGCTTTTATTGTTTAGGTTTTTAACAAGTTAATTTTAGGGAAATAGTAATAGATCTAAAAAGGCGACAACAGACCAGTGGACTGGGTTAAATACACAATTTTGTATTTTCTTTTTTAGTTGGGAAGGAGGGAGGGGGAAGTCATGGGGGTGGGGGGTTTGTTGCTACAAAAGTTATGCCTCGATTGAGAATGGTTTTGGGTTAAGGATATTTTTTCCAACTGAGGAGGATTATTATTATTCTAATTGAAGGTGAAATGGAGAATGATAATTCAGATGAATTTGTACAGATAATTTTGCTGATTGTATTTTGTACTTTTTTATGGAACTTTTTGCCTCAAGCGCATGCAACGTGAGCTCTCTTTGTATCACCATTTTTATAAAAGTCCCAGTGAGCTCATCAAACTCAAGATCGTTGATATTTTGACGAAAACACCAAGAAATGTTAACAGGATATTTTTTAAATCTGAATTTTGATTGAGAGTGTAAAATAAGCCTATCTAATAGCTAATGGGAGACTTTTGAGACGTTAGAGGGTCCTTTTCTATTGTTCTGGTAATAGAAAAGGACCGCTTACTGGGCGACCGCTAATGTCTCAAAAGCCTCCCATTGAATGAGCATGATTGTAAGGTGGGGTTTGAATCAAGCACCTTCGGCTAGGGCCGTGGCCGTCGCTGCAGTGACGACGTTGAAGAATGGACTATTGGCGTTCCATCCATAGCCACTACTGAAGCTATTAATTCAGACACAGCCTAACCCCGCTTTAAAGCCTTGGCTCAACATCGGTAAGAAGAAAAACATAAATGTTCACAGATTTACATATACCTTACATGGTATACAGATAACAATGGTAGAAAACTTTCCTTGAAATATTTCTGCCTGAAATGTTATCGCTTTTAAATAATAAATGAAGTAAGATCCAAAATGAGTTTTTGTCTCAAAAACCTCTGCCTATAGGAATACGTACAAAAATGCTGAATACATTTTTACCGTTTTCTCCCAAATGAAACAACGACATGAGCTGATATTTTCACAGATTGGTTTTATTACAAATATCTTGATTTGTGCAAAGAAGCATTTACAGACACTTTACCAATGTTGGAGCTGGGGCTGTAAAAGGTCGGACACCTTCCTGCTGTTGTGTACAGTTAATGTTGGAATGAATACACACTAACTTATACCAGTTAACTTTTATGCAACTGCAGTTCCTAAAATTTTGTGTTTTTATTTAAAATTCGCTTGAAATAATATAGTGGGAATTGTGTGTCACATGATGGCTTATGTGAGAAATATTGATGAAAGTGATATTTTATAACAGGGTAGCTAATACAACACCACTGTGTAAGTTTTCTTAACGACTGTGGAAGAATGCTTTTTTCATTTAAAAATTCCTGATTTATTTGTGTTTTTTTTACTTTAAACGACACACTAAAATCAGGTGTACAAAAATTTGGCATGTTTACAAACTGGGATGTGTTTTTATTCACAACTTTAGCTGCCATCAGTACCATGTGACCCTGTATGTGTTTTTGTATCATCTAATATTTAGAGAACTGCAAGTCTGAATTGGCTGAAACTTTGCATGTATACATACGGGGAAGTGATTTATTTGAAAACTGAGCTGACGTCATAATCACGTCACCATGTATTATGTGACATTAATTTAAAGGTGCATTTTGGTAGTCTTTTTTTTAGGTCTTATTTTTTTATAATACAAACTCCATACTAATGTTTACACATAATTTGTTATCTAAAAAGTGGAAATTGGAAAACGTGTTCTGTTTGCAAATAAACACAAGTTCTAGGGTTTTTTTAATTTGTTTTTTACAAGCTGCATTTGCATGCATGCCTGAAAACTCGGTGCACTGAAATATTACCTTTGGACAACTCTCAACCAAACTTTGAAAATTAAAAATGGGCTGCAATATTCAGAACTACAAATGACTAAAAGGTATTAGATTCAGTGTGCCGTATTGTTCAGTGCAAGCATCATGAGGTAGTTCCCATGAAAATGAAGTACAGGAATGGTCATTATACAAAAACTATATGAGTTACATTCTGAAAGCTAACTGATTATAAAGTTCATACCAGTACCAATCCTCCAGAATAAAAATATTTCCATGTGAAAGCTCACTGATTTTAAAGTTCATACCTGTACCAATCCCCCAGAGAAATATTTCCGTCTGAAAGCTCACTGATTGTAAAAATCTTACCAGTACCAATCTTCCAGAAAAATCTTCACTTCTGAAACCATGTGAGTTTCATTCTGAAAGCTCACTGATCAATCCTCCAGAGAAATATTTCCATCTGAAAGCTTACTGATTTTTAAAGTTCATACCAGTAACAATCCTCCAATGAAATATTTCCATTTGGAAGCTCACTGATTTTAAAATTCATACCAGTACCAATCCTCCAGAGAAATATTTCCATTTGAAAGCTCACTGATTTTAAAATTCATACCAGTACCAATCCTCCAGAAAAAAATATTTCAGTCTGAAAGCTCACTGATTGTAAAGTTCATACCAGTACCAATCTTCCAGAAAAGTATTCCCTTCTGTAACCATGTGAGTTTCATTTTGAAAGTTCACTGATTGTAAAATTCATACCAGTACCAATCCTCCAGAGAAATATTTCCATCTGAAAGCTCACTGATTTTTAAAGTTCATACCAGTACCAATCCTCCAGAGAAATATTTCCATCTGAAAGCTCACTGATTTTAAACATATCAGTACCAATCCTCCAGAAAAATATTCCCTTCTGAAATACTGTCAAAGTCAAGACAAGAGAATTCTGAAAGCTCACTCATCTTAAAAAAAAAATTTAAATGATGATGTAACTTTGTGAAACAAGATAACACATCTTGGAGTTGCTAAAGTGATAAGATTAGTACTAATGGCAAGGGCCCAATTTTGTAGAGCTGCTTAAGTGCAAAAAGTAGCTTACCATAACAAAAATATGCTAACCAGAATAACGTTACCAGCCAAAATACCATGTAACATGTACCATCTGTGACTGGTATCCGGCTTGTTTTTGTTCAGCAGAAAGTTAAGCAATATGTTCTGCTTAAGCAGCTCTATGAAATTGGGCCCATGAGTAAGAACAACGGATTGTAATTTTGAAACCATTCATTTGATATTCTGGTGTACAGACTTGTTTTGTCTCAATGTTGAAATCTTTCAGGCAAAAGACAGGGGCCAATTTCATAGAGATACTTAAGCACAGAAATAATGCTTAACAAATTTCTGGGGGAGGGGTTACGAGGGAGGGGGGCGATCCCTTATTGAAATTCACGAAGTTTATTAAAAGAAAGCTTAGAGATTAAAATCGTTCAAAGCTTTATTACCAAGCATGGATATTTGCCTTTCAAATACTACTCTATTGTATTGATTAATGGTCAGAGGTTCAAATCCCGCTTGAGGCATCTGTAGAGTGTTTCATCTAATGTTAATATGCATTTATTAGGCACTTTTACACATTGTATCAAAGCGCCTCCCACTATTAATACCCTTGTTCATTGGGCCTTAAGCATTCCTGAAACTATCTCAACTCCTTAGGAATATGCAGCACTGGCAGCCAAATGGGCGCACATGTTGCTAATCATTCACATCAACAATCTGTAATGTTTTGCCCAAGGACACAAGTGTCATGACCGGGATTCGAAACCACACTGACGACTCGGCAATCAAAACTTGAGTTCGATGCTCTAGACCACTCGGCCACGTCATGCTAATCTATAAGATTATGTTTACATTAATTAATTTGTGTACATTAATTTATGGAAATGAAACAATATTTCGTACCAATGAGGTACGGATAGTTTTGAAGTCATAAAGAATAATTTAATTCTCGTTTTATTTGTAAAAATGAAATGGTCGCAGTACTGTATAACTAATGTTCACAAAGCTATTTTGGTTTACTGTTGTATTAGTCAAATTGGAAAGGAGATTAGATAAAAACACATTTTATTCAATTAAAATGAGTAAGAAACCTTACATTAATGATGAAGATAAACATTCCTCTAGTGTCTTGTCTGATTAGGGAGGGTCAATATGCAGTGGCATAGCCAGCATTGTTTTTGTAGGGGGGCAAAGAGGGGGGGGCATGGATATTTATAGAGGGGGCGTTTTCAGTCAAAATTGCCTGTTTACAGCAAATTTCAGTGTCAAGAGACTGACGGGGAGGGCAAGCAGGGTGGCAAGATGATCAGGGTGGGGGGCAGCTCCCCCCTTTGCTCCCTGTGGCTCTGCCACTGACAATGTGTGACTTTGTGATAAAGTATAAAATTGTTTTTCACTGTGTCCAGAGGCTGACGGGGAGGGCAAGCAGGAGGGCAAGATGTTCCACGGGGGTGGGGGCAGCTGTCCCCCTTTTGCCCCCCTTGGCTCTGCCACTGTCAGTGTGTGACTATTTTTGATAAAGTACAACATTGTGTTTGCTGTTGTCTGATACTTTTGTTTATAATAGAAAGTTGTGTTTTTAAAATCTTTACATAAAAAGGTCTGCCTACAAAGTGTTTGGTTTGGGGATTTTTTATCTTTTAATATTCAATTGACTTTCCTGAAGTGTCTTTTGTTTTGGTTTTGGTTTCAATTTTGTGTTTTTTCTGGGTTTTTTTGTTTGTTTTAAAAGGGGATTTGCCGTATCTTTTTGATTAAATACTGTACTCCTTTTGACTCCTGGTTTTTACACCAAAGTTTTTCAGTTCACCCCCACTTTTAAAGTCCACTTTGGTTAAACTGAAAACTGTTCAATAAAATGATTGAATTACAGCATTCTGCTCTTAATGTCTAGTGGGACAATGATATTCAACAATGCTGAGAAACTGAAATATTTGCATAGTTACCTTTAAGCGACATAAAAGTTAGTTGATGTTCCTGATAGTGAATGGGTCAATCTGGGGAAGAGAATAACTAGGCTGTTGTTAAGCATTGTGCTGTGTTTAAGTCAGTGTTGTTGCTCAGTGTAGATATTTTACATGTTCATTTACCTTGTTGAACTAACAGCACTGGGAACGGTCTCAACAAGGTACCGCAAGCCAATTTTGTTTGTTGCCTTAAGTCACATGGTCCAGCTGTATTCACAACATGCCTTGTGGCATTGCAGGACACTATTAATTCCACATTGGTTTAAGGTTCAAGTTTTTGTGTGTAACTTTCGTTGTGGAAAGGCAAGTGTTCGTTTGTCCACATGTATTTGTATTCATTGTGTGGGACCCAACAGATTTTCTATATTGTAGTTTACCTTGAACTTCTGCATGGTGTGATTGAACCCTAACAAGTTATAACTCAATGCTTTTTCTAAGGGCTATCCCAGGGTCATTCTGTTATTCTTTAAACCAACTGTACTGAACAATGTAGCTGGTGACACAGGCTGCGAGTTGGTATGTGCCTATCCAAATTAACATTACCATTTTACTTGTTGGTAGTTATGACCATAAAAAAACAAGCACTATCATCAGGTACAGGTCGGTGTTAAATGAATGTGCATACTTAGACAAGGAGCTTTAATCATATTAAACACTGAATGACACTTCTACAGCTTCGGCAAAGTACAATTGGTGAGTTATAAGTCTTATTAAAATGTTTCTTTCACTGATGTTCTCCAACCTTTTGATGATTCTGCCAATTATTGCCAGATTTGAATTACTGAAAAGACATCCTGAAAAGTAGGATTTTAGTGTCCATGATTAGTGCTAAGTACTCCAGACTTCTTCTGAATTTTTGAAGGACTAGAGCATAATAGGCTTAATGAATGACCAGAACAAAGATTTGTTTGTTTACCCAAGGTAGCCCTAGAATTATTTCCTGAGCTGGTTTTGTATGTGTACAAATATTGTAAGTGGTGCTTCACTGTGGCACCCCTACTGCACAGTTGACTAATGTCCGTTAAAAGCGATGGAGGAGGCGTGCCCAGAGGTAGTAATTAACACAAATCTTCACAATGAGAAACATGGTGGCAGGGTTGGGTTTCACAGGCCTAAAATTGCGTGAAAGGTGTACGCTTTACAAGGAACACTCGAACTATAAAGAGTTTTCTTCACTGATATTTATCTGGTTCGTACTTTCAGATTTGAAAAGTTTCACTGCACCTCTGCCTTCACGATGTCTGAGGACTTTACAATGGAGCAAACTTCAAAGGTTCCCGTCTTGTCAACCGAGCTGGACCGAGATGAATCTGCTACATCCTGTTCGTCACACGAACATCCTTCTGTATCTGGCTCACCAAACCCCTGCCCAGTGGTTCGTGGGGACGAGGATGGGCCCTACACGGTCTTCTTTTGCTGGAGACCACGCTGGGCCCAGTGCTTACTATCTCCAGTGACTTTCCTAGTGGCCATCTGCATGGTGATCTTTGTGGATGCAGTTGCAGTTGGTGTCTCATCTGGCATCACCACGTCGATTGAGATACGGTACAGTTTATCCGCTTCCAGCATCGGTATCCTCGTGACAGCATACAGCGTTGGAACTATGATCGCCTTGCCATTCGTTTCTTATTTTGCCGGGAGGCCTCGAGCAAGACGACCCCGTTGGATCGGTGCAGGGATTATCATAATGGCTATTGGTACAATGCTAACCATTCTTCCTCAATTTATTTTTGATAAGTACAACATCCTTCTTACCAACAATGAGGTAAGATTTTCTTGTAATAATTTGCAATGTATACAAACTTTCAAGACAACATCTCATTTCTTTCATACATACTTTCACAGTTTGTATGCCTTCTTCGACAGGTCAAGAATACTTCATTATTATGCAAGAGGGACTCACAAGCTGACCAGTGCCATAATTCTGATGTTGTGGGTGCACAGAACTCTGCCAGCTATTGGTTGATGGCAGTTGGTTACTTTGTTTTGGGCGTTGGCTATGCATGCGTACCAGCACCAGCCTTATCATACATTGATGACAACTGCAAGACAGAAACAACAGCCTTGTATACAGGTAATTTTATACACTACAAAGTTCAGTCATTATAATATTAATAATAGTGTACATTTATAAATGACACTTGTGGCGCCAAATTATCAAATCTGGTAGAGATTGTTACGAACAATTTTATGGGATGAAGGGAGCATAATACAGCACCTTGAAATATTGCTACCAGACCATGCCAGAAACACCGGGGCAAACCCCTTCTCTTTATGATAAGTGTACTGGGTTCTTTTACGTGCATTAAACAACTCACAAGACCAATGGCCTTACATCTCATCCAAAGGACAAAGCAATAATGGTTAAGTGTCTTGCTTAAGGACACAAGTGTCAAGACCGGGACTCGAACACACACTCTGCCGATCAGAAACACCAGCGCTTGAGTCCGGTGCTCTTAACTGCTCTCCCGTGACACATCATTCCCTTCCCTTGAGGCCTACCTCATGTTTCCCATTTAAAAGAACATCCTTAAAATACGTAGATGTTTTGGAAAAGTTATAATCTTTTTGTTTCCATCCCCAGGAATCATGGAGAGTATGTATGGCATTGGAACTCTTGTTGGTTTCCTCATTAGTTCTATCTCTCTCACACTGTGGGTGGATTTCTACCGTGTCGACCCCGCCATGACCCTACCGTCCCAAGAGCACCCTGCCTGGGTAGGAGCCTGGTGGCTAGGTCTGAGTGGCTGTGCTGTCTTCCTGTTGGTCTTTTCCTTTCCGATTTTGGGGTTTCCAATGAGATTGCCGAAGCGTTTTGCTGAACATGATGGAACTGAAAGAGCAAAGGAACAAAATGAGAGCAATGAAAGTGAACATTCAGTCTTGAAGAAACGAAAAGGTAAGACTTTGATCATAAGTTGTTGATAAGTGGTCTGTGAATCCATGCATTAGAAATATCTACAACATTATCCCTGTTTGTTTTGTTAGTGATGTGATGCACGCTTGGATGAATGTCTTTGTAACAGTTTTTGTTATTTAATGTTTTTTGATTTGTAATGTTTGTAAATTCTCTAGGTTATAAGGTGTAAAACTTTGGTTGCGATACTCTATTTTATATTTTAATATTTGTGCAATTTTTAGTTTTTTATGCACTGTGTACACTGGAAAGCAATTTCCATGTTTTTAGCATGACAAATGTTTTTAAATCTTTAAATCTTAAATCTGTTCATCAAACCTACTTTAACCATTCCTCAAACCATCCCAAACTTTCTCCAACTCCCTAAGGGGCATACAACCCAGAGTTGTAGTCGAGTCACCTGTGTCGAGTCCGAGTCCGAGTCTCGAGTCACTTGGGTCGAGTCTGAGTCCAAGTCCCAAGTCACTTGGTCCGAGTCCGAGTCTGAGTCATGAGTCACTTGGTTCGAGTCCGAGTCTGAGTCATGAGTCGCTTGTTTTAACAACTAAATAGTTAGAATACTTAAATCTGTTCACTTAGATGACTTTAAGGATCACTAGTGATTTCAAACCAGGCATTCCCATTTCCCTGGTGATATACATCAAGCAGTGGCTATGGTGTTTAATGCTGCCAGAGTACCAGCGTTATCATTGGTGTGGTGAACAATAATGCTTTTACAGAAATACGTCCGAGTAGCGTTCACATGCCATGTGGCCATATCTAAAGAATAATCACGGTCGCTATTACTCACAACACCATACGACACTGTACTTTGTCAGCTATTGCGTGAATGATGCGTGACGATCGGATTATCGGAATTGTATTTTAATTAAAAAAAAACATAAAAAATCAGGGAAAATACGTGACTCGTGAGTCACGAGTCCTCTGGGTCAAGTCCGAGTCATGACAGTCGAGTCCGAGTCCAAGTCCAAGTCTTTTGTCGACGTGACTCGAGTCAACTCCGAGTCACCAGAATTGTGACTCGAGACGACTCGAGTCCGAGTCCTGGACTCGAGTCATACAACTCTGATACAACCTCAAGCTGCTTATGATTACTCATTCAACATAATACCATCCAGCCCTTGCAGGTTCCCATTTATACACCTGGGTTAAGAGAATTAATTTATGGTTTAGTGTCTAAATAAAGGACACAAGTGTCATGTCAGAGATTTGAACCCATACTCAAGTGCACTCCGATCAATAGGCCATCAGAACTTGAGTCCTGTGTGACATCCGTGTAAAGGTTATACTTTGTATACTTCAGGTACGGTGGAACATGATCCAGTAAATGAAGGCGAAACTACTACACATTGGTCAGTAGCTGCTGAGGATGGACCAGTACGAGGTTAGTGTACACTGCTCTCCTATCAAGACTTTTCCCAAAATGTACTCAACCCCTTGTTGAAAGAAAACGAAATCTTCTTGTCCATGTTCCATATGATGATCAAAATTGAAATTACCGTTGCCACAGTCATCCTTGACAATGCCTTTTGAACGAATGGCCAAATTCATTTTAAATTAATTTGGCCATTCATTCAAAAGGTGAAGATGAACAGAGTATCCAAATTCCCTTTTAAAAAATTTCCAAACAATTTAAAGTCAATGTAAATCACAGAAACAACTTTACTATGCTTAACTTGAGGTGCGTAACGGCTGTGAAATTGCTTCCAGTGTCGTCATCAGTCAGCACCATGTCAACACACTTAACATACAGTGCCATACTTAAACCAAAGTGATCTTTTTTCCTAAAGATGATCAGAGCATACTGATCGAAACGTCGCATTGTAACACCACTGGTTCTTGTCAGAACCATCACAACTCAAAGAGAGATTATTTTTATGTAGGACAACATGGTGAGAACACAAACCTTGCTTGATCTTTTTCAGATTAAGAAGATTGTCCACTACTTTTCAATACATAATGTTTAACATGATACATTCTGTTTGGTCCGTCCATATAGGTTTCATGAAGACATGTTGTAGGTTGATACACAACTGGGTGTTTATGTTCATCAGTCTAGCCATGATGGCTGAAGCAGTAGTGAGTTTCGGCTTCGGTACATTCTTCGTCAAATATTTGGAGTCGCAGTTCGAAGTCACGGCGTCCACAGCAGACCTCTTGACAGGTATCAAAGTACATAGACAGTTATTTTTTAAGTTAGTTTTGTAAATCAATTTTCCGCCAGAGAAGTTCTGTCCCATATGCTTTTAAATGGCATACTGAATTCCAAGTGAGTGTAATAATAATAATATCTAGTTCTTATAATAGTGCATTTTGCAGTATTATTAAATGCACTTTACGTTAATGCCCTGGTCATTGGGCCAATAACTATCCTGTAATCTTTCTCAGCTCCCTGGGGTGTTTACAATCCTGAGATGCCAAGGCATTCCGAAGACTTTTTCAAACACAGTATCAACCTCTACCAGAGAAGTTCTGTCCCATATGCTTTTAAATGGCATACTGAATTCCAAGTGATAATAATAATATCTAGTTCTTATAGTGAGTGTAATAATAATAATATCTAGTTCTTATAATAGTGCATTTTGCAGTATTATTAAATGCACTTTACGTTAATGCCCTGGTCATTGGGCCAATAACTATCCTGTAATCTTTCTCAGCTCCCTGGGGTGTTTACAATCCTGAGATGCCAAGGCATTCCGAAGACTTTTTCAAACACAGTATCAACCTCTACCTTCGCATGTACCCATTAATACCCCTGGGCGAAGAGAAGCAAATGGTTAACGCTGTTCTATTGCTTTAGGATAGTCTATCCCTCGGATAATGTGTCGGTTATTCTAGGTTATTCCATCTGCCTTGTACACAGGAGTTTTTGTCTCCACCGTAGAGTGTGTACCCTGGATACTGCAAAATGCACTAAATAAGAACTAGCTCAAGACACTTTACTTTTTGCTTTGACAACTAGGGTAAAACTTAGATAGGCATGACGGAAATTATCGGTAATTGACAACATTTTGGCAATATTAGCTTGAACAATAATGTAACTGAATGCAACACTTGAATTTGGGGTCCATCTGTGGTATGGGCGGGAAGCAAGTGGAATGGATTGTTTGATCTAACAGGCCTCTGCGTTTAAGTTATACAATTTTTTTTTTGAAAACTCGATGTTGGAAATAAATGTACAATTAGGTAACATATCTCAACACTCATCCTCTTTAAATGGAACGTGTATAACACAAACTTTGTGCGTAAGAAGGTCTAAAATTTGCTTCCCTGTGTGTAACATACAATGTAAAGCATGATGCATGAATCTTTTTTTATTTTTGAGGGGGGGTCATAATTTCCAGAGTACACACTCTACGGTGGAAACAAAAACTCCTGTGTACAAGGCAGACGGAATAACCTAGTGGGCAACACATTATGTGAGGGATAGACTATCCTACAACACCAGAACAGCGTTAACTATTTGCCACAAATTGAATGCAATTTTAATTTTATATCTGTATTTCTCTTTGTGTATTCTTTTAGGTGTCGCCTTAGTACCTGCATATGGTGTGGGCTGGATTCTAGGTGGTGTCATTGTTCGTAAGACTAAGATGAGTTACATTGGAATGGTCTTCTTCACCATTGGGTCGATCTCAGTGGCTCTTGGCTGCTTTGTCTTGCTGTTCTTCCTTGGATGCAGTAACGCTCGCATAGCTGGAGTGAACTTTGAACCCACGGGTCAAAGGTGAATGAGTCTGTCACCCTACCTCTCCTATTTGCTTCATGCTTCATTTGCTTTATGATTTTATTTGGTATGAGTTTCAGTTGTCGACCTGGGAATGGTCCCGTACCACACCGAGTTAAAGGCTGTATGTTTACCCTCTCTCTGCCAGTATTAAATTTTCGTTTTTTTAGAACCTTAATCTGTACATGAAGCCTAAAAATCTCAGTTTTTGACATCGACTTATACACAGCTTTGACTTGGAAGCTTTTTTACACTGTAAACAAAGTGATAGCTCTCTGACATTGATTTAAGTTGCGATCTTCATAACTTACTCATAACTGGTTACATTTATGAGTAGTCAATTTCATGATTAACTTCATTAACAAATCAAGCTATCTTTTATTGTTTGTTATGCAGTCTCTCTGATGTTTCACTGGTGTTCCCTTGTAACCATAATTGTGGATGCACAACAGCCTCTTACCAGCCTGTTTGCGACGAAAGCAATGACGTCATATACATATCGCCTTGTCATGCAGGCTGCAATGCAACAATTGACAATGTACGTTATTCCAAGGCTTTAGAAACATAGGAACACGGGAACCATTGAAGAGTTGAGGCGCACTTGATATACTGAATTCGATTTTGATCTCTTTTCTACACCAGATCTCATATCACAACTGCTCATGTCTGGAGGGTGTTAATTCCACCGTGGCGGGGTTCTGTGAATTTGACTGCAACATGCTGGTTCCCTTCATCATCGTACAGATACTACAGACATTGGCTCTGACAATGGCTGGTGTCCCGCAAGTCATCCTACTTCTGAGGTAAAACCATCACAAAATTTGTAATTGAGTCTGCATGAAAATATTGATAATTGTTGTATTTATTCATAAATTAAGAGAAATTTTTTTTTAAGAGTTGTTTAATATTTGTTTTATCAGATTCGTAAATCCAACAGACAAGACATCAGCTTTGGGGATGAATCAACTATTTAGAGGTTTTGGTAAGTCTTTCGCAAAGCACTTTTGACTTACTCAAATGTGATTTTGAATGTTTTATTAGCGTGTCGTGGCCGAGCGATTTAGCGCATCAAAGTCAAGTTCTGTTGGGTAAGTCATTAGGGTGTGGGTTCGAATCCTGGTCATGACACTTGTGTCTTTGAGCAAGACACTTAACTATAATTGCTTCTATTCACCCAAGGGTAAACGGGTACCTGTGAGTGTAGACATGGTTCTTGTGATTGATTTAGCTTGGCGCGCTACACACTTGGCAGCACAGGCTGTATACTCCCCAGGGAGCTGAGATGGTTTAAGGAATGAAATAAATGACCCTGTGACCAGGGGTAATAATGCTGGAGCGCCATGAACGTCACTGAGTGATGGACCTGAGCGCTATAAGAAGCCACTATTATTTTATTATTATTATTGTTTGTTTGTTTATTATTTGTTTCTTATTTCAACTGGGTGACCCATTCAGTGGCAACCAGCATGAACAGAGACACAATAAAAACTTAAGCAATAAGAGATGCCAGAAACCTTTTACAGGGTTTTTGAAAAAGGCATCGTAAAACATGGCCATTAAAACAAACAAAAGAGGGCACAAAAAGGAAGCGGGAAACAGAATCAAAACTAGGAAATGCAAATCTGGTTATTTAAAAGGTCTAAGTTGTTGTCGGAAAAACAAGAAGTATGACATGAGATTACTTAATTGAATGTTTGTAGATTCTGAGGCCTACTAATTTCTGTTGGTACACATTACTTTTTCAATGGTACAGGTGGGTTAGTTGGTCCCTTGATCTATGCCGTCTTCGTGGACCTATCGTGCGTTGTATGGCAGTCTGTGTGCGACTCACAAGGTTCTTGCTTGGTGTATGACATCGATCTTTTCCGGAACCTCTTCATGGGCGTGTCTATTTCTATAGGGGCCTTGGGGTCGGTTTGTATCATCCCTATTTATATACACATCCGAAAGGCCATTCGCAAATGGCCAGAGAAGGAAGCTCCGCTAGAGGATACCAAAATGTAGCAACATTGCAGTGAGATTGGACATGTTGTGTATAAACCTTGTGTATACACTGTAGCATAGTGACATCACACAATCAAAGACAAACATTAATTAAGCCTTGTTTTATTTTAGTACTGCTACATATTGGTTCAAATGTATACGTATTAGGTTATAACATCTTATTTCATAGTAATAGTAAAGTATTTTACAATATAGTAAGAAGTTTTGGGGATAGTATGGATTGGAAAACAAGGACTTGCCAGTAGGCCACTGGAGTCTATAGCTAATAGGTCTACTTCATACTTATAATAGGTAGATTTCCCGGGATTGTCCCAGTAATGTGATGCGTAAAAATCTTGGAATGAGTTACAATTGTTTTTGTTGCATACATATTAAGAAACAATCTTGACACATTGATGCGTTAGTGGTTCATGGTTGAAAGTTTTACCCTTAGCATTGTTTCGAGTTATATACCTTTCTTTTGCGATGTAGTATGGCAAGTAGGTGATGGAATTGGACCTTTGGTGATACAATCATAGAATTTGGCACACAGGCAGAGTATGTCATGAGAAAGATATTTGGCTATAGGGCCATCACAGACTTTGTCCTTTGACAAAATATGTAGGTAGAATCACAAGCAATGGCAGCCATTTTGAAAATGTTGAAATTGCTTGTTATTTTACCTATATTTTTTTAAAGGACAAACCTCCGACGGCCCTACAGCCAAATATCTGTCTCGTGACATCTGACTGTGTGCCAAATTTCATGCTTGTATCATCAAAGGCTCAATTGCCCCCTCCCCCCCCCCCAAATTTCCCTGTCTGCCAGAATGTCACAGCCGAGAGTTTTAAGCAAAAGTACGGGCAGCCTTCACTGCAACAAATACTCCAAATTATCTGAATCTAAAATAGTTAGCAAAGCATCCATCAGGAAACATTGTACCAACTTGTTGATTAGTTATGGTCATGTATCAGGACTTTTATTAAAAACAACAAAACAGAAGAAAACATCTATTTGGAACTACCAGGGAGTTTCAAATCTTCTCCTCTTGATGTTTTCCCAGACTCAATGATCTTGGATGGGAGACTATTCCAATCCTTGATTGTTTTGGGGAAGAAGCTTTTATTGAATATTTTGGTTCTGGCATACAATTTGATTAAGTTTACGTTTATGAATCTGGGATTAGCAAATATTTTAAGTAACAAAGGCCTCTGCTGGTACATCAACTGTATTGTTGAGTATCTTTTGCAGCATAGTTTATCTGCTAATTTGTCCTACGTTGTTCAAGAGTAAGCCCTCCGTGGTTCTGCAGCAGTGATGTAATTGTCCCTGGTGAAGTGCTATAATTTCTGTAGACTACCTGTCTTTAGTTGGCGAATGTCTGATTTCAGATGAGGTTCCCTGGAAGATACAGCATATTCCAGTATAGGGTGTATCAGTGTATTGTAGACTGTTCCTTTAACAGAAGCATTACAGAACCACAAGTCCTTTCTTTGTTTAGAAATGTCTTCATGTGGGTTACCTTGGAGATTTACGGATGAAACAGATTGTTCTTTGTTGAATGATTTCTGGAATCATCTCATTCTTTCATGTCTGCCTTGGATTTACTGTCGCTGATGAGTGTTTCCCTGTACCAGGTCTGGAATGCCAAGGTTTTCATTTCGAAAGCTCTTGATGTAGGACCAGAAGGCCTTAGGATTTGGTTTTTAAGTTTTCGCTTTATCATCTCTTCTTTCTACAACAATGCTATTAAATTTTAATAAATCTGATAAATCGGTTGTGCTACGCAATACGAAAGTACTCTTAAAATATAAAGATTTAATATGTGTTATTAAAAGGGGCAGATAAATTTGTGCCAACCCAGTGATGTACTATGTGGTGCAAGACTGCTTGTACAAAATGGTAGTCAGCATTCTTGTAAATAGACCAAATAATGGCCATGTCTGAAGTGATGGCTTCTCTAATCTTTGTCGATGCAGCCAGTGGCCATAGCCGTAGCCGAAGTCGCTTGATTCAGACGCAGCCTGTGGTGCATTTAGTGTCATTAAAACCTGGGCTGGCATTTCCCTTGTGATTAACACTGATTCCGTACTGGTCTGCACTCTGCTACCAGCTGGGAAAACGTGAACAAATTACCTCCTCAGAGGGTGTAGAGAAAGTTTTACACCCCTCAAACACAATCAAGGCACCCAAAAGGAAGGGTAATGTACTCTTTGCACACACACACACACACACACACACACACACACACACACACACACAGTATGGCTCTGGAAATCCTGCCGCTTGACACACCCCCACACCCAACCCCTTATTATCAGATTGCTGATTGGTCTCTCAACACACTGGATATCAACCTAGCCCTTTAAGTCTTAGTCTAGCGTTAGCAAGCCCAGACATAACCCTCTGGTGTCTGCATACAATAAGTAAATGCACTTCAAGGACGGGCTGTGTAGCAATGAAGCATGGCTCTGTAACGTACATTGCTTGTATTGGCATGATCGGGATTGGTATTGTGTAGACTTTCTGGGTCAGGGGGTTATAAGTGACTAAAGGGGCATGCTCCATGTCAATTATACCTCTCAGTTGAAATGTGTAGGCGAAAAATTTAAATTTGCAAAATGTAATTAGTCACAACAAACTGCACATAGTCTTAAGTAAGATCTGAACCCGTGGTGGCGCACTGTATTATGGATAGCCGACTTTTCCTGCGGTCTTCGGATAAAGACATTGTGGCGGCCCAATTTCAAATTGTTGCGCTTACTATAGCAGAAAAACATGCGTAAGCGAAAGTACATTTCAGAAACGATCGAGGAGATTTGACAGCGCATGTGTGCGTTCACAATGCGTTGGCATTGTTGCGACTCTCATGTGCTTACAAAATCTGCTGGCTAGCTAGCATGCCTTTTGCTTTCCTACGGGTTAGCAGTGTTTGCAACATAGAAACTGTATTAAGGACAGTATAACAATGGCTGACAACAAACTATTGATTACTAACCATGTGCAGGAATTCCGGAATGATTGTATATAACAATTATTATGAATAATTCCCAATTATTCGAACAATGATAGAAAATATATAGTGTAATTTGGTGACATTTGCAGACTTTGTTTTTACTACCTTCTTGTTTTTATACGGTAGCGTTTTCCGCCCGATGCAAGGCATTGAAATATCTCTGATATAAATCTTTATTTGATACCTTTACTTTTCTACGACAGATTCCTGTACAACTTTTATATTTGAAATGTGTTTTGAAAATATGAAGTAAACAGCACTAGTCCTGCCTAAAGGTAATAAATTATCAGATAAGAGGAGAATGGGTGAAGTTCAAGTGATCTGCAACGAGGCCAACAGTCATTTATAACCATGTAAAGATTATGAACTAATTATCTATTGTGTTCTGTATCCCCTCGATCATCTTTCCATTTGTTTGTGATTTTTAGGCTTACTTAAATACAAAAAGTACTGGTCCCTAGTCCTTCGATCTGTTGACCCGCTGCGTACGTTGTTGGGAAACTTGGTAAATGTTGACCTGATTGCTTTTAAAACCTGTTTTGGATATTTTTTACATTGATTTTTCGTCTTTTTTGTAATACAACATATTACCAAAAATACTGATATGAGTGTTGTGAGATCGCTGTGATGTTCCCTTCTGCGGCGCTCTCAACTTCGCTATAAACGTTCAAAAGGTAGGGCAGATCTACGATTTTAGCTTGATTGTAAAAACCTATCGCCCTTTGTTTTATTATGATTGCTTGTTGATAATAACAGTGTTTGAAAATAAAACCCCACGCAGTAACTAATTTTCATAATTAGAGCTGCTTGATTCAGAGCAGTGATGACCCGTTGTGATAATTCATTATTGTTTGTGTAGGTCGGGATCAACTTTAACGTTTGATCATGGCTGAAGATAGATCTCAACTCGACCTATTCGGTCCGGATGTCCCATCATCCGAACAACAGGTAGCTAATGGGGACAGCTGTGATTCCAACATGTCAAATGAACATCCAACAGTTAATATTGCAGACGGTACTAAAAGAGTACGGGTGAAAAATGCTGCACCTGCCCAAGAGGTGACAGTGGACGAGGTAGACGCACCCAAAGAGGTGCCGATACAGGAGGCAGACGCAGCCAAAGAGGTGCTGAAACAGGAGGCAGACACCCCCGAAGAAATGCTGAAACAGGAGGCAGACGCACCCAAAGAGGTACTGATACAGGAGGCAGACGCACCCAAAGAGGTGCTGATACAGGAGGCAGGCACCACTGAAGAGGTATCGCTAAACAAGGCAGACACGCACAAAGAGGTATCGGTAGACAATGGGGTCATTACCGAAGGGGAACAGACTGATCCTCGGGGGCCGCGAAACAAAACAACTACTGGTAAAGACCTAACGGGAGACGAGGATGATTCTGACATGGACTGCTGCTCATTTTTACCCAAGTGGCTCCTTGCCGTCTTCCTCTCTCCGGTCTTCTTCCTCTTCTGCGTTTGCCTGGGAATCTTCGGTGATTCCGTTGCAGTGGGTGCATTCAGCGGCATCACAACAACCATCGAGATGCGGTACCGTCTGACTGTAGCCAACCTGGGCTTCATCGTTATGACGTACGGTATTGGTAACATGGTCGCCCTGCCCATAGTGTCGTACTTCGCCGGGCGACCAAGGGCCAAACGACCGAGTTGGATCGCCACTGGAACCATGCTGATGGGTATAGGTATACTACTTAATGCTCTGCCGCAATTCTTATTTGACAAGTTTGACATCGTCGATGGAAAGGTGAGGTTTATGATTGTTTTAGAAGACTTAAAGACTCAAAGCAAACATTAAAGGTTCTATAGGGTTGGTTAGAAAGCTGATACTGCAGTGTTCTTACTTTGTATGATTCAATATACATGAAAAAACAAACCTGTGAAAATTTGGGCTCAATCCGTCGTCAAAGTCGGGAGAAAATAGTGAAAAACCGTGCACACTTTTTCAGATATAATTTTCTCAAATGACATTATTTCAAAAGGGAAATATTTCATAGAAACATTGGTCATAGTACTATAACTTCTTAAACGGTAATAAGCTTTCAGACTGAAACTCGACAAATTTGTATATTCTTACCAATCCTGTATAGTGACTTTAAATTTACCTCTCCTACCTCAAACGGGGGCAAAGGCATAATTTGCTAGTATTTAATGTATCGAACCATTCATTTGTGCATTTTTTCGATCTCATTTTTTTTTTTTGGGGGGGGGCAAGGGTTCTGAGCGGGGGGCCTGAGGTTTGCTGAAAGTATAGTATAAGAACACTCGAGAGTAATCTCTGCTCTGTTTGTTTGTTTGTTTGTTTGTTTGTTTGTTTTTTGTTTGTTTTAAATTACCCAATATTATTCCAACCCATAGACAGATAGCATAGTGTGCATGAATGACACGCAGGATGACCAATGCCACAAAGCAGACGCAGTCGGTGCACAAAACGATGTAGCTTTCTGGGTGTTGAACATTGGCTCTGTCGTTTGGGGCGTTGGCTATGCTGCTATACCAGCACCCGCCCTGTCCTACATTGACGACAATTGCAAGACGGAAACAACAGCATTGTTTGCAGGTTAGTTATTCAAAACAGGCGTGGTGATTTCTCAGGATTTATGTACAACTTTCTTCTGACTCACAATATCCTTGGAAAAAATACAATCAACAAGGGGATTAAGAAGTATGCCTAAATTACACTTTAATGCTTTCATTCTTTGGGTGATGTTGGAATTCATACTCAAAAACTTGCCTGGTTCTAGAACTAGGAAACTGAGGACAACTGCTGGTACCTTCTGTTTTGTCTGAGTTGGTGCCGTTTCACCCCTCTCTTAATGAGGAAGTTATACGGTAAAATAAGGTTCTTTTTTAAAGTACAAGACAGCAGTTGGATTTCTTGCAAAACTTCCCACTTTTATATCTTTACAGTCACGGTGCACTTTTTACCACTTATGAGAAGGGTCAGGTTCGTGTAAAGCTTTGAGCAATGACTTAGAAACTCACTGAACATTTTCCAGTGTTTTGAAACTATAAAAGTTTCCTTCATTGGTTGTCATGATGCGCATTTTTTTAACAAAATGTAGGCCCAAGATCACGTCTCCCCCATACGATGCAAATTTATAAAATAACTCTAATCCTAACCCATGCAGGAATAATGGAGAGCATGTACGGCGTGGGTACCATATTTGGTTTCTTCTTGAGCTCGTTTACTTTGAAGCTCTGGGTTGATTTTTACCGTCTCGAACCCGGAACGTCCCTACCGTCCCCAGAGCATCCAGCCTGGGTAGGCGCATGGTGGCTCGGTCTCCTCATCTGCGGTGGCTTCGTGTGCCTTGTTTCTTTACCCATATACGGGTTTCCTCGGAAGCTTCCAAAAAGATCACCCAGTGAGTCTTCGGTTGAAAGGAGTTTAAAGAAAGGCGAACAACCCGGGAAGAGGGTGAATGATATGGAGATGATACAAAAAGGTACAAACAAAACAAAATTATTCATGCACAATTTCAAATTTCAAGTGATTCAAGTTTCCACGCGGAGATCTTTTTTTGGGGGGGAGGAGGGTGGTGAATACGCAAAAATAATAAATGATAACAATAAGTTCTTATATTGCGCATTTCACATTAATGTCTCAATGTGCTTTACAATAATAGTGCACTGGTCATTGGGCCAATAATATTCCTGTAATCTTTCTCAGCTCCCTGGGGAGTATACAGCCCTGAGCTGCCGTGACGCTCCAAAGGCTTTTTCAAACGCAATATCAACCTCTACCCTCGCAGCAGGCACCCATTTATGACCCTGGGTGAAGAGATGCAATTGTTCAATTGTTGTAAATACTTGTTCAAGGACACAAGTGTCATGACCAGGATTCGAACCCACACCCGGAGTGCTTGACCACAAGAACTTGAGTCCGGTGCACTAGACCACTCAGCCACGACACGCTTTAAATAGTCTAAGACACCACAACATCGATTTCCTATCTTTAAGATTGATTGTGATAGATTTTGAAGTGAGCTTTGCGTGTTTCTTGAGCTCCACTTTGTTTCATTTTGGTTGTTTACAGGTTCAGGAACTGCTAATGATGTAGCCAACATTGACGGGAATCCGGATCACGAAAATACTGAAGATGGACCGGTTTGGGGTATAGTATTGTTTCCGAGGCAGTGTCATACTATTAAAGAAGAAACAAATTCAATAGATGGGACAGTTAACTATTTTTTGTTAAATAAAAATTTGATTTTTCCTTTTGTCCACGTGGGCTTACTAATAGTAAAAATTTACTTATATTTTAACCTTCATATTAATTTCAAGGGTTTTACTATTTAAAATTGTATTTTCGGTCCAGTTTTACCCCCAAACATTTGTGGCAAGATGAGACGCATGCGATGTATCGATGATGGGTCCAAGAAAAATTAAAGTGGAATATCGTGGGGCAAGATGGGACAAAAAATTAGTGTGATAATTAAGTTAAACAAAAAACTGTAATATTCCACAAGAGAAATTTTATTACAGATCTTTTGCAGTTGTGTTTGTAAGCAATTATATATGTTCTATTTTATCCCAACCGTTCATAATTCATAATAAGTTGTTGAGAAATTGGCCCATCTTACCCCACTAAAAATGACTTTTGGGGTTAAACGGAACGGATCACAAAAACACCCAGAGGAAAAAAATGTATTCATTCGGTAAGGCTGTGTTGCTTTTGGCCGATATTGATATTATACTTCTGAATCATGTGCTAAAAAAATGGGCCAAGTGCTGTTGTAAATAATGTTGACTGTCTGTTATGGACAATAACCTGCACGTAAGACGCGTTAAATTTGACAACAGACACGTGCATTGTTTGCCGCCACTTACACTAACTGAAAAGTACGGGGTAAAAGGGTGACCCCAAGAGATAGACTCGATAGACGAAATTATTTTGTTTAAAGGGGTTTTGCCGGAAATAATTTGGTTTATGTTATGCACGTTGAATGAGAATTGTCCCATCTTACCCGGTAATGACCGACCCTTGTCCCATCTTCCCCCGGTAGTGAACCTACTCAGCTACAGTTTCAAAATATATTCAACAAAGTTAATCTATGCTCATGACATTGACTATCAAAATGGCCCAACCAAGACTATTGTGATGATGACGTCAGATGAACTGGGTCAATGGAAGGGACAGTTACTGGGACTCATTTATTGTATTTTTTTTCTTCTTAGGTTTCATGAAGACCACAAAACGGTTGTTAACGAACCCGGTGTTTATGTGCATCACGTTGTGCATGATGTGTCAGTTCGCCATTACGTTTGGCTTCTCGACCTTCTTTGCCAAGTATCTGGAATCGCAGTTTGAAGTCACTGCATCCGGTGCCGATCTTCTGACAGGTTAGTTGTTCTCATCGTTTTCTTCTTTTCTTTTTTTCTTTTTGGTATAAATTAAAAAAAATTATTAAGGCTAATCTAATTAAACTATCGTATCCCTTAATTTGTATAAAATCTCTTTAACAACGTTGATAAAGATACCCGTATCTGCCCACACACAATACGAGATTTTTTGTAGAAAAACCAGCATATTTTAGTGGTGTGGGCACAGATATTTGTAGAGGGGGTAATTTCAGCAAACAATGCCTGATTATAACAAATTTCACGGCGTCCAGAGGCTGACTGGGGAGCAAGCAGTGGGAAAGATATTCCGCAGGTGGGCAGCTGCCTCACCCCTTTGCCCCCCCCCCCCCCAACCCCACCCCCCGGCTACGCCAATGATTAGTCGTGGTAAACGTCTACCTACGAACAATAAGTTATAGTGTCTTTCTTTATACGCTAGTGTTGCTGCTAGTGGTATCAGATGGACTAGGCACTATCACATTATAGATAATTATGTGCTCTTTCCGATATATAGTTAACAGTTTGTTGTGATATGCTTGTTTGCAAGGCAATGAATTATCAACGTACATTATAATACAACAATAAACATGGGCGAAGCCACGAGCAATGTTCACTGTGAACAGTCAGGTGATGTGGGAACCCATAACCATGACCGGTACGTTAATGGGGAAAGCATTGCTCTGTACTGATCTGTGTCGAACATAAAAATAGTCCAGATCAAACGAAAAACAATCTTGATAATTGTTGTAAACAAGATTGGGTGTTGTAATGTATTACGGTACCTTTCGAAGAGAATCTCGAAAACCGCTTCTACGTTTCTAATGGTCATCTGAAGCTATTTGTGTACAAAACTGTAAAATAATAGAAATTGCTTGATAATTTTTTCGGTCGTACTAGAGAAGGAAATTAGGAAAGAACTTTCTGCGGACAACAAGGATTCACCAAAGTGTTTCCACCTTTTGTGTCAGAATTACGGAGCTCTGTGACAGCAAGACCACTATCTAGATAATGAGATCATCTCGCCTAGTTGACTCACTGAAATTAATATGTCGACGTCCCGTGATAATTATTTATCGCACAAAGCTTACTTAAAATTGAATCTAAAATGTCGACTTTGCATAATAACTTTAATTTATCACCAAGATGACTTACTGAAACGAAATAAGTCGACTTACTATGGAAATGTATCTCACCAAGACTTCCTCCTGAAACTAAGATGGTGAAGTGGACTTCTTATTTTCAGAAAGTTGTCTTGACTAGATAAATTTATCTCGTTATCTTGATAAGTAGAATGGCACTTCAGGAGCTCCGTACAGGATTGACCTTGCTGCTAAAACGAAATACGACACTATTTTTTTCTTAACTAAGATGCAGTGTAGAGACTTAATAATACAAAGTGGTTTCTGTTTTGCCCATCAAGGTGTAACCATAGTACCTGCGTATGGTGTGGGATGGATCCTCGGAGGAGTCATCGTCCGTAAGGCTAAGTTAGGATTCGTGAGTATGTTCGTCTTTGCGTTCATCTGTCTCTTGTTAGCTGTTGGTGGATACGTCTTCTCTATCTTGTTTGGATGCCACAACCCGCAGATAGCTGGCGTGAACTATGGTTACTTGGGTAAAAGGTGAAAGGTTATTGATTATATTCCTAATTAGGCAGTTCTTGCATACACGTTTGTAACCACAAATCAAAATGTTAAGTGTTGTTTATTTTGCGTTTTTAAACTTCAAAATTACATTCTCCTCTCAGAATAACATTTTCCCATTAATGTTCCTACAGCATTTCAGAGATAGCGTTGGTTGCCGATTGCAACGTTAACTGTGGCTGCACAACAGCTTCATACCAGCCGGTTTGTGACGAAATTAATGACGTCATATACATCTCTGCTTGCTTTGCTGGTTGTAATGAGACGATTGATGATGTACGTATTTTATTCCAATCTTGAATGGAAAATGTCAGCCATATGGTCGAAAACAGAAGGCTATGTATATGCGGAAACATATTGTCCTTCAGGATTCCCCGAGGATCCAGAAAGCACTGGTAGGCACTATGTGCTTTTCGTTGGGAAAAAAACCAAAGATATTCAATGCGAAGAAATTGTAAACGAGACTGACCGCACGCAAACAATTAACTATAATTATTATTTATGCAATAGCGATTGTTTATCGTGTAATAGTTATCTCAAAATTGTTTGTATGTTCCTTTACACCAAAAATCTATCCAACATTATATGCCTACATTGAACATTAAAATCGGTCCACATTAGGCAATTCGTACCTTTAACCTTAAATTTTGACAGTTCTTCAAATTTTGTTTCTAAAGTTCATACGATTCTTGATTTTATTCTTGACACCAGATCTCATATCACAACTGCTCGTGTCTCGCGGAGGGTGTTAATTCCACCGTGGCGGGGTTATGTGAATTTGACTGCAACATGCTGTTTCCCTTCATCATCGTACAGATACTACAGACAATGGCTCTGACAATGGCTGGTGTCCCGCAAACAATTCTACTACTAAGGTGAATATCACAACAGGCCACTTGCACTGACGTCACACGTGGCTACTGTCTACCCATGGTCTGCCATTTTTGGGAGTCTAAAACACGCGCGACGCCTAAAATGCGCACTTCACAGTAACAGTACACACTCGGGAAATCTGACTCACAAAATGGCATAACCAAAAGTTATCATGTGATGACGTCAGGTGAATGGGGTTAGTAGCTGTATAAAACATTGACATTTTATTAATGGGAGAGTTTTGAGGACGCGAGGTGGCAGCAGACTTACCAGGTAGACCGATGGTTCTCAGAAATGTGCGCATGCTCAGAACTACGTAAACAATGGGGATTTATCTGATATGGCTGCTGCCACCTAGCGTCCCAAAGGCTGCCATTATAACGGAACTGGCCATTATACATTGAATTCCCAACAAGTGTTTCATATTTTACTCTTAAGGTAAACTCCATGCTTTATGGGAATTAAATACAGAAAACATGCCATATTATAATAATAACTTCCTAAAAGAAGTGTTGCATCTGAGAATAACCAGAGGCTAAATATCTCGACTTTTCGAACAGTGTACTCAGTTCGTCTCTAGGAGAATAGAGTACACTGTTGGAACGTCTAGACTTCTCTTGCCTCGGGTTCTTCTGGATAACCGGTATTTCTGTTAAAGGAAAACTATGATTGTGAAAGTGCAGTGTTTTTAATTTTGTGTGATCCAATAATATACATGAAAAAAAATGTAAAAAACTGGGCTCAAGCCGTTGTCTGAGTCAGTAGAAAATAGTGAAAAGCCGTGCACACTTTTCAGCTTGTAAACACATTGTCCTTAATTTCGATTGTTTACAACCGAAATTTAAATCGGGGTCTTCAATATTTCTATGTTCTAAACTTTGACAGTATTTCAGATAAATATTTCTATGGAAGATTGCTATTGGTATGAACTTCATAATTTGAAAGCCTTCAGACTGATACTAATAAACAAAAATTTGGATGAATACCAATCCTGTATTCTACCTTTAAGAGGAGATTATTACAGGATTTTGTTCTGTAAGTTGACTGTATTTTGGCCGCATGAGGGCGCTTTCAATGGCTAATTTCCTTGCGTCACAATTACAGATTTATTTTGACTGCCCGTATGTTGTTTTCTATCGATGGCCAAATAAATTATAATAATAACAACATTGAAAAAGCAGTTCGTTTTATTTGTTTTGCATCACATAAATTTGGTTTGAACACGCCCTCACGCGGTAACAAAAATACTGAGAATCGGTTTATTTCTCTTTTTCAACACCATGCAAAGCTATCTTACCTGCTTCTGTATATTTTCGTTTACTCTATCTTCTGCACAAGATTTGTTTTACCGGAAGACAAGACTTCGGCGTTGGGGTTAAATCGCTTTTTCACGAGCTTAGGTAAGTTGTCGGAGTCCCTGGTCCACGCATTAATAACATGTTTTTTTGTTTTTTTGTTCTTTGCAAAACTTTATGGGAAAAGGATCTGCAAACTTAAAAGATGGATTAATCAAAATTAAAATTCAGAAATTTACATTTCTAGTTTTAGTTGTTGCTGTACTATATAATGGTATAGGCACATATGCTCAGCTCTAGCCGTGGGGGTCGGGTGAGTGGCAACCGACACGACTATGGTTGGAATCGATGAACACACACGACCTTCCAAACTAAGGCGGACTTAATACTCGAACAGGCTAGAATGATGGACTCGGTTTTACAAATCAGCATAGAGATTCGTATTGTGACATCACACTTTGCTTAGCAATTAAGACCGGTACACGTCATAAGGGCAATCTTAGCTCTTTGTAAAACCGAGCTCTGGTCTCGGGTTTGATTCCTACCGAGATGCAAATTGATTTGTTTTCCACGGGGGGCTAAAACTACCGTAATACTGCTCTTTGCGCCAAAATGACACCGTTATTGTCATTTGTTTTACAGGTGGTTTAGTTGGTCCTTTGGTGTACGCTGCCGTGGTCGACCTGTCATGCATTGTATGGCAGTCTGTATGCGACTCGGCGGGCTCGTGCTTGATCTATGACATTGAACTGTACCGCTATCTCTTCATGGGCCTATCTCTGGTAATAGGTGTCATGGGGACGCTCTCCATGTCGCCATCCTATTATTTCATCAAGAAAACCATTCGCGAACGGCCCGAAAAATTCAACCAAAATTATGATCATGAAAAGTAAAGGATTTCCTTTTTTGTTGGTGTCATCTGCTGAATGATTTAAACTAAACATCACGTGTGCCTCATAAGCATCTTTGCACTGTTTAATGAAGTGCCAATTTTTATTTGGGTATGCAGTTAATGTGAATTTTCTCACGTCAGCTTTAATAGACCTTTATTTTGTTGATAAACAAACCGTGTTGGTTTGTTTGCATGGACAGCCAAAATTTAGCAAAACAATTAAATCTTGTTGACAGGCGTTGTTACCAAATTAAACATTTTTGCAAACTTTCTATTAAAAAAAACATCCCATTATTGGTCGGTTTGTTTTTCCCACAACATTACAAACTTGTAATTATCTGTTTTTGCTATGCATTGATGGCTCCCCGTAGTTTCTCCAACCTTGGTTGGCAAAAATTGGGCTGTGACGTTGCAAAAGAAAGGTCTATTAAAAAACTATAACACCTGACTCTCCAATGTCTCCCTTTGCTCCACAATATAAAGTCCATATTGTAACCGATACTTGAAGACTTTGAAGATCCTCCAAAAGATCTTTGAAACAATGTCGAAACTAGGGTACACATAGGGGGACACGTGGGTGCACCATTTTATTCAAGGGGGCACTTCTAGCCAATTAAAACTGCGTTTTTCCTAAACGCAAACCTTTTTCAGGGCTCTTGTTACGCCGTTTACTATTTCATATAAGATAATATGACGTGGAGGTAAAAAACAAATAAATTGTCTGTTTGTAAGTAGAAAAATAGTTTTAAAACATTTAAATTACTACTAAAATCTTATCAAATGTAACATTTTATTATGTTGATTTTTAATTTCAAAAATCCAGATTACAAATGAGGGGCGGGGGGGGGGGGGCATCGACATCAGTTAGTTATCCCCATAGCTACGCCACTGCATTGAAATGTCAAAAGATTACTTAAACGCCGAGCGATTACACAAAATACGACTGTTGAGTGTTGAACCTAACTGTTATAGTTTAATTGTGATTTTATTTTATGATTTAAATTGAATTTAAATATATAATTGTGTTACTGTTTTTAACGAATGTAAGAGAAAGAGTTCCACTTCCCCGTCGGGGCTGTATCATTACTACGCCATTAACTCAAAGAATTAATATTTCTTGATCACTGTCAGTTTTGAGTGTATCTCCAAAGTGGTCTGTAAACTGCTCTCTAATGATAGTCATACGCTAATTGGAGTATATGCTTAATTTAAGGCCGTTTTCAAAACCACGGTTTGGACTTGGGCTTATGGCTTAGGCTCCGTTAGCTATAATGGAAAACGTGCACTTTCCTTACGGTGCTTCAAACAGGCAGATGGAGCACAAGCCGTGGTTTCGAAAACGGCCTGTGATTATTCTTCCCCCATCGTTTAATATACTTTGCCACGTCCTTTTAAGAACATACGTGACACCACTCAACGCTGTAGACCTGTATATTTATGATCAATATGTTCTCTTAAACATCAACAGAATGTTATGTTAGCTTCTCATGTGAGTTCAATTAGGACAACTGAGGACTTGCCTGTTATATAGACAAAAAGGACTGAGCAGGCAAGTCTATTCTAGACTAGAGAATAGATTGGACTGGAACAACTTTATTTAATTGAAGTATACAGTTTCATATATTATGAATGTAATGAAATTACAACGATAAGGGGATTACAAAATGAAACTAATGACTTCATTGTAAATTTCACCCTTGAATTTAAAGCAGGTTGAATTTTGATAGATAGTAGAACACACAAACGACATGCGAAAGTTTAACTGGCGAGCATAAATCGATACCACTATTGTTATGTGCTCATACAAAATATTGTCGCAGTTGCATGAGTCAAATGTGCTACTGGTGTATTCAGACCAAGTCGAGAAACCCGAAGACAAGTGACAAGCAGGGCAATAACATCAGGTAGGTGCTAAGTTTCCCCTCCCGCGTGCTCACTGCCATTACGTTTTGAAGTCACTGTTAAGATAAAGTGAGAATGAATGTGTATATATTGGGGGTTCCATAATGGCGTCAACACAGGAGGCCTACAAACTGGTTGTACTCTGGCCATACCAGCTATACTCAGTCCTATTGTGTGCGGTTATTGGGGCATGACATTTTGACATCTGGCCTACTGTACAAGTAAACAGTAGGCCCTACACCATACCTTCTCATGGTCCGCCATCCCTGTTCACGATCCGTCAGTTCATAGAGCAAGGTCTGGTCCTTGCTCTATGGTCAGTTCTACCCCCGCCCATCCCCGCCGACCGCCTCTGTTTCACCATGGAGCAGTAATCTACTTTATTGCTCCATGGTTTCACTCATAGTGACCAAAAGTCACTTGGTAAATAGGAAATTAATTTTAGTCCTGTTGAAAGAAAAAAGTGGTGGTTGGATGGGTATTGGTTTTCACCACCTTCCGGCCACATCTCATATTGTTCTGTAACATGTTCATGGTTGCTCTGAATGAGCGGCAGGAGCTCCTTTTTACTATGATTAGATTTGGTGTACAATACTTTCATGCCTAAAAACATACAGTACTAGACAGCTTGTTAATGAAAAACTGAACGCTGAATATTGGCCTACGTCAAACTCACTGTGAATTGAACTCAAGGCATCAATAATATAGGTTTTCCCGGACAATCTCAATAAAAATCTTCCAATTTAACACCCTGCTCATTCGATTTCGTTTGAAAATTGAACGCTCCGTCGCGTCACTCAGCATGCAACAGTCAAAAGGAGAAATTTAGTTTCGACAGTTCAGCCATTTACTGTGCAACTAATGATCAATTTCGTAAACGCCAGCAGCGAGAAACTAGTCAACCAATCAATTTCATCCATTGTAAATAGGTAGTAGAAATTCAACTGAAAAATGGTGAAAATGTAGTGAATTCCTATTATTTGCCGCAACATATTTAAACTTTCTCCATCATTGGCCGCAAAAAAAAAACCTTCTCGTAAGTCTTATTTCTGGGACACATTGCCTTCAAGTGTTCCTGTTTGGACTTCCGCCTTATCCTTTTTAAGAGTTGTTTATGCAATAAAGCACCTATGTATTGTAATTAGTGAGCAGTGATTCAAAAAACATTTGCCTCTCGGAAATACAACCAGCGGAATCACACTACAGAAACATCATCGGTCCGCCATTTTGTGGAGTCAGAATTTGGTTCTACACAATGGCAGCCCGTTTTCAGTGTCACAAAATAAAATTTAAAAAAATTAACAAATAAAAATATTTAAAAATCCAAGAGTTATTTTTGTGAATCATTATATTGTACTTTTAAAATATCTTCCCAACTATATTAATTTCAAAACGCTTTTTATAGCCCAAAAGCGCCCGAATCCGTGGGCAACGTGGCCCTTTAATGACTGCTACACGAACACTTCCCCCTGCTCATACCGTTTTTCTATATCGTTTCTCCTCCTATAGTTGTGTTCGGAGCTAGTGTTTTGCGGATACCGGCGCAACATAAATGCATAAAGATGCTAGGTCCGATTTTTGTATTGCCGATTTGACTTTAAAGTTTAGATTTAAATTTTAAAGAGCTAGGCTCCTATATAACTTATAAGCTTTCATCAGTATCACATACAAAACTCCGCCAAAGATTAGTGGTAGTTATTTAAAAACTAAAAATTAATTATTTTTGGGATCCGGATATTATCTCACGTCCATCAGCCATGACAAACATTTTTGCATGTTACATGTATTTTTTTGTGCACTGTCCGATGTCCTATGCAAAAGTGTTTGTATGTTTTTCGTTTTAAAACGGCATCATCTGTCAAAATTCGTTCAGGGAAAACTTTATTTAAATGCTTTCGGCGAAAATCGGGCCATGCAACTAAAACCATATTCTACCAGAGTATCAAAAATGCTTCTCATTCGTGTACAGGTTAGAAGTGGAGTGAGAATTATGACTTATTTAGGCCTACTGGTTATTTTTTTTTTGTATTGTTAGGCTGCCGTAAAGAGATGGGCCTAAATACCCCCTCCCCTAACACGCTGCATACATCTGCGAAAATTAAGTAAGTTCTTTTAAATGTAAATAGACCCCATGCGTATGACATCATTTTGAGTAGAGCGCCACAGAGGTCAAACATAAGTTGCTCACTGGCTCATCCTGTGTGCCGCGCGTATACATAGATGTGCGTTTTCCATTGTTTCATCATCGTTTTACCTCTAAGATGGTGGCGTGATGACGTCAGTGCATAAGAATCATTACCATTGAAACGTCACAGCACAAGATGAATCTACTTTATTTGCTAAATAACGTGTGACAATGGAGAAAGTAGTTCCTTCGTGGTCACGTTACTTAACAGTTAAAGAGGATTCATCTTGTCCAACCGAAGACCAATCTAAGTGCATTTTAATTTAAAGCAGGCCCTTCCTCGCTTTCTTTTTGATGCCGACGACAAGCAGCTGCAGTTGAATAGAGCTCGGGTCTGTATACCGTTCATAAATTAACACTTAATGAACCAAAAACTGTATCACTGAGGATTTTGTTTCAGCTATTCATACTAGAGTTGCCCACCATTTTTGTAACATTTTCTTTCCTTTTTGTTGTGTATTTTCAAATATTCAGGCGTTGACATGGAGAATAAAGGTGATATAGAAGTTGCTGTAGATGGCGGTCATGTACAAACTCAAGGTAAAACTCAATATTGGTGTTTAATTTGTACTTCCATACAAAAATATAATACTAACAATATAAAAGCTACCTTGTTTTTACAAGAAGTTGAACCTCTATCATTTCAGCGTAAAGTATAATCTATTTGAAATCAAAACACGAAAAGTTTTTAGAGTGACCATATAAAAACTATATGATCATGACGCTAACGGGTGGTTCTGATCAGTTTGTACAGACAATAGACGTATGCAGAGAAATTATGTGTTAGTGAGGGTAGATATGGGAAATAATATTGAGTCGAATTGTGCTTGCGCCTTTGATGATAAGAGCATGGAATTTGGCAAACAGAGTATGTCATGAGAAAGGTATTTGGCTATAGAGCCATCGCAGATTTTTCATTTGAAAACAAATACGGGTAGAATAACAGCAGTTTTCAATATTTTCAAAATGGCTGTCATTGCTTGTTATTCTACCTATATTTTTCAAATGACGAAACTGTGATGGCCCTACAGCCAATATTTTTCTCTGACCGTGAGCCAAATTCCAGGCTTGTCGCCGAAGGCACAATCCCATACCTGCCGTACTACTTTGAAGCTTTGACTTTAGTTTTTTTTTTCCCCTCGGTCTTTGTCGATTGTTCAGAGTATCCCGGTGGTCCCCTGAACAACCAAGGTGCCCCGGGGTCGGTTCCAGGCCCAAACCCGGTTCCATACCCAGGCCCGCCTCCACCACAAGAGGGCTACCCGGTTCAGCCTCCCCCGGTCTACACGGCGACGAGCCAGCCTGCTGGCTCAGTTCCACCACCGCCACCAGGTTATGTAGTTACTCAACCACACGGTTACACCACTGGAACGGTGATAAGACAAGGTTTTACAGAATTTCCATGTAGCATTAATTGTCCCAACTGCAACAACACAGTCACGACAGTCACCCACAAGGAGGTGGGTTTAATGGTGTGGATGATGGTTGGTGGGATGATCTTTCTTGGGTAAGTAGTTCTACCTTCATGTTGTTCTAAACGCCGTAATCAGGATGCACACAACAGTTTGGTAAACGTTCACAAGTTTCCTCTAACAAAGAAATAGTAAAACCCTGTCAAAATTTAAAGTAAAGTTATGGTGTACATGTTTGACATTTAATTCAACAATAGAGATATCTTTATTAATAATAGAGTCAATAGAGATATATATCGATATCTTTATTACACGTGAGATAGGGAAGTGGAGATATCTCTGTTTGTAATGAAGATGCATGTATGTCTTCCTAATGGAGACATCTATCTCCATATTCGTAATGGAGATGTTTCTAATCCTAAGGGATGTCTCTTTATCCTATGGAGATATCCTTACTCTTAATGGAGATGTCTCTTTTCCCCAATGGAGAAGTCTCTATTCCTACTGGAGATGTCTCTACTCTGAATGGAGATACCTGTACTCTTAATGGAGATGTATCTACTCTTAATGGAGATGTCTTTATTACGATGGAGATATATATACTCTTAATGGAGATGTCTCTATTCCTAAGGGATATGTCTCTATTCCTAATGGAGATGTCTCTATTCCTAATGTAGAAATATGTCTTTTTCTTATGGAGATATAGATTAAATTGAATTATCATGTTGGCTTTTGTGGGCTCGTTTGGGGAGTTGGTACTGTATC
Organism: Marthasterias glacialis; assembly: GCA_911728455.2. Taxonomy (NCBI): domain Eukaryota; kingdom Metazoa; phylum Echinodermata; class Asteroidea; order Forcipulatida; family Asteriidae; genus Marthasterias; species Marthasterias glacialis. Next base: position 17,766,828 of record OU452227.1, on the reverse strand, counting down.
ATAGTCTGGCACTAAACCAGGGGATTGATTTTAAAGAATTTTAGATTAGCTGCAGAAAACAAATGGATTAATAGCATTATTCTGATCCTTTTTCCCCGATTGCAGACTGTGGCTTGGATGCTGCCTGATCCCATTCTGTATTGACAGTATCAAGGACACTGTCCACACCTGTCCAAATTGCAAATTCACATTGGGCAAGTTTGCTCATATTTAGTGGAAGCTCAAGTGAATTTTCCAAAGCACTCTGGAACACCGCTGGATTTAACGAATTCTCAAACCTTGTACCATTAAATTAACCAAATAAATTAATATATGAAGTGTAGTTGCATATAGATTTATTATGAAGGAAAGGATATTTTGAAGGAAAATGTATAATGGTCGTATTTTCTAATAAACCTTTCCACGTTCACCCGTTTTGCCGGTGTGGAAGGCGAATTGTGTACTAACTCCTTCTGATAGCGCCCTCTTTTGAATAAACTCCTCCAGCCCACGTTAATTTACCGCGTGGTGGACACATTACCCGGAGGACAGAATACCCTATGACACCGGCAAGACCAATGCTGTGCTTTTTTAATGCGAGAGTTGGCAGCTTGAAAGCTACCTAGCAATACGGCATACATACACAGATGGCATTTATAACCAAGTCCAAGTATATTTTGTTTTTCTTTTATTAATGTCAAGTATTTTGACATGACAAGAAACTTTTCAATATGTATCAAAATTCTTCACCCCAACTAAACTCGAACTATCAAACCAATGAAACATCAAAGGAATGATGTAGTTTTTTTTATCGTTTACGTTAAAAAAATAAAAGCATTTTGTTTTGGGCTAATATGTATGGAAAGTCCAGTGTGTAGTGTTTTGCCCATCTCGGTTTCTCATACCCTAGAACTGGATATCTCCCAGCTTGTTTTGAAATTTACACTGCTCTTACGTTGTAATATTTAAACTATACAACCTATGTATATATTGCTATAAATTATATTTCTTGTAGTGAGTCCACCTTACTAATATCAAAAGTGCCTTACATTGTAATCAATTGGCCCGAAGGAACCTGTGGCGAGATGGTGAAGTAATATCATTATTTAGATGTACTGTATTTTAAATGTGGGAAAACTCCACTTTGGGGAAATTCACATGATCCGGCGAGGGTTGAAAGCCAATCTTCATTTAAACTATGAAAGGACTGGAGCCAAGACCTACAGAAGTAAACGGAAATGAGAAATTGTACCAAAGTTTATCATTGTATATTAAGGTAATAATATTGCATATACAGTCAGTTGGGTAGTAATCATTATCATAAAATAGAAATTGATCGCCGAGTCTGTCATTTATAATGTACTTTTCTTCAGCTAGAAATGCTGTTTGTTTGTTGTTTGGGGGAGGGGGTGCCAGTAGCATTTTTGGTTCCAAGTTTCTTAATTTAAGCATTTAAAGGAAGGGGTTGTATATTGTATAACCCTGTTTTCAAACATGCACAGACATGTACATTATTTTTGTATATCATATCGCACAGTGCAGTTCTTTATACGTGTATGTAGCTGTTTCAGGTCTGTTTAACCTTAGGATTAATTGCCAGTTTATACAAACTTATTTTTATAAACATTTTTTAATATAACCTCGTACATATTCATGATCGGAGCCGAATTTTCACTGGTCTATTCATCATCACGTGCCAGATGCTATTTTTGCTGTTTGCCAAGCAGATGCGCCAGTATTCATACACAGGGTATTACTACGCATGCATAGTAGACTGTCGCATGTGTAACAGTCTACTACGAATGTGCTTTTACGAAGCACCCATGGAACTGTCGCGTGGGTGAAGTGCACATGCGCAAACATCACCCGAGCTACATTATACACATGAAAATATGGCTGCACACGTAAATGTCAATCCGCGTTTTATCAAGCTCAATGATGCCAATCTAAAAATAAATGAGGACTAGCAAAACAAATTTAACATGGTTTATTTTGGGTGGTTCGCATCGGGAACTAGCTTGTCAACTTCCAATACTCTGTCCACCGTCAAACCATTAACTATTGTTATATTGTAGACTGATCTAGCTTGGCTGCATTTGAATATCTGAAACAAGTAGGCCTGTTAAAACTGAAGTTTTATCTTGTAATATTTTATTAAATTTATTTTGTTATCACCATACTTTTCTAACACTGTTTTACCAAGATGTATTGTAGATTGATAAATGTTTACCTAGATATACATGTATAAAGAAATTGTGGAGTATCATACAACTACTTTAAGATGTGAAGTTGCACACAGCCTTACATCAAACAATATGGCGTAAACATGAATATGTATAGAAATGATTGCATTGTGTAGTTTTTGGAAAACACTGCAGAACAATGTGTTATTCCATGGACAGAAAGAAATGGGTGAGCTGGTTGCAACACATTGGTGCATAATCAGGCCCTGTACTTTGTTCTTATATTAAGGGCAAGGTTTTCCCTTGTAGTGGGACAGATAGTGGATATATTTGAGTGAATTGTGCATTTGATGATACAAGCATGGGATTTGGCACACAGTTAGATGTCACCAGGAAGTTATTTGGCTGTGGGGCCTAAGCCAAATCTTTGATGGCCCGTTAGCCAAATATCTTTCTCAAGACATACTCTGACTGAGTGCCAAATTCCATGCTTGTATCATCAAAGGCACAATCCCATCACCTACTTGCCGTACTAAGGGCACCTCTATGAAGAGGTACCAAGGCAATGACCAGGGGGTATGGAGGTAATGACCAGGGGGTATGGAGGTAATGACCAGGGGGTATGGAGGTAATGACCAGGGGGTATGGAGGTAATGACCAGGGGGTATGGAGGTAATGACCAGGGGGTATGGAGGTAATGACCAGTGGGTATGGAGGTAATGACCAGGGGGTATGGAGGTAATGACCAGGGGGTATGGAGGCAATGACCAGGGGGTATGGAGGCAATGACCAGGGGGTATGGAGGCAATGACCAGGGGGTATGGAGGCAATGATCAGGGGGTATGGAGGTAATGACCAGTGGGTATGGAGGTAATGACCAGGGGGTATGGAGGTAATGACCAGGGGGTATGGAGGTAATGACCAGGGGGTATGGAGGTAATGACCAGGGGGTATGGAGGCAATGACCAGGGGGTATGGAGGCAATGACCAGGGGGTATGTAGGCAATGACCAGGGGGTATGAAGGCAATGACCAGGGGGTATGGAGGTAATGACCAGGGGTATGGAGGTAATTTGCCGTATTTTTGACCACGTGAGGGGCTGAGGGTGTGTGTGAACCAAGTTTATGTGATGCAAAACAAGTAAAACGATCCAGGTTTTTTTTTCACTGTTGTTATTATTTGTTTGGCCATTAATACATGATAAAGTTGTAATTATTATATGCAAGGAATTTAGCTGTTGAAAGCGCCCTCAAGCGGTCAAAAAATGGTCAATTGCCTCTGTTGCATCAAAAAAGGCCTGCATAATATTTTTGTAATAGCTCAAACCACTGGTTGTGAACAACAGACTGAAACAAATCATTCATCAAGCTTGTTTTCATTTTGTAAGCACAGAATTAAACATGCTCAAGCACGTTTTTCTTTTGTTCATTACGTCGTTTTTGTAGCAAAATATATTATCCATGATTAGACCCCCATATTCCACAGTTAAGTGTCCATTACCACCTTAAAGACTACTCTTGCATGCTCAATATACATGAAATGACAAATTTCAGATTAAATTGTGTCTTAACTAGGAAAAAAGTGTTGGTCATGTTGCATAGGTTTGATTAGATCCAGTTCCAGGGTCATACAGCTAGCATAAACAACATTGCCAGCATACAAACGTCACTGCCAACGATTGTAACTTGATTCCAATATTCCACTTTGTTCCTCTGCCAGTATTTAAAATCCAAATCCACAAAAACGATGATAACTGAAAGCACCAAAAGAAGAATCCTCACAGATGTTTTAACTTTAATCTCTGACATTAACATGAAACTGGCTATCAAACAGATAATGCAGAATAATGGGACTACAGCAAGCCCACCAGGAACTCGATGCATGAAGGCCTTTTGTTCTATCACTTCCCGATTCAACTGGAAAGCCAAGACGATGAAATAAGATGCTAGAAGGCTCCGCCCTAGTGGGTACAACTTTGCCAGGCGATATCGCTTGCTAAGTTCCTCATGTGAACGACTTGCCACGATCAGGTATGTACCAATGACGCCAAGATCTCTGGACAACATACGAATCTGAAATGAAAATAAAATGTCAGTTATTCAGCACTCGCGTAATATTTATAATATAAATGTTCAAAAATGTATCTGCAAAAGATACAGAGAAAAAATGCTATGATTGAGTCACATTGTGCAATGGTGATTACACAAATACATCGTGTTCATTGCAACCATTTTTTTTTGGGGGGGGGGGGGTTGCAAATGGCCAACAAAGTGTAAGATTTCTCCATGTAAAGCTTTGTCACACAACCATGCTGGAATTGTTATAAGAGATCCAGTGTTGTAGTACTGACCATGCAATAAGTCACTAACCATAACCCCTAGGCATCTAAATGGGCAATTTCGTGGTATAACCAAAATATGTACACTGATATGATTGCCACGCCTTACTAAAATTATTAGGCAAAACCAGAGCTGTATATTGAGAGAGTTGTGACATGGAGGGACTATTTTCTTTGGTCATGTGGTGGCAGGATACCATTTTCTATCCAAATGTAGCACAACCCAATGTGCAGTCTAGTCTGGCACCCTATGTGCGCAAATGGCTTCTAAGCGTAAGCTGTCATAGCTCTCTCAATATACAGCTCTGGGCAAAACTATACATAGGATCTAGGATTGTTTTAATAAAGTTTACCATGAGCCACGGTTTGAAGCGCAAGCTGGGGCTAGTGTGAGTAATCAATGTCATTACGGCTGCTTGAATGGCACACATCAAGGCAAATAAGGACCTCTGAGTTGCAAACGACATCATACTTCCCTCTAGAATGAGTAGAGCTAAGTGAACGTAGATAACAATATGAGGGTACCCCTCCGGTCTGAAATAGGAAGAAATGTTAGACACAGTGGTAAGATAGCAGTCCTGTTATGACTTTTAATTTTAGCGTCAATGGTGGTCATCAAAGAGCTAAGGTTTGAAACTCTTGGGGGCTTGTCTTTTAAATAGAGATACAGTAAGGCTACATGAAAATTCAAATTTTAAACTGGTTTCTAAAAAACTGTAAATAGAAACAACAGATAACATAACTGACATGAAAGTTTTCTTCAGTAGGGATTTACCGTACACAAACAAATTGCGTTTTGATCGATGAGGGCCTGGTGAAAAAGTGTGTAGAATCCCGTATGAAAGATTGACACGACTGACAGCGACATGGAATGACCCGTAAACAAAAACAAGATGACCAACCACTTTGCCAAAGTTAGTGTTTGGTGGGGTGATTCAGTAAATATATTTCAGAACACTAACATAAAATGTGGCAAAGTTTTCAGAAAAGACTACGAATCCGACCGCCACTTTTCACATAATGTAGTTATTATGAATATGATTAAAAATAAAGTAAAAATGGTCTCTGTTTTTAAATTAACAGAAAAAAAAGAACAGGCCTATTATATTATGGGAGACTTTTGGCTAGTCCTTTTTCACAATTCTCACCAGTAATACGCATGCTCAGAGCTATGTGCACAATACTGAGCATGTGCGCGCACACTCAGAACTGTCAAAAAAGGACCGCCAGCATCTCAAAACGTCAAAAGTCTCCCATTTAAGTTACGCAGAGTGCAGTGGCATGGTTGGTAGACTAGATGACTGATGATGTGATGAGATGTTTTTCACTTTTTGGTCATAACGTGAACAAGTGAAGAAATAAATTCAGGGCCTAGTACTAGTAGTAGTACTTTCCTTCCTCTGTGACATTTTCATATAGATTATGGATTATGACATCAATATCTGGTTCGTTGATTACCTCCATGACCATGGACATGTACATGTATGGCCGGTTCAAATTCCACTGACCGGAAACTGGGCATCACCGAATCTTTAAAAACCTACCGAGTTGTTAAAAGCCTCAGCAACATTTTAAGTAACATAATACCTTCTGTCAGTCTCTCTTTCACTGCACAGCATTGTAAATGCGAGGGCACAAAAAAATGGAAATCTTGTGAGTACCAATTCTCCGAGTTTCTTCAAAAAGTGAGAAAGTTTCGACCTGTTGTGGGGTGCCATTTTGATGATAGTATGGTGCCCTTTATGAGTTTGTGTAAATCAATAAGCGGTAAGTCAGGGTTCCAAACTCCAAGCTATTTTGGTTTTCATTACGGTGCACTAGAGATGCCATCACCTTTGGTAAATCATTTTTTCCAGCATATGGGGGGGGGGGGTGGGGCGGGACTCCTTCCCACTCAGAACCCTTCCTTTCCCCTTCCTCTTTTCCAAATGAGACAGAACAAATGCGTAAATGAAATGTTCGACACATTAAATTGCCTACCCCCCCCCAAACACACTTTTAAAAAAACACACATTGCTTCACTTTTGTTTATTTGTCATTTTCCCGATAACGCCAAGATAGGGCTTCCCCTTGTCTGTTTCTATGAAACTACATGGAGGAACAATGGTAACAACAACTGAAACGAACTGAATTGTCGCTTTGATAATTATTTGTTAAAGACATTCATTAACAAAAACAACATGTCTGTGAAAAACATAGAAGGCAGAGCGTTAACTTTATTTCGATTATATAAATGCATTTAGTTAGTTTATATGGTTTATTGTAGTTAATACAACTGTTATTTCAATAGTTATTTCAAACATTGCAATGTGTCATATGGACTTAATATCATGAGGTCTGTTGACAACTGTGAAACCTATGAAACCCATGTAAAAAAGAAAATAATAATATTGTTTGTTTTTTGACACAGGACCTAGATGGATCACGACAGACAAAGCCATTACAGAGTGAGAGTGGACTTCGTTTGAATCAGGCACTTCCAATCTGGTGACTGGTGAGACATAAACCACTTGTTAACTTCACAATGTCCATTTGGGGGTTGCATTTTCACCATACCACTACAGAGTTTCATGAGTGCTACCGTGCATCCAGATTTCACAAGAAAGTATCTCACCAAGAGAACTTACTCGAACTAAGAAAATAAATCGTCTTAGATTCAGTAATTCGATTTGGCGAGATGTGACCTTCTAGATGAGTGGTATGGCAATGATGCAGGAGCCCCGTACAATACTGAATAGGGCACCCCAAAAATAGTTTCCTTTAATTTGTGGGCACACTTCAGGAAATTGCGGCTGGTTAGTAACTTATTTTTTAGTTTTATTGACTAATGTAAAAACTTATATTTAATAAATCAAGCGGTGGCGCAACTGATGTCTGTGCCCCACCCCGTGCCCCCCCCCCCCCCCATTTGACTTTTGAGATTAAAAATTACCAGTCAAAATGTTAGATTTGTCAGCTTTTATGTATTAATTTCAATGTTTTTTGTAAACTATTTTTTTTTACACGCAGTGCATTTGTTTTTACCTCCATATCAGATTAAATTATAAAAATAGTAAACGGCATAACAAGAGTGCTGAAAAGGGGATTGTTTAGAAAATATGGTGCATCCCCTTGTACCCCTAAAACGTTACCCTAGTTTCGCCGCTGCATTAGGGATAGCAGTTGTACAACTGGTAGGGCCACCCTGTCTGAGTAAAACCGCAAATAAATAAACATTAAATCCATCAGAGGTGAGAAGCTGTGAGTACAGTGCTTATAATGCCTGCATCGATGTACAGAGCAAAAAACTACAATCATCATGTTCTGAATTCCCAATGTATAAATGGCTTTCTCATCCTGTTCTTAACTTCCTGGCCAGTATGGATTCTCCTAGCGCAGTTTTTCTATCCGTCACCTGGCCTAGAGCCGCCATCAAGTCAATGAACATAGTGGTAGGGTTGATTCTCCAGCCGAACTCTCCAGCCCTATAGTCCCACGGGAATGTGTGATGGTAGTTATGCCAACCTTCACCTCCTGTGAGTGTAGAAACGAGGATATTTTCGGTGGGGTAGATGGAGTGATCGTAGGGCTTATTTCCCCAGAGGTGAGCTGCACTGTTCACCAACCAAGTGCTGTTCATCAGGAGGCAGTAGCGGAGTATTGCAGCGATGAAGTAGGCATTCCAGAGTGATTCTCCCCACAGGGTGGGGACGGTAGTCGGCATAATGAAGCAAAAGAACAACATCAACGGAAGAAAATACCTGGATAAAATTATGAACACAATGATTATTAACTGAGATTTGAAGGTAGTCAATCTACTGCAGGCAAAAACAAAAGGACGCTATCCAACCAAATAGAAACACATAACGAATCCCCGGCAAAATCGACGCTTTGCAACAATTAGACGTACGGAATAAAAACAGCTGGAAGCCGATTGTCTACAGAACGGCAAATTACACTTTTATATGAGTTATGCACGTATCCTTTTGTGTACATTTTTATTTAATGATCATACTTTTGATTGGTTATCCATACTCACTTCCTCTGATACCGGACGACAGGGTCAGCCATGAGGTCACTCAGATCAACCTTTGACCCCTTCTCAACAACATCGGGATGTTTTCGGCAAAGAAGCCAACCCACATGGGCAAAGAAGAACCCTCTCTTGGCATTGTGTGGATCAGCATTGGTCTCCGAGTATTTGTGATGTACACGATGTTCACGCACCCAGAAATAAATGTCCATCTACACAAACAATTTTCAAAAAATGTAAAATACAGTATTTTCAAACCATGACATAATTATCATATGGCGTTGTAATGGCAGGCATTGACATTGGTAAGATGCAGCACTCAATCTGCTCTTATTTGATTGAGAAAAGGTATTTTGTTAAATCGACCCTGCTTATGACATGACAGTTGAGTATTTCGGAATTACGTTTCATTTCTTGTTCAGTAGATTATTCGATGGAAATAACTTTAAAGTGTTTGTTTAATCACACCTGCTCGCTGGGGTGTTTGTGTTTGTTTGCTTGTTTGTTTTCATAATGACTATTGTATATATAAAACGTAAATATGTTTCTATAAAATCGTCAATCAAGAATATAAAGCAAATCCTCAGTAATACTTACTTGAAACGCTATGCAGTCAAACATGGCAAGTAACAGACGCAGAGGGAGCTTAGCTTTGTACGATCGGTGTGCCCATAAGCGATGTGCTCCAGCTGTTATCCCGAGCGCTGAAACCCAGTAGAGGAGACTTGCTGTAACAGAGACAACAACTTTATAATTAGGCCTAGTGAGTAAATCATGTCTAAAAGAAGCATAGGCGTATGTGGACTCTTCGTTTAAGGGGAGCAGAGAAGTTGATTTGCCCGAAATCTTACACAGATAAAAACACAAGTGCCAATTTTCTGAAGAAAAAATATATTTTTGTCTTTTTTCTTCTTGGTTTGCCCGAATTTGCAACTGCCCCCGGCTCGTACGCCTGTGCTTAAAAGGTCTATGAATATTCATTGCTTCGTCGCTATCCCCTGAAAATTGAAGGTATACAGTTGAACTTCCTAAAGCATGCGAAGTAAATCTTTATTTGTCTTTGTTTCCCACTTTGTATCTCATTATTTGTTGAATACTTCTTCGTGAATCAGTCATAAACCAAACTCAAAATCCTTATCTTACTATTACAAAAGCTCCATCCCCGCCCATCCTGACACGCATCTCATCGTGCACAATCAACCACGATCAATTTCTCTCGCTGACAGCACCTCTTGATCAATAGTTCCCAAATTATTCATCTCAGTTTTGAATTCAGAAGCAACTTGAAGAGACGACTTTTCTGTCCGTAATTCCACTTTCTTCACAATCATTCATCATTTGATAAAAGTGCTCTGACTTTACAATTAGATGTACATGGTTTTTAACAAAAAATACCTCGCCACTTTACTACATCAACACGGTGAGAAAACCTACCCCAAAGCAAAGTAAATAGGTAGCACTTCCATGTGATACAAAGTAAAGCATATATTGCTGCCCCATGAAGAGATGCCATCAGAACCACATTACGCCACACAATGATAGTTTGCGGCTTTACATCATTCTCAAGAGATCTATTTCCTTTATCCATGTCAGTGTCATCTTCACGTTGGTCATTACGGGATACCGTAGTTCGTTTCAATTCCATGTGCCTTCAGAGATTAAAATACACGATTCTGTTAAATAATTGTTATTTAAAAAAAGTAGTTCTTTAAATATTACTTTGGTTTTATTCCTACACTCATTGTGATAAGCACTGTATACTCGTGCTTTCCTGAGTCATATGTGTGTGTGTGTGGGGGGGGGGGGATCCACAGGCATACTACTCGGGTGGGATTAGAACTGACGACCCCGCCATTCTTCTAGACCCGATGTCTTTGATCTTTCTGTGTTGTCCTAGATTGTAGCGATACATTGGTAATAAAACAATGAATAATTTGTTAAAAAATACTATAGTTTAAGTTTTAAGACTCACTGACAAATTAAACAATAACCGTTTGTTTTCATACACAGAACAACTTGACGTGATGACATTGTTACAGGTTGTTCAATGAAAACTTCAGGATGGAAATAAATATACTCTTCCAAAATCCAATGACCTAGTATACCTTTGCACCAAGTTTAGGGGTACAGTACTATACAAAAATAATAATGACAAGCAAAGAAAATACCTGTATAGATAAGGTGTAGGTTCAATGTTTTTATTCTTTAATTCAAGTTGCTCAATATTGATTATTATAAATTTACACAATTTACAACATCGCAGGAATGAGGATAAAATCAAATCAATATGTTGCTATGGGATAGTTTATTTTTGTTGCTAAGGAGATAGTACTTTTGGATGACGAAAATAAGTTTCGCGATGCGGCGGTAAAAAATTGTGCATATATCTCTTTTAAAGTTTTAGATTGAAATTCACTCTAATCAATTGAAATTATATAGGGACAAACTGCATTGTCCCTAGTTTCATTGGATTGGCGAGCCCCGCTATTGCGGGGCGCTATATAATTAGTACTGGTATATTTGGGACTGGGAAGCAGTAAAAGTGTGATATTATGATTATGTCATTAAGAAGGTAATAATAAAACGGTGTCTCTTGATGGAGGACCTATTGTAACTTGCCAGTTTGGTTGAATTGTGAATTTCATCAACAGGCTCGGTTGCCAGTAGCCGACCTTTATGTTTGACCTTATTGGGAAGGCTACATAACGAACTCAACAGTGTGTGTTAGCATGTGGAGTGTACGCTGTACATTTATTTAACGTGTATGGTGTAGGCTACGTGAAGGCTACTAATTTACATGTACACGGCATGTCGAAACACCTGCCGCAACAATTCATCAAGCACTGTACCATAATATTTGAGGTATTACTAGTATTTGTACTAACCTATACATCCGTGTCTTGTTGAGAAAAAGTAGGTATTCCCGATGATTTTCCGGCTAGTTTGTGCGCCGTGCTCATCTGCCCTTGACCTAATGATACGATTGGTTTCAAAGTGACAAAAATATACACAACAATAACACGTAACGTTAGGAGACCAGCATATGACACCAGACCATGTGTGTACTCGAGATCACACACACGCTTAAAGGTAGAATAAAGGATTCGTATTCAGCGAATTTCTCTCCCTTTTTTAGTATCAGTCTGAAAGCTTATCTTCCATAGAAATATTTCTGTCTGAAATACTGTCAATGTCATGAAATAGAAGGACAATGTGTTTACATGCTGTGCACGGTTTTTCACTATTTTTTCCTGACTCAGACGACGAATTGAGCCCAAATTTTCACGTTTCTTTTCCATATATATATTGAATCACACACGAACTCTGCACTATCAGCTTTACCAATCCTTAATTTTACCTTAAAATGCTAACCAAAATGTGATGTTAATGCAAATTAATACTTTTGTCTGACAATTATCTTTGTGAAGCAAGCCTCATATTAATGTATTCTGCTCTGAAAATGCGGGGTCTTCGGTTCGAATCCAATCCCAAGTAATGTGTGGATGTGCCTATCACCACACCACACATGGGTGTAAGGGTAAAAACCAAAATAAAATCAAGCCACGGCAGATCTCACCAATGTTGACCCCCACCCCCGCAGCTCGATGCTGGTGGCAAAAGTGAAGCAGTGCTTTGTTCAAAACATTTCGAGTGTTTGATAGTTACTCACCAAGCACGGTTCCGCAACTTGAGAAAAGTCTAATACAATCGAACGTTGCCCTTTGGAGTGATAGTCTGCGTGAATGAAAGACTCATTATGCCCGTAACGGCCAAATAGCCTTTATTTCCCATTATCCTACTTTACAGACAGGGAACAACTGCGACAATAGCCCATAACTGAAACTATAGCCTGGTAAAGCCCATAACTGAATTTATAGCTTGGTAAAGCCCATCTCTCGTACAAAACAAGGAAATAGGCATTCTGCTCTTGACAGTAGAGTTTCCTCAGTCATCTGAGTGAATCACATTTACGATTTTGGTCATTCCCCATTGTAACATCTGAAAAAACGAATACAAATTATCAAGGGGCGATTAATATTTCCCTCCCAGACAGATATTACTACACATTCATATTAAGTCTGTATGACCACTTTTTTATGATTCAAAAATAATAACAAAATAATGCGGTTTTACCAAAACAATTGTAATGTCAATGTTATTATGATTTTTACTGTCTTTAAAAAACTCTCGAATAAATTGCATGAGTGTTTCCTTTTAAAATTAACACATGGGGTGAGTTGGAACATTTAACTATTAACCAAAAATGTACTGTGCTTAAGGTAAAATATAGGATTGGTATAGATTATATTTAGTGCAGTGTTCTTACTTTGTGTGATTCAATATATACATGAAAAAACAAACCTGTGGAAATTTGGGCTCAATCCGGCTACCGAGTCAGGAGAAAATAGTGAAAACCGTGCACACTTTTCAGCATGTAAACTCATTGTCCTTAATTTCAATTGTTACAACCGAAATTAAAATCAGGTCTTCAAATTCTGTCTTCTTGACTTTGATAGTATTTCAGACAGAAATATTTCTATGGAAGATTGGTACTGGTATGAACTTCATAATCGGTACGCTTTTCAACATGATATACCAATAACAACATTTTTTGATGAATACTAATGTGTTCTACCTTTAATAGCAGGGATATCCAAACATCAATTTTGTTATGCATTGTTAACTCATATGATATTGAAACCAATCAAGTTATTTAATAACTCTGAAAACAGGCTTGGTGCCACGAAAGTTGGCAAGTTCACTTTGATTGTTTTCAGTATAGGCCTAAAATCAGTTTTATGATAAGTGGAAATAGCTAACATTTTGCCTAGAATTGAATACAATTAGCAAATTATTGATACACCTTGAGATAAGTTGATTATCAGAATTGTGTTTGTGTTAAATTTATACAATAAAGTATACTCGGGCTCTTTCAAGCAGCAGAGGGTTAGCCTGGGTGCGGAAAAGTCTAGCCCTAACATCTGACGTCAAAAATAATGGGATGTAGTTTCTTCAAGTAGAAAGTTTGCAAAATGTTATTTGATCAAAACGTCCGTCAACAAGGTTGAATGTTCTGCTAACATTTGGCCTTCAAAAGGACGGGGCTTGTAGGGTAATTACAAAAACTGTATTTATCACGGAAAAACTCGAGAAATAAAATGATGCTCCACCGTGCACCCGCTCACAGCCAAATGCTTCATCCATTGTTTTAATGACCTATGCCCATGTTCTGCTGGTTCCCTGCACAGATGCAGTGGACGATTTTTTTATGGCACGATCCCAACTGCACGGATGAAATGCTGTAGTGTCCTCGGCTTGGTCTCATTGTGAAATGGCAGTTAAACAGCGATGGTGCGAAGTGGTATGTTATTTGAATGTTGTGCACCTAAAATACAAAATGCGGCTGAAGCACGGACTGGTTTCACGGGCCCTGAAAAAGTGGCAGAAACAATTCTGTGCCCATTCGACTTCTACAAAGATCCCGTAGCTTTTTTAAATGTCAGCTTAACTTCTCTCACTTACGTAGATTGCTTTCGTTAAAAAATTCTCCTGTGTCACATAATAAATCATGTCAAGTCATTCCTGGGACCACTGCGCTGATTGGCCCCCAAAGAAAAGGCTCAGTGAAAACAAAGAAAAAGTTAACACAATGCTGTAGGATTCCCAAGAAGTTGGTAGTGTTTTATGTTGTACTTTTTCAAAAATCATTTCACAATTCAGCTCGTGGGCTGCGATGTATTGAAAATGAAATGATTTATTTGAATGGAATCATTGAAGAAGAAAAACAGTTTCCTCAATGATTGAATGAATGAGTGAGAGCTGGTCAAGTTGGTTAAATCATGCCGTAATACCCCTCTGATCGCAGACATAGGACCATAGATCGTTCAGGGCCGAAGGGGGCGCTATACGATCTTTGCATGGGACTGACCCCCAGGGAGCTAGCTGGCCACAAACGTCATCTTGTATCTGCCCAAGACTGTGGCTCTGAATACCTCGCTGAAACTTGATGCACTTCAAGCTTCTTCCGGACTTTAGTTCCCCAAGCAACTGACAATACTGAGGGAAATTCAGTACAGAAAAGTCAAAAAGGTGTTTTCCGGGAAGTTAGAGCTGATGTTAATGTCAAGCGCATACGGGTTTGCAGCTACTGGCGTGCAGGCGGGTGGTGGTCTGCTCAAGTAGTAATCATTACACATATTCTGGATTATGCCGGACAGTTTATTTTGTGTATTGATGAGATCTTAAATAATATTGATCAGTTACAAGCTGATTGCTTTTTTGGTCAATCCAGGGATTTGCAGTTACTTGGCGAATTTGTAGCCATACTGTCCAGGTCAAAAGCGCATAACCTAGGCCTACCATTTTTTTCCCCTGTAAATTATTCTCAAATTAATGTGACGAAAGGTTATTTAAGTATCAATTTTTAGACAACTTATTTTTCAAGAAAGAATCCACATCATTTTTCTGAGCATACCGGAGTGGCAGGAGATTCTGTCCAATGCCCATACCACTGTTCCACTCGCTGCTGCTCCTCCTCATCTATCTGCCCGCATCCAAAAGGTGGGGTGGGGCCGAGTGAAATTTCTATTCAATGTATGACGACAGCAGCCGGCCGTACATTACTTTCCAGTAGGACCTTGACAAAATGCAGTGCGCAAATATAACGTGCATGCACAATAAATTGTAGAGCGCTTACAATTTGTGCGCACTTCTGAAGTTTGCGCGTAACCAGTTTTCATGGCTCTGCTAACCGCGGAATTCTGCGCTTACGCCCTTCCACGGCCCATAGGAGTACGCGCTTTACAGGGCGCCGTAAGCGCAGAATTATTTGGTAACCAGCGCCATGAAATTGGGCCTAGATCATGACGTCGGTGGTGTTGGTGTGCGTTTGAAATACAAAATGTCTGCTGGTGGAACACCGCCGAGTGGCTCCATGGGCCTTGAAAAATTGGCAGAAACACTTCATTGCCCATTGTGCTTAGACTTCTACGAAGATCCCGTGGCTTTAACATGTCAGCATAACTTCTGTCGTGGCTGTATCAAACAGGTTGTACCGAAGCGGGTCGGTGCCCATCCTCATGTCCTCGAGTGCCCATTATGCAAGAGAACGATGCACCTGAGCTGCCGAGACGGCGTGGACAACATTCCCAAGAATTTCGAGCGCGCGGGGATCGTTGAAACGTTCCAGGCAGCGGAAAGAGAGCATACACGGTATGTGAAATCATTGAGGGAATCAGTAGAGGAATCTGTCACTCAAAACATGGTGAAACAAATCGATAACATGTACAGCCAAGCCAAAGAACAAGAAAATGGTCATGTTGGTGATGCACAACCACAGCCCCTGTCAGACGAAGTTTTTCTTTCTCCATCACAGTCAGGATTTGACACAGTGGTAGGGGAAGGGAACATAACATCGGGTGTACATGTACCCTTTCAGCAAGAGGAATGTTCTTTAACACAACAGCAACAGCAACAGCAACGTGTTCATCAGCTGCTGCAAGAACAGTCCAAACTGCAGCTCAAACTCAAACAACAGGATGTACTTGATGAGTTTGCGAAGACCCGAATGCTGCAACCACAGGAGCCTGATTGGCGACGACAGCAAACTGAAAGATGGAATGAACTGCAGTCACCATCAAAAGTAGAGTATCAAAGAGAAAGTCAATCTGCCAGTGCCACTAGCTTGCCCCCGATACCGAATGTTCAACCACAACCTGAATACCAATATCCACAAAGTCTTCCATCATATCCACTGAGGCCTTCAACATTTGAAAGCTACCCCAACCCATACCAAGAAAATGCAACAATCAGACAACCATCCTTCACATCGCAGACTTCAGAAACAAGCTGCAGCGAATGCCACTTCCCTGCTTCATCACATTGTGAGAATTGTCTTCGCTTCTTCTGCTGGCAGTGTTTACAAGACCTCCATAATACAACCAGGGGTCTCTATGCGGGCCATAATGTGACCGAGCTCGAAGCAACTATTTTACAATCAGAATTTGGAGACAAGAGTTCACCATTGTCAAGCCGGGGATCTTCTGTCTCCACACCAAAACAGGAGCCTACATTAACTCTAAATACAGCCATGGTGAGTTTTTCTACAACATCATGTAGGCATACACTTTTCACAATCACAATTCTTTTAAAATTTATGAATGTTAGTATAACGTTATTATGTTTTTGTGTTTTCTTTTTGTTAAATACCAATACACCGATGTGTGATAAGTACTGTAAACTCTGTGCTTCCCTTGCCTGTGGGAAAAAAATTCTGATACACTGTCATTCGAATGAATCATAACAGATCTGGTATGGATTTCTCGAAGCACTAGGACTATAGTCTTATCTCGAGTTAGGATGAGTAACTAGTCCTAACTTATCATAGCCATAAGTTAGGACTAGTTTTGTGAAATCCACCCTTAGCTCTTGTGTTTATTTAATAGTCTGTGACAATACAAATTACTGTTTATTTTTTGGTCTTTACAGGCATCATTGAATGTTGCTGGTGAACTAGCTTCGATGGGGGTCAGTGAACGGACTTATGTAAGTGTCTATTTTATGGACTGGCAATGAGGTAACTAGTGCAGGCTTTGTTCCCGGTGGGACTGTGAGTGACCAGAAGAGGGTGCTTTTTCCTGAGGCGGGGGAGGGGGGGAATACATGTGACACTGTCTTCTGGTCACTCACAGGCTGTGGGTGGGGGTAGGTGTCATTGACAAGCACTAGCATGACTTGTGACGAAATTATAGGGCTACCAGTCCATTTGTCTTTAATAATACCTCTGTCCAAAATATAAAAGGATTCAATTTTTCAGGGTTTGTTAATTGAACTGTTTTAATTTAACTCATGCAGCAATTCTACACTAGGTTTTAGTTTCCCTATATGCAGTTTTTTAGTGTCTGTTCACTGTAGATAGATGAGTCAGTTTTTTGTTTTATAATGAGCCTTGGCAACCTCCAGAGGGTGCTACAACCATTTAAAAATTGTGAGTATATACTGTACGTGTAGTGCCCAATCAAGAACTATAATCAGGAAAATTAAGTGCAGGGGATGTCTTGATGCACAGCAGCCACAGAGCCTGGACTTCCTGCACAACCCAATGGAAGAAAACATAAAATTTCACTTTTTGTAGAGATTGCACTGTCTATTTTTTGTATATGAAACTTTTGATATGAAAAAAGGGGGCACATCTAAAAAAAATGTTTTATAACTCTTCAATTTATGTGGAAATTATGAAGCAAAATGTCAAAAACTTGTTAATTCTTTTTATTTTTGTTTGCTTTCTTCCTGATATATAAGTTTACTATACTATTTTGTTTTTGTAGAAAATTCCGTATAAATGTGACATCAATGCCTTGCGTCCTGGGAAGAACATCACTGTTTATGGACAACCAGCCCAGAATTGTAAACGGTATGAAGGTTTCAAAGTTTTTCAAATCCTGTGACTGTATCTTAAAAACTGGCATTTTGTGCTTATTTGCACTTAAAAAAGAATGAATGTATCTGGTCCCAATTTTACGGCTCCTTACTGCCAAATTCTGCGTTTCTTGTCACCATTCACTGCTAACAGGGTTAGCACTAAATTTCTATGCTAGCTGCATCAGCAAAGAAATATATGATCGTTATTATTAAAACATTTGGCTTGGTATCAATGTGGTGTGTTGTCTTAGACATTTTAGATGTTGAGAAGTACATTTATATGCCTTTTATAATAAGGTGTTACTTGAAAGCTCTTATTCTCATCGATTTGATGAGCAAATAATGGGGGCTTTTGAGGACACTAGGTGGCAGCAGACTTACCAGATAAATCCACTGTTCTCAGAAATGTGTACATATGCTCATAACTACATAAACAATTTACCTGGTAAGTCTGCCGCCACCTATTGTTCCAAAGTCTCAACCCAGTGTTGAGTCTTGGCAAGAAGTTTCCGGTTTTGGCATAGAACACCAAACTGTTTAATTATTAGACAAAAAAAAAAAATATAAGTGGTGGATTATCCGTGTTAGTCAGGTAATTGCAGAAAGGAAAATAAAATGCAGCACTTTCATATCTTCATTTTTTATGCAGATATATTTTTTACTAGCCATGAAAGTGTTGTAATTTTTTTTCCTTTCCATTTATAAATAAACAACCTTTTTTACTGACGATCATTTCAATAAAAATGACGAGCATCTAGTAATCAGGTGAGATGGACTTTATTTAGTACAGTCATGTACAATTTTTGGAGCTTTCTCTATTACTCATTCACTTTCAATTTACACACCAGGTTCCACATCAACTTCCAGCTCGATAATAACTCTAAGACAGGGGACATTGCTCTGCATTTCAACCCTCGATTTGATAAGCCCATGGTGGTTCGTAACTCCAGAATAAAGGGGAAGTATGGTTCAGAGGAGAGAAGGGCACCCACGTTTCCATTCATGGTCAGGCGCCCTTTCAAGCTGGAATTTATTTGTCTACTTGACAAGTTTGAGGTATGCTTTACAATTACTTTTCACACTTGTTATTTTTTGTATTTTATTTACTAATTCTTGTGGTGAAGCCAGAACTTAATCACTATACTAGCCACGAACCCCATGGAGAGAAGACAAAGAAGTAAGACAGTTTTAGATGTGGGAGGAAAACCCCAGAGAACTGTTCCAGGGAAAACCCACCCAATCAGATTGGGACTAGTTATCCAGGTGCCCATGGTCGTTCGTAACTCCAGAATAAGGGGGCAGTATGGTTCAGAGGAGAGAAGGGCACCCACGTTTCCATTCATGGTCAGGTGCCCTTTCAAGCATGTATCTACGCTATTAAAAATATGCTCTTGTGTAAAATCAAGAATACCGGTACAAAGGTTGCCGAGACATTCCACTGCTGAGCATGCACAGAGCACACACACTCTGTTTAACGCTTCGTTTCACCCACAGAAAGAGGACAGATGGCACTTAATATTTTGCCAATTTGTTTCTATTGTGCAGGTGTTTATGTTTAATCCCCAATTCCAGACCTTTGTCCTTTTGTTCCAAGAAGAGACATTGAGAGGCTTCCACCATTGTTCAGTGATTGTATTTTGGCTCAATGGAGGTAAGTCAGAGTGAAACGGGATCAACCCTTGGCTCTGGATTTAGTACCTTTTGTAGGCCGGGGCACACGGCCAAGGTTTTGCAATATCAAGGTGCATGAATGTGACATTTTCTTGATAGAGAAAATAAAAATAATGGTGCAGTAAAGATAATCTTTGTTTTCTTGGCTTTGTCAACTTGAAGTTTCCTGCGCCAGCGGTACGCTCAAAGAAAAATGATACCGGCAATTCCAAGAATATCATCCCGTCAGGCTGGACGGGAAAAAAGTGAAGAATCACAGCAGCACCTGGTTAGAATATTTATTTGCCTTGAAAATGGTTTGCATAAGAAAATATTTTTCACAACTTGAACATATTTCAACAAATGATTTCAACAGTCGAGTATCAAGTGCTGCTGAGTACTAAGGTGGCTGAGTAATACTCGAGAATATAACTCAAGTTTTCTGATATCCCTGTACCGAGTCCAACAACTGAGTACCAAGTACTTTACATAAAAAATACTGCTAAGTGAGGTTTAATGTATCGAACCATTCATTTGGGATTTTTTTCGGTCTCGTTTGGGGAGGGGGGCAAGGCTTCAGAGTAAGGGGGCTCCAGCATCCCCGCCCCTGCCCCCTCCCCCCTGGTTACACCACTGGAAGTTAAATTGCAAAAAGGTTAAAATCCTTTAAACATGATGATGTTGTCATGACATCATCTCAGTTTCTGCCGACAAAAAGTCTCTGTCTGTATACTTGGCAAGTTTCAATCAAATTGGACCTGTAGTTCTGTACAATAGACATTTTAGAAATGCACCTTTATTTAGAGTTCTTAACACACCCAACAGGCATCTCAAAGTGATAATCATTTTATGACACGTATGCAGAGCTATGTTTGAATTATGAGACTCGGTGCAAACACCAGAGCAAACCCCTTCTCTTAACGATAAGTGCACTGGGTATTTTTCTGTGCATTACTCAACAAACAGGACCTACAGCTTAATGTCCCAATGAAAAAGCGATGGTGAAGTGTCTTGCTCAAAGCTCAAGGACACAAGTGCCATAACCAGGACCCCAGACCCACACTCTGATAATACCAGAACTTTAGTCTGGTGCACTAAGACTGCTCAGCCACAGCACTCCTCATCATGACATCAGTCAGAGATTGTTGAATGTTAGATGGTAGCAGACATACCAGGTAATGTTCACAAAGTTACAGGCATGGGCATATTTCAAGGAACAATGGATTTACTTAGTACATGTAAGTCTGCTGCCACCTAGCATCCCCGTAAGTCTCCCATTATCGATGACAGCTTTACTATGACAGGGTTATCCCCAAGTTTTTTCAAAACTGGGGCGGGGGTCGAAGATGCTCCATTTGAAATTTTGAGTGTGCAGCACGAACCCTTTAAGAGCTTAGGGTTTGGGGCCCGCTCAAGGACCCGAGAAAAGTTTGAATTGTAGATGATCTCTAGACTGTATTGGTTGTTTGTTTTGGCCAAGTTTAATTAAGATAAGCTTTTGAAGTCGCCCAGGAAAAACAGCTAAAAATCTATGGGATTTTTGGGAGAACGTTGAAAAAACATAAATAAATAAATGCAGAAACAAAAGCTTTTTCCTGATGGTGTGTCGTGGCCAAGCAGATAAGAACACCGGACTCTGGTGTTTCTGATCAGCAGAGTGTGGGTTTGAGTCCCGGTCGTGACACTAAGCAAGAAGCTTAACCATTATTGCTGCATCCTTTGGATGGGACATAAAGCTGTAGGTCCTGTGTGCTGTGTAATGCACGTAAAAGAACCCAGTGCTTTTAATCACAAAGAGAAGGGGTTCGCCCCGGTGGTCCTGGTTTGATCGGCTGCAGATTGCACCACAGCACCTTGTAGACCGGTACATGGTGCTATGTAAAGGAACAGGTATCACTCTTAAAAACGGAACTCCACATACCTTGCAGGAAAAAAACAGTGCTTTTAGACGCCCATCGGGTGTGACAAAGCGCTTTATAAGAACTGCGTATTGTTATTATTATTATTATTATGAATGCGGAAAAGACAACTACCTAACCCTTTTGATTTTTGTGCTGCACAACCTGATAATTATTCCATTTACTCATTGTATAGGTTCGTGTGGATAACCAGTACTTCATCTCCTATGCACATCGTATCCATGATCTTACTTCCGTCAAGGTTTTTGTAATTGCTGGTGATGTGGAAATCTCATCTGTTCTTGGCTGTTCTTAATACAAGGTTGGTTATACAAAAAAAACAAAATCAGACTCACATCTATACACATTTTACAACAACAGCAGCATGGCCGCTACGCGCGCGCAACACAACAATAGCGTGCCAGCGCGCAAATGAACCAATTGGCATGGACGGTTAACAGTGCATGTGTGTCGACACGCACGTGCAGCGCCCATAGCTGCGGTGGTGTAAACGCCCATGAACGAGCTGCACGGATTACTCTTTAAACCCTATGCATGTGACATCATTTAAGTTGGGCGCCCTCGGCTAAAGGTCAAACAAATGTTAGTCATGTTTTAAATAAGCCCAAGTTAATCTCCAGGACCTAGTTCACAAGTATAATCATTCTAGAAATTTATGTTCTAGATCAAAGACCCTCATCACTTCCATGTTCCAACACCATTACAAAATCTTGCAGAGCCTGCTCCTTCCAACTGTGGAATGGCACCCCCGAGTCAGTTGGGTCATTCCATGAAGGTGGAACACTAGGGACACTGTTACATTAGTACCACCTACATGTATGAAGCTTGTTCATACTTCAACTTCACTAGTCTACTTGGTCAATCTTGCTTTACATAGTATAAATAACGCCAAACAGGAAACATAGAATCATTTTACTGGATTACTTTGGTATAAAATCAACAGGATACAGTGCCTGCATCGATGTACATCGTGACATATTTGCCCCTGATTTTCTCAGCCATGTGTACGTTAGAAGCCATGAAGGAAGTTTGGCATTAAGTTTCTGTTGAACATTTTAAATTTGTTTATTACTTTCATAATATTGAAAAATATGTGTTACAAGCATGGTGTCCCGGTTACATCATTACCTTGAACTTTTAAGAATATTAGCAAAAATATCAGGTAAGATGGTGTGGGAAGGATTTGAAACCTTTGAAACACTTTCAACACCCAAATAAAAGGTTATGATTAATAAACATAAATTAGAATCAACATTTTTTCAACAAAAGTTATAATATTGAAAAATGTCACAAATTGTGTCCCACCTTCATGGAATGACCCAGTTAACCTATTTAAAAAATTTCCTAAAAATTAATCTGTTCACCGTTAATCAAGAATTGTTAGTTTGTTGGTATTTAAATTTGAACTACATGCTTTTATTCCGGTCTCTTTCTGTACATGTATTCCTTTAAAGTGCATAGGGACTTTGCAGTGATATGCACTGTACAAAGTCGGTTTATTATTATTATTTACTCATCGGCCCATCCTGTACACTGTGTGTACATAGATTTTCCATCGTTTTATATCGTTTTACCTTAAGATGGTGACGTGATGATGTCAAAGCATAAGGTCTATGGTCCTTCAGAAGAATTTGGTTTTTTTTACTTGCAACACAAACATTAGTCAATAAATAATTAATTTACCTGCAGTAACCATACAAGCAATTAAACAGAACACAATCAAATGAACATGTCACATCGCAACAAGTAGACAAATCCGTTATGGGACAACAAGTTGCAAGTAAGTCGTTAATGATAGTTTGCACTCATAGCAGTTCTCAAATATCCATTTCCACTAGAACAAAATAAGGACGCAGCCTTCAGGAAGCTTATCATGTGTCACCTGAGGCAGAAAACTGGCTGAAACATCTCATGCGGAATGACTAAATCCAGAAGATATTGAATTGTTGGTGCTTCTTTTAAAGAATGTCATGAAATGGCTTATTGATAATCTCCTCCTTCAGTGAGGCTAAAGCTGTCTTCGTCGAGAGATGAAAGGTAGGGGTACTGTTAATGGAATAGACTCGGTGGATAATGTTTGGGGTTTAGGGGACCAGTTTCGAAGAAAAACATTAAAACTTTGTCATAAATCGTTGGCTACTGAGTTTTTCTTTATATCGAGAAAGTTACTCTCTGAAAGTTTGAGATTGTAATCCACTGTAATCGATTGAAACTAGGGAATAGGCATCTGCAGGTATCCCTAGTTTCAATCGATTAGAGTGAATTTTAATCTAAAACTTCAAGAGAGTAATGCTGACTTTTTGCTTTTTAGTGTTATTTTATTTGTTATCTGAGACATAACATTACTGAGTAAAAATTTAAGGATAACATTCAATTCAAGGAATAGTGAACATACACTCTTTGTAAAAAAATATGTATAATAAAATACACCCATTAATGTCGATATAGATAGTAGGCTGACTCGGACAAAAACTATACTAACTAAAAACTAAACTATAAGTCAAAGCAAAACAATGACTGTGATTAAAATAAGTTGGTTATAAGCTAAAACTTGAATTGGTGTAGGAATACTGGAGGGGCTATGGCAGGTGCCGAGATCCCATCGAGTGTATTATATCTAGTTTACTATAAAAGTATTAGCTATTGTATATTGCTGATAGATTCCACCTCATCTATGACCTTTTTCACACACGCTTTACAAACACATTTCTATCTTTTTTTACCGATAAAAAAATACTCATTAACAAATAATGTACTTCAATAAAAAGTATGTTTATTGTTCTGATATTTGTAGAATGACCATTAACTGAAATCGTGTTTTATATTGTTTCATATGTATATAGGGCAATACTTGATTTGAAATCAAGTAATGCGATTGCTGTGCTCAGTGTGCCAAAATATTGCTGCGATTGGGTCTTAAGTTGTATTATTATGCCTTTATGTTTTATTATGCTTGGTGTGCGTTTTATGTATTTTTTTTTAACCTTGTAAAGGTACTCCAAATGACTTCGCCAATGCCCTTTATAAGATAACGAAATTTTAAAATAAATCCATTTAAAACAACTCTAAAAAAAACAATGAAATCAAAGTTCTCGTTAGTTCGTGATTTCCTGGTCAGTTGTCGTTTTGTGTCAAATATTTGTAGAGGTGGCCTTATCCATAAAAAGGAAACCATTGTTTAAAAGCTACGTTATATTAGTCTACAAAACGTCAACAATTTAGAAAAGGGATCATATATGTATTTTTGTATACAAAATCGTCGTCAATAACAGTGATTTTAATCAAGAATCAGATTATAATGGCTAATCGATTTAAGTGGTTTAGGGAAGATCTTTTCCAATATAATGTATCAAGTTATTAAATCAATAAAATGCCAACAAAAGCCAAGCTTGCTCGTCTCCCTGTCAAAATCTTTTCAAAAATACTCGGTGAAAATACTCGTTGACAAATTGACATGAACTGTGCCCAAAATCTGACTAACAGCTCAACAAATGCATTTTGAACAAGTTGATGTTGAGGCATCGTTAATTTGTGTTTGAACTGTCTTTGTATACCCGTCGTTAAATTCCCCGTAAAAATGTGCACATAAATGATTACATGATTATCATTGTATTGACCTTAGTATTAGGGTGATATAGGTATCAAATAATTTGTTCCGCCGTAAAAAAAAAAATGATAAGCCAGAATAAAAGTGAGACCTCACCAATGAGATATTTTAATACCAGTAACAAACCTGTAGGGATTTGGCTTCGTCTGCAAAAAACGTCGGACAATACAACAACCGGTTTTTATTGTTTGCAAAAACATCATTGAACTCTTGACAGTTTGGCCGTATTTAAAACAAGAGAATGTGATCAAATTAAATTTACTATACAAAAAAACAATGACAAAATAATCGAATTAATGACCCCCTTTGATGGGGGACACAAATTGAAACTATTTTATACTTTTTCATCAAACTGTATTCAGCTTAATTAAACGTGAACTAATTGTCCTAGTAATAATGTTGTGGACTTTCTGCTATATCTCCAGAGACTGAGAGCAAGGACCTCGACCTTGCTATGCCAGATATGATTCAAAGTGGTAAACAACCCACAGATACAGGATACAGTTTGCCGAACAGTTCGAATCTAGAATTATTTCAGACGGTTGGGATTCCCCTTTGGGTTGTTATGGCAGCCTTGTGAGCTTAAAGGGCCCATGAAATGTAATGGTTTTAAATGCAATCCTTGAATCCTTGGAAAGGCACCTTTGTGTCCCACTTAACATTTTTCTGTGGTATTTTTGTGCCTTTTTAGTTTTTTTATGCTAATACGAATTAACATATTCATGAGCAAAAGTGTGATGTCATATCAGGCAGAGACCTCAATGTTGCACAAAAAGTTGACAGAATTCAGGATATTTCACAGTCGTAAAGTTTCTTTTCTTTAGCGATTCGTCGCTGTTTGAGTTCATGGCAATAAACCAACTATAAGACTTCTCACAAATAACGTTAAGCAAATTTTGGGGTTCACAGTTTCATGTAAACTTCACGGAAACAGCGCCCTCATTTGTTCGGAAAAAGCACGGAATGTTTTAAATGTCTCACTTTTCAATAAAATTAACCAAAAAGGATAACAACTGGTTTTCATACATTTAAGGGGATTAGAAAGTAGCACAAAATACGTTCCTTAGAAATATTCACTTCAGCTGGGTCCTTTAAAGGAAGTTGAGTTAACTCGATACAGCCGGACTATTTGCGTCACACTGTAAAGGTTGGAACATATATTGCACTTGGGCTTGTTGACGACGTCACAAATTTTCCCGTGCCCATCCCTGCTGTATCCTGTGAAGCCAGGGTATATCACATCGGTGTACCATGCATGACTTATAGGCATAGTATTACCATAACGAGTACTTGGTGTTAATGGCCGCCAAAAACATGAAGTCCTTTTGTGTCAAATAACTTTGAAATGAGTGAAATGTCGGCTTCAAAACCACCACCGCAACCATTTTCCCCTACCGAGGAACTAGATGAACCACTTAAGGAGTTAAAAGATGAGCTACAGTGTCCTTTGTGTTTGGACTTCTACAGAGACCCCGTGGTTCTTCCATGTCAGCATAGCTTCTGTCGAGAATGTGTCGCAGGGTTGGTAAGGCCACATGCTCAGCATGGCAGCCATGGGGAGCTGGAGTGCCCTCTCTGCCGGAAGAAGGTACACTTGGACGGTACTGGGGATGTCGAGTGTCTACCGCGGAATTTCCATCTCGGAGAAATCGTCGGGAAGTTCCAGGCGGTGGAGACGCGTTTGGACGTGATACACATCGAACAGCTTGCGAAACAAAAGCTGCAAAAACACATATCTGAACAAGAACAGCAACAAACTCACGCCCTGCGTCACCAGCAACAACCTGAGGAACCGACACAGAAGAATGGACAAAAGGAGAACCAGCATCAAGAGGAACTGGTAACGGAACAGGTACAACAACATTTAGAGCATCTGCAGCTACGCCAGCAGCGTTTTCAGAACCAGGTGGATGGGCTGCACTCAAGTAATAAACATAAACCGATTAGGCCTAACTGTGCCCAACCAGCAAACGTTAGTGAACACCAAGGACAGCAGCATCGTCGGCAAGCAGGACTTGGGCAGCAGCGGTTACCATCGGAAGTGAGTCGGCATGGTGAACTCGTCCAAACACTGCAAGAACACCTTCACGACAGTTTTCGTCAAAAACGTGAAAAGCGGCACAACCAGCAACGAGTGCTGTATCAACAACTAGGGCAACAACGTGAAGAGCAGCAACCTAACCTTCAGAAGCTACACCAGCAGCTACACCAGCAACGTCAACAGCAGCATAATCAACAGCAAAAGCTGCATCAACAATTAGGACAACAACATAAACAGCAGCAACGTAACCTTCAGAAGCTACAACAGCAGTTACATCAACAACGTCAACAGCAACAGAATCAACAGCAAAAGCTGCATCAACAATTAGGGAAACAGCGCGAAGAGCTGCAACGTACCTTTCAGAAGCAACATCAACAGCAACAGAATCAACAGCAAATGCTTCAGAAAAAAATGCAACATCAACAGCATCAAGTGCAAATGCAGCTGCAGCAGCAACAACAGCAACTTCAACAGCGCCTTCAACGGCAAATGCAACAACAGCGTCAGCAACACCAACAGCAACAAGGCCAGCGTCGACTGCAGGTGTCGCAAATTGAATACTGTTAAGAACAAAGCCAACAGACACTGTGCATGCAACTGCAGCAACTTACCAAATTAATGGAATTGCAGTTACGGTATACTCACCTATTGTCTGTAAGTGGACGAAAGGGCATAACATTGAACAACCGCAATTTGAAACTTTGTTTTGTTTAATTAAGCATGAATAGTTTAAACTATAATTATTGTAACCCCTATTTCTCTTTTCGGGGAAGTTTGCGATGCAATGCAGTAACATATATTATTTCAGGTTTCTTACTATAATAAAACATAAATCACATGCAATGAAGATATATAGGGGCCCTACATGTCCTCATATTTTAAGCCTAATATTTGTTTCTCTCCAAACGGAGAAACTTTAGCGGGGTTCCTATTTTTTGTACTTAGCCGACTAGCAGAGCGTGGGGTTTTTTGTCCTTAAAAAAACCGGGGGAAATTTCTACTATGGGCAACTGCAGCCACACCTGACTTAAAAAGTTTTTTTGTTCTGTGAAGATGACAGTCATGTTAAGACATTTCCTAATTCGCATTTTATATTAATCTTCTTTAAAAGACATTTTTAAAACAAAAAGACCCTAGCGCTCTCTGTCATTCAGTTATAAATGTGTAACTTTATTTCTCATCACTCGTGACTCGCCCACTCAAGCCTGGAAGTGATGACGTCAGATTTTCGGGCTATCACTATTTCCGTGAACTATTAAGCAAACTGAAAGTCTTCGTCTTCTTTCGGCTGGTGAGCAAAACACGCTGCATGCTGACACGATTGAGGAGAAGACACGGTGGGCGGAGGGAGGGGGATATTTGGGCGGACGCGGGTGCGAGTCGGACGGCGGCAGAAGGGGATCGATACATTATGTTAACGTTATAATTTTTTTATGGCCACAAAATATTATGTCCACACGAGGCATGATCTTAAGACCGTCTATTGATTTGTAAAACATTACAACCACTTATGTACAGTGGCGTGACTAATGGTGGGGTTCACGGGCACGTGCCCCCCCCCCCACACACACACACACACACAATTGCTGAACAAGCCACCCCACCCCCATTTTAAATCTGGACTTTTTAGATTAAAAATTACCAAATAAAAATGTTACATCTACATGATTTTAAAAGTAATTTCAATGTTTGAAAATCTTGTTTTATTGAAACTTAGTTTTCTTTACCTCCACGTCATACCAATTAGAGCACTGAAAAGGGGTTCGTTTAGGGAAAAATGTAAATGGAAACTGCAGTTTTAATTGCCAGAAGTGCCCCCCTAGAAAAAATGGTTCACCCCTTGTTTTTGTGCCCCCCTAAAATAAATAAATAAATAAATAAATAAATGAATAAAAAAATAATAATAGAATAAAACAATTATACAAGTCCTATCAGGGTTTTTAAGAAGAGTCCGGACGTGACAGTTTGCCTCACAGTGAAGTTACCAGTTTATTGAAGAGCATCGTCTGTAAATAGTCATGTTTTAATAATGCCTTGAACAATAAAGGAATATCCACTGAGTTTGTGTTGACACCAAAACAAGTAGACCTATGATGTAAGTGTGTCTGTAGTTGTCAAAGAATTCTCAAAATACATTATGATTTTTTTACATACAAAAAAACAGAATTCCATGGCATTATCCGGTTGGCAAGATAGGCTACTACTACTGACTTATTGGGACGTTTTACGTTATCATAAATTTAAGTTTTGCAAACGTAGTAATAATAATCACGGCAGAAAATAATTTGAAGAAGAAGGGGGAAAATGACGAGAGAAAAAAAACGAAAAATGAGACCAATCTCTCTAAAAGGTTATGTTTTCTTTCGTTGAGCTGTGTGCAAATAAATAATGAGCCTGCAGGAAGTTATGTCTCCACGGTGGTTCTTCAATTATTATTGACATCACGGGTATTATCAAGCCAGGAAACACAAATCTACAGAGGGAAGATTGAATATATGAAACATTCATAGTTGATTAATCAGTGAATACAGTGGGAATTTCTTTTTACAACATTTTGCAATCAGCTCTACAACTTTTATGGAAATTTTCCTTTTACATTTGAAAAAAAAAATAGATTATGAGAAATGTAAATATTTTTGAAAACTTAAATCTGTCAAATAGGAGGAAAACACAATTTTCTTGTCATTGCCTATAGTATTAGTTCCTGCTTCTATTTCAATCCGTAAACTTTATCACTCTGAATAGGCTGTATTTTTGACAGCAAGAGGGCGCAATACTAATTCCATTTTGAAAGTACAAAAATATTTCAAAGCATAAAAATACAAATTTTCCATGCAAATATCTTAAGCTGATTATATACTGTCAGTAAAATACTCAAAAGTTGTACATTAACTGCTTTATTAGTCTGATTGCATTTGGTTTACCATACTGGTTCCATGGTTTGACCCCCAATCTACCCCAAAGGGTGCCCCCTTGCAGTAAAAATAAGTCCTATATTACATATTTAGTTTTTGACGATTTTGCGTCATAACAAATAATTATTGTAACACAAGGTGGCGCACTTTGTCATTATTGCTTCAATTGTGAGAAGAATCTACCATTTTGTGTATAGGGGTTCCTAAGGTTTAAGACACATCTTTTTCACAATGTATCTAATTATTAAACTGAGAAATGAAAATAATTAACAAAGTTTGCTGAGAGCAAAACTTATTATTGTGTATTAACCGACTACTTGATTTTTTTCCCCAAAGTCTTCAGCTGTTATCGTCTTTTTCCCTGGTTGCTCACCTTTGCTGATAATGGTTTGCTCTTAAACGCAAATGCACTATGTCGTCTGCTTTTTTATGCACAATTTGGTCGAAAAGCACGACATGGTACTTGCTGCGGTCCAAACAAGTAAGTAAAAATTCATTTATTCGTATTCCATTCTAAAATAACTTTTCAGAAAGACTCCACTGGTATTCACTGATTCGCATGTGCATGGACTGTCGGTCTTAAAATGAAATTCTACAAGTACAACCTATTATTCAAAGATAGTAAGAAAAGGCGATTTCGTTTAGCACAGTATAGTGTCTGACTAGTGTCAGTGGGATTGGCACTCTGGTATTATAATGGGAAACATGTCTGATGTTTGCGTTTTGAAGAGTAGAAAAATGCCTATCCGGCCTAATTTTAAGGGAAGTCGTGCGTGGCAGATCTGAGTTAAATAGCTATGGATAAATTAACTGTTTTAATGTTAACACAAAGATGGCTGGTGTTAGACTAGTTGCAGTAATCAAACTGGGATATAATTTTTTTTTGCACCTTAACAATTTGACAATTAGCAAATTCTATTTAATGCAAAATGACGTCTCGTTCAACTTGATTCCAGAAAGCTCACTGGTTATTAAAGCACTACAAATAGCCTCCAGACATTGTCAGAGAATTATCAAAGCCTAGGAAAAAGTATAAGAAGGCCCTACAAATCTGACAAATCATCGTTTAATTAGGCCTACTTATTTCAATTACAGCAATTTAAATAAGGCCTATTGTAATTAAAAACCTACACAAAATCTGCATTGGTAGTATTCACTGAAACGTGACAACGAATTTGATTAAATTTCACAGGTTGGTTGTATGGACTCCCGAGTGTTTAGAAAACTAGAGAATGGAATAAATTTGCTCTTCCTAAAAACTGTCATGTGCGATCCCTTTATTTGTTAGATGCAATCCTTATCATGCAAAGCCACTTTTTTATTTAATGTGAGAATGATTATCTATGCAATGTACAAAGCAGCAAAAAGAATGCATGGTGTGGAATGGAAAGAATTTATGATTAATCCTGATCAGAACACTGCAATGTTTGTCAGTATGTTTGCAAAAAAGGTACATTATCTAAACTTTTTGTTTAATGTCAGATTGCCTTTAGGCTGGAATGTTTGGAATGAATTTATCCCAAGAGACTCGTATATTGATGCAGTCGGTTAATCACTTTCAAACTACCAGTGTTGGGCTACTACAGTGTATAATTGACATGTGAAGAAACAGACAAAAATTTGCTTGTTGCAAATCCAATATTATCACAATACCCACAGTCTGCAAGTCATGTGTAAAAAATAATGTTCTTTACAATTTCAAACTGAACCAATTAAAAGAGGAATTCAGAGTACTGTCATACCTCAGACAATTTATTGGGATTGATGCTTAAGATAAGGGTAATAAATAATCCAGATTTTGTGGAATTTAAAAATGGGTAAAAAATTTAATGAAAAAAAATATATACATGTAGTATGAACAATTGCTAACATTGAGTCCCATCATTGAAGGTTTTGCTTTAAATTCTGGATTAATTCCCAGGCCTGATTGCTTCGTTCTTGAATGGGCAAAGGCACAAAGGCTTTTTCTTCTTGATAAAGGGAACCTCTATGAGGAAATTGTACATTTCTATCGGAACATTGGAAGGGCACTGAGGCAATCACCAAAGGCAACGGAGGCAATAGCCTCTGTGGCCTCAGTGAAGTATCAGGCCTGAATTCCATACAGACTCCTCCTGTATTAGCCTACTAGTACTAACCAGGATATTAAAACTAACTACGTCACAGTCATACACTTTGTCTAGATATTCATCAGCCATAAAGACCGTGATATTTGCGCAATGTTTGTAGTGCCTGATTCTGATTGCTTTTGCCGTTGCCTGGAAATATATTTGTCAAGAGTTACATGTCCACAGAGCAGTGATTTTGAAAAAAAAGCTTTCAGTACTGCAGAGTTGATGATAGCACCATTGATTTGTACACGTAGGCCGATGTGAGTTAGAATGGTGCTCTGCTTATCTGGATCAAATCTGTTTGAGAGAACTTTGTACACTGATGAGGTATGCATAATGGGTGTCCGGGAGTTCACCCAAATAGTCCCAGCTATACTATATTGCATCAGGTTTGATAAGCTAAAAAGTAGAATTCAGGACATGTAGCTGAGACAACATCCTGTTATATTTGTATGCAAGTTATGAATGCAGACCATGGACATGTAAGTTTATATACTTAGTGAGTGTCTGCTAAGTGAATGATTTAAACTGTTAACACACGAAATGAGCAACTGATTAATTTAAAATTTAAGTAAACTCTGTCACCAACCTGGAAAGATAATTTTTATTTCTCCCTTTACTTTGAGAATTGATAGCAATATTGCAAACGATTGCACAAGTAGTACCTGAATTGTGGACATTTTTAGTTTTTCTTAATAATAATATGTTTTATTCTTCAGATAGCTTACCAGTCTTGACTACTGTTTTCTGAGTTGTGCTCATCACAATCCATTGTGCATCACTGCGCCGAACTGAGTATTGGTTAAATGCGCCATTATCCAACAATGCATTGTTCACTCATTATTCTGGATAAGTAAGTTGGCCATACATCATCATGGAACTGGTAAGTGTCGTTATATATCCTTTTTATTGTTTAACCTGCCTAAAATACAAATTTAAGTGTCTGGCTAACGTATGACTGCACTCTTCTAATCAAAGATGTAGGCCTAATAGATGTATAATAAAACATGATGTACCTTAGCAGCTCAATGAAATTTAACATATTTCTGTAATTTTAACCCTTAGTGTGTAAAACCCATCATACACAAGGACCTCCTACCTAATGATGACATTATTCCCCAGTGAAATTGGAATCAACTGATAAATTAATTGCATAATGACAAGTAATTTGTGTGCATACATGTACTGTGTCAGTTGATCCAATTAAAAAGTTGGATCCCCTCAGTTCAACTGAACATTGTGGTCATATGCATGGATTCTTCTGATAGTTACTTGGTGGACAACTGTTTCAACCCTCAATTATCCTATTTTTGAATTTTGATAAAACAAAAAAATAAAAATATCAGGTAGCTGTGAAAAACACAGGAATTCAGAATGTGCAAAACTTTTTAAAAACAGTTTTGGATTGTAAAAAAAAAAGAAAAAAAAAGAAAAGAAAGATTGCTACTGGTATCAAGTTTATTAAGATTTCATTCTTATTAAATTATTATTATTTTATCTATCATGCATCACACCTTTAAGCAGATTTAACAGATTTCTGCTACTAAGTAATAAGCAGGGAATCTATCCAAACACCAGCCTGATACTTTGTTTTTTCAATAGTAAAGGGCACCCTCTATGAGGGAAACTTAAATTTCTACTGGAACATTTCAAGGGGCACAAAGACAATTATTGACCGCGGTTCAATTTCATCGAGCTGCTTAAGCACAAAAAGTAGTTAAACACAACAAAATTATGCTAACCATAATAAGATTACCAGCCAAAATACTGTATCACATGTACATGTACTATCTGCGACTGGTATCCTGCTAATTTATGCTTAGCAGCAAATACTTTTTTAAAAGCAATATTTTCTGCTTAAACAGCTGTATGGAATTGGTCCATGGAGGTGATTGCCTCTGTTGCCTCAGTGAAGTGTCAGGCCTGCAAACAGTAGGCTACAGTGAACTATTTTTGCTCATGGTAACCTTTTTCGGATGTAAGCAGATTGTTTAATGATTAGTATTTTTTTTTTATATTTAGCAGATAACTTAATTTTGTTGGGCCTTGCAATTAGACCAAAAAGCCCTTCTGAAATTTATTACTTGGAAATAATCTCACAATAATTTGATTGTGGAATTTATTGTTTGTTTTCCTTTGTATGTGTTTTGTACTCATAAATTTTAAATGGTCTTTTTGAGGGAAAAACTAATCCAAACAAAAAAAGTGACCCTCTTTTCATAGATTTTTAGTTATGCTTCATTATATTTCAATAATACTGATGATCACGTCTTGTACAATGTATTACTATTAGGCCTACATGTGCATGCAGATTGTCATTCTGTGTAATTAGAAATGGAACCACACCTAGAGTCCAGAGTTCAACAATCAGCTTTGTGTACAATTCTCTACACCCACTTTTTTATGGTTTGTCTGTTGTTTAGTGTGCATTAATTTTCCTTCATGCATAGTGCATGCATTTTCCAAATAAGTTCAAGAAAAATCTTGAAAATTAAATTAATGTAATTCTGGATCGTCTCATTATCAGATATAAAAAGGGCCAAATAAGAATTTCACAGAAGATCAACTAAATACATTTCAAAACTGAATGCAAAATAGAAAGAAAAATGCAAAACACTTGAACAATCACTTGTGTACTTTTCCCCTATGGCTCTAGTGGTTTATTAATTTAACAACAATATTGACCAGACTTAAATGGAAGAAAGGCCTTATTTTGGACAGTTAACCTTTAAAAAAACACTTCACACTTGAAATGCGATCCAAATTTAAATCAACAATGTCCCTGGTAAATTTGACTCATTTGTCCAAAAGCACAAAGTCATTACCACATGCAAGGCTCACTTTCTCTGACTCCCTTTATTAAGTTAAGAATCAGGCGTCTCAAATTACACCAAGCTGGGAAAGATTTGTCCTCGATTTCACACCAGTCAGCAATTCACATTTCAACCTTTGGTTATTTTGCACCGACAAATTCTGTAGGTAATGAAATTCAGCCTGTAATTGATTCTGAACATGCATGTACATGGATCCAGGATCTCCCTAATTATTATAAACTCAATCATTTTCCAAGTAGATGTGTGAATGCCACCAATGTAGGATTAGGGTGTCTGTGTTTTGCATAGCAACAAAATGCTTGAGTGAACATTAGTAACAGTTTTTTTGAAATGCCGGGCTTGAAATGCCCACAAGCTGAATCCAGTAATTTAAATACCTTTTTCCAGCAACCTGCAACAGAAATAATCTGGATGGCTTGTGTTTTTCTCGATACACACTCACAGACTTACTCATTCATCTTTTAGATTTTCCAGTTCTAGGCCTCCTTAAAGTTAATCAAAGTAATGGTCTTGTAAAAATATTCTCAATTCTGTCAACATTTCAAGCTATAAAACTTAATTTGAAGGTTTTTGTCACTTCTTTGTGCAAGCTGTGAAAAATTGGATGTTACATTGTGGTTATTTTTTTGTTTTGTGGCTGTTATGAAGGCCTTTCTTAATGATTGGGATTAAACTTATGATGAATATTTGAACGGAAATTAAAAAGTATGTACACATGTACCTAAGTTATAATTTCACACCAGTTTGTGCAGTATTTTCAACTTTTATTTCATTTACACAGTAAGCACGTAAATTTTATACACTGCCTCTAAGACACCGTAAAAGAGTCAAATAGAGTCAAAGAGTCATAAAAGTCAAATACTAAACATAACAATGAGACAGGTTAGTTAAGATCTTGTTTAACTTAAAGGTGCACACACAATAAAACCTGAAGTTGAAGTATTGTTGATACTACATACACAAACCTTTGGGTACATTAAAATGTTGACTTTTTCCCCAAACTGGGGGCCTACTGGGCATGTGTGTAGACTACGGCTATTTAATAGTTAAACACTTTTTGAAAAAATAGTCTCTCCTGGGCAAACCAATTCAGGGTACATTCAGAGTACATTTTCATAAAACTTAAAAAAACATTTGATACTAACCCCCTCCCCCTAGCATTTTAGCGTATGGCTTTTACGCTTGTGAACATGTAGAAAATGTTAATCCAATTCTTAGCTAACTGCTGAGATTTAAAATTCATGTATTGACTCATTTCATGAAGCACAGTGCATTTATACGCACATAGTTATTGTTTGTAGCCATTTTAGGAGTCAAAACGCTCACAAAGGAATTGACTCCCAAAATGGCGGCAAAGGTCTAGTAATTTTTTTTTATATCAAGCAATGGGCTACTTGTTTTCTTTCTGATACTCACCATTTTCGTCTCTTGATTATAATAATTTCATTTTAAACAGATTTGAGAAAGATTTTGTTTTTTAAAAGAATGTTCAAAGTGCTATCACACAGCCATTATGATCCTGTAATATTTTTTTGGTAGTTTATGAGGCGTAACAAACCTTGTTTAGCAAGTTGTCTGTTAACAACTCATTGTGTGTGGTGAATCAGCTGTACAATGTTCAAATAATATCACTTAATGTATTATGGAAAATCTGTACTGTGAAACCATGAGTGAGCTCTGTCAATTATTTTTAAACACTTTCTAAAATATAAGCCCACTGAGAAATTAAAACATTTTCATTCATATCGCAAACCTCTAAAAAGTGGATCAAATTTATCATGATCATTTGTGATGATCCCAGGTTACTACAGATTTCTCATCCTGCAACCCCATGAAAACATTCTACATTGGCGACTGATTTTCATTTCAAGTCCCTAATGTAGAATTTAAGCAGTTGAGTTATTCGCACACAAATTATTTGCCTCAGTGGTAAATTATGCAAAGCTGAAACCCTGCAAGTTTGTATGAAACACACAAGGGAGTATGATTTGACATTTTTGTGTTAAAGGGTGTGCACAACTCTTGTAAGATTGAACAAGTAAATGTTTACAGATTTGCACATAACTTACATGGTGTAAAGATGGTCATGTTGAAAAACTTCTCTTGAAATAGTGTTCCCTAAAATGATATAGTTTTTGAGAAATGAGTAAAACAGTTTGTTTTGTTCTAAAACATTGAAAACTTGTATGTTTATTTTTCACTATTTTCTTGTGACTCCAATGACTGATTGAGCTCAAATTTTCACAGGTTTGTTATTTCATGCATATGTTGGGTCACATAAAGTGTGGATACTGGTATTTGACAATTAACAATGTGGTACATGGGCTCATAAAACAGACTGTTGTAAAACTGATTATTTTCCTCAGAGATGATGTGTCAAAATTTTGAATTTAAATTGCTTTACTTTTGACAGGGTACCCCGATATGGTTCGACTCTGGCGGAGAGTACCCATTACCAGGACGAGTTACAGAGACCTATGGAGGGGAGGCCAGTGGTGTCCAAGTACAATGTGTCATGGATGGAAAGGTATGATACTAGAGCCTACAAACAAATAATCATCATAGTGAGGCTTGTAGGAAAAAAGTCTGGCACCTTTAAGCTTATTTGAAATAAATGCTAATGTTTCATGACATTGACAAGTCTTGGTGTCAGAGGAAAATGGGCATATTCAATGGTGCTAAATAAAAAATGGAAGTGTTAAATATACAATACAACGTCTTACTCATAACAAATACTGTACAAATGTTTTAATATTGCATGAAAACAATAAACTGAAAATGATGTGCAAAAAGAGCAAAATACTTTTTTGGCAAACATCTGCTCAATGGATGAAGGCCTATACATCATTTTCCAGATTTGTATAATGATATGTAACAGCAGTCTGTTGTATTGTTGTTTATGTTGATTACATGCAAGATACGACGGAAAAGAACACATGGTCGATGGCCATTTCAGATATCATTATTTAGCTTAATTGGGTTACTTAGTTCAAGATCTGTACATTTAAATTGTTATTCAAAATAAGATTAGAAAACTAAAACCAGTTGCCGGCGGGAATCTTCCATTATTTTCTCGGAATTGCCAGGATATTTTTTCTTTGAAAGTACTGCTGGCAGAAAGAAACCTTGATTTGACAAAGCTGAGAGAACAAAGAATTTCGTTATAGCACCAGGATTTTTGTTTTCTCTATCGAGAAAATGTCAATTTCACGAACCGTGATTTGCAAAACCTCGGCCGTGAGCTACAGCCGAGGATTGGTCCTAAATCTGGAACCAAGGCTGGATAATCGGTTCACTCTGACTTACTCTATTGAGCTAAAATGCAATGAATAAACAAAGGTGGAAGTCTCTTGTTGTCTCATAATCCTCTTCTTGGAACAAAGGTCTGGAATCAAGAATTTCACAATAACCCCCGCATAATGGGCAAAAATCTGCAAAAAATTCAACACCATCTGTCTTCTTTGTGGGGTAAAACGAAGCATTGTCGATGAGTGCATACTCCAAAACAAAATGTTCTGGGGACCTTTGTTTGGGTATACCGATTTTACACGACGTCAAATTTAAACGACCTCCGTTTGCTGGCTGAGACAGTATTTCCATATACAGGTCGTCTGGCGTAATCAGGTTAATCGATGGATGAAGAGTCTAAGTAGAAGAATCATGGAAAATAATTAGGCAAAAATCGGTTTGTTCTTTGATGGGATTTTAAACAAAATTTTCCACCTCTTAAAACATTATTTTTAATTAGGCTTATTTACTAGTACATAGACATGCCTGATACTGCACAGAGGCAATGAGGCAATTGCCTCCATGCCCGAGGTCATTGGTTTGGTGCCCCATGAAATATTCCAATAGAGGCGCCCTTCAACAAGGAAAAATTGCCTCAGACTTGCATAGCTGGGGGATTGCAAAATGATGTTGTGTTTGAAGATGGGCAATTCTCCATGGGAGAGGGAAAAATGTCAAAAATAAATATTCACATATTAAACCTTTTTTGTACTTTTTCCTGACCTTAATTAAATGGGGGATTCAGTTCAAAAAACAAATTGAAAAAAAATACATATTTCTGGTAAAAACAGTGGTTTTTGTAATATATGACTAAAAACGCTCAGATTTGGTAAAAAAATTAAATTTTGTGTATGTATTATGTTCTTAATTACAGGGAAAGGTTTTGATCTATTTTATAATGTTACAAGTTGCTAACACTACCCAGGGTCATAAAAATATATATATATGTATAAAAAAAATATATATATATAGTGTAGGCCTTCATTTAAAAATGTCAAAATTGGCACGTAATTCCGTTACCGAAAAAATGGCAAAAGTTACTTATTTCACAATTTTTTTTGTTTTTTTCCCTTCAATTCATGTATGTTTATAAAAGACCCTACTATAAACATAAATGAAAAATAAAAACTTTAAAATAGTAATTTCTTGGCATTTTTCCAAGTGGTAACGGAATTACGAAACGGTAACGGAATTACGGTAACGGAATTACGCATGTACAAAGTATGTACATTTCCTCAAATTATGTACATAACATATTGAATAGGAGATTTGCATGTAGCCTGAAACAATAACTTTAAATACTAAATTACTTAATTAAATTATTTCCCCATTTAATTTTCTATAATACAATTAAAAATAATCAGGTGCTCAACTAATATTTTTGACAATTACTTTTCTTTTTTACAATTTCAAAAAATTCCAATAGTTGTTTTGGTGCTTACATGTAAATATGTGTTGCAAAGGCTATTGTCTGGTACCCACAGAAAATATATTCCAAAGCAAGTATATGAAAGTTTAGTACCAGATTGAACTTGTGCTCCTACTTCGCATAACTTTACATCTATATGAAGTCTACTGCTGTCTCTTGAGCTGGCTCAATTCCATTGTGCAAAGGGGTAAGAACAATGTTACTTTTATAACATTTACATGTACATTATATAGATTTATACCAACATTGTTTAAGCTTCAGAAAACATTAATAAAAGGTAACTTGAGTCGATTTATGTTTTGCTTAAATAAAGCAGTTAAGCAAGTTAAGCAAGGCATAGCCCAAGCTCATCCCATGCTTAACACGTTAGTCAAAGTCAATTCTTAAGCCACACAGTTAACAGTGAAAACCTTTACAAGGTATAAACTCTTTGGAATTAATACATAATCTGAGAATAATGACACTTTATTTCTTTTTTTCATGTAAATAATCCAGATTTGAAGATTGTGTGAGTGTTAACATGCCTCTCACAGCAAAAGAGAAAATGAAGCGCTACCGAGCCAAGTTGCTAGAAAACCCTATCAAATGGAGGGATGCTTTGAGAAAAGATAGAGAAAGAAAGCGCAAGACAAAAGGACTGCTAACACCAAAACAACAAAGAGAGGAAAAGAAGAAAAACAAAGAAAGAGTACAACAATGTCGGAAGAGACAGAATCTGCTAGCCAGCAATGCAGCCATCACCTTTCATCTGACTTTGACTTCTGACCTAAAAAATGATTCCCATACATGTTTAGGCCTACTAATCTGCAAATTTTCACCTAGCTTTCCCCTTGTGCCATTTTACAAACTTCTAAAATTTGTATTGTGATGAGTTTATGTTTAATTCATTGTTAATGTATTGCATTTACCTATTAAACCTATGGCGTAATTCCGTTACCGCCCAGGCGTAATTCCGTTACCATGATTAAAATGCAAATTATGAAAAGAGTGATTACTTTTTCAACTTTGTTCTGCATTGTAGTTAACAACAACCCTGAACTCTACAAATAACAGATAGTGTCCAATTTCAAAATTCCAAAACTTCAGAGAGTTTTATTAATTTATGCGAGAACTCAAATATGCTTGTCCTCCGTCCGTAATTCCGTTACCGATATTAAGCTCCGCCCCTTAAGGGGTAATTTTGTAGGATTATTTTTTTTTTAATGGTCAATCAATTGTATTGGGTCTTGGCTCCCTTTCAATGTATAGATTAGTTGCCTAGCATAGAACATATTTTCTTGGGAAAGAATAACCCTTGCCAAAGTGACAAATTGCCGTAATTCCGTTACCAGAGAATTGCCCAGATTCTTCTTTTTAACTTTCTAAGAAGATAACGGTACCAATATCTATCTTTAATTTATCAAACATTTTTTGTTTCTAATTATTGAAAAAAATACATAGCAAGTTTTGAACAGTTTGCAGACAATTTTAAATGCTATTGCACATGTCTTTATTCTTGTAACATTTCCCCCCAGATGTACACAGTACGCAATCCAGCTGAGAATATAAGGATGCGTCATGATGCATTAGAGATCCAGCACTTTGAAGACATGATTCAGCTGAGGTAACAAAGCAAAATCTAGTCTCTAATTTTTCTCATTTGCTATTATAAACTAGAATTTACCCAGTCAGTTTCCTTAGTGGTTTATTGCTTAATATTTGCAATCAAAAAGTTGCATCCCCTTAAGGTGATCCCTGTTCTGCCGCTTCCAAGGTTATTTCCATAGAGTATAGCTCTATGGTTGTATCACATACATGTGCATGGCGGTGTGATACCTACCTGTAGCTACACGGCAGTTTCAAGTTGTGTGGCTTCTGACTGGCACTCCCAAACAAAGATAATGACAAAACAGGGAGACCGCCAACATTTGGGCTAGATATATGTAGCTCAGTCAGAAGAGCACCAGTACGTTAATCGGGGAGTCACTGGTTCAAATCCAGCTTCAGTCAATTTTTCTTTGTTCAACCCAAAATTGAATTAAAATTTACCCAGTTTCCCTTGTGGTTTATTGCTTAATATTCAGTAAAAAAGTTATACAATTAATATCTTCTTTTTCATTTTTAATTAATGATATTTTGATGATAAATCAATCTAAATAAAGAATAATATCTTGGTTACACTCTTTCACCGATATGTGATAAGCAATAGTGCTTTCCGGGTCCTGAAGGAGAAAAATTTCCACATGTTGGAATATCTTGGGTGGGAATTGAACCCAACACCCCTGCATTCTAGAACAGATGTCTTACCACTAGACCACTGAGTGTGCCCTCAACGAGAGGCCAGTTTGAATCCTGTATTATTAGCAGCAGCTAGAACAACAATATTTCCACAGGATTTAGAAAGCCTTTTGTAAAAAGAAACATTTTTCTTTGTCCCCCAAAACACCTGATTTCAATTGTTATGTATTTTTTGGGATAATACTAATAAGCTTACGCTTATCTGGAGAGGCTTTCCAACACCAAAACAGACAGACCATAAAATAGTTATTAGTTTAAACAATTGTTGTGCTCTCTAATTTATGTAAAAGAGTGAAAAAGCACTGGTTTTTGAATGGCGGACGAAATGAGTGGTTTTCCACTCTTTTACTTTTAGAGAGTTTACAATGAGTATACAGATCTAATCACTTATTGGTCTAATGGTAAAATCAAAATAATATTCTTTATCCATAATGCAATTATTAAACTTGAATAAAGCCACTATTTATTGGAAGTCAGTATATGTGTGACATGCTAAACTTCCCTCTACAATAGACCTAAAGATAATAATCAAATTAAATACAACACTTCGGTAAAAACCAATACTTTTCAATCCCTTTAAATATTTGGAAGGGACTTTAAACCTACAGACTGCCAACGCCTTTATTGTAAATCCTGTCAGGTAATGTTCTTGAAAATGTCAAAGGAAATTTAAGCCTAACAAAACTGTTTTTGATTAGAAAACATGAATTGCTTAACCTGGTTTTTGATTTTGATAAAATGAGTTGTTCCCATGCTCACTTAGCTCTATGCACTTTTTAGTTATCTCCTCAGCAAAGCTTTCAAATTCCTGGACACATCTTGCCATGCCAACCTTTAAAAAGATTATGATTGCCGTTTAGTTAAATCTTGAATTTTGACCCATTCAGTCCCCCATTAATCAAATGCCTTTTGTGACTGTCAAGTGTTACAAGTTTTAAATTGAAGAATATAGTAGGTCAATATTTATGAAGTATTCGTTTTAATCATTAACAGCCAATTACAGATTTTATCAAATCACATATTGGGTATCTGTGCAATGATTTATTAATTGGAACATTTACAAGTCTTATCCACAAAACACAGAAAATAAATGGATCAATGTAGACATTCTTTTTTCATGACAAGTCGTTGTACTTTCCCCCTCCCAACCCTACCCTCGACTCCCCCCCCCAAAAAAAAAGTACTTATGGCCCAATTTAATAAAGCTATTAGGAAAACAATCATAGCCATTACACTTTACATTGCAATTTGGTTGGTAGCCTGTTAATGCTGAGCATTTTCCCCTGTGATAAGCAGATTTGTGCACGTAGTTCCACTTATTCT
The DNA here is from genome assembly GCA_911728455.2 of Marthasterias glacialis. NCBI lineage: Eukaryota > Metazoa > Echinodermata > Asteroidea > Forcipulatida > Asteriidae > Marthasterias > Marthasterias glacialis. The sequence continues at coordinate 17,723,502 of OU452227.1, read as the reverse complement.
GACCTTGGAAAGGAAGACTCAAGAGTCAAATTTTAATAACTTTTAATTGACAGTTTTTTACAAGACAATGATTGACGATAAATATTCAAATTCAACATGTGCGCGCATGCTCAGAACTGTAAAAAAATGCCGGTTGTGTCTGCTGCCACCAGCGTCTCAAAAGTCTCCCATTGCTTCAATGAGATGGATTGTTATTAGATTGGTACTTAAGATGGGGAAACAGTCAAAGAAAATAAGCATAAAATGTATGGTTCCTCTGAATCAGGAAGACATAAGACAGGAAACGTACATCCTTGAATGATGGTTAACAAGAAACTTAAGAAACTGCTGAATGGCTAGTGTTTGAATCTTATCTTTATTTATTGTTTGTCAGCCAAGACAAATAAGCCCCCCCCCCCCACCCCCGTATTTGACTGAAATTTTAGCAGGTTATATTTTTATTTTGTCTTTCTTGAAAATTGTCTGCTGTTAATGCACCTGTGAAAGTACAAGTCCTTTAAAGCCCACACACTTGAAACCTTATACTGCTTGACAGGTGTTTGTGGGAAAAGAACACACTTGAAAGAGATGTTACGAAAAAGGAGTTCCATACATTCTGTCAATAGATATGGTGCAGGTTAGACTGTAATGATTGTGTTGCCAGACAACAGCATCGGAAGTATAAGGGAAATTATGGCAGTGAAGCTTTCATGTAATAAGTGCCTCTGGGCTACCTTATGTTGAGGAGCAGTAATTTATCAACAGTATCTCTTGCCCTTCAATTATCATATGTCAGAAATAATATATGTAACTGAAATCACTGCACATGTACATAGTCACTGTATTTTTTAGAATTGGTTTGTTGGCTGTTGTCACATCAACTGTATGTTGGCATCACTGTATCAAAGGTTAGGGTAATTGGTTTATTCATTCACCCACTCCCAATCTTCGATACTGTGCATAAAGGACATTGGATTGTCTGGAATTAAATAACACAATATGTTTCTAAAACTGTAGCTGTATAGCTATATAAAAATAAGGCAAATAGATAATAATAAATTGTATTTAATACTGACCTTGATTATATAATTAAAACTATCTTGCAATGATAAACAGAACTGGCTGTCTAGATTTGGCAATAAATCCCTAAATAAATATTGACTAGCCCTGCTGTGGTCACTTCCCACAGGACCATGCCTGGCTTGGCTGATGAGCTTACCCACATTTTATCGAAGATGAGGTTATGCTGTGTTATCCCCATGGTACCTTTGGTCCCCTTGCACTTGTTTGTTTTTGGACAGACTTTGTTTTTTATATGACTCACATAACCTGTACATTAAACAGGTATTAAATTTTAACGTAAAAATTACTATGTGTTAAAATGATGAAAAGGTGATCTGATGAAAAATAACAAAAATATTCCCTGAAATTGTCGACTCGAAAATTCTCTGCTGAAATGAATGTTAAATTTTTCAATGCAGTACCGGTATAACATCAGCATGTATCCTTTTTTAATACCCCCCACCCTGGAAAAAATTAAAATGGCCAGTTCAACTCCTGTAATTAGCAGTGGATACTGCAATTGTATTTATTGGGTTAGGGACAAAGAATGTTACTTTGCTTTTTACCCAACACTTGCAATGTATACTTACATCTGCTTTAGAATGGTGGGGGTTGTTGGTTCGAATTCCATCCAAGTAGTATGCCTGTGGATTTGTTTCCCCTGCAGGACTCCGGAAATAACTATGCATACAATGCTAATATCAAGCGTTGTAGCCTAAAAAACAAAATGATATACAAATATTGGATGCAATGAGTACACTGTCGCAGAATATCACGAGGTGAAATCTGGACTATTCCTTTTCACAAGACGAAGCCAAGTAAAATGGAAAAGCAATATTGCACAGAGTGATTTTATTCTGCAACAATGCATGAACGAAATGCATTTAATATTTGTTTTATATAACTCACATACATATTCTTGATAAACACAAAATAGATACAAAACCCATCCACCCCAAACTCTGAAAATTCTATAAAAAAACTTCTAAACAACTTGCTCGACTACATGTACACACCAACCTTGTCCGCCGTGACATGACCTTGCCTGGAATGATTATTTTGGAAATGACGTTGTGAAGCATCCAATAATTATTCATATTGGACAGGCGCCAGTCCAATATTAAATTTTGGACTATCGCAACAGTAAATACATGGCAAAATAATGGATGACATGTGACGCATGTTCCACCAATCAAATGACAAGGATCTTTGTGTGTTTTATACTATTCTTTATCCTTGGTGCCATTTTTTAACAAGTAATTTCTCTGTTTGTTTTCGTCTTTTACAGAGATCTTCATGAAGGATCAATACTGTTCAATCTGAAGACACGATTTGACAAGGGACTCATCTATGTGAGTGTATTGCCTCAAACCACTCTTAAGTTCTTCATTTGCTGAGAAAATATTTTACATGCTTTTTAATTATAATTTAGTTAGTATAATAACAAGTACTGTCTTTGTTTCTTGTTTTCAGACATATACAGGAAGCATTCTGGTGGCTGTCAACCCATACAAGCTCTTTGACATCTATGGTATTGATACAGTCAAGAAGTATGAGGGGAAACCTTTGGGAAACCTACCTCCGTAAGTATATAAACTACTTGGTACAGTACTGGTGATTGTTATTGACTTAAATATTGATTACTGAAAAATAAGTTCTCCCTAAATTGTAGAAAAAATCCATAGAAATATTTTTGTCTGAAATGTTGTCAACTTTGAAACAAATTGAACTTAAAGTGGATCTTCATGGTGCTTCATGCTTTTGTCAAGCATGCACTATTGGATACAAAAAGGCCTACATGTTCTTGTCAATATCATTTTCTTTAAATATTATGCACTGATTGCAATCAAAGTTTGAGATGGGTATCATAATTGTTTTTACAGGTTTTCTTTTCAGACCTTTATTTTATCTGTATTAAATAGTGTAATCGGGTAATGAGCAAAGAGAAATTGGCTTTTGCCAAGCTCAAACCCACAACTTCTTGTTATAACAAAAGGACAAGGGTATAGAAACGGGGATTACACAATAACCCCCACATAAAGGGAGAATTTCAGCACTATTTCCAGTACCCACTGTCCTCTTTGTGTGGGTTAAAGCATTGCAAGGTGAGTGCATACTCCTTGTTCCGGTCTTCCAAATTCACATAAAGGATTATGTCATTTCTGGCATGGAAAACATTGGTGTGTATACACAGGTCATCCGGTGTTACCTTGTTACATAATATGATACAAACGTAGTCACCTTGGTTTGTTTCCATAGTTATTAAAGAAAACATTAATATCCCCAGAATCATTTTCTGTAGTGTGGGCATGAATTACATCTCTGTACTTCCTGAAATGTAAAAAACCAATGAACTAAGTCATAAAAAATTAAAGATAAAGTGTAATTTTAGTATTTTTGTATTTACAGCCACCTGTTTGCCGTTGCAAATGGTGCCTATGCTCGCATGCAACAAACCGACAAGAACCAATGCGTTATCATTAGTGGAGAGAGTGGTGCAGGGAAAACAGAGAGCACTAAACTCATTATGCAGTACTTGGCCGCTGTCAATAAATCCCCATCAAACCTCACAACAGAGCGGGTGAGTGTAGAACAGAGTGCTGTGGGGCGATCGACCTTTGTATGGGCAACCCCCCTCTTCTACATGCTTAATTAGAGTTTCAGTAAAATAGAAAAACAAGCAAACTCTTTGGTTGCTCTCATTTTGTTCCTGAATGGTAGGGTATACCTTTGGTAATTACTAAATAAATTAATGACCAATAAAAGCGTATTAAGAAGCACTTTAGAGCCTGTGGTTAGTATAAAACACAGCGAGAAACGATCCTTTTGAAGTAATGTTCTTTTAGATAAAGAGATAATTTTCTGCTCATTTGAATCTGAGAAACAATTCATGCATGAATCATTTCTCACGTAATGAAAAACATGCATTTCAGCAGTTTCGGATCCTCCTGCGTGGAATTAACCGCTCCAGATTTTTGCCGATATCTCAAAAATGCTACCATCTTTTGCACAAAAAAAATGTTATGGTATATATCTACAATTACATATGATTGAAACAAGCATCAGGTTCAAAATACCAAAGGTATCCCTTGCCTTGAATAACTTAAAAAACACCTTTTATCTCTCATTTATTGCCAGATACTTGAGGCAAATCCTTTATTGGAATCCTTTGGTAATGCCAAGACAGTTAGAAATGACAACTCGAGTCGCTTTGGGAAATACACAGAAGTCTTCTTCAAAAAGTGAGTCTTTTCTTTTTAAGACAATCAGAAAATATTATCTGTCTTGTTTTATTTCAATGAAACAGTTCCTTCTGTAGAAAATTATACAAATATTGAATGCATGTGAGTGCATTGTCGCAGAACATAATCACATGGTGAAATCTGGACTATTCCATTTCACTCGGCTTCATCTCGTGAAATGGGAAAGCCAGATTTCAACGAGTGATCGTATTCTGCAACAAAGCACAAACGAAAGGCATTCAAAATTTATTTGTATATAACTCACACATAGATCATTGTCATTTGAGTTTTGTTTTCACAATAAACACGAAATATACTTTTTGATCATAACTTTTTGCACGCGTGCTCCTTTGTTTTAGCAGCAGCGCTCCACTGCTCAAAAACATTTGAAACAAGGATGATCCTGACTGTTGAATGGGAAATACTATTCCCAATGGGCAAGTAGGACTTTTGATCATAATAGTGAATGTCACGTGATGTAAGTTCCACCAAACAAATGACAAGGATCTGTATGTGAGTCATATAATAAAATGTAAACATTCTACAATGATGTGAAGAAAACGTACATACCTGTTAAAGTCCTTTATTGTAAATCTTAATTCAAGGTCAAGACAATATTTTAAATGTGTCAACAGATTTGGGAATCAATAATATACACTTTCACATGATTGATGTTCCATATTATCAAGGAATTCATTGAATACATAAATAATAGAGGATATGTCATGTGTGGTTATAGGGGTGTCATCACTGGTGCCAAGACAACAGATTATCTTCTTGAGAAGTCTCGGATAGTACATCAGGTAAACAATCTTTGGATTATTAACCCTTTAGAGAACATATCATTCCGAGCAGCTTACACCAATAGCAGCCACAAGTGGCTTGTACCAAAATGCCAATGCGGCTGCAAAGATCTTGTTGGTGAAGCGTTGGGATCATCGTTACAACCTCTTTCTCACCGTAGGTCTGTAGCTTGCATGTGTCTTTTCTACAGATATTTTCATGGTATGAGCCACCGGTGTGTCCGATCTGGTTTCTCCTATCAGCGTGTTTGAGCAGGAGACTAGACTTTCTGCTTGTTCTCACCAACACACTCTGGCTTTGCCGAGATGTAGAACAAAGAATCATTCCAACAGGTTTTTTCCACGTACTGCATCTCTTTATGACTTCTTGCCTGGTGCATGTTTCCCTCCATCCTACAATCTAGACCGTTTTAAAAGGAATATCAACTCCTATCTTCAGCTCCCCTGAGTTATCTTCATTTTAGATATTTCCTTCTTGAAGCCCCTTACCAAGAGTGGCTTTTAGTCTTGTTTGGGGCGAACTTGCATAAAAAAAGGGGAAAAAAGCTGCCACTTTTGACCTACTTACACTCAACCAAAAAGATCAAAGTAAAAGTCATGTCCTGAGTTTGACATTTTCCAATGTTTACTATCTAAACATACTATCTTCATTTCTAAAATGAAACCAAATTTCTTTGAGATTTTATGTTTCCACGCATTTTTACCTGAAATATGTATTCAAAAATCAAGAATATTAGCCACGTCTGGGCATAATATTGGTATGATTATACAGCTATTGAATTTTCCCCAAAGAGTAAGTCAGTTTATTATAGTCTGTTAGTTTGCATAATTTAAAGTGAAGTGGTACAAAATCAGACCTTAATCTTAATATCTTTTAGTATAATTGCATTGTGCAAAGTTAAGAAAGTAACTGCAGTCAGATCTTATTTTTTATGTTTTTGAATGAAAATAAGGACATTTACTACATGAGCTTTAAGTGAACATTTCTTGGATGTAACAGCTTTCCAGGACCGATCACATTAACACTGTGCTCGACACGTTGTATCCGCATTTTAAAAGAAGATGTTCGAGCACTTGAACTTGAAAGTGACCTGCTATTTGAATAATTTTTCGACTTTTTTCTAAAAGACTTCTTGAAAACTGTTTTGATAGATTTACTTTTCCCAAATTGTCACACCAACCTTTCTTTTTCTGTATGCCCACTTCAGGGACCCAATGAGAGGAACTACCACATCTTTTATGAGCTCTTGGCAGGACTTTCCTCTCCCGAGGCAGCCAAGTACGGCCTGCACACTGCAGAAAGGTACCATTTCCTAAACCAAGGGGGCAGCTGCAAGATTGAAGGTAAAGATGACGGGGAGGACTTCTACCGTCTCGTCTCTGCCATGGAGGTCTTGAGCTTCAGTCCATCAGAGCAGGATGTCATCTTTGGAATACTGGCTTCTATACTGCATCTTGGGAACCTCAACATGCGCACTGACCAGGTATGAGGGATCTCACTTTTTTAAGTTAAAGTTTTGATTTTTTTTTAAATATAATTAATATGTTCTTTTCTTGAATGAAAAAAATTCTTGTTATTTATTTATTGTGCCATATTGTTAAAATAAAAAAATCCAAAATTTTAAAGCGCATTTTCCAAAGGCTACAATGTGCGATGAAAAATTGCTTCAAAAAGACTGAAAAGAAATTAGAGGCTAGAAGAGAACAGATGTGTTTTTCATTTAGTCTTGAAAGTCTTAAGTGAGTGGATGTTGTGAATGTGATTGGACAGAGAGTTCCGGCATCTGGGACCAGCAACTGAGAAGGACTGGTTTTTGCCCTTTTGAAAGTATGTTGTATTTTTAGATTATGGCCAGAGCAGAGGCCTCTCTGGCCAACAAAGCCACTCCAGCCACTTTGGCCAAGTGTGCTGAGGTTGATTGAATATAAAATGTATTGTTTAAGTTTTTCAGTGTTTATTCAAAATAAAACAGTTTATTTAAATCTTCATGATTTAAAATAATCTGACATGATTAAAGCGGATTCTTTTATTTACCCTCCACATCTTTAATTGCATTAATGACAATGCCCTACAATATCTCACCCAATTCATTGGACTCTACACACACCTGGTAGATCTGGACCCTCCATCTTGGTGTGACTCCTGGCAGAACCCAGGACAAGTAACAACTTGGCAAACAAAGCACTTTCCATCTTTAGTCTTAAGTTCTGGAGTAAACTCCCAAACCTCATCAGATCACTAGATACTACTACGAAATAAACAAAAACTTAAAACTCATCTATTTTGATTTACCATGCATTCTTTTGAACTTTTCTTTTGTTTCTGTCTCCTTTTGCCCACTAGAAGTGCCCTAATTTGGAAGTTGACGCTTTATAAAAACTCTTTATTATTATTATAATTGTTACTATTGTTATGATTATTATTGTAAATACAAAGTTAATCTTGGCCGCTTTTCTTTGTTTGAGTAATTGTTTCACTTATGGTTTTGTTTATTTTCAGATGGAGAGCCTAGTTATTCAGAATAAGACTGAATTGAGTCTTGCTGCAAAGTTTCTCCATCTCCGCATTGAAGAACTAGAAAGAGCCATCATGTACAGACTCACTGTGAGTTAATTGATTGTATCTCTTGATTGAATGGTTCAATAGTAACTACAAAATAAGTTGTGCTTATGTGTCAAGTTTGTATAATAAAATTTAACTAAAAAGAATCAGGGTCTTGGGGTTTTGTATTGTAGTAGCTTCTTTACAACTTTAAAATACGGTAAAGTGATGTTGGCATATGATCGACTGAATTGAAACTGAAGTTTGTTATATTTGTATCTTTAGGAAACAAGAGGTGACAGAATCTTAACTCCCCGTACCTTACAACAGGCTACTGAAGCTAGGTAAGCGCAGTGTCATTATCGTTTAATCCCCAAAATACAAGTTTCATCCTTGACCAGTCATGGAATACTGTCTTCATATCTGGGCCGGTACTCCGATCCAGCATGCCATTTATCCCAATTTGACAGATTCCAGCAGCGAGCTGTTAAGTGAATAGCAATTGTATTAAGGCATGTCTTTCAAGTTTGGACAGTGTAATTGGACAAAACTTATAGACATATACAACAAATCGTTGCATCAGTGCAAAAACATCAATTTTGATTTTGCAACAATGTAGTTTCTCGCACAAAAAATCGCAGCGTCTTTTGGTTTTGTGTGTACATCGAGGTTGTTTTAAGCAAGATGCGATGTTTTGACACATTTAAACTTGTGTGTAATGTAAGTGCCGTATTAGGAGGTACAATGTTTTTGCACTGACACAAGCGATACAAGCTGGGGAGGGGGACAGGGATTAGGAATGGGGCATTCAAGATGTTTGTTTTTACATTGTGTGGATGTTATAGTTTATATCAAAGGTCGATGTGCACCAACATTCAAGATAACCTTACCCTGCCAACAAATCCCTTCATATTCACCTGAAAACAGACATTCTCCTGAAGACAAACATTCTCCTGAAGACACATTCTCCTGAAGATGAACATTCTCCTTTTTGAGGCTTATTTGAGGCCATGGCTGTTGCAAACTTGATCTGAATATACATAATCCTACAATAGCATGTTTTTTTTAATTTGTAACCAGGGATGGGATAGCCAAATCTCTGTATTCATCACTGTTTTCATGGCTCATCAAAAGCATCAACACTATTGTGGGAAACGCTGGCACGATGACATCCATTGCCATCTTGGACATCTTCGGATTTGAGGTAAAACTGTGAAGTTTGTCAAATTGTCGTTTTGTACTTTCATAAATATCTTGATGAATTTGACTAAAATTTCTACAGAAAGATGACACTATTTTGAATCAATTCAACCTTTTCAGGTCTACCTCTCTTCAATGAAGTCTCATCAGTTTTGAATTTTTTTTAAAAGCAATACTTTTTCTTTCTGTCAGGTCTTCCAGAGAAACAGCTTTGAACAGATGTGCATAAATTATGCAAATGAGCACCTTCAGCACTTCTTCAACAAGCACATTTTCATGCTAGAGCAGGTACCAAATGTTTCATTTAACTTAAATTTTGAATTGATTTGTAATTAACTACTTTTTCTTTTAAGACACAGAAGTTTGTGTGTTGAAAAAGAATAAATAACCTAAATGACTGATGTATAAAAAAGCAATGCATTTAACACTGCTCTCATGAGACCTATGAAACACAAAATCCAGAGACACTTCCACTTGGGATTGAACCCCGGACCCTTGATCCGCATTGTAGAGCAGATGTCTTAACCGTAGCTAAATTGGTTATAAGAGGCAAGCTTCAGTCCTGCAAGTAGAAGAGATAAGTTGATTGTCTTGGCTGAGGGGTCTTGTGCACCAGACTCAAGTTCTGGTAATGTCAGAGTGAGCTCAGTTCCCGGTCATGGCATTTGTGTCCTTGAGCAAGATAATGGCTTCAACCTTTGGATGGGATGTAAAGCCATACATTGTAGGTCTCATGTGTTGTGTAATGCCTGTAAAAGATCCCAGTACTCTTATTATAAGAGAAGGGCTTGCACGGATGTTTCTTACATGACAGCTGCAGATTGCACCCATCACCTTGTTAACCCTTACAAGATGCTATAGTAGATAATTATAAATGGGTCTTTTAATTCAAATGTAGCTCTGCATACCTATAGAAAGAAACCACATCGAGTGCCGTCAGGTGTGATAAAGTGCTGTATAAGAACTGCATATTATTATTAAAACCGGTTCACAATTGTTCCTAATAATCCCAGTTGCAAGCACTTAAGAATAAAAGTATCAAGATTATTCATCTTTTGCTTTACTGCAAGACATTCAAGTAGTAGCTTGAATGGATATTAAAACATTGTTCTCCTTGACTTTGATTTAACAGCAAGAATACATGAAGGAGAAGATTCCATGGACCACCATCAACTACAGCGATAACCAGCAGTGCCTTGATCTAATTGGCAAGAGGCCTTTTGGTATTTTTCACATCCTAGATGATGAATGCAGCTTCCCAAATGTAAGACAATTTATTCAATCACTTCTGATCTTTAGAAACAGATACTTTATTATAAACGTTTTACATGATTATTTAGTGTTTTATCAATAAGAATGAATTTATAACCTGCTCTTGTGAAAAGTTTCGTCTGCCACTCAGATTGATTTACTTTTATTACAGGAGAACATTGTATTTTTTTTTATAATAGCCTTCCAGTGTCCCTGTTTTACTTTCACATGGTCTAACTACATGTCTTCAGATTTCTCAAGTAGTCTCATTAATTTGTAAAGTTTTAAAATCTTTTATACTGTTCAATTGTTATATTTCTAAGCTAAAATGTTTACGTTTATGTCAGTTCAGTAGTATTGTAAATGAAAGCCATTGGGTCACAGTTATTAAGTTAACTTTTTATATTCTTGGCAAAAGCTACTGTTTTTTTTTCCTTTTTTCTTTAAATGTTTACTGTTGCTTTTTTTGGTGTTGCTTTCTTTGTGTTGCGCAAGATCACCTGGTTTAAAAAAATGTTTTGGGGGTACACATATCAAACAAAGTAGTTAAAAAATTCCAACTTCCACTATTTTCTTAAACTGTAAAAGTTTTGAATGAAAGGGTGTGCACAACATTTTGGGTAGGCTTGAAAATATAGGCCTAAATGTTCACAGATTTACTGATGACTTGGCATAAAGATGGTCATGTGGAAAAATTACAATATTTTTGCCTGAATTACGTAGAAATGAGTGAAACAATAAGTTTTGATCTTGTGAGTCCGAAATCTGAAATTTGAAGACAGTGTATGATGTTTTTTTTTTACTATATTTTTGTGACTTAAATTACTGATTGAGCTTAAACTTTAACAGGTTTGGTATTTCATATTTATGTTAGGTCGCACAAAGTGCAAATACTAGTCTTTGGAAATTACCAATGTTGGCCCCATGCTCTAATAAGGCAATATAACTGCAACTCTTGGAGGGTTGGTTTTTAAAGGTGGTTTTTTTCCTGATAAATTGCCCAAAATAATTACCAAATCATATGTGAGGGACAACCCCCAATAAACAAAAAACAGAACATTAATCTCCAATACAGATGAAACGCAATTTCCTTTTTATCATCTTGATTGTGCAGAGCTCTGACAAATCCTTTATGGATAAGTGTCACTACCAGCACATGGCTAATGCTCACTACAGCCGTGCCAAGGTAACAACCATGGAATACAACATCAGACATTTTGCTGGCAAGGTTTCGTACGACATGACAGGTTTCTTGGAAAAGAACCGAGACGTATTGAAACCTGACGTTGTCCACATGTTCATCAGCAGCCAATCTCAGGTGAGGCTTTGGGAATGTTTGAAAACAACTGTTGAAAAGTTCTCTTTTGGTGTCTGCTATTAATTTTTAACACTCATTTTAAGCGTTGCGAAACTTGTATCCAATTCTGTGGTGAATTGTAACAGACCAAGGGTGTAGTGACCGCAAAGTAATGTAGGGAGGGTAACCCAAACCCAGTAGTTTTTCTCGGTCAGCATTTTGAGTCTAAATGGGCAAATGAAGCACTTAAATTAGTAGAACAAGGGCATCCAGACCAGTCATTTTGCCGACCAAAGATCATGAGTTTTCCTTTTAAGCACATTAATTTTAAATTTGCAAAAAAGGTTTGTTGCTTTGACATTAGTGATTACAGTAGGTTTCCGTGCTGGGTGCTCTAGACTTTCAAAGAGAATCTTTGTTCTCTTGGCTTTGTAAAGTCAAGGTTTCTTTGTGCCAGCAGTACTCTCAAAGAAAACTTTATTCCGGCAATTTAGAGAAAATAATCCTGTCAGGCTGGATGGGAAAATTGAATATTGCTGGTGGAAACTGGTTAAGGATAAATGTGATACACAACACATTGGACCGTCATCTTTACTGCCCGAAGGATGGAGCAGTTAATGGTCATCTCTTGCTCAAGAAAGCAAGTACCACAACCTACAGATCCCGAATCCTGACACTGCTTGGCCATAAGACTCCATAAATGCAAATTTAATGAATTAAACGTATTATTTTATTTTTTTGCCAAGATGATATCTGAAATGTTTGTGTCTCTGAGACGACAAGAGGAGCAGAAAACAGTAAAGTTGAGTGGTGTACGAGGAGATAACAGCATGAGAAAGATGAGACCATCCACCGTAGCAACACGCTTCAATGAGTCCCTACTCGATCTCATCACAACAATGACAAAGTGAGTGTCACTTTCGTCATCTCCACTACCTTGGTTATCAATGCAAGGCACATTGGACTATTTGGAAGAAATTTTGAAGTTATTTTGAAGTTAGAGTGGAATTTTTTTAACAAGCTAGGTTAACTAGTTTACAAACTCAACACAACCTTACCACCATGGGCAGCGCGCTGTATTGATAGTTCTTGTCTCTAACCCCTGGTAGGAGGCACTGAAAAACAACACTGATTGTCTCCCAGAAGTGACTGCTTTGCATGCATGCTTGTTCCAAACTTTCGAGCGCTTGTAGGGCGCTTAGTACGCAGTTGTTAAAACGCAATCCTACTTTTCAAATCAATCATTTTTACACGGTCACAACAAACTGCATACAGTTAGACACGTCACAAATCAAAGAAGAATGAGAGGGGACCTGTTGGTCTATGATTTGATGGCTATTTTGCAGCTACCATACTTGAGTGCGCGCATAGAGTGGATTGGCCACAGGCCTAATTAAAATCTCCCATTAATTGTGACAATTCCAGGGGTAATAATTATTTTTTTCCTTTTTCCTTTTTTTATTACATGTATTTATTTATCTACTTATTTATGTTTACTTATTTTCCTGTTTGGATTACTTTTTCTTTCATGTGTTGATGTACATGCTTCCAAGCAACAGTAGTTAAGTTTACTTTTGTTGTCCCCGACCCGCATAATTTGTTGTTTTTTATCCATATTTGGCTGTTCTTCCCCCTTTCTTGGTTTCGGTTCCCTTCCTGCATGCTCCGCCCTCAATCACACCCTCCTAGAGCATGCTCAAAGTCAGCTGACAGTATTTCAAGTTGAGATAATCTACATTGTCACATCATTCTGGATTCTGGAATCACCTTGGTGTAGTCAAAATCAATCATGTTGTAACCAAAAATCCTTACTGATATAACCCATTGCTTGTACAACCCTATCACAGATCCTTTAACCCTTGTGTTGCAGGTGTAACCCCTTCTTTGTGCGCTGCATCAAACCTAACAGTGAAAAGGCAGCAATGCAGTTTGACACAGATCTGGTATTGGAGCAGCTTCGCTACTCTGGCATGTTGGAGACCATTCATATTAGAAAGATGGGATTCCCTATACGTATGAGGTTCTCACTGTTTGCTAACCGGTAATAGCAATTTTTTTTTTTTTTTTTTTTTTTACATGCCCTCTGATGGGATAAGTAAGAGATGAGTTTCATTTTTGCTGGGGGTGCATTTAGGCTACCCCGACCAGAAACATATTGGCTTTGGCCATTTGTTGTGCATCTTTGTGTTTATGGTTGTGTTGCTATGACGTAAGTAGTGTTCCAACCAAACTGCAACCAAGTATTTGGTGCAGTTAGGCCTGGTTTCAAGATGGTAGATCTTGCAAAGTAGCATACATTTTCTACACAATTTATTCAAAAATGACTTATCAATCCAGTAATGTTTTATAAATTTTGAAAGAGTAAATTTCAAATCATGAAAACAAAATAAAGCATACTTTTAGAACATTTATTTTCAAGAGATGTGCAAATGTCACAACTTGTTTCTGGTTGCAGACCCAGTTTTGCATTGCTCCCTGAAATTGTTTTGGTCTGTGAATTTTACGTCAGAAACTTGTTTCTGGTCAGGGTTGCCAAAATGTTCCCAGAATACAGATGTTTCATTTTAGTTTAATTTTCATTGTGGAGATTTATCAATGTTAACCCATGCATGCCTTAGGACTACAAGGAATAGACCCTCACAAAAGGCTGGAGGGAAACATCCCTAGATTATGAAGTGATTTCTCATTTGCTTTTGAGGGAATAACAAAATTTGCACTGCTCACAATTACATATAAAAGGTTTTCCTTGGAGTAGTGCAGCATGAAGATGCCTGTAAAGTTTATCACCATAACCTACCACAGACCTGAACTGTGTGAGTTTAAAAACAACTCTGACTCTAAGGATAACATTTTCCTTGTACTCCCATGGCACTGGACCATGAGGAGACCAGTTTCGGACATGTTGCCACTCTCTTCATGACTTTAATTCCATGAATATTAACCCTTTATTGTTGATGGATTTTATGCTTTGTCTCCTTAGATACCGCTTCTTGATGGGCCCAATCCCCTTCCGATCCAGCGTCAAGGAAATGTGCCGTACGATTCTGGTCAAGGCAGCAGGCAGTGCTAGTAAGGACTTTGTCATGGGAAAGTCCAAGGTACTGTCATAGAAGTGTTTGTTTTTGTTGAGATAAACAATCTAATGGGAGATTTTTGGGTATGCTAGGTAACAGTTGGTATATCTATTGTTGTCAGAATGTTGTGTGCACGCTCGTCAGATATATGTAAACAATGGAAAGTTACCTGGAACTTCTGCTGCCAAAGAGACTGGTTAATTTATAAGATGGCAAGGTAAATGGCTGTCTCGATCATGTTTGTCTTGAGTAAAATAATCATGGAAAGGTTTAGGGAATGTGATTTTTGATCATGATTTAAGTGTAAAAATTTTGTCCCAAATACAACAAGTCGGTGTTCTAATCAAGCAAGTTAGGCTGTGGATATGGCCGTTGGCAGTATCAACAATGTTAAAGAATAAGCTTTTTCAGCGATCTCACCATGTCTACTGCCAAAGTTTTCAGTTTGGACATATTTAACAAGATTTGTCTTTGGCAAACAGGTCTTCATGAGGGAATCTCTAGAGGCTGATCTTGAGCTGCAGCGCTCTCATGTGATGCGCCATGCCATCATCACCATCCAGAAGTGGGTGCGCTGCTACCAGATGAGACAACGTTACCTGAGGCAGCGGGAAGCAGCCATACTCCTCCAATCACAAGTCAGGAAGATGATAGAG
Organism: Marthasterias glacialis; assembly: GCA_911728455.2. Classification (NCBI taxonomy): domain Eukaryota; kingdom Metazoa; phylum Echinodermata; class Asteroidea; order Forcipulatida; family Asteriidae; genus Marthasterias; species Marthasterias glacialis. Next base: position 17,708,396 of record OU452227.1, on the reverse strand, counting down.
AGGCAAAGGTTTATAAAGATGAAACGGGGGATGATCTTAATTCAGGCAGTGCATCGAGGAAGAACAAAGAGGAGGCTTTACCGAGAGGTATGTCAGTGGGAGCATCGATAAAATGAAATACAGAAAAGGTTCCCCAAATAGGAGTAAAATAGAAAACTGTTTTGGATTTTTCAGAAAAGGAAATTAATAAACCTGTACTGAAAGCTTGTGTGTGTTCAGTTGAAACTGATACCATTAGCGTCTCATGGTGGAGCAGTCTAGAGCATCAAACTCAAGTTCTGATGGCTGAGTCATCAGAGTGTGGGTTCAAATCCCGGTCATGACACTTGTGTCCTTGGGCAAAACACTTGACTATAATTGGTTCTCATCGCCCAGGAGTAAATGGGTACCTGGGAGGATAGAGATTGCTGATGTGAATGATTAGCAACCTGTTTGCCAAGTGGGCTACTCCAAGGGAGTTGAGATGGTTTCGGGAATACTTAAGGCCCAGTGAACAAGTGTAGTAATAGTTTAAGGCGCAAGGATACTGTGGTTAATACGTATTATAAGTATTACATAGTTGTCACAGTTATTCCCTCTGAAATGCTGCCATCTCTAAATGTTTTGTCTGTAAACCATTGTTCTTGTTTTTCTATCACCAATGAAGTTCAATGCTAAGTTCCAAGTTTGATTTTTGTTAAATAACAGTCAGTGAATTTACTCTTCTGTCAACCATGCCTATAATTATATCCCTTCTTTTTTAAGCGAGGGAGGTGACGTATGGTTTACTTAGTGGACTAATTAAGAAAAATGACATACAAATTGACAGCAAATACTACCATGGCATTATCAAAACGTCATTTTGAGATGCACTGTTCAATGCTCTTTATTTTAAACTAGTTATAGATAACTGGGCAAAGAGGCAGCTCTGCAAACATACCTTTGACTGGGTATTTTTGTTCTTACCTTTCCAAGATGCTGATAAGACACAAGAAGATGATGGAAGAGAAGTCCAAGAGAGAGGCCGAGGAAAGGATCAGGAGGAAAGCGGAGGCTGCAATCAGGGCAGAAGAGGAAGCCAGACGGGCTAAGCTTTCAAACATCGCACTCCTTGAGATGCCTGCAGACCTTGCTATATGCATGGACAAACTTGCTGGTAAATTAAACTCAAAATAGTATGCACCTATAACTCCCTGTGTTCTGTACCAGGCTCCTTCCTCATTTTAAGTCCAACTCAACACAACTCAAAACAGTTGGCCCAGGTAGATCCATGCTAAGTATAGTCAGTCTAACAGTGCAATTCTAAGTACAAAATATTCAAACTGAATCAGCTGTTTGGTCCTGACAGGTTTGAGGTTTGTTAAGGCTAAAATAAAATTTCAATAATTAAACCTTCAAGTATCAACAAACGTTTACTTGATAGATGGATCATATCCAATATACCCTAATACAGTGATAAGTCCCCCTTTATAGAAATCAGGTCATTCTTGACACCGAGCCTCACTTTGATGTTTACTAACTTGCATAAGAGGAAGTCCAAGATGGCTGTTTGTTGATTGTAACTTTGCTATAATAACAGGTTGGAGCAACCCTCACAGTGAGAGGAACTTGATGAAGTGTATCGGTCAGGTTGTCCATCAAGACGTGATGTTCAGCTTCCCTCTAGACATAGATGAGCATCCACTGTCTAGATATGTCAATATCTACTTCAAGGTGAGAGCTTCATTGATCATAGTTGTATCCCAGGAAGTGTGATAGGACTCAAGTACATGACTCAGACCCGCTCAGATTAGACTATCTTGACTCAAACTTGACACTGAAGACCATTGACTCCCGAGTGACATAATTTTCCAGCAATACCTTTTATGATATAGTATTTAATACATATAGCTAGGAAGCTAATTTTCTATCATCAAGGCAAAGAAAAAGTTACGGCATTCACCCCAGCAAAGTTTCATAAAGTCCAGTAAACAGTCCAGTGTCATTTCTAATTCTTACTTTGGTTGATAATAAAAAAGTGTTTCTTTACCTAAATCAACCTGTTCGTCCAGTTTATTTATTTTTCTAATGATTGAAACAACTGACTTGTGACTTTGACTCAAGAAAAGTGACTTGACTTGGACTTGGACTCAACCTAAGTGACTCGACTACAACTCTTGCATTAGGCTCATTAAAAGAGTGTACCATTTTCTTTATTATTTTATGCACATTTACACATTTCTTGAAATGCATACCAGACTTGCATGTAGCAGTGTTTGTGTTTTTGGAGGAAGACACATGTCAAATATCTCTAAAATTGCAGAAGATTTATGCTTAACACCATAATTCTGAGTCACATAACAAGTACACTTGTTATTGTTATTGCTGCAATATTTGAGTTGTTTTCAAGTAAACAATGATCAACAAGATTGATCAGCAAGATTAGTAACAACAACATGACAGCAGCAGAAAGCATTGAGCATAGAGTGATTGTAACCACGTCGGTGATAGGCGATACTAAACTAATATTTCATATTCCCAATACACGACCTACACCATTTATGTTAAGTTCTTTTTCAATACAGACTCCTCATTTTGGTTCAGCCATTGAACCCATTAACACCGGCTTCCATAAACTAAATGAGATTGAGGACCAAGAGGCAGTAGCCATCTTCAAACTTCTTTTACGCTTCATCATGGAGGAGGGGCACGGCAAAGACAAGGAGGTCCTACTGGGAAACTACATTGCACAAAAGGTAGAAAATCTTCAACAATAGTCAGTGGTAGCAACTCCCGGCCAAGTGTTCTTGCATCTCGATTAATCTCAATCATGACACAATTGTGTTGTTGAGCAAAACACTTGACTATAATCAATTCTCATCACCCGAATTAAATCGGTACCCATTTGGCTGCCGGTGCTGCATACTTCTTAGGAGTTGAGATGATTTCAGGAGTGCTTAATAATAAGTCTGGATGAAAAGGGGTAGTTAAAGTGTAAGGCACTTAACTTGAGAGTCCTCATTGGTTTTAAAACAGCAAATAATACTTACTTTTATTATTATTACTGTAATAATTATCACTTTCATCTGAATTATGTCTGCCTGGTGAAAAAAGGGAGCCGTAGTTTTTTCCATACATAAAGAAATTATTGTTTTCGATCAACTTCTCTAACAGCGAGGAATGTTCCCAGGAGCTTCTTGAAATCTATAACTCAAGGGGTTACCAAAAGGTGAAATGCCGTCATTTCAACACACCTTAAATTTGGATCCTAGTTTCAGACCTTTTAGTCAGTAATGACTCAACCCCTATGTGATAAAAGTTGGATTGATTTGTTTATTTTCAGGGAATGAGTAACAAAGCTTTATGTGATGAGATATACAGCCAGCTTTGTAATCAAACCTGGGGAAGTCTTGACCTAAGAGCCCAGGAGAGGGCATGGCTGCTCATGGCCAACTTATTGAGTGCATTCCCTCCCTCTAAGAGATTCTACAAATACCTCCTCAAGTAAGACCTCAAAGAGATCTGATTCTCTTAAGACTTGTATTCTTTAACCCTTTAAAGACCATAGCAGCTACAAGTGGCTTGTAATAAACTACCCATACCGGCCACAAATGGCCACAAGATTTGACCTACTTCCGTTTAACTAAAAAGGTCAAAGTAAAAGTCATGTCCTTTCTGATTTGACATTTTCCAACTTATCCCATGTTAACGTATAATCTTTTTAACAGAAAAAAAGTTTTTTTACAGAAAAAAGTCAAATCAATATTATCAGCCACCTTCTGGATGCATTAGTGATGGTTATACAGAAACGAATAGTCTTTTAGAGTTAAATGTATCCATGTTGTATAGTTTACAAATGTGTGTCACTTCTCTCTGAAATCATACACATTTCCTGCTGCCAAAAGGTACGTATCAGATCATGCCTACGATGGCTACAAGTCCCATTGCCATCAGAAGCTTCTAATGTGTGACCCACAAGCTCTGGAGTTCCAGATTCCCCGTACCTACCCACCATGCCTCCTGGAGTGGAAGGCTAACAGACAGCGCTGCAGTATGGCTCTTGTGGCTGAGACTGCTGATGGTGAGGAGATTCCAGTCATGGTTAATTCCTGGACCACAGGGGAAGACTTTGCCAAGACATTGCTCCAGAAAAAGTAAGTTTCAGGAATTTATCTCTGGTTTAATTCACTTCTAACTGTAGGGCCATTTTCACTTATAATGTTAATTCCTGTAAACCTATCAAATGTCTTTTAATTTTTATGGGTAGGATCGGAGAACCATAATTATTGTTACTTCAATTTTTATAACGAAACAAGTTGTTCACAATCTCACATTTATTGTAGTATTTGAATTCTTGTTTTAATTTTTAGTCTCATTGAAATTACTGAAGGTTTCACAAGGGATTTAATTTGACAGTGTCAATCTTTTTACTGCATAAATTGATATCAGTTTTTCTCATTAAAGTGGTTAAATATGTCTGCAATTTTATAAAGAGATTCTGTCATAGATCAGAGATAGAACAATATTTCCCACTTCATAGTGTCTTACCCCTTAGAAAAACACAGGTGCAACAACAATTATGAAGTAAACAAAAAAAAAACAAATTCTAGTTAACTTACCAAACACTTAAATCACTCGTCAACATTGGTAATTTTGCCAAAGACCAATATCTACACTCTATGTGACAAAACATATCCATGAATTAGGCCTAACAAGCATGTGCAAGTTATAAGCTCAATCGTTCATTGGAAGTCACAAGAAAATTGTGAAAAACCCTGTTTTGTGTTTTCACTGTTTACAAACATCGGGTTTTGGAATTGCGAGATCAAATCAAATTGTTTTACTCATTTCCCCAAAACTACAGCTGTTCAGGCAAAAATACTTCTACTATGATCATCTTTCTACCACATAAGTTATGTGCAAATCTGTAATCATTTATATTTTCAACCTTACCAATGTTGTGCACACCCTTTAACCTGTCTTCTAAGGGGCATGACCAAAGCGTGCCATGGCTGGTCCGTACACATGATGGATGATAAAACTCGTTCAGAGCTGTCAGGATTTGACTACATCATGGATCTCATCTCTGAGCTAGAGATCCCGCCAGACTTTCCAGTCTGTGAGTCACATTTCTTGGTTTCTTCAGAGGTGGTGCAGGATAGGTTGCCAAAGCGAAAGTTCAAAATCATACGAAAGTAAGTAGTATATGAATTCCTCTCACAAATCAAAATTCACAGTTTTTTTGTTCTTTGTTTTTTAAATAATAATATTAATAGGCATTTATTAAACATATTTAAACCTAGTGTATTACACTAATACTACCTTTGGTCATTTGGACAAAGGTAATCTTACCACCATGGGCAGGGCGCCGTATTGATACCTCTCGTCTCTAACCCCTGGTAGGGAAGCACTGAAAAACAACGCTGATTGGCGTAACTGGCACTGATTGAAAAGTAATGAAGAAAATGATTCATTAATTTTTGTCTTTGCCTTCTCCTTTTTCCACAGATGTCCTCCCTTTTAAATCTGTCTTTTACACTAGTTAATTTTTGTCCCCTTTTTCCCACCGTTGATTTTGTCTTTTGTGTTTCCAACCTCTTGTGGTTAAACCAGACTCTTCCCCTTTGTCTCCCTCTCCATGTTCATCCCTTGCATCTTCTGGCTGCTTTCTGGTTCTCTCTTTTCACTTGTATGTGTGTGTTGTGTTGTCATTTAGCCTTTGAGAAAGACTCTGCTTGGGTCAAAACGTGAGGCCGTTAATAATGTTTTACTTTTTGAATTGATTATGGTATGTATATGTGCTACTTATTGATTGAGTGGAAGTAAGTTGATTGATTAACTGACTGAAACCATCTCAATTGGGTGCACCGGTTGTTAATAATCTCTAATAGTTAATAATCTCTTCCCTAGTAGGTACCCATACTTTTCGTTGATGAGATGCAATTATAGTTAATAAATGTCTTGCCAAAGGGATTCAAATCTGTATAATTCAGAAAGAGACATTCATATAAACAATCTTTCCTCTTTTAATGACCTTTATTGGAACTGTTAATTTTGTTTGCCAAGCTTTCTTTTACCTTTCTCTTAAAATATTTTGTCACAAAACTTAGGGATATATTTTTGAGGGGGAGTGGGGTTGTTGGGAATAGGCCTATAGGCAAAATAAATGCTTATTGTGTATATCAGTACTAACAATGGGCATTCAGGTTGGCTTTGTGGTTTCTACCCTGCCTTACACCTATGAGGACCCCAATCTCAGACGGGAGCCTGGATTTGGTTTTCAGTCCTACCTGATTGCAGATTTCTTCCACATCGTCTCTTTATTTTCACATATTTTCAGGCTTACAGGTTCAAGTGCAAGGCACTTTTGAGGGTTCCCTGGTTTCATCACCAGAAAGGTATAATAATAACAGTAGTAGTAATAATGAAATTGCTCTTTTATCTTTTAGCAACTTGGCTCAAATTGATGCCCTACTTGAGATGGAACCTGTTGTTTTGAACTTAAGCATCCCCCCACCGCCAAACTTCCCTCCACCTCCCCCGCCCCCACCTCCTCCAGTAACCACAGCCCAAGCTACCACCAGAGAGAAAAAGGCCAGGCAGTCTGCCAAAGGTCAACGGCCAACATCGAAAACCGATGAAGTAGAGTATGCATCAAACATTTTGAATGCCAAACCAACGGAGAAACGGTCTAGCAAGCCATTCTTCCCTGGTCACATTCACATACCAGAACCGGACTATGATGATGATGTAGCCTACCAAAGGTAATACTTCGGCTGTTATTTTATGTTGATTTGTTAGTCAAGATTTGTATTCACTTCAAAAACATTGTCTGTGCATGCACACATAAATTTTTCCTTGCAGCAATAAATGCATCTTTGGCAAGATTTTAAAGATTGTATTTAAAATGTATAGCATGTAGTTTGGGAGAAAAGTTGTTTTATTATTTAAAAGGATAATTATTCCAATCATCCTGAGAAATTTTTCTCTGTCTAAAATTCTGTAGCTTTCAGAAAATGGAATAGAATGATGATTGTATTTTGCACAAACTCTGCACAGTCCTGATTTGTAAGAAGCATTGACCATTGAGTAGTTTCACTGGAATAAACTGGAAGTATGTTCTCAAAATAAATTTGTTGTGTGAGTGATATCTCAAAATAATTTATATTGCTCACAAGAGCAGATCTGTGTACAAACATTGTATTAATTTTGTATTACTAAGTTTTTTATATCAATTTTGTATCACTCACAAGAGCAGCTCTGTGTTAAATCCTTTGATATCAATTTTGTATCACTCACAAGAGCAGATCTGTAAAGACTTTTCATATCAATATTGTATCACTTACAAGAGCAGCTCTGTGTAAAAAGAATTATATCAATTTTGTATCACTCACAAGAGCAGATCTGTAAAGACTTTTCATATCAATATTGTATCACTCACAAGAGCAGCTCTATGTAAAAAAAAATTGTATCAATTTTGTATCACTCACAAGAGCAGCTCTGTGAAATCTATTTATATCAAATTTGTATCACAAGAGCAGCTCTGTGCATAAACTTTTGATATCAATTTTGTATCAGAAGAGCAGCTCTGTAAAAACTATTTATGTCATACATGTATTGTGTCACTCACACAGCTCTGTGTAAAAACTATTTATATTAAATTTGTATCACTTACAAGAGCAGCTCTGTTTAGAAATGTTTATGTCAATTTTGTACCGCTCACAGGACCAGCAGCTCTGTGCGAAAAAGACAAATCTCAAAATTGTATTGCACACAAGAGCAGCTCTGTGCAAAATTCTTGTATCTCAATTTGCTATCACTCTCGAGCAGCTCTGTGCGAAAATGTTGTATCTTGATTTTCTGCCACTCACAAAAGCAGCTCTGTGCAAAATTGTATCTTAATTTTTGTATCACTTACAAGAAAGCTCTGTGCCAAAACGTGTCTCAAAGTTGTATCGCTCACAAGAGCAGCTCTGTGCAAAATTGTTGTGTCTCAATTTTGAATGAGTCCCAAGAGAAGCTCTGTGCCATATATATATATATCTCAAATTTGTAACCCTCACATGAGCAGCTGTTTGCCAAAACTTTTTAACTCAACTTTGTAACGCTCACAAGAGCAGCTCTGTGCAAAATAGTTGTATCTCAGCGCTGTTGGGTTTGTGTACATACAACCTGGGTAGTAGGCTTATAGCAAGATACATGTTTTATGTTCTTCTTGGTATGAACCACATGGTTCGTGTAAATGCTCTTTTTGGTGATACAACGTTTTTCCATCACTGACAAAGTATCATCAAAAATTGTAATTTTTAGGGATAATGTGTATGAGGACACTGTGGTACCTGGAAGTCCAATTTATCCAACCATGAACTCTGATCCCAGTGATGATGAGAGTGTCAATTCGGATCACACCACTGGTCATTACATAAGGAGGGTGTCAGTTCCTAGAAGTGATTCAAGACATCGACTAGACGACTATGTAGACAGGTTGGTATCAGTTAGGATCCCTCTCGGAAATTTGTTCCTTTCACGAGTTTTGGTTCACTGTTTTTCGTAACCAGTTGGCGCCGACTGACATGTATCCACAAAAATATTTGTTGAGCCAGCAAACGGGTGACGTTAAAACACACCATTGTGTAATATTGGAATTCTGGAACAAAGGTCGCCCAGACATTCCACTGCTGAGCGTGCATAGAACACGCACATGCGTCCAACACTTCATTTCACCCACGCAAACAGGACACATGGCGCTCAATATTCTGCCAATTTGCGGAAGTCATTATTGTGTAATCCCCAATTTCAGACCTTTGTTCATTTTGTTCCAAGAAGAAGATTACGAGACATAAAAAGGCTTTCACCATTTTTCATTCATTGTATTTCTAGCCTTGGTTTTGGATTTAGTACTAAATGAAAGGACTTGATTTTTGTGTGAAACACACTGAGGGATTCATTGGGAGAGTGATAATGGGAGATCATTCCAGTTGACTTGGTCTGAGTAATATTAATGTCTCTTTAGTACTTTTGTTGTTATTAGACTTAATCATTCTTTGTTTAATTTTCTGTTCAGCCTTTGGCTTGAGAAGATTTGATAATCCGTTTTACTTTGTCTCTTTAATCACAGATTATTTAATCCTGTCCTGGAGATGAATGAAACCTCTGATCTGGCAAATCTGCAGAAGTTGAATAAATCCCTTAGGGGTGGGGGACGATCCCCCATACCAGCACCTCCCCCTCCTCCTCCCATCCCACCATCCATGACAATCCCAGGTAGGAAATTTCAATATCAATGACAAAGAATTGAAAAACTTGATTTGGCATTTAATATGACTACTTTCCTTCTTCTATGAAACTAGCTCTTTATTGGCTGAAATAATTTTTATTTTGCCACGATCTTCAGACTTGTCTTGCCTATTTATTTTTCAATCCTATGATCAAATTAACTGTATGGAATAATCCCTAAACCGACTAAATGTCTTTAGTCACAAAACTCACATGGTTTTACCTAAGCCTCTGTAGCTTGTATTACCACAAGATAAAACCACTCAATACTGTTTGTTATTGCAACCAGGGTGGGGGAGGGGTTAGGCCTATCTAGTTTACTAAAAAGGCTATAAAAAGCCCTTTGATGTAGGAATTAGCTACACAGAAAAGAAAGAAATGGAAAACTATCTCAAACTGTACCTGACACAATAAGTTCTCATGATATAGTCAGGCATGATTGTTTTTTTCCTATCTTATCTGATTTCCTATTTCGTCCCTTCAGAAATTCAGTACAAGATTAAATACCTTGAAGTCTTTAAAAGCCTTTACTAATGTACAATGTTTGTAAAATGTTTTTCTTTTTTTTAAAGGGTCAGTATCATGTCTGTATGTTTAATCCAAGAGAATCCATCTGATTCAATCATTCTCAATCATAATCAGGCTGCAATAGACCATTACATGGTCGAAGGTCACAAATTCGGTATTCGATTGGCTACCAAAGTCTCCCAAAACTATTAAGAGTTAAGTATTCAATGACAAAGCAACAATATAAGCTATAGTAGTAAGTATAGCTTATTTGTCGGTTTATCAAATTTGTAACGGATTGTATGACATCTACATTAATTACAAACTGCACGTTTATTAATAAAACTGTAAAATATCCTCGCTCCTACTAATTAAAAGAACAGACGAAGATCCTGATGCAATGTTTTTACCAGTGCTGGCAAACCTTTTGCAACCCTTGCATGTGGTCAACATGTAAATTATAAGTCTCTGATGTCAACAGAGTGCTGTGTGTAATGGTATTTGGGGAGCCTAGCCTAAGGCCTGATTCTCAGGTGTATTTTTGTTTGGTTTTTGAAAACAAAATTAGGCATATCAAGATTCTTCTCAAAAATTATTTCACGAAAATTTGACTCTTTTCAAGATTCTTCAGTCTTCTTCTATTTTTTATATTAGAAACAGATTTCTTTCGAATGCAGTAGAATTGTTTACTGAAAGAAAAAATAAGTTCTTGAACATGCACAGTACTAACCATTTGTGTAGTCAATTAGTTTTAGTCTTAGTTTGTGTTGAGTGGATAAATCAAGATTATTATTACCGTGAAGTTTAACCTAGTAGACCACCAAAAACATTTTCAATGTAGGACAGAGATGATCACCTGGCCTCCAAGATCCCCTCCCTTCACCTTTGAAATTTGTGTTCTGTGACATTGTCTTTCCATAATAATCCGAGTCATAATTATGTAAAGATCATGGAATTCTGTAGCTTGTTGTGTCCATCTAATATGACTTATGGTTCTAAAACATTGTTATTTGGAATCAAGGGGGATGTAGGGCTTGTGACACCCCCTCCCACTAATAACTTTTCTCATTCAGCATTTTGAGCAGGCAAATGAAGTACTAAATCAAGTACAAATAGGGCACCGAGACTAAAATTTAGTCATTTTGCCAACCAAAACTTGTTATTTTTCCTTTCAACACAATAATTTGCCAAAAAGGGTTGATGCTTTGACTTTATAAAGTTCTGTGGAGAATACTGATAGTTGGCAAGTCAGCAAACTATAGTTTCCACATCCCAAAAAGGAAAAGCCAGTTGGCAAATTAATTTATATAGATACACCCTTCCAGAGAAAATGCTTTTGCTACGCCCCTGACTGGCATGGATTATTAATATGAAAAAAAACTTATAAAAACAAAACAGTCATCTCACAGGTATATGTACCGAAGAGATTCGGTTTAAACTGTACAGATTGCTAAAAGAAAACAAGTTATAAGGGGTTATGACCAGCCAGGTTGGTCCTCAAACTAGACGTTCCCCTCTCGTGGTACTCTATAAGTTCGACATTGAAAATATTTGTAATAACTGTTTTACTAACACGTGTAGGCTACCCTCACATGGCAACTAATCCTGTGTTGACACATGGAATGATGCAACCAGCTATGCAACCAGTCATGCCCATGACTATGCCGGCTGTTATGCCAGCCTCAATGGCCACTGCGATGCCAGCAGGTAACACTTACTTGTGTTTCATTGGATCTTTGACCCTACTTCTGAATTGACAGTCTTTTGCTAATGGCTGTGGTTATTGGCTGTAGTGTAGTTTACACAGAAATGCTGAGCTAGGCATAGCCACAGTCAAAGTCATTGTTGTGGAATCAAATACTAAAGAACCATTTTAACATTTTCCAAAACTTAAGATTTGAGAACAGAATTTATTACCCTTCTAATTTTCTCTTATTTGTCATTTTAATATTTCCCATCTTCTTATCAGCTCATGGAATATAATTTAAATTTGAATAAGGTTATACCAAAATGTTTTCCTCTTACAGATTTTCTCCACATCTTAGTTTATCTGGCTTCAAAGTTATACTTTCCTAAACAAAGTTCACTCATTTCAATTTTGATTTCCAAGTTTTCATGACCACCCTTGATGAACTGTTCTTTTTTTCGCTAACATTCACTTCGTCAAACCTACTTAAACATCATTTGAATATTTGAACTGGTTGAGGTCTTACTAACTCCCTTACTAACACATTGTTTTGTTTTGTTCCTATGGTACCAGCATATGCTACTCCTGCCATGTCTTATCAAGGTAATATTAACATGGTGTTACATTGTTTCATCTCTTGGACAAATTAATCTCTCCTTTCAGATTTAATATTTATGAATAGCTTCTTTTGTTAGCAAGGATGTGTTCAGTGACTACTACCTTGTCCATGCAATGTCAAAGTTTGTAATTAATAAACAACGAATTAGCTGTAAACAACCTGTTACTATACTATCCTCTGTATATATTTCTTCAAATTTATTACATTTATAATAATGCCCTCTGAGAACACCAACAAAATCAAGCCTTGCTCATGACGCCTCTGGTGGAACAAGACATGTTAAGAAACGCTTGTACTACCACAACAGTATGTGCCTGTATGGTAACAAACTCAGACATTTGGTTATTGACCCAATTCACCTGTGTGTTAACAGTGTATAGTGGGTATTTTAAGCAACACGGCATTTTCACATACACCAATTGATTTCAGAATGGTAAGTGTGGCACAAACGCTGCCTGTGATGTGCGATGATCAAAATAAAGAAGATATCAAAATGTCCCTTGCTCCACCAGTGAGGTCACATCATGAGTAAGGCCTGTTTTTGTGGGTTTTCTTGAGAAAGCATTGTTTTAAATAAATTTAATTGTAAGAAGTAGGAGAATACCAACAGGTATATTTTTAGCTGATTCATTGTTTTTTTAATTACTAACTTTTACATGGCACACATCCTTTAAATGTAAAACCATTATTTTACCAGATCTTTTATCAACAACTACATTGTCTGTTTTGTAATTGAGGTATTTCGTAATGGGAGGCGTAGCGGCGGAACCATTGTTAGTGAGCAATGTGATATGAAGCTCTTACATGGATAAAGATATTTATCATAGATGATGTGCCCTCTACCATCATGCTGCAACCAAAACACTAAGTTTCTGCCTGCCGATATGTGCACATATAAATTTGGATTAGGAGTGATGTCATGGGTCAGACTGCCTTTGAATATCTGACTTAAAACAAGAACAGTGTGCATACTGTCGGGAAGATTTCAATAGAGGGCAGTGTAGATGTGAACCTAGGGTACATGGTTTATAGATCTTACAAGTATCACTCATGTTCGAACATTAGGCCCTGGGCCCTGTTAAAGAGCGTGACTTTGAATTCCTTCACACGAACAGCAGTATTCGTGTGGGAATCCAAGGTTTGCTAAAAGTATTTAAATACTTGCACGGTCTATTGCCATTTCAACAGTAATCAAACAGAGCCATTGGATTAGTGGATGTAATAATTGCATTGGGGATACAGAATAATATTTGTGGTTTTACTGTACACGGATGTGTGATAAGCACTGTATACCTGGTGCTTTCCCAAGTCCTGCAGAAACAAACCCACAGGCATACTACTTGGATGGGATCTAAATAAAAGATACATGTGCATAGTTGAAAGATACAAATGAGATATTGGTGAGACCTGACATTATCTCAAGTTTAATCAGCCATGTACAAACAATTTGCATGTTACAAGTATTTTGTGCATTGTGCTTGTCATTTGGAAAAAAAGTTTTCTTTTTTTGGGGGGGGGGATGACATCATCTGTCAAAATTTGATCGGAGAAAAAAGTCTAAACTTTGAAGTCTTTCATCAGACTTTTTATGGTGATTGTGAATTAACAATGATGACATTGGATGGATGCAAGAAATGTTTTGATGAAGTGGCTGACCCAAGTTTAATGTTGACACTTCAGCCACTCCTCCGATGATGATGCAACCAGCCATGTATGCAGCAGTACAACAACAGCAACAAGATTCCATGCTGCAGCAGCAGACATACCTAAACCAGCAGACCATCCTGGTGAGTTGCACAACCTTTACTGTCTGGTAGAATTTTCACAAATTTTGAATACAAGCTTGCAGGATTTCGAAATGAGCCTTTAAAATTTAAAATGCTTACAAACTACTTAACTTTTTGAGATTTTTTGTACAAGCAGTTTATATTTTTCTCCTGTTTTTATAAATAGGCCCAGCAAATGCAGCTCCAGCAACAGCAGCAGATGCTAGAATCCATGCAATCCCAGCTCTCAACCAAAGATTCTACAAAGAATACTCTGAAAAGTTCCCTCTCGAAGACTAAAGCTGCTGATGACTACTCATGGAGGAGACAAACCTCACAAGAATCCCCGTCTAGTAGGCCGAAAAGCCTCCAGTTCGCTGATAATGTTGTCAATATTCCAGCAGAGTCTTCCAAAGAGATGACCACAAGCAAATTGAAAATGGAAAGTTTAGGTCCAGCACAACTGTCCCAACCTAAAGCTGCTACACCAGGCCCTGCACGGGGTTCCCACCCTAGAGCTGCTTCACATGGTCCTGCACAGGGCTCCCACCCTAGAGCTGCTTCACCTGGCCCTGTACCTGCCCCACCTCCTCTTCCACCACCACCCCCATCTCCCTCCCCAGAGTCTAGCCAGGTTAAGGTCCGGTCAAAAAGTGGAAAAGTTATTTCTTTGAATGATGCCTACCGAGCAAATACTATTCGTGTTGGTCGTGTGGTATGGCCCCCTAGGCGTGAGGAAGGTCCAAAACCTCAAGCCATTGGAATTGACTGGGGTGACTACACTGAGGATGATGACCCAAGCCCACCAATCAGCCAGGACCCTGTACAATATGTACAACCCACCAGTCATATTAAGAGGGCAGTGAAGACTCCAAATGAGCAGTCAAGAGTTGCACAGGATGCTTCCCTGCAGGTGATGATCAGCGCACGAGCCAAGAAGATACAGCACCAACTAGAAGCCAATTATGGGAAGTCAACCCCTGTCCATCAAACGTCCCCCAAAAAATCTCCTGTCAAGATCCCTCCACCAGTCAAACCAAAGGGGTTCAGCCCTCACCCTTTGCCTAACAAGATCAGCATTGACGATGTGCATGCTGAAGCCATGGCCAAAATATTTGCACAGAAAGCTGTACTTGATCAACGAGGGTCACCTGAGGACAGGCCAAAACCAAAAAGTCCTGCTGTGAGACCCACGTCCCCCTTGTACCAATCATCTTTCCCCTTTCCGCCACCCGCAGTGCCTGCCGGCCAAGTACCTCCACCTCCAGCTGTACCTCCCATTCAGAGCATCAAGGGTAAGGCTGAGGCCTTCCAGAAACCCAACCAGGTGGTGAGATCAGACAGTAAGAGGGTCCCCAAGAAGATAATTGCAACAGAGAAGGAAGGGGTGCATAATGAAGCCATGCATATCCTGAAATCTCATGGTCATCGAGTCCGGACAGATACAGATGCTATTACGGTAAATTTTACACTAATAAGTCACACCTCCTTTTCATACATTTAAATTGTCTGAACATATTGATGTTAAACATAATTTGAAAGACCTGTAGACTAGAGTTTAACAGTAAGTAGTATTTATTTATCTTTGAGGGTACCGCTGGCACAAAGAAACCCTGACTTGACAATGCCAAGAGAACAAAGATTCTCTTTATTGTATCGTCGGTTTTGTTTCTTGACCGAGAAAATGTCAAATTCACACGGCATGAATTGCAAAACATTGGTTGTTACCTGCGGCATACGAGTGGCACTAAACACGGTACCATGGCTCGATTGCCGGCTCACTCTGACTTACCTTCATTGAGCAGAAATACAATGAATGAACAATGGTGGAAGCCTCTCGATGTTTCAGAGTCCTCCTCTTGGAACAAAAGGGGATTACACAAAAACTACCTCTCAATAGCCACAAAATGCAAGTATTTATAAAACCTTTTTTTGTCCTTTTGTGGGTGAAACGAAGCATTAGACGGTGTGTGTGTGGTATGTGCACTCTCTGTAGTTGAATGACCAGGCAAACTTTGCTCCTGTGGGCCAAAATTACATAATGGCGTCTTAAGACGGTTTCTGTTTCCAGGCAGGGGAAACATTTGTGCGTATTCACGTCATCCCGTTTCAACTGGTTAAGGCATGGAATGCTCAGATAGTGAAATTGAAGTTTTTTTTTTCAACCGTTGGTTGACGATCTGTGTGATCTTTTAGTTTCAATCTAAATAGGCCTTTTTTTTACTGCAAGAGGCAGCCCCCTGTGGGTTGATAAAATAGATAAACCATAAAGTAGTGTGGTAAACCAGATGCAATTAGACTTCTAATAAAGAGCAGTTAATATCCAACTTTTGAGTTTTTTTTATAGACAGTTCTACTAGTAATTAGTGTAAGATATTTGCTTGGAAAATTTGTATTTTTAATGTTTTGAAATTGTTTTGTACTTTCAAAATGGAATTAGAATTGCGCCCGCTTGCTGTCAAAATAATGATCCTAGTGTTAAATTGAATGCAAACATTCTGAAATTGGCGGGGAAAACCTATATTATACTGAATTATATTGAGGCATCTTGGCACTAGATTTGAAATGGCATTTTGCTTCAACCAGTTTTAGTTTTATGCTGTCAAATGGAATCATCAGGCTGGGTATTCTCACAATTTAAATTTTCCTGAATAAGACAGCATGCATGCGGTAGTATTATTTCTCTGTGTCATGAAAACATTCCTTTTTATTCCTCGAACGAAGTTCCAAAATCACGAGTTGGTAAAATACAAGGCTCTGTCTTGTGTAATCCAATCTGACAAAGAGTCTGTAGAAACAGGTTTTTTACCTTAGACAATTTTACAAATCAACCTTAATTTTCCTGAAAGTATCCAAACATTCTCTATCGTAGGCATTCCGTCGATACAAGCTAAGTGATAAAATAATGGATGTGAGTATTTAATGCAATTTGTTGCCTGTCACTGCTTGCATGAAATGGCTGTGTTTCAGTTGGATACATTCCAATACCCATCAATGTTAAAGCTATCTCCATTATATGTGCCACATACTCACCATGAGATATTTGACTGTCTCATCAGTCTTAAATTAGATGTATAATTAGGAATAGCATGCATTGCATTCGTCCATCTGAAGTTGAGGGGCTGTGGCAGTTGGTAAGCTCCCCCTAATTCAATACCACACATGTACCTTTTTGTGATCATTTGGGGGTCCTTTCATTTGTAGTTATTTTAGCAGTTTTTCCCCTTTTTTGCATTGTGTGTTTTTGTTGCTAGGATCCAAGTATTAATCTGTGAACCGAAACGTGACATCTGTGGTTCATACCAGTGTTGTAATCAGTACTTTTCCGCTGAGCATCAAGTACTGAGTACTAAGATGGCAGATTAGTACTCGAGCATGAGTACTTGGGCCATTGCTTACAAGTACAAGTGTTGGAGTAATGAGTATACTGATATCCGAGTACCAAGTCCAACAGCTGAGTACCAAGTAATTGGATCTCCGAGTATGAGTATGGGGGGGGGGGGGTGAAATCTACCGATCAAGCAGCAAATGATGATTGAAGGCAAGTTATGGCTACTGCAAGCGCGCAGCACGAAGCCCTAACAGCGTGGGGTCCGTTTCCATCAAATGTCCTTCAACAGCACCCTCAAATGTCCTGAAAAGCATGAACATCGTTTTTTACCCGTCTCTTATTGTTTGACATTACAGTGAACATTGTAGTATGGCGAAAGTTTATTTCTCATTGCAAGTGGGCGGGATGATATCTTGATTTTTGTTTTTCTGGAAGGAAAAATAGGGGGGCGTGCGCCCCTCACGCCCCCCCTGGATCCGCCCCTGATTATTTTGCTAGCTGAGTGCGAGTATGAGTACATACACGCATCATCAAAACAGCACTCCACTAGTACTCGAGTATGAATTTTGAGTACTACAGCACTGGTTCTTGCCAACATTTTTTTTCCCATGAAAAAACATAGGCTCTATAATTAGTGTGCTCTCATGCAGCATATAGACACCTTGCATCAGCCACCATCACTAGACGTCAAAGAACAATAGAATGGTGTGTGCTGGTACATGTATGTGCCACACACAACTCTTGGCCGTCTTCATTTTGACCTCAGTGAGGGTGCTGTTTGAGATTATGATGTCATATGCAAGGGGTCTTTACCAAGAGAAACATATTCCCTCATTTTAAAAAATAAATAAAAATTGGTTATTGAAGCTGCATGGCTTTCAAGTGATATGTAAAAAAGAAATATCCATACTGAAAATCTTTTGTAGGGCCTATGGTATCAAGAAAAACATTTCATGAGGTTTGCTTTGGATGTGTGGTGCGTGATCTACATTTGCTAAATTACAAAAGCAATCCAAGATGTTGTTAATTTATTTTGTATTTTGACATTATAGTGTTTGTGTTAAACATTAGAACTATAGCCATGCAAAGCTATGTGTAGTCATTACAAGAAAACAGCAAACCATTTAAAGACATGCATAAACAACACTAACAAAAACATACACTAGACAGTACTAGGCCTGATACTTCACAGACGCAATAGAGGCAATCGCTGCCAGCCCCTGGTCATTGCAATTATCAAATGCCTGGAAACATTTCAGTTTTACAGTGTATTATGTTTAAGATTTCATGGTTTTTTTTAGCTTTGTGTTTATCCCTGTGCTTCCATTTCCATTTTACTTGTATAAATTTCTCGATTTAATCTTTTTTTAAATAGTGTTCTAAGTTGTTATTTCTGAAATTACAAATTTTAAAGATTTATGATCAGTGCTCAAGCCAATGTTACCTTGAGAATGAATTGATTCCAGCGAACGAAATTCAAAAGAGCATGTTATTTTATAACGAATATAATTAATGCGATTTGACCCCTTAAGATTTGACCCCTTAAATTTTATTTTTGAAACGATCATCCCGGCCAAACCACCCTATGAGAAATTGTGTACGATGCCCATGCTCGCTTGCATTTTGTCTCTGTGTCACAAGACACCCAGCTAAAATTGAGCAGGCAGCGCGCGGAGTTTACTTATTGTGCTCCACACAATTTATTTTTTCAATTAATTACTCTGTCATTCATTGAAGAGTTTTTCGTTTGATATCTCATTTGAATGTTAATAACTTTGGTTATCATAAAAGAATTGCAATTCAACATTTGGATTCATTTTTCGAGGTAAAATCGGTTTGAGCAGAAATCATATATCTTTATTATAACGCACCCTCGAACAGGCTGGTCCTGGAGAGCACAATATAAATTCATTGTTATTAATAAACACATTTTTTTGTGGAAATAGTAAACAGGCAAGAGTTGATATTTGTGTATTTTATCCTAGGAGATTGTGGTCCCACGTCTTTCTTCAGAAGACACAGGCAAGATGGAATCAGTTCATACCAAGTCCTATCCAGCAGTCCCAGATGTCTTTTATACCTACAACAGAGTACGCTGGCGTCTCTACATACGCAAAGAGGTCAGGATAACTATGCTCCTAAGTTACTCATTCTCTTGGAAGTTGTGCTCTTGTATATGTTGACTATTTTTCACCAGCGTTACTTTTTTGTCAATGGGTCAACCAGGGGTGTGTGACACTCCACCCAATTATTTTTCTCAGTTGGCAAATAAAGCAACAAATCAAATAGACATCACATTTTGTTCAGCGATGATCAGTAACGCATCTTGTTTGTATTTATTCCCCATAAAATTTTACATTGTATCATAATTGTCCGTATCTCATTATCAACAGGTTAGGGTTCATAATCTGTGCTTCACCCAAACCTAAATGTTGTCTAGCACACCTTTCATTATCACCATAACTTCATACCATTGCAGTCTTTATTTTTGGTGACTGATGTATTATTTTACAATGACAGTATTGAAAAAAATGTGAATGAATAGAATGTAAAGACAGATCTTAGATCTTTGTTAAATCATGCCTAGATTTTGACGTATGTAATATCTGGTGGTCTTTCCCATGCCTTTCACCTGTGTGGACACCAGTTTGAATCCAATCTTGACACTGGTTCAAATTCCGTCTGGACTAAGGCCTTCATGTAGATTGGGTTTTCAGTCCCTACCTGATTGAGTGGGTTTTCCCCAGTTGTTTTTTTTCTCCCGTATCTAAAACTGAAAATGTCTTCAGTCTTTGCGCACAAATGTAATGAAGGCAAGGATAGAGAAAGCCAACATCTCTCCTATGTAAAGAATGTTTAACAAAGTAGAAGAGACTGTTGT
Source organism: Marthasterias glacialis (assembly GCA_911728455.2). NCBI lineage: Eukaryota > Metazoa > Echinodermata > Asteroidea > Forcipulatida > Asteriidae > Marthasterias > Marthasterias glacialis. The sequence goes on along the minus strand of OU452227.1, from coordinate 17,688,371 downwards.
CACTAGTGAGTGTAGTTTGATGGCTCAGCTGGAGTACAAAGGCAGATATGACAAGTTGACCAGAGTGACACACTGGGACCTGTGTAAGAAGTATGGCATCTAAGTGCATGCCAAGTGGTACCGACAAGGGATGTGATACTTCTTTTGCATGCTGTGATATCCCGAAATAATAATAATAATAATGAGAACAACAGTAATAATGTGTGTTGCTTGACACAGGTGTTCACCCCAGGAGAGCGGTTAGAAAACCCCATGGCTCAACAGCTTATCTTCTACCAGATAGTAACAGATACTTTCAGTAAGAGCTGCATCCGCATGAGCAGGGAGGAGAAACGCTACGTCAGAGACATGCTGGGTCAGTCAATACAAGATACAGTAAACAAAATTATCATCATACTATAAATTATATAACAATAATAATATGCAGTTCTGATTATAGCACTTTATCACACCCAATGGGTATCAGATTGCTCATTAGTTTTTACAGCGGTTATATGCAGAGCTATATGTTTAAATTAATAGAAGCCTGTTTATATAACACCTGTAATGGTAATACAGGATGATGCGGTGCAATCTGCAGCCAACCTTGCCAGAAACTCTTGAGCAAACCCGTACTATTAAAAAGAAGTGTTACTGGTGTTTTTTATGTACATTACACAACACACAGGACTTTGTCCCATCAAAATGTCGAAGCAATTATGGTCAAGTGTCTTGCTTAAGGACGCAAGTGCCATATGACCAACCGGGACCCGAACCAATAATCTAACAACACCAGAACTTGAGTCTGGTGCAGGTGACTGTTCAGCCATGACAACCCATATTAAAGACAGACCAAATAAACTTGATAATGATAACAGCAATTATTGTTGATGTTTTTAGATCCCCATGGTATAAACCCACAAAATGCTGGACAGAAAACCAAATTGAAGAAGGATGTCATCGAAATGGTCCGGAAATTTCCACTCTACTTCAGCAGGCTCTACCCAGTGACCGTAAGTGATTTAAAAATCATGCTGTACAACATTTTTATCTCCAAACTTTTAAGAATGATATGTTTGGCATTTAAATATCGTTCCTTTAGGCATGCACTAAAGTACTTTTCACTACAGAGCAAATCCCCATGAACTTAAACCCCAGGAAATTTCAACCACAATCTTAACCACACCTATTTGAAGCCATCCCATGTTTGTCCACGCTTGGTGCAATTTTCCCGGGAAAAATGAGCAGTCAGAATTACGCTAACCCCGACATTATCTCACTTATTTAACCCTACTCCCAAACACGGGTAGCTATTTGGCTAGTTCCCAGGAGCTTGCCAGTTAGTAATAAAAGTGTGAAAAGGTAAACCCAATTTTCCCTAAGGTGAAAGGGTCCATCACCTGAACAAAAACCTTCAGCTGGATTTTACCTTTTTTTAGGGCTGGTTAGTTGGGGTTTCGTAATTCAGAATTAAATTTAAGGACTAGGCACAGATGTGTTAGAGATCCTATTAGATATCCTATTAGAGAGGCTTAATTCTAAAAGCCTTCCAAGTTTATATTGACTCTAGGGATATCCTGGTAATCTGGTAATCCTTTAATCCCATGATGTAGTGTTGATAGAATTAACTGCTAACAGTTACTCTCTAGCTGTTGCTGTTGCTTACCAACTTTTGAGAAAGACTTTGCTAGGGTTGAAACGCGAGGCTATTTATTCACACAAGGACTCAATTGAACAACTGGGCCTTAACACATCAGTTTAGTTTTTTGGTGTTGCAAACTCGGGTCATTTATTAGTTACTGCAAAAATCCCCTTGCGCTAGTTACATTTGCATGAGGTTAAACATTAAAACAAAGTGAAATTATTCACATTAATCTATGTACGCACAAGTTAATATCAGCTTTAACAAGCAAGTTTGCATCTAGCGGTAACACTATTAGCTGTTTAAAAAAACACACTCTGCAGTTGCGTGTTTGCTGTCCTGACAGCAGTTTTCTCCCAAGCCGGGTAAACAAGGACAAGCAAAGTAACATTCACTGCCATCGGCTCCCAAGCCATGTACACACGATCAAGCAAAGCCACTTCCCCAATCCGTACCCACGGTCTTGTCCAGGGCTTAACAAAATAATATTTCCATTAAGCAGAGAGATGCTTGTTGCGAACTTATTTTCCATTGTATGTGTAAAAGGATCTATATCCTCCAATATTGCCAATTCGCAAATGGCTACATTATAAATAGTATATCGTGTATATGAACTGAACACAATGCCAGCAAGACAGAACGCATTAGTTGCTATTTAACTGTGCAAGCTGAAACTTTTTAAAGTATTGTAAAGCCTTTAATTCTGGACTGTTTACACACAGTGAAAACAAAATTGCCCAAATACAGTAGTATTGAGGCTATGAAGGCGGTATAATATCTTATTATCGTACGATGAAGCTCCCAACAAGAGCGAAAAATCCCAGAAAAATAAACCAGACCTGGTCAAAAAAAAAATAATTATCTGGGTAAAATTCTCTTCCAGCCCCGCTGCTGGGCGACCAAGTTCGATAAAACTCTAGGAGCCATCTATTTTCTAACAATAATTGTTTATTAGGTTTACTCCTCCAACACAAATAAATGGTGGTCGAAAGGGGAGGAGGTTTGCAAAATTAAGCGATTATAAATTATTTGTGCAAAGGAAAAAACGACCCAAGCACATGGTTTTGTTATCAAACCGAGAATGGATATATTCTCGAACCATGCGGTATAACAATGCCCCTTTCCTGATGCTAATTAAGACCAGTTGGTCACCCTGCCATTGGAATGTTGTTGAGCCATAGTTAAATCATGCTTGGTTTAATGCCGCTAGGCATCCGGTACATGATGGGAACGGTTGTCCGGACCTCCCGCTCCGAAAAGTGGACATGATCGAATGTCCTGTGTGAATATATCATTTTACAAACAATGCTGTTCATAAAATCTATTAACAATTTTTTGCATTTAGACAAAATTTGGTAGACCTTATCACACTTGATTTGCTAACCCTGGCAAACTCCCTAGAAATAGCTACCTCTGCTTCAGGAGCGGGTTGAGGGAGATAACAGCAGGGATAGCATACCGAGTGTTGTTTTTAAGTATGAAAGGAACATTGGTTGATGTTGGGGTTTAAAACTCTTCCTTGGATTTGGCTCGGTAGTGTGGTAAGGGCTTATGTTTCAATATCTTTTAGTACTGTTAACCAAGATAGAAACTTCAGACAAGGATAATTGTTGAATATTGTTGGACTAACTTGGCTCAATTGTTGTCCCATGGTTAGTGTTATTTGTATAACATGCAAGTAGATCCTTGTCTTTTGATTGGAGGATTGTTGGTCAACAGCATTCATTAATCAAACCACATGGCCTACGTCATTAAGCGTGCATTTCGATACTGTTTAGCCTTTTGTTGATTAATTTTTCTTCCGAAATGACAAAAGTCTACTTGGATGTTATATAAAACAAATAATGAATGTCTTGCATTCGTGCTATTAAGATAAAAATTATTTTCATTCGTTGAAAGATTGAATCTGTTCCATTCTCGTTGAAAGGTTGAATGTTCCATTCAACACAGCTTCGTCTCCATATTTCAAGTCATGAAAATATTCTTTCCATTGCACTTAAACGTTCATCATACAAGTCAACTATATAGAACCAGCATACTGACTGTGGTTGCTTTGCGGTAACCTTAGGGTTCTTAGCTTTCACAAAATGCATGAGAACAACAGGAGTTGTAGCAAAAAATTAGGCCTAATCATGTTTAAAACAATAGTCCTTAAATTTGTATACACATTTTTTTTCTAGCTAATTTAATTGAACTCAACCTGTAGGCCTACGAGTGACTTCAGTCATGAAGTAGGGCCGCATCTCTGCAACTGATAATCTGTAGAGTTATAATTTTTTCTAATTTCTATATTTGTTATTATCCTCTTTTGTTTTTAAACAGGGTAGCAGGATGAATCGTCAAGTAGAGATTCTAGGAATCTCCGAGAGTGGGATCCGACTGATCAAAAGAGAATACGATCAATCCAAAGATCAGCTGACAGTACTGGAACACATCCAGTAAGTTTACTTTCTCAACTTTCTTCAGCCATATTCGTCGTTTACTTTTGCTTGATACCTTAGTTGTATTAAGTGCATGGCTAATGGAGCTGATTAAAAGAGGTGGTGAAGAATACTAAACCAAATTAATACTAAACCCATTTTTGTTTGCTGTTATAAGAGTTGATTGAAAATATTAATTTGTTCAAACTCCCTGTTTTTTTATTTAAACATCAATGCTTAAATTACACGAGTTTCACTCACTCGTTGGGATCAGCTGTTTGGGGTTTATGAAAAGTTATTGCTAACACTAGCTGTGACAAAGTATTCTAAATCCTTATCTGAATTGGTGGCTATGGCTACGGCTGTTGCTAAAGGTGTTGCTATGGACGTCCTTGTACTTCAATACATGATGACGTGGCGATCCAGTTGTAGCCGTAGCCATAGGCGCCAATTCAGTCACGGCCTAGCTTGGCTCCCATCGAACAATCTGCAACTTCAACATTATAAAAATAGCTCAGTTGGTAGAGCATCGGTACGTTAAGCCAGGGGTTGCAGGTTCAAATCCTGCTCCAGTCAAGTTTTCTTTGTTCAACCCAAATTGAATTGAAATGTACCAAGTCAATTTCCATTGTCGTTCATTGCATAATGTGAAACTGTCTCTTGTGCTATTCTTTTGCATGCTGTGAGGTTGGTTGCCTTTAGAGTTGCCTGTAAAAATTGCCTGGTGTGACGAGGCCCGTAAACAAAACTTTTTCAGTTGTTTGTTACGTGTTAAGTCTGTGTCTACGAAATTGTTACCAAGCAATTGGATTGCTCAGGCTAACTTTCAAAGTGATGTAGACTTTCTGAAATTTTTTCTAAAACAATGGAACATACAGTTCAATAATGCAAGTTTTATTCTATGTTAAATGTAAAAAAAAAGCACCGGTAGGCTATATTTCACAAACTGGTTCTTTTTAATAGGTGTCTAATTGTAAGACATCTGCTCTAGAATGGTAAAGGTCCTGGGTTCGAATCCCACCCAAGTAATATGCCTGGGTTTTTTCCACATGACTTAAGAAAGTCGAGTATACAATGCTTAACACACATTGTTGTACAGGTAAAAGACAAATAATAAATTGGTTTTTGTTTTGCAAACTTACATAAAGTTTCTGGTTCATGTTACTAACAATACTCCTTGAAATTTGATGATATTCCAGAACAAGTAGTATTTTAGCTTGCTATCATTGAATTTTTCTTTAATTGTAGAATTAACACTGTTCTTTTAATTTGTCTAACACATTGACTTATATTGTGTGTAGCTTCTCGGATATTTTACAGATTGAAGTAACATCCAGTGGCACCATCAGGTTTACTCTCACTAACGACAAAGTAATACCCCTATTTACTCATAGGGTAGGTGACGTTTTTGCTAACATAGCCGCTTAATAACCTATAACAATATTAATCCTTTTAAAAAATGTTGGTTGATGCAATAACAAGATCATATCTTCTAAAGGTTTCAGATGAACATGCAAAAACAAATGACCTGAGATACAGCCTCATGACATTTTTTAAGAAAGTACAAAATGTCAGAAAACAACCGTTATTGCATATTGTTAGAAATGTTTCTATTGGACTGACACAGCATTAATCAGGTTCAGGTCCCAGTCATGGCACTGTGTCCTTAACCAGTTGCAGCCAGGATTCTTCTTTTTTTTGGTCCCGTCCCCCTGGCGGGATTCTTTTGGCGGAATTGTCTGAATATTTTTCTTTGAGGGTACCGTTCGTACAAAGAAACCCTGACTTGACAATGCCAAGAGAAGAAAGATTCTCTTTGTTGGATCGTCCATTTTTGTTCGACTGATAACATGTCAAATTCAAAGTCAGAGTGAACCTGGGATCCAGCCATGGTGGTCTTGGGTTTAGTACTGGTACCAGTCCTATGCTTTAGTTCATGGACGAGGTTTTGCAATTCACCGTACACATATTTAACATTTTCTTGATAGAAAAAACAAAAATCCTGGTGCTATAAAGACAATCTTTGTTCTCTTGGCTTTGTCAAGTCAAGGTTTTGTTGTGCCAGCAGTACTCTCAAAGAAAAATGATTCCGGCAGTTCTGAGAAAATAATCTTGTCAGGCTGGACGAGAAAAAATGGAAGATTCCTGGTGGCAACTGGTTAAGAGAAGAGGTTTTTGCCCATGTGTTTCTGGCATGGTTGGCTGCAGGTTGCAATGCAGCACCATGTAAACTGTTACATGATGCTATGTAATATCTCTTGATACCTGATTTAGAATAATGAGGGCTTTTAAACGGCAGTGGAAAAAGTGCTTTAAATATTACGATTTATGTAATGAATCATTCTTTGACTTCTCGTTTCTCCTTGAGAAGCATGCAACCAAAAAATGCTAATGTGCACTCTAAGGGGCTTTATAGTCAAACACATTATTTGCAACCCTCAACCCTCACATAAGCACCTGGATAAAAGGAAGAAAATGATGGCCAAGTACCTTGTTCAAGTACAAAACCACAATGCCAGCATGTGGCCAAATTTCTCCGGCCACAACATCCTACAATACAATCAATGAATGTTTAGGAGTGCATTTGTCAGAATATTTTTGTGATTAACAAAAATGGAATGTTCGCCACATTGAATGGAACAATCCATCTTTCAACAAATGAAAATATTCTCTCAATTGCATGATTTACAGGTATTGCTCTTTTAGATAGTGTTTTAGTTTGCTTTTGGGCAACCCCTAGGCTGCTGTTTGTTTTTCGTATTTCTTGTTTTGTAATGTTTGGTCTGATTGTTTTTCAAAGTCTTCTGTATGTATTGTATTTTTGTTAAAAAGCCTGATTGAGTAAATACTCTTAAGGTCTTAATGACAGCTGCATAAACTCATTTAGTATCCTCTACCAACCTGTTGTTATATCAGGCACAGCAGATTCGGAGTATGATTGAAGCCTACATCATTGATCTTGAGAAAGACACTCAGTACATGAGAGCCATCCAGGATTACATCACAAGAGAGTCGACTCTTCTTAGCTTCAGGAAAGGAGATATCATTAAACTGACAACGAGACACTCAGCCACTGATTCAGGTACGAAGAGGGATGAACTTCCTCACTGGAAAACTAATGAAACACATTTTCTTAAAGAACTTTTCTTCCTAAAAAGCTTAACACAATTACATTATCACACATCGATGTAAAGGGTAAGACCAAAATAGTATAATGTACAGTATCAACAAAATCAAATGCCAAATGTTAAACTGAATGAAAAGGCATGCTCGTTAAAAAGTTGGTAACAATAGTTTCTGAGAGTTCATTATGAGAGTGATTTCACCCTCAAGGAAACTGTATAAATCTGATAATTGCAAGGCCCAAACAACAACAACAACAACAACAACAACAACAACAACAACAACAACAACAACAACAACAACAACAACAACAACAACAACAACAACAACATTGTTTATGTAATTCTGAGTTTGTGCACGCTTGAATGAATGGATTTACCTGGTAAGTCTGCTGCCACCTAGCGTTCCTAAAAGTCTCCCATTAAATGTTCACAAGTTGGTTTTATGATTTTTTTTAGAAATTTCCTCCAGGAACTAACACTGTATATCCATTCAAACCAAGTTGCAATTACTGTTGATATTATTTTCTTGTAGACTGGTTGTTTGGAATGTTGGATGGACACACTGGACTCTTCCCAAGAGAAAGTGTTGTTCCTGCTGCAGGACCTGAATCAAGAAACTTCTTAGTAAGTGTCTTTATGTATAAAGCATCTTAGACAAAGTTTCAAGCCTTGCACTGACGTCACACCCTGCTACTGTCTGCCCATTTACATAGCACCATGTAACAGTTTACAAGGTGCTGTAGCACAATCTGCAGCTAACCATACCAGAAAACAACGGGGCAAAACCCACTTCTCTTAACGATATAAGTGTGCTGGGTTATTCTACGTGCGTTACACTACACACGGGACTGCGGCTTCACTTGTCATCCGAAGGAAGGAGTAATGGTTAAATGTCTCACTTAAGGACACAAGTGTCAAGACTGGGATTTGGACCCACACTCTGCTGATCAGAAACACCGTATAGCTTGAGTTCCGGTGCACTTGACTGCTCAGCCATGACACGCCTCTATTAAGTGTGTTGGCCATTATGTTTTTACAGGCATAAACAAAAGTGTTTGGGGCCCCTGTTGTTTTTAACCTAAGAAATGTTTTTGAAATGTATTTTGATAAACTTGTGTTTAGGTAAAAGGATTAGCAACAAGTTTTGCTGCCAGTAACCAAGAAGAACCAGCAAAACCAGGGCCTTCGGTAAATAAGCTCTTTTATTTTTAGTTAAGACTTCATTTCACTCAAAACATTTGAAACGAGTTACAAATCTGCTTCTAGTATATTTTAATTCAGGGATCTGTGTTACAGAAAACCATTAAAAAAAACATGAAAAAAACAAACCTGTGAAAATTTGGGCTCAATCTGTCGTCCGAGTCAGGAGAAAATTGGAAGCATGTATTTCAGCATGTAAACACATTGTCCTTAATTTCGATTGTTACAATCAAAGTTAAAATTGAGGTCTTCAAATTCTATTTTCGAGTCTTTTACAGTATTTCAGACAGAAATATTTCTTTGGAAGATTGGGACTAGCATAAACTTCCTAATCAGTAATCTTTCAGACCGATTCTAAAATTTGATAAATCCCAATCCTGTTGTTCTACCTTTAATCTTAAAACACAAAAATGGAACTTCAGAGTAAATCATGATAATGAAAAACTTGCTCAAATTTATTGGAGTTATGCAGTTTTCATGTAAGGACTTGTCTTTTGTATTGTCTGTCCACTTCTTAGAAGCAATCCTCTCCACCACCTTCCCCTGCCAAGACTCTTGTTAGACAACTCACCCAGGAGGAGATGACCAGGTTCTCCATGGTAGAATTTGCTTCCAAGTACTTCAGAGATTATCCAAACAAGTAAGCTCTTAAGTCTTTGAAAAATAAAAGCACGTTTTTAAACTTTATTTACTTATTTATTTTGTCTTGTTTAGCCAGGGTAGCCCCATTAGTTATCTAGTACTGTTCTCCCTGGGGGCCCTGGAGTCGCATTTGAAACAAAAAACCAGAAATACAAAGAACAAATAAACAGAAATATGTTTAAATACAAAATGCACAAAAAAAGGACAAGAATATAGAAATAAAAAAATAAAGCAAAAAGGTTTCAAAAGATAAGGTACACATTAGGCATCCAGGACAAAAAGCCCCAAACAATGAATAAAACAGAAATAAAAACAGAGATATAATATAGTTCACTTTCATACTCCACAATAATAAACCCCTTGCAATTTTTTCTTTAGGAGTTACCCATTTTTCCCAACCTTAGTCTTGTTGTTTTCTACTTGATCACATTTAAGCTAAAATGATTGTCATTGTAATTAGATATGTGATGCAGAGGAAGATGGATGGCTCCATACGTGGCTCTCTTAAGTTCATGGGTAACCTGAAGAAGTCACTCATGATGAGCTGTGAGTATTTCCCCCACAAAGAAATCGGCTTTGACGCAAAAATCCTTTTCCCCATTTTTACTGAAATTTAAGGACTTTTGTGGGATTTTGTTAAAAAACCATCTAGAATTTGAGCTTTATGCATATTTTGTGCAGGAATCTTCTATCCCCTCTTCAAGATTGCTGAGGAGGGCTGTCAACAATTCATACCCAAAACTATTCGTGCTAATGTTTGATTGATTTTCAATGTTTTATCTGGCCATTTTAGCCAAGAAGAAACCTGTACCAGATCAGCAGGATTGGTCACTGTTCCTGGATGCTGTGTCTTACACGAACTCTCCCATCCAGGCATCTCTGCTGGAATTCCCCACAGTTGCTATCAATAAACTTGCTCTGGAATGTTTCATAGGTAAGTTACAACAGTTGGAGATAATTGGAGAAAGAGAAAAAAACTTCACAAGGTATTGAGTAAAGATAGAATAAGCTACTCTGCATTTTCAAACAATTACATTTCAAAGCTGAAGAAAACCAGCGTATTCAATTAACTTTCTATTCAAAAAGCAACGTATGCATTTTTACATTTGCATATAAAACACCTTTTAAAACTCATGTGTCATAATTATTTTTTTTTTTTAATAAAAAAACCTCTGGCTACACAGTAGTTTCGGGTTGATTGGCTTCTGACTGGCAACTCGAACAAAGATATTGACTAAATAGGGAAACAGCCGAAATTAGGGCTGGATAGCTCCAGGTTTTTTGGGAAGGCTAGCCACTGCACTGGTCAATATGGGAAATTCACATTTTGTGTCATAATTTCCACATCAATTCAAGAGTCATACAAAATAATAGCTGAACCAGTTCTGAGATATGCGCCTTTCTTCATATCAACAGTTGAACAAAATCAGACTGTGCGATCGCACAAAATATACGATTTTATGTTTTCTTCCATTGGGCTGTGTACAAATCTTGCCTGCAGGAAGTCCAGGCTCTGTGGCTCTATTGTACACATATATGATGTCACAGGTTACATGGCCCATAAATTGGTCTTAAATCTCTAAATACTACAATGAAATGAACTTCCTTGTGTCTTTCTTTGTATCTTTCTTTGTATTTCCAGCACTTATGCAATTGATGGGCGATTATCCAGTAAAAGTGAAAACTAGTTCTTTGCCACAGGATAATATGCATGAGAGAATCCTCTTCATCTTGAAGGTAATGAATCTTTTTAACAATCCTTCCACTTCCAAGAGAAGTTCCGCTTCACAAACCAAATGTTGGTTGTTTTTATCCTAAAGCCACATTGAACCTAAACTAAAGTTAAACCTCCCCTAAACTAAAGTGGCTACTATCTGTAAAAAAAATTGTTTATTATCGCTAATTTACCATTTGTAACTGGCAGGAGTGCGGCTAGCGCACTCTGTACCCGTACATAAATTTACAATTGAAGCGGAAACAGCTCCCTATCCTTGATCAGGGGAGAGGAGACTTTTTTTGATACAATTGATGAAATAAAGACTGAAGACACGCTGTCCTGCTGGTTCTCTGTTGAATATGCTTAGAGCAGGACAGAAGATGAACATATATTTGTGAGATTTTGAAGATGGGCTGGCACAATACAATGTAGATATTAGACAGAGGGAAAGTGTACTAACTGAAGAAACTTGGAGGGTTAACTCACAACTTTCCTGTCAGAGTCCAGTGGCCAAGTCCCAAAACACTTGGTGTGTTCACTGACCTCTGGACGACCCTTCCTCAATGCACCATGATTGGTGGTGTAGCCTGCCACCATCACCCACTCAACCACCCACCCCTAGACTCACCCTAGTCCTAGCTGGACATGGGTATACTAGAAGTTTCTGGGAAAAATGGTCTGCTTTTACATCCCATCACACATTTGCGCCCATGGCTTTATTCTACGAACAGCTTTTAATCTCGGTTAGCTTTTTGTCAGAACCAAAGTGCTCATATGGAGGCAATTCCTCTCTTTCTCCGTCATTCTCCATTTTAATGCTTCAATTCAATTCAATTCACATTGCATACAACAGCTTGAAAATGACAAATTTAAGGCCACTTGCTGATATATTTGTTTACATTTTTCAGTGAATAAAATGTGTTTTACCTTTTTATTTGAAGGCCTGTTTTGAGCACCGTGAAATATGTGATGAAATCTACTGCCACATTATCAAGCAAACAACTAGAAACACCAGTGCCAAAAAGTAAGTCTTGCTTAACTTTATAATAATGGAAAGTGACACAGTTCTTATATAGCTCTTTATCTACACCAAACAGGCATCTCAAAGTGCTCATTAAGTTTTCAGAATAGGTATGCAGAGCTTAGATTGAAGTATGAGATCCATTAAATAGCACCCTGTAAGGGTTTACAAGGTGATGCGGCACAATCTGCAGAAACACCGAGGCAAACCCCTTCTCTTAGCGATAAGTGTAGTGGGTTCTTTTACCTGCTCTGCACAGCACCAAGGCCCTCTTCCCTTCTGTCCCATCCAATAAAATGACAAAGCAGTGTCTTGCTCTATATTACCAGGAGTCGGATTCACAAAGCACTAAGATTCATCTTAAGATGACTTGTCTGTATTACCATAGTAATTTGTATTGTGACATCACACCTTGCTTAGCAATTAAGAGTGATTTGCATTTAAGATCAATCTTAGCTCTTTGTGAAATCGAGCCCAGGACCCTAACCCACATTCTAAAAACACTTGCACTTGAGTCCATTGTTGCTATTATGCATGTAATGTATCGTTGTGTGCCTGGGTGAACCCAGACTGGATCCCCGGTTCACTCTGACTTACCTCCATTGAGTCGTTTACACAATAACCCCCCGCATAATGGGCAAAAATAGGTAAAATATTCAAGACCATCTGTCCTCTTTGTGTCAGTGAAACAAAGCGTAATAGCAGCATGTGTATGCTCTGTGCACACTCAGCAGTGGAATTTCCAGACAACCTTTATTCCAGTATTTTGCTTTTTAAACAATGGCATGTTTCAATGTCGCCCGTTTGCCCATTTTTGGGATACACGTCAGCCAGTGCCAACTGGTTAAGTCTCAGATTTATTTGATTTTTAAATCTTGAAATAACATTATTTTCACCATATTCTTTACTATTTAGATTGAGCTTACTGCGTGCTTGGAGGTTCTTTGCTCTCCTGACATCTTACTTCCGCTGCTCACCAACTCTGAAACCCTACCTCTTCCAGTACCTGACGATGGTAGCCCAGACTGCAGAGTATCAGTACGGTGGGATGGCTGGAATCTGTCTGTTCAGTCTACGTAAGACGTTTAGGCATGGTGGTCGACGCTTGCTGCCAGGCACAGTGGAGGTCGAACAACTTATGGTGAGTTAACATTCATTCATAAATACCCAAGACAGTTTATCCATTCTGGTTGGTTGAGAGAATGTCACTTGGGGATGTTGAAACGGCTAATAAAGAAATGGCCGAGAGTGTTTATAACCAGTCAGGAATTATACTTACGCGGAGGCTAATTTACGAGTAGCACAATCAAAAACACTCGGTACTCAACATGAAGTCTATTATTACGCGTGCGTATGCGAAACTGTTGAGCGTCACATGCAATTTGACCCTTCGCAAAATGGAGCCTGAGGACGTGACAGGAATTAAAAAACAAATAAATACAAAACCAAAAAAAGTAAAAAAGATTGTCCTACATTATTACTGTTTTTAACAAAAAGGGCATTTATGAATGGGAATAAAAGAGTAGTGCAGAACGTCTGTTTAAGACCTCGGTCACCATTCTTTTATTCCCTTATTTAATAAGTGGGGAAAATTTCATTAAAAGATTTGTTGAGTGCTTGTTGTACATTAAAGCTACTAACAAGACAATTGTGTAACATAAATCAATTGATACAATTTGCATTTTACATGCTTTTTTAAGTAGGTCCCTTAACCTTTCCTCCCTATGCCTTTTTGCCTACATGTGACCCCAATCCTCCTCCAATGTCCTCCTCTCCTATGTCACTCCATCCATATTTTAAATCTGCCTCGCTTGCAATAGTGGATGCTCTGTCGTGATACCATGATATTATCCTGGGAGGTTTATAAGTGAGGCAGTCATGCTTTGGCGTCTCGCTTATAAGTGATGGTGGCTAGGTGAATCATTTGCCTAGTTGCCACACCCATAGCCCTTGTTTCCCAAACTAATGAGATTTTACTCATTATCTCATTAGGAGGGGCGTATGGTTAGACGACAGCAGATTCATCTCCCGGGAAATATGCGGACGATGGTTAAGGTATCATGCAGCACAGTGGTATGGGATATACTCGAGGAGTTATGCACTGAGATGGGCATTCAGCAACCTGAAGCTATTAAGGAGTTTGGTCTCTTTGGACTGGTACCATCAAGTAAGTTAAAATGAATTGAAATTCAAATGAAATGTTATAAAACCACAATTCTGAGTCTTTTATCCAGTTCAATTTGTTTTTTTCCAAAATTTTTAAATGGTACTGTTTTCCTATGACCAATCCGAAACATATTTTTTTGTGGAATGTTATTGTCAAAATGAAACCATGACTAAGCGAAGTAAAGACAACAAATATGGTGTTCTTTATTTGCACTGGGGTTTACAGTTTTCTTTTGAGAAAACTTACATAAAAGCCCCCTTTGTTCAGCGTGACTCGGCCATCTCTAGGCCATAATCCATGACCGATAATTGGCCATGGCACTCTGAAATCTTGCACTTACCTTGGTGTTGAGAACAATGGACACAATAATGGCAGTCATTTGATCCCTCAAAATTCTGGTATTGACCCAATTCACCTGACGTCATCGTCACAATAATCTTGGTTGCGCCATTTTGGTGGGCAATGTTATTCAGTGAAGAGCGCATTATTTTAGGAGACGCGGCGTTTACACGTAAACCTATTGACCACCAAAATGGTGAGCGTGGGCACAGTCAGCGCGTGTGACTTGCGTGCAAGGGGTCAATACTGGACTAAAGAAACAAAGGTCTGGAATCAAGCATTATGCAACAATCCTGGCAAAGAGTGAATATGATCACTAGCCTTACCAAAGGTGACTTTTGTCGACTGCACTCATGGAATTCAATAAGTAAGACATTTTTGATTACTTATTTTCTAGGTGGTAATCAAGTTTGTAAAATTTGCCTTTGGACACAAGCTTTCTGTTGTGTAAGAATATGTGCTTTATGCTTGATCATAAATAATAAAGAAATTCTTACCTTTTGAATACCATTTTATGTAATCCAAAAATCATTGAGATTGGCCAATAAATGTCCAAGTTCTTGGTCTTTGTTTATTTAGTTTTATATGTAAGCTCAAAGACTTTTTTGTACACAACCTTATGGTGCCCCGTAGGTGTTTGGCATTTTGGATCTATCCCCTCCAATTTAACTGGATTGCATATAGCAACCTTATTTTATAGCAACCATTATTAGAAAGATCTGATCTTTCTCTTTCCAACCATTGTAAGCTATGGAGGATGAATATGTCAAAACTACATCTTTATAACAAATGGCCTTTGTGCTCAGGCTTGAGTGCTTTTTTGTGTGTAAGTTTGGGCAAAAGTCACCAATGGTAAAGAAGAGGGGGTATGAGTGCTGTTGGCAAAAGTCGCCTACGGTAAAGAAAGGGTTAAATCCATTAAGTCCTTTGTCCCTGTTTGTATACCAGGCCAGTGAAACGTGACAAACTGAGTTGGTACATGGTGCACGCTACAAAATGAACTAGTCAACTCGACATCTGCTGTTGAACTCATCCCACACGGATTGACACGCAATCGTACCCACACACTGAGCATTTGTACGTGGTCCCGTTCGGGTATCATCGAATATTGTGGATCTTGATGCAGTATCCGCCGTTAAGTGATTTTTAATGTTTTAGTATAATTTTTTTTTTTTCAGAGAATCGACTGGTTCCATTCCAGCTGTCTGACTATTTGATGGATGTCATGACTCACTTTGAAAGTCAGGAATTTGAGTATGCTTTCCTCTTCAAGAAAGTGTTATGGAACCAACCAATGACTGTCAGCAATGAGTTCCATTCCTCAATCATCTTTAATCAGGTTATTAGAGGATCGCTTAAATTTTTTTTATTTCACAATGTTGGGTTTCAGACAAGTGCGATTAACCAGTAGACGCCAGATGACGTGTATACACACAAATACACAGCAAACGGGTGACATTTAAACACTTTAAGTCTGATTCCAGACTTTTGTTCCAAGAAGAGTATTACGAGACATTGAGAAGCTTCCACCATTGTTTATTCATTGAATTTTTGCTCAATGGAGGTCAAGTCAAAGTGAACTGGGAATCCAGCCTTGTTTATGGATTTTGTACCAGTCTGTGTAGCTCACGGCCAAGGTTTTGCAATTCACGGTGCTTGAATTTGACAATTTTTCGATAGAGAAAACAAAAATCCCAGTGCTATAAAGAGATTCTTTGTTCTCTTGACTTTGTCAAGTCAACGTTTCTTTGTGAAAAATGATTCCGGCAATTTTGAGAAAAAAATGGCCGGATGGAAAAATTGAAGATTCCCGGCAGCAACTGGTTCATAATAAAGATGAAGTCAGATTCTAATCCTCAGTTTAATTATTTTTACACTTTTTCTTGAGTTTGTACTAGGCCAATTGTCCTCAGAAATGCAGTAATTTTATTTCTCTTGCCTTGAAGTGTGACCCTGGGTGTAAGAATGAGGCCTTCTATGTTCTTTAAAAGAAGTAAAAATTGCATTGAAAAACAACCATTAAAAAATTCATCACTTTTTATTTTCTTGATGCAACAGCTTATTCCTGATTATCATAGTGGTCGTCTTATTGTGATGGAGGGATCTCATCTTTCTGACCAGCAAGCATCACAGATTGTCAGACTGGCTGTACTACAACACAGGGCAGCAGATAAGGTCCAGATACCCACACTGTGAGTGAACTCTTACCTCATTTTACCTTGATGGAAAAAGAAAAACTCTCATCTCACCCCCAGGCACCAAAAATGAGCTGTCAGATGGCACTACTTTAACTTATAAGAGTGTTGTTTGCAAGGGCTTCGAAATATTTGTGTAGGTCATTTCTGCAGTATTGAACAATGTTTTATACTGTTATGACAAAAGACTGAATGACTGAAGTGGATTTACTTGATGTAAAAAATGCATCAGGAATAAAGAATAAAATTTTAGTTTTACCCAGTGTGATGCACTGTATACTTACAGCCTTGCAAGCCCTGCAGCATAAAAAGTGATCGCAACCTCCTGAGGTTGCCTCCTGAGGGCACCTTACTGCAGTAACCTAATGTGCATAAGGTCTATTATATTTGATTTTGAAAACCCATATACACATTCCCTTCTTTGTGAATTCACACATGAATTGTTGACACTTTGTTGCAGGAAGGACTTGCCCGGCATTCTTCCCTCAGCAGTGATAGACCATATGAATCCCCAGCAATGGTTAAATCTAATCCATGAGGAAATACCCACGCTAGAATCAATGAGTCCGCATGAAGCCAGGGTGGAGTTCATTGAAATCATCAAGAAGTGGCAACTCTTTGGATCAAGCTTCTTTGATATCATAGTAAGAGTAACAGTAACTCTCAAGACCCAAAACCATCAAATCAATCTGAAGGCTCTGGTGGATTTAGTATTGCTTTCCAAAATAACTAGCATGCACAGGCTTGCACGACCATCCCTTAACACACAGTCCACAGATTTGAGTCTTGAGATCATTTTATGCTCTTGGGTTCTGATGGATAAAAAGGTGTACAGATTGACAATCAATTGTGACATTTTAAAGATCCCCAAACATTGGTTTACCCACAGCCAAACTCTCACAGTGTAAAGCTTTCCACATAAACCTTTTTTTTTAAGGGAAAGATTCCCATCTTAAAAGTCACTTCTTTTATGACTTACCCAAGCAAACTTTTCGATTCTGGAAAAGAAAACAATTTTTAATGTGTTTCAGGGGCCTGCTTACCACAGAATTCTACGCTTATAGTGTCCTGTAAAGCATGTGATTCTGTGGGCAGCAAGGGGTCGTAAGCACTTATTTCCATGGTAAGCAGATATATGAAATTGGAACCAGCATATACATTTAAAGTGCAGCTGCAAGAGCAACTGTCTTAGGCAATTTAAAATGAATCAGGCATCTGTTTTAATTAATGATCATTATTGTGTTATTCAGCATGCGTCAGATTCTCGTGTTGGAGGAGGATGCTTATTGGCTATTAACAAGGCTGGAATCCACTTGTTACATCCACAGTCACATGTAAGTTGTTAGGAATCACTGTTAAGTTGTTACTATTATTATGTGTGCTTGTGTGAGTATTTACAATCTATGGGTATATTAAATAGGGGCTTGAAAGTAAAGCGAAAAGGCCAAGACAAGGTCTTCAGTTGGCAAAGATTGTACACTGTATGGGACTGCTCTGTGTTGCTTGCTAAAAATTGGTCTAAACATGAAACGATTGATACTGCATTAACTTTGTTCTCAGAGGTCCACAGAAGCCAATTGTGTACAAAACCAGTAAGCCCTTTTGAGTTCATGGTGGACACATTAGGAGGGTGCTGTTTGGTTTTGGGTGTATTGATCCCCTTGCACTGACATCATATGGGGCTACCTTCTGCCAATTTTTGGAGTCACAATGCATGTAAAAAGATATGATGCCTGTCTAACTGTACATGTGTCACCTAAATTGCCCACTCCCTTACCCTACAGAACTATAAGTGTGCTTGCTGCAAGCTTGACGGCAAGCTAGCAGGTAATCTTATTGGCAAGCTGGTATCATGCTTACCAATTAGCTTGTATTATGCTTGCAGGGTTCCCAAAATGTAAATGAGGGCAAGCTTATTGACAAGCTTGTATTATGCATAGCAACACACAGGGTATCAATGGGTCAATACCAAAAGGTTACCCAAACCAAATATAACCCTCTTTACTGTGTCCATCATATCTCAAAAAGGCTGACAGTCTCGGAGATTGTCCAAATTTTATAACAGTATACGATTTGGGCATGCTAGGCGGCAGCAGACATACCGCATCAATTTTCATTGTTAATGCAGTTCTAAGCATGAAAGCACTTCCAACAATGGATATATCTGGTAAGTCTGCTGCCACCTAGCATCCCCAAAAGTCTGCCATTAGTTGATATTATATGATAAGAAACATGTGAAATGCAGTCCTTGAATTAATGGAACCATCAACATTCGGTGTACATGCACTTTATTGAGAAAAATGAATTGTTGGGGCTCCAGCTCTGGGCTCTGTTTGATGTTGAAGCACTGTACCGAAGGCACTCAGCTCCCAAATGGATGACAGAGCCCATGTCTGGGTTTGCAAAGACCCCTTTAGTCTGCTGATCTGCAGTGTCGCAGTTTGCTCATTGTTTGTCTTTTGCTAGGAAATTGTACCATTTTCTTTTTATGGTGATACTTTTGAAATGAAGCTTTTCTATGATGGTTAAACAAAATGACTTTAATGTTGCGTGGTTGTTTTGTTGTTATCAGGAACTGTTAGTGTCTCATGACTTTGATGCGGTGGTGTCATCTCGTCATCTCAAAGGGAATGATGGCAGCCAGTATGTTGACCTTAAATGTGGCAACTTGATGGTGCAGAAAGTGACCAGACTTCAAACAAATCTAGTGAGCATTATTGCTTTTAAATATTAAAAGTCTTTTACTCATTAATGAGGTGAGCCCTGACTTCGTGTGATACAAAGGAGTCACTTGGTCTAATGTGAACCAACAAATCTATGGGGATACAATTAAATCTTGATTTTAAAGATGCATGGGAGAAAGGGACTCATTTCAAACCTTATCCATTGGGTAATCAACATTTAAGTTCTCAACTCTAAAAAATCAAAAAAATTATTGTGCTATCATTTTGTTTCTCAGTGCACTGAAATCATCCGTGAGATTGGCCTTCACATGCAAGCCCATACATTCAGCAAGCATCCAAACCAACCATCCGATGACATAACAGACTACAATAACATTCAACATCCCAACCAACAATCGCAATTCAACCGCGGCGACGACAGCCCACACAACCCTGCAAAGCGCTGGGGAGCAGTGCCAATGCCTGAGATGACATCTGGTAATGTGATCCGCTCTCCCAGTGATCTATCAGATCGGAATCGTGGGATGTCACCAGGTGTACAGTCCCATCAGAGATCCTCCCCAGCTTCATCAACTGGGGAAGTATCTGATGCCTCATCTGATGTACAGATGACACCACGAGGACAACAGGAAGCCATCTCAGCTGCTGAAGGTCTGTTCTTCCATCCAAATAAAAGCCCAAAGAGAGATAAAGAGGGACACAATCGTACAACATCTTGGGACAAGTCTTCAGGAGGAATTTACATTCCTCAGGCTCCCCCTCCTCCACCCACTGGTAACATTCTTCAAATGGGTCAACCTCGCTCTGCAAAGACAAGACAGTCGGCATACAATCAACCCCCTGTCAAACATGGAGGAGTTAGTAATGGTAGTGCTCATAATAATATGTCTAGTCCCACGCAAGGTTCCCCACGTGGTTTCTACGCTGGTAGGAAGTAAAGACTACAGTCTGTGTTGTTGTACAATCAATCTCACATCAAAATAATATGGGTACATCTTTTCTAATTCAAAATGCAATTCAGTTTACCTACGAGTAGGCCATGCCCTTAGTTGATGGTTCATTCTGTGGCTATGGCCAGATTGCTGTAAAGGCTTTGTCTTCAATGTTGACGCTGCAGCCAACAGCCACAGCCATAGCCGGAGTTGTTTATTTCGGACGCGACCTCAGTATTGATTCCAGTGTGACATTTAAGGGAGGCCTGAAGGTTCATCTGTGGGCCTGAGCATAATTATTTCAACTCCAAACCTGAATCGACACACACAAAATTTCCTTAGAACTTAAATTTATTGAAACAATCTAAATTTTGGTAGACTTTATCTGTGGTAAGTTTTCAACTCTCAATGAAGTGTGCCTTTAAAATTTGAAAGAACGAAATTAAAAGTCTTACAGTAGCAACAGAGTTATAGTAGCATGAATTCAGCCTGAAAGGAACTATATAGATGCTAATTCCATAGTGATAATTCTTGAAGTCTTTAGTTATTAGTAATAAAGTATTTCTTCAAGGAAAGCGGTAGGTATCTTCAAACTCTTAACAGATTGCCTTACTAACAAATACTTAAAGAAAACAAGTATTGTACAAAACTAATTCACATGAAGTTATTCATAGATTGATATATTTTAACAAGATAATGGGGTTGTTTAAAAATTGATTTATTTGTGATATATCAGAATGAAATCAATATTTAACTTTTTTAAAGTTACAGTGATAACAATACACTTCTGATTATAGTCTTATGTACTTAAATGCACTGCATTGCCAAACAGTTGACTGAATCTAAAATATACTATGTTTAATTCTGCAGGGAAAATAGCATCCTTTTGATGGATATAAATTATAACTGGATTGGTCATAGTCAAGAATATTATAAAAGTACAATAGTTTTAAGTCCAGTGAGATTAGCGGTTAACTCCAAGTATCTCTGTATGAGTTGTGGTGGTTATTTCTAAACAATGTTGAGATTAAGCAGTTATCCATGCTTTCCTTTTACATTTTCTTATATATTGTAAACAAAATATACACAGACTAACAAACAAAGCAAGCAAACTTGTTTTAAAACGAATGTAGTTGATGAAGTTTTTTTTTAAATCGATTGAACAAACTGCAATAGGACTTTGAAGATAGAATTAGGGCCCAAGATGTTCACTTTTAAAAGTTTGTTTTTTGAAATGCATAGATTTTAGTTGTAACAGTAGGCCTAAGCACATTTTTGTTATGCATCATTTCTGGTATCCTCTTAACTGTTGGAACTATTGTCAAAAATTATAGTTTTCTATGATTTCCTTTAGATTACTGAAAGCTTTTAAAAAACATACTCCTTGGAATTAATAGTGTTAGCAAAAGTTTAAACAAAAAAATTGAGAAAACATAAGGAAAACAATAGTTAACAAATGTTGACGTATCATTTTCCATTCCTTTGGAACAATTATAACTTAAAGGGTGTGCATACTATTTGTAAGATTGAAAATATAAATGTTCACAGATTTGCACATAACTTACATGAAATAAAAATGGTCATGTTGGAAAACTTCCCTTTCTATTTTTGCTTGAAATGCTATAGTTTTTGAGAAATGAATAAGACAGTTAGTTTCGATCTCTCATGTCGGAAACCACGATGTTTGAAAACAGCTAATACAAACAGTCATAGGTTGTTTTTTTTTAATAAATTTGACTCCCATGGTCGATTGAGTTTAAACTTTCTTAGGATTGTTATTTCATGTAAATGCTGGGCCACACAAAGTGTGGATACTGGTCTTTGACAATTGCCAATGTTGGCCACGTGCTTTAAAAGGAGATTGTAAATAATATTAACCCTTTTCAGTAGGTGGAAATAGAGAAACAAATTAGTAGTTTTATTCATGTTTAATCTGCCTGCCTTTGTCCTTGGTTTAACTTGGACAATTTATAATCAAGAAGTATTTTATAAATATGAAAACAATATGTTGCTATGAACATTGGGAGACTATTTGTACATACAGCTATTTAATATTACATTCAACAAACAAATGGACTGCCAAAGATTTTAAGCGAAATATTTAAATTGTATAATTTGAGAAATGTTTTATACGTGATATAATTTTTAATAAAATAGTTTTACCACCTGATTGCTGTTTAGATAAATATAACAACTATGAACAATACAGAGTATGGTAAATATATATTAACAAGAAACAATACAGAGTATGGCACACCTGTTATAATAGACTAATATATTATCCCCACCCCTCCCCCATGTGTAGACCATGTAACCTTTTTACTTTTCCTGACAGGCAAGATGCGTTGGCCATATAAGATTTTTTTCATTTTTTTCGTTATTGGGACATAAATATTGTAGCGTGTCGTGGCCGAGCGGTTCAGTGCATCGGACTAAAGTTCTGGTGGCTATTAGTCATCAAGATGTGGGTTCGAATCCCAGTCATGACATTTGTATCCCTGAGCAAGACACTTAACTATAATTGCTTTAAATAGGGGAAGAGGCAGTTATATCTCGCCATGTCTTGTTTCTGCGCATTGGGGCAGGTTTCTATCCCTTCAAAAAGTAGCCAACACCTCGAGTGGCTTTTTGGCCTTGTGATGGGCGAATCGCATGTAAAAAAAATAACAATTTAATAAATAAATATAATTTCAAGAATTGCAAAAAAAAAAAAAAAAAAAAAAAAAATCCAATTAACTGCTGACACGAAGTTTGTTCTGTTCCACCCTTTCTTTTCATATAAACTTTATAAAATTACCGTGCAGTTTCAATAAAATGTAGGATTTTATATTTTCTTCCATTGAGTTGTATACAAATCGTGCCTGCATTAAGTTCAGGTGCTGTGGCTCTTTGGTAAACGTGATGTCACAGCTGTGAATTTGGAGAAACCCGAGACCTTGAGTAAAATTTTACTCCTCATTATTATTCATTACTTTTTTAACAAAGCGAACCTTGATATTTTGGAAGATTGTTAAGCTTTACTTAAAAATTATTTTACAACCAAACTGATAATTTGACTTATGAAAGTATTTCAAATACCAGGGTTCGGTTATTTGGAAGTTCATCTGAGTGACGCCTTTCTTTCTTTTTTTTTGGAAGAGTGTGAAAAGTTCTTGTGCGTAAGCCTTTCTTTTCGGAAGGTTTTTATAAAGAAACTTCATTTTACAATAGATTCTCTTCCACTAATCCCCAGCAGCACATTTGAATAGTTGACAGAGTGGTCGAATGGGTCAGGGATGGTTTGTTTGTTTTTCCAATTGTGTGGCGATTTTTTATATTGACGTCGTGGGCGCTAGTTTTAAGTATTGAGACTTAACGACTGCAAACAAGACAACATGGCCGTCATTCCTTCCGTTTTGGTGTTTATGATATCTTGGTTCAGCCTGCACAGCAAGCGTCAACTTTCTTTGTCAAAAACACATGTAAGTGTGATATTAATTGTATGAAAATATTGTAAAAATGTGCGCTATTTGTGTGGTATGTTGGACTAAAAATAAGATTTTAAAAATGCAGAGGAATGCATAATGCCCACAGACATGTTCTTCCTATTTTCCATCTAATTAACACATGATATACTTTTTTGCAAAACTTTATTAACCATATTTAAGACTTGTATACTTAAAGTTTGTGTTCCATTTTCTTTCATGTGCCCCTTTACCCGGAGTACGCTTGATGAATTCAACCATCCATTACTTGGTGATGTTTGCGTCTAGTCCCTGTATGCATGCATTAGGAGTGAACTTCCATCTAACAAGTACTCGGTAAGTTAACCCAACTCTTTACGTGTAATGTGCCTTAAAAGTGTTTGATTTGTGTCACACTGTCAGTTAATACTCAAGTTAGAAATTGAGGGTAATTTTACTAAAATTCACGCAATGTTATATTAGTGGGTGTGTGTGTATGTATCCATAAAAGGCTCTCTCATTTTTCATCCGAAGGCCGTGTCCCACACTTGTTATGTAACTAAAAAATGTACGAAATTCGTTCAGATTTGACCGAGATAGGAGCAACCCCCCGAAAATCCATGGATTTCAGGGGCAAGTACTGTAATATAGGCCCCTACATGTAAGCAGGTTGTTGGTGAACTGGGGAATTTGGACCGCTCCGTTACACGCATTAGAAGAGTGTAGTGTGGAAGTTTTTTTTTCAAGTCCTTATTTTATGGGTAGACAAACGTGTATGTGAACGGTCATTTAAAACCCAGCTCAACATTGGCAAGAAGAAAAACATAACAGTTCACAGATTTACATATACCTATACATGGTATAAAGATAATAATGGTAGAAAACTTTCTTTAAAATATTTCTGCCTGAAGTGTTATCAATAATGTATTTTGTTTTACCTCAATTCACGTCAGAAGAGCGCTGAATAGGGGCTTGTTTATATAAAATAATACAAACGGAAACTACAGTTTCAGTTGGCCAAAAGTGCCCCCTAGGAAAAATGGTGCGCCCCCCCCCCCCTTGTGCTCCCTAAAATTTTACCCTAGTTACAGCGCTGCTCATTTGAACCATAGCCAGCAATGAAGAGCCCTTTTAAATCATTTAGGCGCTAAGAAAGAAAGAAAACATTGCTTTGCCTAGAGCAAATTCATTTACATCCTCAAGTTTTCAAGAATCTGTATAAACCTTCAGTATGATGCTAACCTGTTCACTAATAAGGCGGTCATGTTGTAATCAAGGGAAACGGTATATGGTTTATGAGAAATATTTGCACTTTCATTAAATTAATTACAGGCATTAATTCGATTGTAGTAATCAAAATAAGCAATAGTGACTTTGGGTGTCTCTGAAGGCTAATGTCTCTAAATAAACTTTGTTGTTTTGTTTTCTAAAAACTGTTTCGATCAGATAATAACAGAAATGTAGAGATATAATAGATGTTGATTTTTGCATCGGATAAAGAAAATTAGTCGTAGTTTTTCACCCATGCACCGATGTGTGTGAGCACTGTACACTCAGTACTTTCCCGAGTCCTGTGAAAAAAATATTCACAGGCAATTTTTCTTGGGTGGGATTCGAACCCACGACCCCTGCCATACTAGAGTAGATGGGCAAAAAACTACAAATTACTTTTGTAGAGATAACGTGCTTAAGATGTCCACAAGCCCACACGTTCCAACCTTTGCCAAATTCCCCCCATGAAATAAATAAATAAATAAAAGTAAAAGGCCTTACCTTGTTGATTTTTTAAGGAGTTCAAACAACCATATTTTACATACAAATAGTTGCGAACTCCTCCACCACCCCAAAATAAATAAAAAAAATAAGTAAAACATCGACTTTTTATTTATTTATTGTTGTACCATTTTTTGTGGCAAAATCTGACGTCACCATAGAGGACGTCACGCTGTAGGCAGATTACCAGTGCAACCTGGAACACTGCAAAAACCTTGGGCGGCGGGCACCACTTGGGCGCCATTACTGCAAAAACTTGAAATGGACGACTTCAAGATCTCCTGTTCTCAGTCGATTTCTTTTTCGACGTTTTTCTAGTTTTCGAGGACTATTTCGTGGCTGCAATCATAACAAAATTACTCAGGTGAGTTGATAGTTATCTGTATGGACAATTGATTTTTTATTGAAAGTACGTTCTTGTGAAATTTGTGATTTGGGGGTTGTCATGAGATGAGAGCGCAACATTTGAAAAGCACGAGGTGCAATGTACATTGTACATGTACACTCTGTGTGTAGGCATAGATGGCGTGAAGACCAATATATTGCAGGTGGGGACAACTTTACAAATAAATGAACTAAATAAAAGGTTTATTAAGCAACGAAAAAAACCCAACAACATTATTAAGGTTGAGGTGAAACTCGTTTTGAGTTGATGAAAAGATGCTGATTTCAGCTATTTTTCTAGTTTTTTATTTTATTTTTATAACCCCAAAAATATCTGGGTAAATAAGAGGAAAAGTTTCCATATCCGACTGCCACTTTTTAAGGGATTTTTTAGATTTTGAATGGATGTTGGGCTTTTTTCCTTTTGTTAATACTCCTCTCGAGGAATTGACCGCTAAAAATAAATTGCTAATTATTGACCTTTAAAAAGAAAATTCAAGCGGACATTACATCGCATGGCCAGAACTTTCATGCATTCATGCCCAAAGGAATTAAAATGGTGTGTAGCGAGTAGCTTTGTCAAGACCACCATAGATGTGAAAATGGCATATTTTGACACTTTGTAATGGTTCAGAGTGCCTGTTTCTCTCTGTACACATTCTTTCAACCTTTCTGGACAGGTAAGGATATAATTTGACTAGACCCAGTAAATGGGGCGCTGTACTCCTTTTTTGAGATTTTGACACTATCTGTCGTACTAGCGCCCTAGTAAGCAATATGTAGTAACTGCGACGGTCGGGAGAATTTAAACCACCTCTGTTAAAAAAAATGCCTTAGACTCAACAGAATTGCTCAAAATTTGCCTACTGTCTTCTCCAAGTGTTTATAAGGTGAACTGAAATGTATTCAATTGTACTCACGATCATTTTCTTTCCTCCAAATCAATGATTTTTAGGGCCTCTGACAACCTGCCGTTACAATCGCCATTTTGATTACTAATGTTACGACTGTTTCCTGACTTGAAAAAAGTCGTATTAACGCTGCGGGGATCACGTGTTCGCTGATGCCCGGACTTGCATATTGTTTTGCAAAGTCAACGCAGGATACCAGTCAACGAACACCACAAAGTTCCATTGGTCATGATTGGCCGATCGCGCGCTGTACATATACAATGTTGGGGGTCGTTGACACTACACAGCTGGTATCCTGCGTTGACTGCGCAAAACATTATGCAAGTCCCGGCATCAGCGAACACGCAATCCCCGCAGAGTTAATGTTAATTAATGTAAAACTAATTCAATGTTTGGTTGCTCTTCACAACTTTTAAAGTATGTTATTTAATTTGATGTATTTTAGGCTTGTATTGTTGAGCTGGCACTACAGAGGCTACATGTACAATGGATTGCTGATTCAAATCAGATCAGTGTATGCCTTGGACCATGGACAAAAGGGTAAGTGTAAACACAAACTAATGCTACACCTGGGTCCTGGGGTGTGTTTTCGCTATTGTAGTAAGTAAATTTCTCTGTGATGCTTTCTTTGTTTAGCAAACCAAATGAAACAAAACCCTAACTCCCCTGAGTGATTTAGTAGGATCCTTTCCCTGCTCTAACAAATTCCAACACCATATGGGTAACTCAACACCCAAACTGAGGTACTCTGATTATGATGGTATGCCTGAACCCATGTAAAGCATGATCAGTTTACTCATGCAGTCCCCAGTCCAACAAAATCCAACAAAATCTGCTGTTAGAGTTTAATGAAATAGGGACTGTAAGGGTTAAAGGATGTTGAAAAGCATCTCAAAATCTTAGTACTTCTCAATCCTCTAAAATGGATCCTGTCCTGAGCTTTACTGATTTAGATGGAATCAGGAATGCATATATTAAGAGTAGGACTAGACCCAGTATCTGGGGCGATGTACTCCTTTTTTTTAAGATTTTGACATTATCGGTCGTACTAGCGCCCCAGCATGTTATATGTAGCAACTGGACCACAAAGCGGATTCAAAACGTATCTGTGATACCCTGTTTAACAGAACTCGTGAAACGGACTAAAATCAACAGGGCGGGCAACATACAAATTTTGAAAAGCCCTGTGTTCTGTTTTGCAAATTTGCAAACAGACAAAACAGCTCTAGTTGTACCTCATTTTTGCCTGGGGAAGATATAGGCATGAGTTTGTTTGGAATTAAATTGTATAGAAATAATGGTAGGAATTCTCTAGAAAGAATCATGGCGAACTAATTTGACTGGAAAACCAAGATAAGGTAGAAAAATGAAAGTTACTGAAAATATTGACAAACCCAATGCTACACTGGTTTGCTTTGTACTGTGGACTAAGATTAGTGAAATTAAATTTCATTCCTGTAAAGATTTGTACTCAATTCTATGCAAAATTGTTGACCTTTAATCTGAAACAAAACTCGAATAATCCCTTTCAGCCTGTTTTTTTTTTTTTTTTTGGTAACATTCCTTTGTATGTTAAAACAATTAGATTGATATCTTTAACTCTTTCACTTTGTTAAGTCCATTTATGGCTGCACCTGCACAACTCAAGTGGATGGCAAAGCCATTTATGGCCTCACCTTTGTGCAGTATCAAATGACAAACAACAATTTTGTCCATATGCAAACAGAAATTCCAGAGTCACAGTGTTAAAACTATAGACCTTTCTTTTGCAATGTCACAGCCCAAATTTTTGCCAACCAAGATAGAGAAACTACGGGGAGACATCAATGCAAAGCAAAACCAGATAATCACAGATTGCACAAATGTTACACAAATGTTCAAAAAATGTTTAGAATTTGTCGGAAACAAACCAACCAATAATGGGACGCATTTTCTTTAAATAGAAAATTTGCAAAAATTTGAATTTGGTCATAACATCTGTTCAAATCCAAGTCATGACACTTGTGTCCTTGAGCAAGATGCTTTACTATAATTGCTTCTCTTCACCCAGGGGTACAGGGTAGAGGTTGATATTGTGTTTGAAAAAGCCTTCAGAGTGCCACGGCAGCTCAGGGCTGTATACTACCCAGGGAGCTGAGAGTGATTAATGGAATGTTATTGGCTCAATAACCAGGGAACTAATGCAAAGGGCATTGAGATGATATTGTGAAATGCATTATATAAGAACTAGTTAGGTGTTCGGGCAATTGCCCGAACAATACTGTTTTTTTGGTTTTTTTCTTTCTCTTTTCCGAATGAAACTTGTCCGCAAGCAAAAACAAAGTTTGGAAGCTTGTATCAACTTGAAACTTCACATGTAGTAAGACTATAACTTCGAAATGTATAAGAAGTTGTAACGTCATGATGACGTCATCAGATTTAAAGGTAGAGGGGTTTAAAATTTTAAAATTGCTTGTTTTAAAAACCCTCCGTAATGAAAATGCAAAAAGATATGGCAATAATTTTTTCACAGTCGTAAAGTTAAGCAACAGCTTAAAATTTTTGTTTGTGTACGCGCAAAAACTGTATTTTGCGACTTATTTTTGACAAATTTCAGCGATAAAATTATTTTGAAAGCCTCCGTCTTGAAAACACAAGCAGCTATGCCAATAATTTATTCACCATCATACAGTACAGTAACACCTTAAAAACTTAGTGTGTGTAAGTGACCTTATCCGAGGTCATCTTACGGTCGAAACCAGATGTTAAAGTTTGTTAAGAATATCTCAAAAACAGAATGTCACGTAATTTGATGGGTCTGAGAATTATTGATGTGTTGATTGTAAATACTTGGAAAGATATTGCCGCTTCTTTTGGAGAAACGCGTTAAAGTCTTCTTGGAGTTACAAACTTTTAATAACTCACGGCTAGTTCTATGTAGTCATGTACAAACAAATACAGTCGCAGTTGGCATTGCGCCAACTTCCCTTGCGAGTCTATTACCTGCAACACATGGCTTGTACAAACAACGGCCGTTTTATCATTTAAGCTGCTGATGCCACCAAACAGCCATAGATTCAAAGCGATCTGTTCATATCAAATTTCAGCACTCTTTGGAAAAACTTACTAGCGGGATGCCACGCTTTGTATTATGTTGTATGTAAAGATCGCTCTTACATGTAGAATGATTGTAACACATTAGGTAATTCATTTGTTAAAACTTTACATGAAGTTAGACTGTAACTTGTAAATGCTGAGAAAGGTGTTACGTCATGATGACGTCATTAGGTTTCGAATTTCAAGATTTTTCAGCATTAAATTTGTATATCTTTGAAAATCAATATCAAATCAACTACAAGAGACTTTTGGTGGCTTTTTGCGGGATTATATTTTGGTACTATAGGTCTTATTTTTTGTTGTGTGCATGACCTCATGTGACCTCTACTTGTGGCCAAAACCGGAAATGCCTTGTAATTTAAAAGTGGCAACTTTTTTGAAGTTGTTTTCAACAACGTTATAGTCCATCAAGGGTCTGCTTTTAAAAAATAGGACTGTTGACGTCATAAAATTCAAGAGGGCGCTCCAGCGGCAGGTAAAATACAGTTCAAAATAAACTTTTACTTAATGTCTGTGGTGAAGTTTATGGTAATCATTTCAAAGTTGGTATAAATAATTACCTTTATGCAGACAACATGTGTGAAGTAGTAGATTGATGATGTCATGTCACGTGGTATTACATTAAAGGTGTACTTTTTGAAGTCCTGTATCTACCAAACTACATACTTGGATGACTTAAAAACTAGGTATGTTGTGAGACATTGTACTTTATTGCAAAAATGTGGAATGACGTCATCATGACGCATATATGATGATTTCTTACTTTTTTTAAAATTTTGAAACTACAATTTACAATTTTCTTGCACTAGGCTAGCAAGGTCACCAACTCATAAGAATATGTAGTGACGTCACAATGACGTCATCACTTGTCACGTTGCATCACCAAAAAAGTAGGGTTTTAAATGACATATTGTTACAAATTTCACATTTATCTCACTATAGTTCCATCTTTTGGGTCCCGAACACCTAGTGTTTGTCAGGTGACAAACACTAAATTCTAGTTTTTATTATTTTTATGACAAAATGTCTGAAGAATGCAACTGTCTGTACAAAATATTTATGATTATAAAAAATTCTGCTAAGTTTTGAAGGTAAAAGTATCACCAATAATAATAATAATACCAAGATTTATAACGCGTATTTGCCTAAGGATACAATGCACAACAATAAGGAAAGATCTAGAAAAACAACAAAGAATACAAGAATAGATAGGGCCTAATTGGAACGTGGAGAGAAAAAGTGTGTTTTTAGTTTACCCTTAGCCCTAACCCCCATCAGGGTCCTCCCAAGTGCCCTGCCAAATACAACAGAATTCAACACAGTAGAAATGAGAACCATGCCAAATGCAACAAAATGCAACAAGGGATTTTGTTGCATTGTGCAGGCATGTTGTTTGTGTTGGGAATGAGCAAGGGTGTTTGCCCTGCTAAATGCAACAGTATGCACATAAGTGCAGTGTTGACTTGGCAACAAGTTGCAACAAATGCCATCAAGGTATGAATTTTAGTCGACTGCCAAATACAACAAAATGCAACCCCAATATAAAATCACTTGACTGCTAAATGCAACAAATTCAGTCAAAATATGACATCCAAGTTGACTGCCAAATGCAATAGATTGCAACAGCTTTTTTCCATTGGTGCATATTGTTGCATTTAGCATGGTGTTGAGTGAGTTGATGCAACGAATGTTGTGTGGTAGAGAATTCCAGTATCAGGGACCGGCAATGGAGAAGGCCCTGTCCCCTGCCCATTTGAATGTGCGCGGAATTCTCAGATTGTGGCTTGAGCGGAGATTGCTTCGGTTCGGTGCGTTGAGGTTAAGTTATTGTTTTATGTATTGTGGTAGTGTATTTGAAAGTGCTTTGTACATGTTCACTGAGGTTTTGAAGTTGATGTGTTGTTTGACTGGTAACCAGTAGTTGTTGAAGGAGTGGAGAAGCATGAGTGTATTTAGGCTGTGAGAAAGTGATACGAGTGGCATTGTTTTGTAGCCGTTTTAGTCGGTCGATATCAGATTGCTTAATAGCCGTTTTAGTTGGTCGATATCAGATTGCTTAATACCATTGATGAGGAGTGAGCTACAGTAGTCAAGTCAAGACAGCACAAGGGCTCTAACAGCGGCATGACATGTGGGCGTGTCAATGTATTTACGAATTCTAGAGATATTTCTGTTGTGATAGTTGACGGATTTACATATACTTGCTACTTGTGGACTCATTGTCATGGAACTATCAAAAACAACACCTAAATTTCTGACTGTTTGAGATTGTCGGATCGTTGCGTTATTTATGTTCAGAGTTACATTGCTTCAGGTTTTCTGATGATGAGGAGATGGAGCAATAAACAGTTCAGTTTTATCCACGTTCAGCTGGAGTTTGTTTGCAACCATCCAGTTCTGAACATTGGTGATGCAATTTGACAATCTGAAAAGAGCACATGCTGCGTCATTGGGAATGGATGGATTGAAGTCAAGGTATAATTGAATGTTATCAGCATACATGTGATATTTGACATCATGGCTGTGAACAATGTCCCCAATAGGGTGCACATACATGGTGAAAGTGAGAGGGCCGACGACGGATTCTTGTGGGACACCAAAGTGGATGTCAGAGTCGGCCCCAGCAAATGCAGCACGATCAGCAGCAGATCCACTTTTACGCCATTTGCGTTCAGCGCGTCGACCTGTGCGTTTTGTCTGTACCACAGAGCTGTTATACCATCTGGTTTTGAAGTGTTTGGGCTTTTTTATGATTGATCGGGGTGTGTGTATGTCAAGGACACGTGTTACAGATGAATCAAAGCATTTGACAAGTTTGTCAATGTCACAGGCAAGAATTGAGTAGATCATACATGCTGAAACCAAAAATTTAAACGGCATATATTTATTTTTAATTCATCAGCCGGTTGAAATGGTCTTTTACACCATTTATGAATTACACACAAGCACTGGATTTGTTTGTCATTTGATTTAGTTTTGGCTGTTGAATCAAAACATATTGGTTTTTGTAACCAAGCAAGAGCTATTAACGCAAAGTGAAAAAAACCCATTCATTCACAAAGCTTGTAGATGGAAGGTAAACTAAACTAAGAGTTGATTTTGAAACATCAATGGTACATGAAACACCTAGCTGTACTTCACACTTCATCCAGACCATGTGATTTAAACATAATACTTCAGTGTCTCACTGTAATCCTTGCAGGTCTTGCTTCCTGCTTCCAGTATTTATAAATCTTTGTCTGGATATTTCTGTCTTAAGTTCAGTCTCAGAATGCTAGATTTTGATTTTAGTTTTAGATTTTTACGTCTTAACTAGGACACTTAACCAGTTGCCGCCTGGGATCTTGTTTTTTTTTTTTTCATCCGCCTGCCGAATTATTTTTTCGGAATTGCTGGCATTATTTTTCTTTAAGAGTACCGCTAGCACAAACAAACCCAAAACTTGACAAAGCCAAGAGAACAAAGATTGTCTTTGTTCATCAAGTGTTTTGTTTTCTCAACTGAGAAATGTCAAATTCACGCACTGTGAAATGCAAAACACAGGCCGTAAGCTACGGCATATGTTTGGTACTAAACCCGGAACCATGGCTTGATTCCTGGTTCCCTCTGACATAGCTCCATTGTGCTGAAATACAATGAATAAACACTGGTGGAAGCCTCTTGATATCTCGTAATCCTCTTCTTGGAACAAAAGAAAAGTGTCAAGAACCTGGGATTACACAAAACTGTTCCTGACCATGTTTTGTTTGCCTGGGTGAAATGAAGCATGAGACGGTGTTTGCGTGGTCTGTGCATGCTTAGCAGTAGAATGCCTTGGCATCCTTGGCTCCCGTATTCCAATTTTACACAATGCCGTCTTGACACCACTTCCGTTTTCAGGCAGGGGAAACGTTTGCATGTATACACCTCATCTGGGGGCTACTGGTTAAGAAAACATACTATCGCATCTTGTCTTTGGGTTCAATTTGATCTTTGTTACCATCACCGTATCTTTATCCTTTATCTTTACAGTTGCTGCTGGACAGAATCTTGGAGTCATCATGAAACTTTGAGCTAGCTGAGGAAGATGCCAAGCATAAAGAGTCTATCTAGGTAATTTTACAGATTATACTAAAGACTTTGGTGGAATGAAGTCATGATCAATTGTATTTTAATATAAAAAAGTACCCATTGTAATTTTTTATTTTGCCTGTTCCTAGCAAAACTCCAATATCTGGAAGCTTTTACCAAATGCCTACTAAAAGTGCAACAGTTTTGTGTCATGCCTACTTTCATCAATAGAACACACTGCACACTGCCAATGTGACAGAAGTCAGATAAATGTCTTAAAGCCCTGGCTTAACATTGGTAAACTGACTGTAAATGCTTCCATTCTTTGAACAAATCAAGATTTTTGTAGTGAAACCAACCTGTAAAAATGTCAGCTCATTTCATTGTTTCTTTTGCAAGAAAATGTTAAAAATGCATTCAGCATTTTTGTATGCATTACTATAGGCAGAGTTTTTGAAACTAATTTTGGATCTTATTTCATTTATTATTTAAAAACGATAACACTTCAGGTAGAGATTTTTTAAGGACAGTTTTCTACCAGCATTATCTTATACCAAGTAAGGTATATTAAAATCCGTTACTTTGCAATTCATACCAAATATTTGTATGACGAGTGGATACAGGTACAAAATTTAACACCAAGAATACTTTCAGATTCGTAGAATTGGTATGGGGCTTGAGAAACTTGTAAGCAATACCATTTACTTCAAGAAATATAAAAGTAATGTTCTTTATTCTGTTCAATCAGAAACATTAATTATAGACATTGTTTATGAAAACGAGACTAATGCATGAAACAATTCCTTTACTTTACAGACAATGCAACTGCAAGGTGACATTACAACTACATCTCCTAAGGATCCATGTCACCCACTTTGTCTGATGAGTGTTATTAGTGAGGCAGCCCCTAAGCCACCAGTCTCACTTCTTCATCAGGACCTGAATGAACATACCTATGGAGAGACAAACTATACTGGATGGAGGGCTGAAAAGAGGTACTAAAGCAGCTTTCTTCAGTGGAATTTGAAACTTTGCATGGTGGATATACAATCTTAGTGAGGTTTGCAGAGACACCGTGTACATAAAACTGTCCTTATAGGAGTTTTAAAAAGAACGAGTGGTTTGACTACTCAACATTTCGATTAGCATGCTTTAATCATCTTCAGTAGAAAGGTCGCCTTCAGCTTTCTTTACAAAAACTTTTATATGATGCAAATTCAAGAA
Source organism: Marthasterias glacialis (assembly GCA_911728455.2). Lineage (NCBI taxonomy): Eukaryota > Metazoa > Echinodermata > Asteroidea > Forcipulatida > Asteriidae > Marthasterias > Marthasterias glacialis. The sequence continues at coordinate 17,653,427 of OU452227.1, read as the reverse complement.
AAGTAGAAGTTGATCTCAGATCTAGAAAGTCTCTTCCCTTCCTTGAAGTTATAAGTGCAGTAGAATGTGTTTTCAGGAGTTTAGTACATGTAGGCTTATACCTGGTAATTGAAGCAAAACTTGAACTTCATATTAATATGGTTTCAGTCGGTCTGCAATTTTTTTTTAAACGAAAATGAATTTGAATACATAGTATGACTGAGTTTACATGTCAAGAAATGGTTAGGCAATGATTTGATTATTACATTGGAATAGACCGATTGCGTGACAATGTTTACATGCGGTCACATGACCCTCTATCGGGTATGACGTCATACAGCTGATGAAAAAATACTGTAAAAGCATAGGCCGTGACACAGAGTGAGTCGAAAAGAGTTTTTTTTTGCCATGCACTACCGGCGTCGGACGACTATTTATTTGTTTGTAATGTTGGCCTAAATCACTGTAAAAAAAGGGTAAAGAATGTTGAAAAAGTGAGCATTAATACCTAGCCTTGCAGAATTTCAAATAGGCAAAGGAATCACACAGTTTTGGAAAGCAATTTCTTTGGAGGATTCCAGCTTCAAAACTTTGAAATTTTTGTGTTGAAAAGTGTGTGGTGATCGCTGTCGTCTTGCCTAACGTTCTGTCGCGCGCTGTACACATCGTGCACATTTATACCGTACTTTTACAATTTTCAAGACTTGCTGGAACTGTCCTTACTGGTATTATTCAGCCAGTTGAAGGTCTTTGGTACAAACTCTAGAATACCTTTCACAGATTTCGAGCAAGAAAAGCCTCGATCGAATAAACTAAGTGCATTAATCATCATGTACCGTATCACCCTTTCCTATGGAGGATTACGTGTGTGTTTACATTTTATACCCAACAGGGGTCACGTGACGTAGGTCGCGCAATCGGTCTATTGCAAAGATGTTTATAGGATACAACCAAAATCAATCCTCATTTTAAGATAAAATGTTTAAAGTGAAAAGCCCAGTACCTGCAGTAAAATTTTGAAGCTATTTCATTTTTAGGTTTCAACAACTGTTTATTTTGGATCAAAATACTAATGTAAGAAATTATTATATATTGCAGAGGAAAAAACCGTAAAGCAAGTGTCAACTCTACTAAACTATACACCAGCCTCACAGCATGATGACTGGGGCATGATGTCAGCCAGGTTTTCAGTTTCCATCTCTACAGCAAGGACAACAGGTCATCAAAAGAGGTAAATTAAGTTTGTATAAGAAGATGTCTGTAGAATGCAATTTTTTTATCTCCACAAAATGTTAACGATAAACAATTCTGCTAAGTTTTGGCATTTGCGCAAAAGTAAAAGTATCGCCAAGAATTAAGTAGATCATACATGCTGAAACCAAAGATTTAAACAGCATATATTTTGTTGATCAATTGGCTGAGACAGTCTTTTATTGTTTGTTTGCCTGTTATTGGTTTTAGTTTTGGCTGTTGTACTGAAACATATTGGTTTTTGTAATCAAGCAAGAGGTAAAGCAAATGAAAAATATCCCCAAATGTTGTTGTTATTATCTACAGTCATTAATAAAACTTGTAGATGGAAGGAAACATTGCCACAAATCTGAGAGTTGGTTTTGAAACACCAATGGTACATAAAACACCTAACTGTACATTTTGATCGTGCGATTTAAATATAATGCTTTAGTGTGAACTTTGCTATGGAAATTTATACTTGCATTCAGGCAAAATGAGTATCATTTATTTTTATAAAAATTTAGGATAAGGAAAGAAATTGTTTAAACAAATCAGGAAACAATGATGTCTTAAAACATTACAACCACAGACACTGTAAAGAACAAATGATACCATCCAGCCCTTTGGGAGGGGATCTTCCCCAGTTTTTAATCACTCTTGCAAGGGATTTTGCACAGCGGCGTAGTGAAGGCACTTTCTTTGGAAGGATGTGGCAGCCTAAATTTGCCGTTGCCGACTGACATTATGAAATCACAAAAGCACAATGACATGGGACTCGCCAACTTGTGGGGGTTCGGTGGCAGAGTACCCGAGCACTCACGAGGTTTTTCAGTGATTCAAAGGTTTAAAATGGCCCTCAGATGCCGATCATTAGATGACTCATATTTGAAATGCAAGCTTTGAAAACCAATTTTTTTTTTTTGCGAATTCCCTGTTGGGAGTATATGAACACTAATTCTAGTGGGGGTCCAGGGGGCGAAGCCCCCGACGCTATAAGTGTTGTTAGGGCTGAGGAGGATCGTCAAGTTGCTGAAAATAGACGTTTAATTTTGAAATTCAAACTCTGAATACTTTGGACACGGGACATATCCACTACCGTTGGAGTTTTATAGGGACATCAATTGTTATGGGGGTACTTTGCCCCTGGATGCTCTACAGCTTTTAGTGTTTTCAAAGTGTTGATTTCCGCATGTTGCCGAGAATATTGAATTAGCTAATGCAAAGTTTGACTTAACACACAACAATAAAATAACATTTTCAATCGGCAAATCTCTTGGCTTGCCAAATAGACTTTTGTTCAGCCCGAACCATTACTCGGGTAAGTTTGTTGCTCAATTTGCTGACTGTGGCTCTGAATGCAGACTTAGGAAAAATATTAGACATCCCCTCCCGTTCGCTAAACTGCTGATTTTGCACATTGAAATTGTTGGCTTTCATACAATTTATATTTTGTAAACTTAACCTTTCAGAGCCAGAGATGTAGCTACTTGTTACCTGAAATCAAGTGGAAAAGAAAGAATCACCTCTACAGACATCTTGAAGGCTACAGGGTATAAAGGAGAGCACTGCACTGAAATCATGAATGCTACAGTGTGTGAAAGAGAGCAACGTGTATGAAAACATGTCATCCTTTTGCAATTTGTTATTTTCAATTCTGTAAGATAATGTAGATGTGTTAGTTTGATGTTTTTCTGTTATCGTAGTATATTATCTAGATGTGTTAGTTTAATGTTTTTCTGTAATCGTCGTATAGTGGGCTGTTTTTGCAGCACTGTACAGTTAGTATCTTGTAAATAAGTACACCATCGCAAGCAAGCACATACACATTTTTGAACTTGGAGATCTTATTAGAGTTTCAGTTGTGCGGAGGTTCGATTGGTTGTGCGGAAATTCGAATGGTTGTGCGGAGACTCGATTGGTTGTGCGGAGACTCGATTTAAGTATCTTGTATTTTGCAAGCACATACACATTTTTGAACTTGGAGATCTTATTAGAGTTTCAGTTGTGCGGAGATTCGAATGGTTGTGCGGAGACTCGATTGGTTGTGCGGAGACTCGATTTAATCAGAATTGTGCGGCGAAATCACGGAAAATTCTGACTTGCCAAAGGGACTTGGACACTTGCACGTGGCTTGTGGGGTTCCACTTCCGGCCAGGGTAACAGCTGGTGGTTGATCTTAAAGTTGCATCAAGAGTCCTAAGTGACGGTTGGTGTTATCACAATCATGGTTGGCCAAACGGGAGTAGTCCCTGGTCTAGGCCGTGGGGCCAGGGACGGCGTTAGTACGTTGAGGGGACTGCCCTGGTTCTCGGGGTGGCGGACCGGACGCTTCGAAAGGAGTACGAAGGCCCCTAAGATACGAAAAGCGTTGATATGTGGTGCGGAGATTCGATTATTTCGGAATTGTGCGGCGAAATCACGGAAAATTCCGACTTGCCAAAGGGACCTGGACACTTGCACGTGGCTTGTGGGGTTCCACTTCCGGCCAGGGTAACAGCTGGTGGTTGATCTTAAAGGTGCGTCATGCTTCCTCTTACCCCATGAGATGGTATTGGGGTTATCACAATCATGGTTGGCCGAACGGGAGTAGTCCCTGGCCTAGGCCGTGGGGCCAGGGACCGCGTTAGTACGTTGAGGGGACTGCCCTGGTTCTCGGGGTGGTGGACCGGACGCTTCGAAAGGAGTACGAAGGCCCCAAAGATACGGAAAGCGTCGTGGGGCTGGTATCCTGGGACCTGCTCGTGGTGGCCCTGCTTTAGACTAACCTTACCAGGATAATAGTGGAAAATTTTAGAACCAAATGAATAAAAATGCTTGCAATGATGTACTTATACATATAAGTAATTAATTTTTGTTATAAAATAATTATAACATATTTTTATTTTAATTATAAGGTGAAGCTAACATTTTCTAAAAACCCAATTGTCAACCCACATAAACATGGCAGGAAAATTGAAAAATTAAATGCAACATGTGTGAGATTGGCAAAACAACTTTTCTAAAGCGTACTCTTTAAATTATGGAATCATAAAAGTACAAATATTGGATGCATATGAGTGAATTTTAGCAGTTTACAATCACAAGGTGAAATCTGGACTATTCCTTTTTTTCAAGGCAATGAAGAATGATTTAATTATGCAATAATGCACAAACAAAATGCATTCAGTATTTGTTTTATATAACTCACATATAGATCCTGGTCATTTGAAATTTTTTCACAATAAATACAAAAATTGACACAGAAACTTGTGTACTCAACACTCTTAAAATTAAATAAAAAAAATCTACTAAACAGTTTGGACAACTCTACGTAAACACCAGCCTTGTCTGTGGTGACTTGACTAGAAAATGATTGTTTTGGAAATGTTGGTGAGTGGTAGTGTCCAGTAAATACAGCAGTAAATACATGGCAAAATAATGACATGTGATGCGTGTTCCACCAATCAAATGATAGGGATCAATGTCTGTTTTAGATAATATGTAATATTGGATCGTTTGACACACTCTCACCCAATTAAGAGTTGCGCTCATATGGAACTTTATGTCCACCAGTTGTTTCAACTTTTCAGTTGTGGCAAAACCACGAGGATTGTTCGGTATGACAAAATATGGGCCCAATATGCCTACATGCAAATTGTTAATTCAGTTAATTATTTGATGTTTTTCCTGAACATTCCCATAAAAATGGTCCTAAAAAATTGCGACTGGTATTCCGCCAAAGGGCATGTACTCGTCGTTTGGCATGGAATATTCCTGACATTTGAGACATTTCCTAAGATACATGTGAATTGTTTTAAATATATTAAGTATAACTACTGTTACTTTCTGTAAATAACATTTTAATTGGTATTGTTAGAAATAGCCTCATGGGCTACATCTTTTCAAAAAGTTATTAAATGAAATGTACTCTTTCACCTTACCCTATTAACCACTTCCCTCCTCAAGCTCATTAACCACTTCCATCCTCATGCTTATTAACCACTTCCCTCCTCACGCTCATTAACCACTTCCCTCCTCACGCTCATTAATCACTTCCCTCCTCATGCTCATTAACCAGTTCCCTCCTCACGCTTATTAACCACTTCCCTCCTCATGCTCATTAACCACTTCCCTCCTCATTCTTATTAACCACTTCCCTCCTCACGCTCATTAACCACTTCCCTCCTCACGCTCATTAATCACTTCCCTCCTCATGCTCATTAACCAGCTCCCTCCTCACGCTTATTAACCACTTCCCTCCTCATGCTCATTAACCACTTCCCTCCTCATTCTTATTAACCACTTCCCTCCTCATTCTTATTAACCACTTCCCTCCTCACGCTCATTAACCACTTCCATCCTCATGCTTATTAACCACTTCCCTCCTCACGCTCATTAACCACTTCCCTCCTCACGCTCATTAACCACTTCCATCCTCATGCTTATTAACCACTTCCCTCCTCACGCTCATTAACCACTTCCCTCCTCACGCTCATTAATCACTTCCCTCCTCATGCTCATTAACCAGTTCCCTCCTCACGCTTATTAACCACTTCCCTCCTCATGCTCATTAACCACTTCCCTCCTCATTCTTATTAACCACTTCCCTCCTCATTCTTATTAACCACTTCCCTCAAGCTCATTAACCACTTCCCTCCTCAGGCTCATTAACCACTTCCCTCCTCACGGTCATTAACCACTTCCCTCCTCACACTCATTAACCACTTCCCTCCTCAGGCTCATTAACCACTTCCCTCCTCACGCTCATTAACCACTTCCCTCCTCAGGCTCATTAACCACTTCCCTCCTCATGCTTATTAACCACTTCCCTCAAACTCATTAACCACTTCCATTCTCACTCCTATTAACCACTTCTGTAACGTTCATTAACTGCTTGTCCCAGGGTTAACCACTTCCCTCCTCATGCTCATTAACCACTTCCCTCCTCATGCTCATGAACCACTTCCCTCCTCACGCCTATTAACCACTTCCCTCACGCTCATTAACAACTTCCCTCACGCTCATTAACCACTTCCATCCTTATACTTATTAACCACTTCTATTGTCACGCTTATACTTCCCGCCTCATGCTTATTAACCACTTCCATCCTCCTACTTACTAACCTTCCATCCTTGTACTTTTTATTACCCACATTCATGTTCACTCTTATTTACATCTTCGCTCCTTCCAATTATTAACCACTTCAATCCTCCCACTCAATCCTTTCAAACGCAAACTTTTTAATGTAAAATTTTATCTAACCAATATGAAGTTAGCGTTCAAAGAAGTGTTTCCATTCAACTTAAAGTTTATTTTAATGTAAAACGTGTATCTAAACAGTTAAAGTTTGCATTAAAAAGAGTTATTTTTAACACAAACTTTTAACTGTTTAGACACAAATTATAAGTTCCATTTAATATTAATTGTAGTTTGCCTTAGAATTTATATTTTATTTTTAGTGTAAAACTTGTTTGCAAGCAGCCGTAATAAAGTACATGTTGTTGTGATGTTTGAACTTATTCAGAGTCATAGAAATAAAGAAATCGATGAAATAAACTATTGGTAAAGAAGAGTCATTCTTTTGAGTCCAACAATAAAACAGTAGGAAAAGCCCATATAGAAACTATACGAAACGTGAGATAAACGTGTTTTTTTTTAAAGGGGTCAAAGTTCAAAGTTCAGGGGTCAAAGGTCGGGTCAGAGGTCAAAGGTCGGGTCAGAGGTCAAACGTCGGGTCAAACGTCAGGTCAAAGGTCAAGAGATACCTATGAGATTTTCTCAAAATAGAAGGAAAAAGCTGCCGCCAGGCCAAGGAAAAAGCTGCCGCCAGGCCAAGGAAAAAGCTGCCGCCAGGCCAAGGAAAAAGCTGCCGCCAGGCCAAGGAAAAAGCTGCCGCCAGGCCAAGGAAAAAGCTGCCGCCAGGCCAAGGAAAAAGCTGCCGCCAGGCCAAGGAAAAAGCTGCCGCCAGGCCAAGGAAAAAGCTGCCGCCAGGCCAAGGAAAAAGCTGCCGCCAGGCCAAGGAAAAAGCTGCCGCCAGGCCAAGGAAAAAGCTGCCGCCAGGCCAAGGAAAAAGCTGCCGCCAGGCCAAGGAAAAAGCTGCCGCCAGGCCAAGGAAAAAGCTGCCGCCAGGCCAAGGAAAAAGCTGCCGCCAGGCCAAGGAAAAAGCTGCCGCCAGGCCAAGGAAAAAGCTGCCGCCAGGCCAAGGAAAAAGCTGCCGCCAGGCCAAGGAAAAAGCTGCCGCCAGGCCAAGGAAAAAGCTGCCGCCAGGCCAAGGAAAAAGCTGCCGCCAGGCCAAGGAAAAAGCTGCCGCCAGGCCAAGGAAAAAGCTGCCGCCAGGCCAAGGAAAAAGCTGCCGCCAGGCCAAGGAAAAAGCTGCCGCCAGGCCAAGGAAAAAGCTGCCGCCAGGCCAAGGAAAAAGCTGCCGCCAGGCCAAGGAAAAAGCTGCCGCCAGGCCAAGGAAAAAGCTGCCGCCAGGCCAAGGAAAAAGCTGCCGCCAGGCCAAGGAAAAAGCTGCCGCCAGGCCAAGGAAAAAGCTGCCGCCAGGCCAAGGAAAAAGCTGCCGCCAGGCCAAGGAAAAAGCTGCCGCCAGGCCAAGGAAAAAGCTGCCGCCAGGCCAAGGAAAAAGCTGCCGCCAGGCCAAGGAAAAAGCTGCCGCCAGGCCAAGGAAAAAGCTGCCGCCAGGCCAAGGAAAAAGCTGCCGCCAGGCCAAGGAAAAAGCTGCCGCCAGGCCAAGGAAAAAGCTGCCGCCAGGCCAAGGAAAAAGCTGCCGCCAGGCCAAGGAAAAAGCTGCCGCCAGGCCAAGGAAAAAGCTGCCGCCAGGCCAAGGAAAAAGCTGCCGCCAGGCCAAGGAAAAAGCTGCCGCCAGGCCAAGGAAAAAGCTGCCGCCAGGCCAAGGAAAAAGCTGCCGCCAGGCCAAGGAAAAAGCTGCCGCCAGGCCAAGGAAAAAGCTGCCGCCAGGCCAAGGAAAAAGCTGCCGCCAGGCCAAGGAAAAAGCTGCCGCCAGGCCAAGGAAAAAGCTGCCGCCAGGCCAAGGAAAAAGCTGCCGCCAGGCCAAGGAAAAAGCTGCCGCCAGGCCAAGGAAAAAGCTGCCGCCAGGCCAAGGAAAAAGCTGCCGCCAGGCCAAGGAAAAAGCTGCCGCCAGGCCAAGGAAAAAGCTGCCGCCAGGCCAAGGAAAAAGCTGCCGCCAGGCCAAGGAAAAAGCTGCCGCCAGGCCAAGGAAAAAGCTGCCGCCAGGCCAAGGAAAAAGCTGCCGCCAGGCCAAGGAAAAAGCTGCCGCCAGGCCAAGGAAAAAGCTGCCGCCAGGCCAAGGAAAAAGCTGCCGCCAGGCCAAGGAAAAAGCTGCCGCCAGGCCAAGGAAAAAGCTGCCGCCAGGCCAAGGAAAAAGCTGCCGCCAGGCCAAGGAAAAAGCTGCCGCCAGGCCAAGGAAAAAGCTGCCGCCAGGCCAAGGAAAAAGCTGCCGCCAGGCCAAGGAAAAAGCTGCCGCCAGGCCAAGGAAAAAGCTGCCGCCAGGCCAAGGAAAAAGCTGCCGCCAGGCCAAGGAAAAAGCTGCCGCCAGGCCAAGGAAAAAGCTGCCGCCAGGCCAAGGAAAAAGCTGCCGCCAGGCCAAGGAAAAAGCTGCCGCCAGGCCAAGGAAAAAGCTGCCGCCAGGCCAAGGAAAAAGCTGCCGCCAGGCCAAGGAAAAAGCTGCCGCCAGGCCAAGGAAAAAGCTGCCGCCAGGCCAAGGAAAAAGCTGCCGCCAGGCCAAGGAAAAAGCTGCCGCCAGGCCAAGGAAAAAGCTGCCGCCAGGCCAAGGAAAAAGCTGCCGCCAGGCCAAGGAAAAAGCTGCCGCCAGGCCAAGGAAAAAGCTGCCGCCAGGCCAAGGAAAAAGCTGCCGCCAGGCCAAGGAAAAAGCTGCCGCCAGGCCAAGGAAAAAGCTGCCGCCAGGCCAAGGAAAAAGCTGCCGCCAGGCCAAGGAAAAAGCTGCCGCCAGGCCAAGGAAAAAGCTGCCGCCAGGCCAAGGAAAAAGCTGCCGCCAGGCCAAGGAAAAAGCTGCCGCCAGGCCAAGGAAAAAGCTGCCGCCAGGCCAAGGAAAAAGCTGCCGCCAGGCCAAGGAAAAAGCTGCCGCCAGGCCAAGGAAAAAGCTGCCGCCAGGCCAAGGAAAAAGCTGCCGCCAGGCCAAGGAAAAAGCTGCCGCCAGGCCAAGGAAAAAGCTGCCGCCAGGCCAAGGAAAAAGCTGCCGCCAGGCCAAGGAAAAAGCTTTGTCCTTTGTCCTTTGTCCTTTGTCCTTTGTCCTTTGTCCTTTGTCCTTTGTCCTTTGTCCTTTGTCCTTTGTCCTTTGTCCTTTGTCCTTTGTCCTTTGTCCTTTGTCCTTTGTCCTTTGTCCTTTGTCCTTTGTCCTTTGTCCTTTGTCCTTTGTCCTTTGTCCTTTGTCCTTTGTCCTTTGTCCTTTGTCCTTTGTCCTTTGTCCTTTGTCCTTTGTCCTTTGTCCTTTGTCCTTTGTCCTTTGTCCTTTGTCCTTTGTCCTTTGTCCTTTGTCCTTTGTCCTTTGTCCTTTGTCCTTTGTCCTTTGTCCTTTGTCCTTTGTCCTTTGTCCTTTGTCCTTTGTCCTTTGTCCTTTGTCCTTTGTCCTTTGTCCTTTGTCCTTTGTCCTTTGTCCTTTGTCCTTTGTCCTTTGTCCTTTGTCCTTTGTCCTTTGTCCTTTGTCCTTTGTCCTTTGTCCTTTGTCCTTTGTCCTTTGTCCTTTGTCCTTTGTCCTTTGTCCTTTGTCCTTTGTCCTTTGTCCTTTGTCCTTTGTCCTTTGTCCTTTGTCCTTTGTCCTTTGTCCTTTGTCCTTTGTCCTTTGTCCTTTGTCCTTTGTCCTTTGTCCTTTGTCCTTTGTCCTTTGTCCTTTGTCCTTTGTCCTTTGTCCTTTGTCCTTTGTCCTTTGTCCTTTGTCCTTTGTCCTTTGTCCTTTGTCCTTTGTCCTTTGTCCTTTGTCCTTTGTCCTTTGTCCTTTGTCCTTTGTCCTTTGTCCTTTGTCCTTTGTCCTTTGTCCTTTGTCCTTTGTCCTTTGTCCTTTGTCCTTTGTCCTTTGTCCTTTGTCCTTTGTCCTTTGTCCTTTGTCCTTTGTCCTTTGTCCTTTGTCCTTTGTCCTTTGTCCTTTGTCCTTTGTCCTTTGTCCTTTGTCCTTTGTCCTTTGTCCTTTATCCTTTGTCCTTTGTCCTTTGTCCTTTGTCCTTTGTCCTTTGTCCTTTGTCCTTTGTCCTTTGTCCTTTGTCCTTTGTCCTTTGTCCTTTGTCCTTTGTCCTTTGTCCTTTGTCCTTTGTCCTTTGTCCTTTGTCCTTTGTCCTTTGTCCTTTGTCCTTTGTCCTTTGTCCTTTGTCCTTTGTCCTTTGTCCTTTGTCCTTTGTCCTTTGTCCTTTGTCCTTTGTCCTTTGTCCTTTGTCCTTTGTCCTTTGTCCTTTGTCCTTTGTCCTTCGTCCTTCGTCCTTCGTCCTTCGTCCTTCGTCCTTCGTCCTTCGTCCTTCGTCCTTCGTCCTTCGTCCTTCGTCCTTCGTCCTTCGTCCTTCGTCCTTCGTCCTTCGTCCTTCGTCCTTCGTCCTTCGTCCTTCGTCCTTCGTCCTTCGTCCTTCGTCCTTCGTCCTTCGTCCTTCGTCCTTCGTCCTTCGTCCTTCGTCCTTCGTCCTTCGTCCTTCGTCCTTCGTCCTTCGTCCTTCGTCCTTCGTCCTTCGTCCTTCGTCCTTCGTCCTTCGTCCTTCGTCCTTCGTCCTTCGTCCTTCGTCCTTCGTCCTTCGTCCTTCGTCCTTCGTCCTTCGTCCTTCGTCCTTCGTCCTTCGTCCTTCGTCCTTCGTCCTTCGTCCTTCGTCCTTCGTCCTTCGTCCTTCGTCCTTCGTCCTTCGTCCTTCGTCCTTCGTCCTTCGTCCTTCGTCCTTCGTCCTTCGTCCTTCGTCCTTCGTCCTTCGTCCTTCGTCCTTCGTCCTTCGTCCTTCGTCCTTCGTCCTTCGTCCTTCGTCCTTCGTCCTTCGTCCTTCGTCCTTCGTCCTTCGTCCTTCGTCCTTCGTCCTTCGTCCTTCGTCCTTCGTCCTTCGTCCTTCGTCCTTCGTCCTTCGTCCTTCGTCCTTCGTCCTTCGTCCTTCGTCCTTCGTCCTTCGTCCTTCGTCCTTCGTCCTTCGTCCTTCGTCCTTCGTCCTTCGTCCTTCGTCCTTCGTCCTTCGTCCTTCGTCCTTCGTCCTTCGTCCTTCGTCCTTCGTCCTTCGTCCTTCGTCCTTCGTCCTTCGTCCTTCGTCCTTCGTCCTTCGTCCTTCGTCCTTCGTCCTTCGTCCTTCGTCCTTCGTCCTTCGTCCTTCGTCCTTCGTCCTTCGTCCTTCGTCCTTCGTCCTTCGTCCTTCGTCCTTCGTCCTTCGTCCTTCGTCCTTCGTCCTTCGTCCTTCGTCCTTCGTCCTTCGTCCTTCGTCCTTCGTCCTTCGTCCTTCGTCCTTCGTCCTTCGTCCTTCGTCCTTCGTCCTTCGTCCTTCGTCCTTCGTCCTTCGTCCTTCGTCCTTCGTCCTTCGTCCTTCGTCCTTCGTCCTTCGTCCTTCGTCCTTCGTCCTTCGTCCCGTTACAATTCTATAATGGAATGGACACAATGGACACAATGGACACAATGGACACAATGGACACAATGGACACAATGGACACAATGGACACAATGGACACAATGGACACAATGGACACAATGGACACAATGGACACAATGGACACAATGGACACAAATACATACCTTTTGTCCTTTGTCAATGTTGTACAATACAAAGAAAATGTGTACAGATGCATTGTTTTTGTTTTACATGCTTAACAAGCGATTATATATTTATTTCATGCTGCCTTTAATATACAATTGTTTTAATACCTTAAACACCATTAACTGAAGCATATTTATTTATTTCTAACTTTCATAAAGGTGTTGAAATACTTGAACTATTTAAATGTAAATTATAACAATTAAAAAGGGTAAACTTTCGGCAATGGAAAATAAGCCTCAATAAAAGCAATGAATCACATAAACCACACTCAGAGCAAATTACATCTTAATACGAGTTACACAAGACAACTTAATTAGGTACCATAATTACTCATTAAAACGAAAACCATTTAATGAATGTGAAAAAAAGATTCAAATACGCTAAAGAATACGTAATACATTTACTTTTTACAAATAATAAACATCAACTGATTTGTAATGAGCAACTGCATTACAAATGAATGGAGGAATGTTTGATGCTTGTAATGAGGTACTTCATACACAAGCATGAAACTTTGTCATACTTTTATTGAAGTTCTTCAATGAAAGTATGATTTATTGCATACTTGTAATGAAGTACCTCATTACAAGCATGCAATATTTCACATAAGTACATGTACTTGTAAGGAAGTACCTCTTTACAAGTATATGTATTTGGTCTACATACTTGTAATGAGGTACTTCATTACAAGTATGTTTACAAAATTCTGAACAAACTACGAATTCATTCGTAGTTACATAATTGTCTTCATTCACCAATAACAGTTGTATATATCTTGATATCCCACTACGTTGAATAAAACTATTACCAACTGACACACCCACTTCATTGTTCATCAAAAGATCCTTGCGCTGGAGTTCAAACTTGCTGCAGATGAATTCTTGAAGTTCAAATTGTACATCAATATCCATTGCAAGATTTGTCTGAAGCGAAGACATTAAAATAAATTGTTCAATGTTGTTCACATCCTCCGGAGAATCAAACCATTTTTGTCACTAGAGTCAATCTTGAAAAGTTTTTCTGATTGATGGTAACTACACATTACTTAGTTCACCTTATAATTGTTCAATGTTCATCGGATCTTCTTGATAGCAAGTTGTTGGCTTTCACTAATATGTAATCCGAACGAATATCTTGCAAACGAAAAATTTCAATCATGATAAACTGACAAATCTTCACACACACAAAAGTGTCTCCTGATGTCTGCACTTGCTGTCAAGTGCTTCTGATTATCTGGTTGATGAAATAAGTGACGCTCATCATGGACCTTGTTTGATGATTCTTGGCTCAACCAACCTTGTACATCTGGTGATCTTAATCTTATCACTGAACTATCTATTATGTGATAAAAAAAAAAAGAAAGAAACAAAACCATAATTTCAAAGTCAAAGATTTTAAAGCAAGCTAGAGACCACACATGGCCACATTTTGAACTAATCTATTTTGTTCTAATTAATAGAAAATAGAAGTATACATAGATATCTTTTAGTTTAGGTTAATAGATTGCAAACAGAACTTTTAATCTGTGATTGTACCTTTGAAGAAACATACTGCCTTCAACGTTCAGTTTTTTCGAGCAATAACACATGGTTGAAGAGTTCATGAGGCTACTGCAGCAGAAAAACAGCAGTTATCTGTAAAAAAAAATAGTCAAGCATGCAACTTTATTGTCAAATCAAAGGTTGCAAAAATCCCATCTATTTCCTCTCAAATCTTTTGCAGTTGATAATTAATGTTTCAATAATTTACTTAGTCTACGTTTAGCAAAGTATACAAACTTGCAGAACCAAGAAACCTTCAACTTCGAAAGAGATCTTACCTAGAACATCCACTGTTCATCTTTAGTGATTGATGTGTAGATGCAAGTACAAAGACGTCACTCTCCTGACCCTCCATCATGGTCCATGTTGATAGCAGAGTGTGTTACATCACAGCAAGTCTAGATGATATCCTATTATACAACAACAATCCAAATACCGTATTGAAAAGTGCCCAATCTCTACTTAAAATCACAAATGTTTTTCAGCTCACACTTTAAAAAGAAATCGTTCATGAATTTATTCAAGTTTGTTCTAAATTAGTATAAATATCAAGGTTAAATAGTTGGCCATTGTATGGGAAACACTTTAATGTCCAAATAACCCCTGTAAGGAAGATTACATAACCGAATCTACCTGTAGCACCTGACTTCAATCCATGGATGAGATATCATCCTAGTCCTCGCTCACAGGAATTAAGTTCAGCAATTATCACCAACGTAGCAATCAAAGAAAAAAAACACAACGCAGAAAAACATCTTAGTCTTAGAACAGAAAATTAAGAAAAAGTTTGTAGAGGCACCACATCAACATCTCACAAGGTTTCCAGAAGGCTCCGACAAGAACCAATAATGTAACCAGTCCTTGTTTGGATATGTAATCTTTGTTTTGGATCTGCATTCTATGTTCTTTTAAAGTTTGTTTTAGTTGTACTAGAAACATAAATTGAGGTACAGTAGTATTGCCGTGCTTTGTTCTTATTCAAAAAAACTTCAATTTTTAATATCCTTTTGCTTCTTGGAAATATCGAGATGCACTTTTAGGTAAACAAGAATTGCACAAGATCTACAATTTAGCCATCATGTCAAAGTATTTTAAGGAAATGGTCTCCTCATAATAAAATTATTGTACATATAAGGATGAATAAATAAATGCATATTTTTGGTTCTACACCTTGAGATATTTCTGAATGTACGTAACTTTCCAGTTAGCCTAAAGAAATCTTACACTTGAATTCCACACTTCCAGTTGATATTTAGTTCTTACATGTCATTTCTTTTAACCAAGCCACAACCCAATTGATGTCTTCATGGTCCATGTTGATGGAGAAGTGCTGCATCAGAGCGAGTTGTCTTGACAATCTGAAAAAGTCATAAGTACAAGTGAACATTGGATAAACACCTTGATAAAAATAAAAAGTCTACAAAGTTCAAATTTAATATACTTTTTCCAAAGACAAATATTTCACGTATCTTCAAAACATTTCAACATTCAATAATATTACAGCTGTCTTAAACATACAAAATATTCTTACATTTGAACACGAGGCAGTTTTTATATGGATTTGCAGACACCAAAATGTTCATATAAAACTTACAGGAAAAAAAGGATAACTTTTACAGCTTCAAAAAAGAAGTTACCTTCCAATTCCATCCTTCCAACTGTTGATGGGTAGATGCAATGAACCAATTGTCATTCTCCTAACTCCTTGACACACCTCAACAGACGTTCTCATGAGGATGCTGAAGGAGAAACACAGCAGTTATCTGTAAGAATAATGGTTAAACATGCAATTTTATTGACAAATTGAGGGGTCGCAAAAACTAACATCTATTTCTTCTCAACTATTGTAATTGATAGTAAATGTTTTAACACTTCAATAATTTACTAACACTTATTCTAAGTTTAGCAATGCGGACAAACTTGCAGAATCAAGAAAGAAACGTTCAACTTTGTAAGAGATCCTACCTAGAAAATCCACTGTTCATCTTAGTGTTGAGTTGATGCAAGTACAAAGATGTCACTTTTCAGACCTTTCAACAAGACTCCATCATCAACGTCTTCAAGGTCCATGTTGACAGCAGACCGATATATCACAGCAAATCTAGTTGTTAGCCTATCATACAAGAACAAATACATCATGCAAGATAACCAAACATTTATTTAACATCACCCATAGGCCTACAGTTTTTCAAAGCTCACAACTTACAGAAATCTTTGATGAATTTATTTAAGTTTTTTCAATCTTTATAAATACCAAGATCAAATTGTCGGCCTCCAGTTTGGAAACACTCGAACATTGAAATACACCTTGTAATGAAGATTACATAAACCAAATCTACCTGTAGCACCTGACTTCAATCCACGGATGAGCTGTCATCCTGGTCCTCGCTCACTGGCAGTTGGTTCAGCAATTATCACCATCGTAGCAATCAGAGAAAAACAAACAAAAATAGAGAAAAAAATTCAGTCAAAGAACAGACAATTAAGGAGAAGTTTGTGGAGGCAACACATCAATAACTCTCAAGGTTTCCAGAAGGCTCTGAAAAAAGCCAATGGTGTACCCACTCCTTGTTTGGATTTGTATGCTAAGATCTATGAAAGTTTCAAGTTTTACATAAATTGACGTAGCGCAGTATTGCCTTGTTTTGGTCTTAATCAAACCAACTTCATTTTTCATATCCATTTGCTTTTTGAGCAAACTAGAATTGCACTAGATCTATATTTGAGCCACCATATTCACATGGTATAGGATAATGGTTTCCTCATCATAAATTCTTGTACACATGGATTAATAAATGAATGCAACATGTTTTGGTTCTACACCTCAAGATATTTCTGAAACTACATAACTATTTGAATTGATCTAACCTTTAAACTCCATACTTCAACGTGGATGTCACTTTCTCTAACCAAGCCACACCTCCATTGACATCTTCATGGTCCATGTTGATGAAGGGACAATGCATCAGAGTCATTTGTCTTTGCAATCTGGACATGATCAAGTCATCAAGTCAACATTGGATAAATACCTTGGTCAAAACAATTTAGAAGTATCCAAAGTTCATACTTAGTGAATGTAGTTTTTTCTTATCTAAAAAAAAGTGAACATCTATAAATGATAATGTCATCAGTCTGAAGCTAGGCAAGTTGTTCTTCCATTGGAACATCAGGCAACTTCTTACTTGGAACTTTATACATTAAAACTTTCATACAAAACTAACAAAAAGAATATTATCTTCAACAACTTCAAAAAACGGGTTACCTTTCAGTTCCATCCTTCCAACTGTTGATAAGTAGATGCAACTTGACTTGTAATTCTTTTAACTCCTTGACATACCTTCATACATGTTGATCATATGGTCCATGTTGAAATCAGCAAAACACGTCCCAGTGACTTATCAGAACAATCTAGTTGATCAAACCATACATGAAATGATTAACTTGTTGGAACATCAGTTGATTTCAAAAAATATCTTCTGAAGAATGTTCTTAGATTTTCAGCGAATATAAAACCTTTCAGTTGAGAAATGATTTATCAAAACAAACAAGTGAACAACTAAAACAACAAAAATAGCACAGACTTTTTCTTAAACAGCGTTGCTTTGCTATGAGGCAACTGCACTAAAAAAGCAACAATCAATTGGACAATTTTTGTCAATGTTGCACATGCAGATATAATGGTTGTAAGAAGTGAAAGCTGACAAGTTTACGTTTTTAAACCATGTTAAAAAATTGGCCTAAATTTGCAGAGACAAGAATTTGTTTTTCAGCAAACAAGATTTGCGCAAAGTGTGTATTTGATGAGCCATTCAATCACTAATAAAATATTCATATGAAATAATGTTCTTTTCAACTTTCAAAGTATGAAGGATCTCTTACCTTGACCAACTTGTTGATGAGTAGATGTAAATATCAAGATGTCCCTCACACAGCGACACACCACATTACACGTTGTCATGGTTCATGTTGACAGCAGAAGACAAACTCCTAAAATACATAGGAATTAAGTCAACAATTACATATTAGAACATGAATAACAAACACTTTCCATTGGACAAAATTAGCCATAATTCTGCACACTTGTATACCAGGGTGTGGTTGTCTAAAAAATTGAAAAATCCTGGAGAAAAAAAATGGTTTGTATTGTTTGGTCTGGAAACAACTTCTCTCCGAATATACAGGATGTTATATTTTATAGGTCGACAGATTCTCTACATCACGTCAAAAAGAAATCTAGAGACGTGGTTTAAGAATAATGGCTGTCTTTCTTGAAAATCTGAACGTGAATAACGATCATTGAAAACTCCTGACAAATTACCATGATTTCAGGCCTGCATTTAGATCTGAATTATCAAGCTGAGTTAATAAAGAAATCTTACCTTAAGGTTCATTTCTTTAACTTGTAGCTGAATGGACGTCATTCTCCTTACAGCATGACACACCTCCAATGACATCATTCTCTGAACCTACGTAAAATACTTCCCAACAACATAAAAAGCTGTCCCATATTAGAACATCTCAAAATACAAGTTAAAAACTATTTTGTATAGGCCTACCAACAGGAAAGCAGATTTCTGTGATATATCCAATGCTATCAAATTTTATCAAATGGTTCATAATGTTTTGGTATTGATTTTATGCACGTTTACATTGGCTTATTTCAATTGCAGCAATCAAAATAAGCAGCATGATGTCATCAAATGCTATTTCCTCAACACTGGCAGTATTTCTGACAGAAGTATTATTTTCTCTGGAGACTTCTGTGATATATGCAACGCAATGTACTGAAATTTTATCAAATGGTTCATGATGTTTTGGTTTCAATTGCAGCAATCAAAATAAGCAGCATGGTGTCATCAAATGCTGTTTCCGCTGACAGTATTCCTGATGATGGAAGTATTTCTCTGGAGGATTGGCCCTGGTATAAACTCATCTGTGAGCTTTCAGATTGAAACTAATAAAGTATTTCTCTCTCTCAATAATTACCAATCCTGTGCTTTGTCTATAAGTCATCTTACCAATGGAAAATGTTATACCTCATTGTCTTTATACCATAACACACATGGATCCAAGGTCATCAACGTTCCCATTGATAGCAGCAATCTGTACACGAATGATTCATCATGACATCACCTGTACATGCAGAAACATAAATAACTGCATAAAAATCACAAAATTTACTCCACAATTGATGCACATCTCTACTTTTCCCAAAAATTATTTAAGCCAATTAAATACTACATGCAGATTTGAGTCATACATGAAGTAACAAATTAATCAAAATCACACCACTGGCCCCAAAGCTTTCTAAAACAGTCTAGCCAGTGAAATACCAAGGGAAGACAGTTTTCTTGTGCCATGTGTAGAATGGTCATCCATACAATTGCATCATTGTAAAAGCTGATCAATTAGATCTTACCTTCAAATTGTATTCTTTAACTTTGACTAGATGTCATTCTCCTCGTACAGTAACACACCAACATCGACATCTTCATGGTCCATGTTGATTGCACGCAACTGCATCCAAGTGATTTGTACATGGCGATCTGAAAATATTAAATGATAGATGAAAAACTTTGGAAAACATATATGGATTCAGTTTTTTTCTGGAATATTGGAATATTTAGCCAATGTTTAAGTATTGAAAGGCTTGATTAACAATTTCAGTTGTGAATCAAGGTGAGTTTTTTCCAGGTTATGTTCAACTCCAGAGAAGAAACCTTACCTTCAAATTCCAGTATTGAGCCCGGTGATAAGAAAGTACTCGATGTCAGTCTCCTTATGCCATGACGTCACCCCATCTTAGCAGTCCTGAAAAACAATTCAAATTTTCACTTTTTGACACATGATAACATTATGAACACTGCTTTTGGGGACCTTCTTCTACACACTGGACACTCTTTCTTTATACAAGCTACAAAATGCTTGTTTAAAACCAATGTAAAGTGGGACATGGTGCATTTTGTACAAAAAATTTTTTTAAAAAGGGTAAAACTTTGTAGTGAGATAGCAAAATTTACTAATAGCAGCAAAGAGCAAAACATCCCTGGATTTGAAAACAGGTCAATTCTTGCAAAGTCAGAATGCTCCATTAGTCACAGTAACGAAAAGAACAGACAAACCGAATAACAAAATCAACCATGAATAGAATATGACATTGTATAAATGTTTATCATTATCCAACTTTAAACCAAGGTGTAGTAACATGAAAACTTACACCTGTACACCCATCTGATGTCATCTTAGCCCTTGCTCGCCCACAAAGGAGACCCATCTGATGTCATCTTAGCCCCTTGCTCATCCACCATGGCGACCCATCTGATGTCATCTTAGCCCCTTGCTCATCCACCATGGCGACCCATCTGATGTCATCGTAGCCCCTTGCTCATCCACCATGGCGACCCATCTGATGTCATCTTAGCCCTTGCTCGCCCACCAAGGAGACCCATCTGATGTCTTCTAAGCCCTTGCTCATCCACCATGGCGACCCATCTGATGTCATCTTAGCCCTTGCTCATCCACCAAGGAGACCCATCTGATGTCATCTTAGCCCTTGCTTGTCCACCAAGGAGACCCATCTGATGTCATCTTAGCCCTTGCTCGTCCACCATGGCGACCCATCTGATGTCATCTTAGCCCCTTGCTCATCCACCATGGCGACCCATCTGATGTCATCTTAGCCCTTGCTCATCCACCATGGCGACCCATCTGATGTCATCTTAGCCCCTTGCTCATCCACCATGGCGACCCATCTGATGTCATCTTAGCCCCTTGCTCATCCACCATGGCGACCCATCTGATGTCATCTTAGCCCTTGCTCATCCACCAAGGCGACCCATCTGATGTCATCTTAGCCCTTGCTCATCCACCAAGGAGACCCATCTGATGTCATCTTAGCCCTTGCTCGTCCACCAAGGAGACCCATCTGATGTCATCTTAGCCCCTTGCTCATCCACCATGGCGACCCATCTGATGTCATCTTAGCCCCTTGCTCATCCACCATGGCGACCCATCTGATGTCATCTTAGCCCTTGCTCATCCACCAAGGAGACCCATCTGATGTCATCTTAGCCCTTGCTCGTCCACCAAGGAGACCCATCTGATGTCATCTTAGCCCCTTGCTCATCCACCAAGGAGACCCATCTGATGTCATCTTAGCCCTTGCTCATCCACTGAGGAGACCCATCTGATGTCATCTTAGCCCTTGCTCATCCACCAAGGAGACCCATCTGATGTCATCTTAGCCCTTGCTCATCCACCAAGGAGACCCATCTGATGTCATCTTAGCCCTTGCTCATCCACCAAGGAGACCCATCTGATGTCATCTTAGCCCTTGCTCATCCACCAAGGAGACCATCTGATGTCATCTTAGCCCCTTGCTCATCCACCATGGCGACCCATCTGATGTCATCTTAGCCCCTTGGTCATCCACCATGGCGACCCATCTGATGTCATCTTAGCCCTTGCTCGTCCACCAAGGAGACCCATCTGATGTCATCTTAGCCCTTGCTCGTCCACCAAGGAGACCCATCTGATGTCATCTTAGCCCCTTGCTCATCCACCAAGGAGACCCATCTGATGTCATCTTAGCCCTTGCTCATCCACCAAGGAGACCCATCTGATGTCATCTTAGCCCTTGCTCATCCACTGAGGAGACCCATCTGATGTCATCTTAGCCCTTGCTCATCCACCAAGGAGACCCATCTGATGTCATCTTAGCCCTTGCTCATCCACCAAGGAGACCCATCTGATGTCATCTTAGCCCTTGCTCATCCACCAAGGAGACCCATCTGATGTCATCTTAGCCCTTGCTCATCCAACAAGGAGACCCATGTGATGTCATTTAGCCCTTGCTCAACTTCCATGGTGACCCACCTACATGTAATGTCATCTTATCCGTTGCTCACAGCATGTCACCAGTGCAGTAAACAAAATGAAGAAAATACAAAGTTACAGTTTACAAATTTAAAATCTATATTCAATACAAAATTACATATCTTTTGGAGTTATGTGAGGTACAGTGTTTTTTATGCAATCCAGTGTGATTAATTAGTGAATGAAATGTTACAATGTGAAAGGAAGGAGTGGAATGTTAGCTTGTTAATATCATGCAGAGTTGATTGGTGCAAACGTGCAATGTGATCAAGTGAGAGGTCAATGATGACCAACAACAAGATAAATATATAGAAATACGAGTCCAAACATTTCTGCAGTACTTGTTGATGCAGCAGGATTAGACCTTGCCTTGTCTACATTGATGATCCAAGCTGACCAGTCTGAGGCTAGTGGACACAGAAAGCCTTGAAATGGAGGATCCTGGTGTGGTAGGGTCCGTCGGAGGGAGGGCATGTGTACAATGTAGTTTGGGCTGGATGAGTGGGACTCCATCTCAGCCAGTGCCACATGTAAATAAAACGGGGAGAAAGATCAGAAATTCCAAGAATACATAAAGGTACATGTAGATTCTGTGGTTTTGAAGCAATAATATTCCTTTAACAAAAGACTATAACTTATAGCAATAATGTATAATGTGATGAACAAAGAAATATCACGCAGGTTAAAATGTCAACAATTACATAGTTTTGGGTGTCATCAAAACGGTCAGTCATTATCACTACATGTTATAAGTTACATTAACCTCTGATACAAAATTAAAGTGTCAACCTTTTGGAAAATGTTTGCAAACTCTTTTATCCCATCCACAATTTTAAACAATTTTGAGAAACGACCCTAGGCCCTACATATCAGTTTTTTGTTGTAATGTTGGATAGTTCGTCATGTCATAGATCAGATTCTTCAAACAAAATGCAAGTTTTATCAAACATGTGAATAGAGCTTTTCAATCATGATACATGTTAATTTGGTTTCATGTGTAAAGTTTAAGCCAAATAAGTTTTGAAATAAAATGTAGTAAAATCTTGATGTTTTCAATAAAAACATCATACAACCAATCTGTGAATTTTTCACAATAGGCAACCCACGAAAAGAAAAGCCCAACAACAAAGACTAATAGTTCTGTTTTGGGTTTTATGTAAATTCATTTGTGCTTAGTATTCGATCTGGTAAGTGAAAGAGAAAAAATTAAGTGTCGAGGAGACAATCATTTCGCAAACAGCATTCACATGGAAATATTTCCAAGACCAATTGGTCCTGGAATCATTAATTATAAAAGTGACTTTTGGAACTAAAACTTATTTGAAACCTTTTTTGATCATTACAAATTCATTATCATTTTATATTAGACTTTTAAAATGTATTACACATTACCCTAATTACCTAACTTGGGTATTAACTGACAGTGTCACACAATAATATGTACATTTTTTGACCAAAAAGTTGAGTTGACTTACCAAGTACTTGTTATAATATGGAAGTTCACTCCTGATGCATACATACAGGGACTAGACACAAACATCACCAAGTCTTGGATGGTTGAATTCATCAAGCGTACTCAGGGTAAAGGGGCACATAAAAGAAAATGGATCACAAACTTTAAGTATAAAAGTCTTTATTATGGTTCATTAATTAAGGCTTGCAAAAGTATAACAAATTAACTTGTGTTAACAAGATGGGACATAGGAAGCACATACTTTTGCATTGACGCTCTGGGTTGATGCAAAATGCTAAACACATGAAAACTACTCGGAATAACCATGAATTCTGCTTACATGAAGAAGGAATTTTATGAAATACAGGTTGCAACAAAAACACTTTTTTTGTTTCAAAACATCTTTCAAAATTCACTAACAAAAAAAAAAAAAAAATGGAAATATCGGTCATCTAGCAAATAATTGAAGTCATCTACTTGTAACTTCAATGTCAGTAAATACAGGCTAGTATAAGAGTGCTCTTTTTAAAAACATTTAGCAACAGTTTCAAAAGTTTTTTTAAAACTTAATAGTGCCCTCTGATTTTGAATTAAGTAAAGGTTATGAATAATTGTTAGTGACAAAGAAGCCACAACGTATTTCAACAATTACATTTTCTATACACATTTCTATCAAATATTTCAGTTCTTGAAATCATAATACACATGCACCTCATCATTTTGTTGAGGGCAGGACAGCTTTTTCCTTCATAGTGGGCACTGTGAGGGAATTTTAAAAAGTCTAACAGGAACTTTTAAAAGGGCACAAGGTATGCCCAGGGGCATGGAGGCAAGTGCCTCCGTTGCATTTGCCAAGTATTGAATAAATCAAGGTTACATACTAATAAGAAATTATCATTATAGTACTTACTAGAGCATCATGAACATTACGTTGAAGTTAAAATGGATATCACAATCAACACAATCATTAAGAAACAATATTTGTAAATGTTTCTATTATTATTTACATTCAACTTATATTATCTGTTGAGTGTGACTTTTAAATGTTTTTCTTTGAACAATTTCTAATAATATAAGCTTTAGGCACTGAAAGGGGGAGAGTCGGCAAAAGTTTGGCAAAGCAGTTTTATCACTTCAAGAAAGGACCCCAGTAAATCATGTAAAGCTTTGAAAAAAGGCCTAACAAGTTCTGTATGTCTTAATGAATTTTTTTTTTAATATGGACTTGACATTTTGACAGTCACTGAAAATATTTTCATAAATGTGACATTCCATATTTAAAAAGAGCAATGCCTGCATTGGCAATCTTAATCATATTGTGTTATGTTTTTGTACCTTCAGTTTTCAATTTTACACATTTTTCTTTAAAGTGAAAATTATATTTTGGTAAATTTATTTAAATTCACTTTATTTCAATGTATTTATCTTTTTACTCTGCTCCAGTAGCAGCATTCTTAAGTGTTGGGGTTTTAAATTAGGAATTCATTTGATGTAATATAGAAAGTTTAAGGCAAATTTAAAAGTTTGATAGTTTTTGCAGTCATTAACTGCACAGTGCCTCCGCTTTTATATTAAATATTAAAGTTTGTTTGAAAGAAAAATTTAAGCGGTAACTTCACAGAGATTGTTAAATGATTGTGTTGATCATTAAGTTCATGTTCATGTAGCATGAGATTGTTAAATGATTGTGTTGATCATTAAATTCATGTTCATGTAGCATAAGATCAGTGGCGCTTGTTTGTAATGCTAATTCTAAAAACTATGTAACATTGAAGTATACAAGCTGCTGTGGCCTGATACTTCACAGAAGCAATTGCCTCCCTCCATTGCCTAGGTTGCCTTAATTTCCCTTATAAAAGTGCCCTGTAGTTACTAAGGAAAAACTGGCTTGCCATTGAAAGCTTCTCTCTTTCACCACCAATTATTCTTTACATTAAAAACGAAAAATCAAAGGGCCCTATTAAGTTAAACAAATGTTGAAACTGTTGCCAAGTGTACCGACAGTGACAACATTCTGAACTCAATTTGTTGTTATTTAAGTTAACATTCACACATGGGTCCTTTTCAAAGTGATAAAACTATTTTGCAAAAATACTTGTTTAAAAACCTTTGCATTCATTGAAGCATGTAATATGACATTTTTGACAGTTTACTTTTTAACACAAACAGCAGTAAAAACTGCATCTGAGCAGTGTTAGAGCAGTCCCTGCAAAGTTGGGCAAAAAAAATCATTTACTCATTTGAAGGGGAGACCCTTATGTAGGAAAGGTTAAAAAGATGTGTGGGTAATTATGACACTAGAATGTAACGTCCAATGTTACATGGACGTTAAATAAAAACAGCTTCGTGCCTCTGCCAGTGTTTGAAATAAAATTTCTTGCTCCAAACAAATTTGCTATAGGGCCTATATGTAGGTGCAATTGGTTGATCTGCACGATCAGTCAATCATGACGCTGTATCGGTCAATCCCTAATCACCAGTCAAACACTTTTTCTTTACAATTCACAAGTCCTGAGGTTCTTTTTTCAAGGCAAGTCCGAGATATCCTTCAGAATCAACCAATCGTGCAACGCAATCAACTGATCACGCAGCTTGACCGATCACACTCAACATATACACAAGTTTGATTAAAATTAGCTTACTGTTTTGCAAAGTCGTGCAAGTAAAAACACATTACTACATGTATGCCCTTTCAAAACGTCATGAAGAGGATTTGACCAAAAAAAAATTCTAACAGAAACGTTGTGCAAAATATCTCAACACTTTGGCCATCTACACCCCCACTGTAACATTTACTTCCCCCAAATTCTACAACCCCACCCTCCCTTTGTTATATGTGACAGGAGACTCAACGCAGGTGTGGAAGAAACAAAAACATAATATAAAATGTAGTAATTTGTGAGAATAAAAAAATCATAAAATTAAATAAAAACCTAAAAAATGTTAACATTTTTGTAAAAGTCATTCATCCTATGGCTGCAAAGGTTATCACTGAATCCAACAAAAGTGACATGAATGGAACTAAATAATGACCTCAATTTGAACAAGCAATGTTTTATCAAGATTTTCCTTCACTCGTCATGTTTCTGACTGAGGCCGAGGGCAACTAATTTTAAATGCAATTCCAGTATTTTTACAACATTAATTTTAATCTAACAGACCACACATAAAGCGCTCATTTTTACAATACTATTCATCAAATGAATATCACACACTTACATGTTTTCTTGACGAAGAAAGTTGGCGCTTGCTGTGCAGGATGAACCAAGAAAACCTCCCACCAAAACAGAAGGGATGACGGCCATGTTGTCTTGTTGCAGTCGTGCAGTCTCAATACTTAAAACTAGCGCGCACGACGTCTTATATAAAGAAAATCCCCACACAATTGGACAAAAGGCTATTCACTCGCTCAAACTGAAAAAAGCACATTCCTCAAGTGCCACCCCATTCAATAGTGCAGATGGGACTAGCTGTAGAGAGTTTATTTGAAAACAACTATTTAAAAAAAAAACCTTTCCAGGAAGAAACAGTAGTGAATGAGTTAAATTTGCGCTAGGGAAGTTATTTCTATCTTGCGAAAGATAAGAAATTGTCTTTAAATTACACAGTAAGGAAAGAGGGCGAACTTTCAAAAATACTAGTCTGGTTCCCTGACCAAAAATTCCCTGACGACTCTTGCTAAAAATCCTAAAATCGACACAGATTAGTTGGAGCAGTTTGGGTCTGGCAACCAGACTTAAAAAATACGTGTTTCATTCAAAATCCCCGATACTTCCAATACTTTCATAAAATAACTTAAAATCGGTAAAATCTTACAAAATATAACGGTTCTGTTTGTTGGAAAGTTGAGAAATGACATGTAAAATTTGAAGTCTTGTGTTTCTCTAATTTTCCGCCCATGATATGATTTTAAACAAATAATGTGGTGTAAGGCTTACACTTCCTACATCAACTATGAGCCAAAATTTGTTTTTGCATGAAAATCAAAAGGGATAAGTTTGAGCCAAAGTTTTCTTATCTGAAACCCCCTCCCCTTATCAACGCACACACATGTTCTCTCTTTTTTTTTAGCGACTTTCCCAATGGTTTTGTACTTAAAAGTGGAGCGAGGACATCCTTGCTCTGTGAAAACACCTGAGTTCTTTTTAAGTCCTCCGTATTGATAGGTAGACAGGCTTGCATATACAGACTGAAAGACAAGATTCCTAATTTTTTAAGCCAAAATTTGATGCACATTCCCAAACAAAACCTTTACATACTCTTTATGATTTCAAGTAAAAATTTATCATCTAATTTCCTGACACAAGGACATGGGTAACCCTCAATTTCTAATAAAACTAAGCAATGATTTCTCATTAAATTTTCTGCAAAATGATTTTCTGTCACAAGGATGAATTGCAGTGGTTTAAGTGTTGAAGTGAGTTAACAAATCAGCACAACCTGTGCCGTCACATTTATAACATTCAGTGGTTGAAATGCAGCAGTGAGTTTACTTATCAGCACAACCTGTGCCGTCACATCTGACTTTCAGTGGCTTAAGTGTAGCAGTGAGTTTACTAATCAGCACAGCCTGTGCCGTCACATCTATGACTTTCAGTGGTATAAGTGTAGCAGTGAGTTTACTTATCACCACAACCTGTGCCGTCACATCTATAACTTTCAGTGGTTTAAGTGTAGCAGTGAGTTTACTTATCAGCACAACCTGTGCTGTCACATCTATGACTTTCAGTGGTATAAGTGTAGCAGTGAGTTTACTTATCACCACAACCTGTGCCGTCACATCTATAACTTTCAGTGGTTTAAGTGTAGCAGTGAGTTTACTAATCATCACAACCTGTGCTGTCACATCTATGACTTTCAGTGGTATAAGTGTAGCAGTGAGTTTACTTATCACCACAACCTGTGCCGTCACATCTATGACCTTCAGTGGTTTAAGTGTTGTAGTAAGTTTACTAATCAGCACTTTCAGTGGTATAAGTGTAGTAGTGAGTTTACTTATCAGCACAACCTGGGCCGTCACATCTATGACTTTCAGTGGTTGAAATGCAGCAGTGAGTTTACTTATCAGCACAACCTGTGCCATCACATCTATAACCTTCAGTGGTTGAAGTGTAGCAGTGAGTTTACTAATCAGCACCTGTGCCGTCACATCTGTGACTTTCAGTAGTTGAAGTGTAGCAGTGAGTTTACTTATCAGCACAACCTGTGCCGTCACATCTATGACTTTCAGTGGTATAAGTGTAGCAGTGAGTTTACTTATCAGCACAACCTGTGCCATCACATCTATGAACTTCAGTGGTTTAAGTGTTGCAGTGAGTTTACTAATCAGCACAACCCATGCCATCACATCTATGACCTTCAGTGGTTAAAGTGTAGCAATGAGTTAACTAATCAGCACAACCTGTGCCGTCACATCTATGACTTTCAGTGGTATAAGTGTAGCAGTGAGTTTACTTATCAGCACAACCTGTGCCGTCACATCTATGACCTCCAGTGGTATAAGTGTAGCAGTGAGTTTACTAATCAGCACAACCCATGCCGTCACATCTACGACCTTCTGTGGCATAATCGTAGCAGTGACTTTACTTATCAGCACAACCTGGGCTGTCACATCTATGACTTTCAGTGGTATAAGTGTAGCAGTGAGTTTACTTATTAGCACAACTTGCCATGATAGATGTTAATTTTGCATCAGGATAAAGAATATTATTTGTGTTTTTACCGTTAACCGTTAACGTTGTTAAGCACTGTAAACTCAGTTCTTTCCCCAAGTCCTGTGAAAAAAATCACAGGCATAATCCTTGAATGGGATTCGAACACACAACCCCCGCCACGCTAGAGCAGATGTCTTACCAACTAGACTATCGAGACTGCCCGGCAGCTAGAAGCAGTTTGAATCCTATTAGCAGCGGGTACTGCGACCAAATGAATAGATGTTAATTTTGCATCGGGGAAAAAGAATATTATTTGTGTTTTTACCCATACACCGATGTGTCTTAAGCACTGCATATTCAATACTTTCCCCGATTCCTGTGAAAAAAACCTCACAGGCATACAGGTTCAATCCCACAGGAATTGGGAAAGTACTGAGTATACAGTGCTTAACACACATTTGTGTATGGGCGCAATAAAAAGAAAAACCACAACTTGTGCCATCACATCTATGACCTGCAGTCGTTTAAGTGTAGCAGTGAGGTTGCTAATCAGCACAACCTGTGCCGTCACATCTACAACCTGCAGCGGTTAGAGCATAGCTAACAGGTGACAGGAGTTTTGAGATTTTATGTGAAATTCGAAGACCGGAACAAACAGAGGTCGCCTGGACATTTTGTTAAAGAGTGTGAGTATGCACTCACCGTGCAACACTTCATTTCACCCACACAAAGAGGACAGATAGTGCTTAATATTTCGTTGATTTTTGCCAATTGTGCGGGGGTTATTGTATAATTCCATGATTCCAGACCTTTGTCCTTTTGACGTCCTTTTGTTCCATGAAGATGATTACGAGACATTGACAGGTTCCCATCATTGTTCATTCATTGTAATTCGGCTCAATGGTGGTAAGACCGAGTGAACCGAGTATCCAGCATTGGTTCCAGAATTAGGACCAATCCTCAGCCGTAGCTCACGGCCGAGGATTTGTAATTCATGGTAGGTAAATACTAATCCTGGTGCTTCAAAGAGAATCTTTGTTCTCTTGGCTTTGTCGAGTCGAGATTTCTTTGTGCCAGTGGTACTCTCATAGAAAAATGATTCCAGCAATCCGAGAAAACAATCCTGATAGGCTAGACAGGGAAAAATGGAAGATTCCCAGCGGGAACCGGTTAATCACCACTACTCCTTTCTAGTTATCTTTTTCTCTTCAGTTTGCCTTCTTTCAACCACAATCTCGATTGAGTAAATGTTCCTGGGCAAATGTCTCCAGGCCCTTACATTAGGGAATGTGACAACCTTTTGCCTGACAAAACCTTAGACATTTTTAAAGTTAGATTTGAAGCTTTGCATGGTGTTGATAGTAAGAAATAAACTAATTTATGGGAGACAACCATGTAAAAATCTCTTCTGGAAAGAAGTGTTGGTTCTGAGACAAACCCGACGTGAGATAAGTCTTTAAGTTCCAAACAGTGTGCTCTGTGCGTCTTCAGTTCTGGTTCTTCTTGGAACAAACACTTCTTTCTTTAAACATGTTAAATTGATGAGACTGAAATATGAGAAGTATTTAACAATAGTTACACAGATATTGTTTTACTGTATATCAAAATTAATAATAAAAATACATATCAATTTTATAGGAAAGAAGTACTATAAATCAGTTGTTTTAAAGATTAACAAAATGCTGCACGGTTCAAAAGTGTAAGGAAAACATATATTCCTTTTTGGTTAATACATGATTGTGGGTGAAAGATCTCCACCGATACTTCTACATGACTTTATGATTGATTACAGCCCGATTCTACATAAATACATATACAATTCGAATCTCTTTAGGTGGTTTGTATTTACAAACAATCTTGTATATAGTATATAAACAATATTGCTTATCAAACTGAGATACATTTACTTCCTTACTTATCTTAACAATGAACATCTTTTTAATTTTTGTTAAATCAGACCCCACATACCATGCTAATTTAAAAACTGATATACATTTTCTATTTAAATACTCATGCATTTATACAACAACTGAACATTCAAAATTATACTGGGACAAAACTGAATGACCGGTGCTCAGTTTCAGAAAGCTGTTCAGCAGAAATAAATCATTCAAGAAATAAATCTGCTAAGCAAAAATAAGCAGGGTACCTGTCACAATTATATTAACTTACAGTCCCAAATCCTTATATATCCAACTGCCAAAGTGAAGGAATTCAAAGGGCACTCAGGCCCAAACAACCAGTGCTTATCACAGGATTAGGCATTCCAAGAATGTCTAAGGCTAAACAACTTGAATAGGAGAAGAGGATATTGGAGGAATTGGGCAAAAATCTTAACTGGATTGGTATTACAAGGCCTGTGATACCAGTGTATTTAAATTTAGGCTTAGTGTTCTCTCTTTTGAATGAATAAGTTTAAGTGACTTGTGGTCCTTAATAATTTCTGCCTGTTGTGCCAGCGCTTCTCGGCAAAACCTCACACATCTCGCCCGCTTTGCAGACGAAGCATTTGTGTCCAAAGGGTTCCACAACTGGAAGAAGAGTTTGGAGAAATTTTGACACCATGAAAAGTCACAAGCTCACAAGCTTGCATCTGAAAAACTAAAATTCTGAAGAAGCCAAGCTGATGTCAATGTGCAACATGATTGTAGACTTCAAGAAGAACAACATACTGCACGATCAACTCTTCTGAAGATTATTACCTCTTTGCAGTATTTGGCCAAACAGGGTCTTGCTATTAGAGGGAATGAAGCATCCGACGGTAACTTCCAGAAACTACTGTTGTTGCTGGCCGATGACGATGACAATCTGAGAAGATGGCTAAATAGAAAGACTACTTTTACAAGTGGTGAAATTCAAAACGAAATTTTGCAGTTGATGGCACATGTTATTTTGAGGGATATCTGCAGTGATGTGAAATAAATGTCTACTAAATTTGGACTCATAACTGATGGAACGCAAGACATTCAGGGCAGCAAACAGGAAAGTGTGTGTGTGCATTATGTAAGTGATTCGTTTGTTGTTCATGAGGAAATGCTTGGCATGTACCAGGTTTCATCAACAACTGGACAATCGCTTTCCAATATGCTTCACGATGCGCTGATACGGTTGCAGCTGCCTATTGAACACCTAAGAGCACAGACATACGACGGGGCAAGCAACATGTCTGGAAAATACAAAGGATGTCAGGCAGAGATTAAGAAAATTCAACCTTTGGCTAAATACTTTCACTGCAGAGCTCATGTAACACACCTCATCACTTCCAAAGCAATGCAAACTGCACCATACATAAGGGATGCTCTCAGTCACGTACAGGAACTTGGCAACCTCTATAACAGTTCTGGAAAGTTCAAACACCTGTACTTGAATCTACACTCTGAGGATACTGATAAATCTTCCCCTACACGACTGAAGCCGATATGCCCAATGCGTTGGTTAACGCGTTCCTCTGCAGTTCAATCGGTCTTAAAGAACTTTGATGCCCTTCAAGAAGCAGCTGATGACTTTGGTACAAACACTTCTTTGCGAGCTAGCGGCCTCCATAGTTGTCTTTCATCAGGAAAATGCGTTCTTGGCTTGTTTTTATCGTTACCCGTTATCCAGTGCCTTGAAAACTTCAATAGGGCCCTTCAAGGATCAGATGTGATGGTTTCTGGGATGCTTGAAGCTGCAGAAGTGACAAGGCAAAATCTCCAAACCCTTCGCTGTAATCAACAGTTTAGGGAGGTCTTCGAAGCAGCAGAACAGCAGCTCAAACAGTGCAACCTAGAACCAGTGACTCTTCCACGTTCTTTTTACAGGCAGTTCTTGCAAAACTCATAAAAAATGTTGTCAATTACAATTAGCTGTTGGTGTAAATTCAGTGTAGTGATGTAAATTTTGTAATATTCAGAAGCATGGAAAAAGGAAATCGTTCTCCTAAATGCAATTTTGTATTCGTTGAATGTATTACAGATGTGTGTTTCAGGTTTTGTAATTAGGCCTATAACTTTGTGTGTACATGATCATACACTACATGTAAATTTGCACATAAACAAATGGAGCATTCTGAAAGCATAAAAAATATATTTGGTATCATTTGAAAGAGTGTTTCGTTACCTATAAATATTCTGCACAATAAAATTTTGTAAAACAGATACACTCCAGTCAAAATCTGACCTCACTCTTGACAAAGCGGTACAGCTTTGCCGTCAGAATCTAGAAAGCAAAACAGGGAGATCGTGAGATACCACCAACACAAGTTGATCACCTCCGGCCAGATGCATCTCATCGTACCACTGGAAGACTTAACACCAGAAATGACACCTCATGCACATGGTGTGGTAAAGAACCACACAAGCGGTTGAATTGCCCAGCTAGAGATTCAACTTGTTTGAACAGTCAAAAGAGGGGACATTACAAAGCTGTCTGCCGCAGTTCAACTTCAAAACGCACATCGACGAAAGTCCATGAAGTGCAGGACCGTTTCTCGGTGAAGTCTCCATCAATTCAGATTATTGGAATGCTGACATCGACGTCAACGGACACACCACACGCTTTAAGCTAGACACAGGAGCTACGGTTTCTGTCGTTAGTGACAAAGAACCCTGGCTATCTGGTTATACACTAAGCCCCACAGACCAATCCCTTTGTGGGCCAGGTAGCACTCGTCTTCCAGTGTTAGGGATGCTAAACGCCACACTACAATACCGGCACACAAAAATCCGTGAGCGAGTGTTCGTCATCAAAAACCAACAGTGTTCCCTGCTTAGCAAAAAAGCATGTGTTGAACTCGGCCTCATACAACGAATCCATGAGGTGCAATCATGCACTACATCAGCTAATTTCTGCGAAGAATTCCCTGCGCTTTTCACAGGGTTGGGCAAATTAAAGACTGAGTATCACATAACACTTCGCCAAGATGCAAAGCCTGTGTTTGTATACACCACGGCCAAGCGTAAAAACGGAAATTGACGCGATGCTCAAATAGGGAGTCATCTCTCCAGTGACAGTGCCCACTAATTGGTGCACCGTAGTAGTTCCCGTACCCAAATCAAATGGTAAAATTCGGATATGTGTTGACCTTACACAGCTAAATCGAGGCGTCGAACACGAGATTCACCCCATGTCTTCAGTCGACGAAAGTCTTGCTAAGCTAGGCAAGAGCAAGATATTCACCAAACTTGATGCTAACAGTGGTTTCTGGCAACTTCCACTCAATGAAGCATCAAGATTGCTCACGACATCCATTACACCGTTTGGTCGCTATTGCTTCAACAGACTACCATTCGGCATCAGCTCAGCGCCGGAAATATTTCAGCATACAATGTCATCAATTCTCGAGGGCCTCGATGGAGTAATCTCTCACATGGATGATATCCTTATCCACAGTACTACTCAAGCAGAGCATGACAGTAGGGTAAGAGACAAATAAAAACAAAAAAAATAATAATAATAATAAAATAAAAAAACGTAAACAAAAATAAGAGCTGTTTCGCTGCACTTCGCTGCGCGAAAATAAGAGCTGTTTCACTGCACTTCACTGTGCTTCGCTGCGAAACAGCTAACAAGGCGAGAATATTACCCAATGCGTGCACTACATGAAATAGCCGATCAGTTGACAAATGCAAAGATTTTCACTACCCTTGTCCGTGTAGGTTTTGACTGTTCTGCCCAGTATAAGGGAGTGTGCCTCAACGACCACCTAGTACAAGGTCCAGATTTGATGAATGGCCTAGTGGGAATCTTGTGTAGATTTTGCCAGGAAGAAGTGGCCTTCATAACTTACATCAAAGAATGTTCCACCAGTTCTTCGTGACAGAATAATCAAGATCTCCTGCGCTTCCTGTGGTGGAAAAATGGAGACCCAAACAACAAGGTTGTAGACTACCGGATGAAAGTTCATCTCTTCGGTGCAGCCAGTTCCCCTGGTTGTGCAAACTTTGGTCTCAAGCGAGCAGTTGATGATGGTGAGGAAGAGTTCGGTCAGCAGGCTGCTAACTTCATCAGAAATGACTTCTATGTTGATGATGGTCTGAAGTCGGTAGCCACAGTGACAGTGAAAGAAGCAGTTGACCTGATCCATGCCAGCAAAGGCTTATGTGCAAGTGCAGGGTTGAAGCTGTACAAAATCCTGTCCAACAAGAAGGAAGTGCTGAAATATGTTCCCCATAATAATCTCGAGTTAAAGATCTCGAACTTCAT
This sequence comes from Marthasterias glacialis, assembly GCA_911728455.2. NCBI lineage: Eukaryota > Metazoa > Echinodermata > Asteroidea > Forcipulatida > Asteriidae > Marthasterias > Marthasterias glacialis. Next base: position 17,618,790 of record OU452227.1, on the reverse strand, counting down.
GTGGATCCACTCCCTCTGGAGCAAGTATTCGGAGTAACAAGGTATGTTAAATTCGTATAGAATTACGAGATCGCCTCTTCACTCGTCGCGGTATTCTTTCGACAGTCAGCTCAATCTATGACCCGAATGGCTACGTAGCACCCCTGACATTGAAAGGTAAACAGATCCTTCAACAGATGTGCCGTGATAAGCTGGGATGGGATAGCCCAATCCCAGACAGTCTTCGTCCACAGTGGGAGAAATGGTGCCTGGAGTGTGTGAATCTGGAACAGCTGAAGATACAACGATCCTTCACCATTTTTCAGATGCTAGCGAGGAAGGATACGGTCAATGTTCTTATCTCCGTCTTGTGAATGAAACTAGAAATGTTCATATCTCTCTCGTCACAGGAAAAGCAAGGGTGACGCCATTAAAGCATGTGACCATTCCTAGGCTGGAATTGGCTGCAGCAACCATGTCTGCAAATGCGATTGACTTTCTACATGCCCGGCTTTCTCATCAGAACATGAAGGAGTTCTTCTGGACCGATAGCAAAACTGTTCTTGGATATGTGACCAACGAATCCAAAAGATTTCATGTATACGTAGCGAACCGTGCACAGCAAATTCGCAATGCAACTGACCCTAGTTCCTGGCAGTATGTTGACGCACACTGCATTCCTGCTGATGAAGCTTCCTGTGGCTTGACTGCTGAACAGTTAGTGAATAAATCTTGTTGGTTGATCGGACCAGAGTTTCTTCAGCAAAGTGGTCCCTACCAAAGCCCACAAGTAAAAATGCCCAAGCTTGATGAGACAGATCCAGAGGTGAAGAAAGCTGTGGTTTGCGCGACCCAAGTTTTGCTTGTGAATAACAAATTCCCTGATCAGTTTGAGAAGACTCGATTTAATCGGTTCTCCAGTTGGCATCATGCTACAAAGGCTGTGTCAATATGCCTGAAGTTGAAGGCGAGACTTCACCAAAGAAATCTCCAAGGCATATCTAAGGTGGTTGACATTCATCCATCACTGAGAGTACTCATCCAGGTGTCTGAGATGAAGAAAGCAAAGATAGAAATTCTCAAGAAAGTCCAGTATGAACATTTCAAAAATAAAATGGAAATCCTCCAGCAGCTTGAAACAACAATCAATGTGCAAACTGACCATCGTCCACTGGAAGCGATATTAAAAAAACCCGCTATACACAGCTCCACTGCGGTTACAAAAGATGCTGTTAACACTCAAAAATATGATCTCAGAGTGAAATACATACAAGGATAGACTTGCTCGTAGACGACACTTTAAGCAGAAACTACATGCAACAAACAGAACCAATAACAAATGAGGACGCTCCCGTATGCATGGTGAATTGCGCACATATGTCACAGATCAAACTAAATGAACTCAAACAAAAAACAGAAACTGATGTTGAATTGCAAATCTTGAAAAACACTGTGTGTCATTGTAATTCTCTATTTTATATTGTTTTGGTCGAATAAAATAATAATAATAATAATAATAATAATAATAATAATAATAATAATAATAATAATAATAATAATAATAATAAATGGCTGGCCAGAAAGAATAAAACAAACTGGACCTTTAGAGAAGAAATCACAATCAAAGCTGGCATACTATTTAAGTCAAACAGGGTTGTAATACCCAAAACAATGAGGGAATACGTTTTAAATACAGTCCATCAATCCCACCAGGGAGTAGGAAAAAAAAACAATTGGCGAAAGATGTTGTGTACTGGCTGGGCATGGTAAAAGATATAACAAAACTAGTAGAAGGTTATAAGACCTGTGCAAAGTACAAACCAAAACAAACAAATGAGCCAATGCTGGGGCATGAAAAGCCACAAAACCCCTGGCAAAAAAACGCTACAGACTTGTTCGAATTATCAGGAAAGCAGAGCTATCTGCTCATTGTGGATTACTATTCAAGTGTTTTCGAACTGACACAATTCACTACAATGCCAACAAGTCAAAAGGTGATCAATCTTTTCAAGCAGAATTTTGCTAACGGCATTCCCGAAACAGTGATCTCAGACAATGGACCCCAATACTCAAGTGAAAAATTTCGCAAGTTTGCACAAGAATACCAGTTCAATCACGAAAGTTCATCACCAAATTTTCCTTGCAGTAATGGAAAAGCTGAAAAAACAGTTCAAATCGCAAAAAACTTGCTCAAAAAAGCAAAGGAAGTGGGAACAGACCCATACTTGGCATTGCTAAACCATCGAAACACACCAATCGAAGGGTTAAATGCAAATCCGGCACAATTGTTCATGCACAGACGAACAAGGACAGGTGGTAACATCAAGTAAATTACTAGAAAAGTTACTGAAAAAGTAGTAACCAACCAACAAAACCAAAAGAAATACTTTGACAGAGGTACAAAAGAACTTTGTCCTCTACAAGTTGGGGAAAAAGTAAAAATGCGCACCCCCCAAAAAACATGGAAAGATGCAACAGTGATAGAAAAGTTGGATTTTCCACAAAGTTATTTGGTTGAATCAGAAGGAGGTCACTACAGACGAAACAGAGTTGATTCGGTGAAAATATAAAGTACAAACAAAAGGAAAGCAAAGTCACAGTAAAAACAAATCTATATTGAAGTTAAGTTGAAATTCAGATCCAAACAAAACTATGCATTAAAATATCATGTTTTAATTTTAAAAAGTAATCCTACTCACAGTGTACTTTAATATGTGAAAAAATATAAATGTGATTATTTTATAAAAGTGGATTTGAAACAGGAGACATGTTTTATAGTTGTAAAAGGAACCAGCTTATTAGCAAAACATGTACAAGTGCTTTTTGTAAAAAGAGAGATGTAACATGAGTACAGACTAATTATATATGTGCCCCTTGACATAGTAGTGGGCATACAGATGGCTTGAGTATGGCCTGAGATCAGACCACTTTCTACTGACCAATAAGACTGACCCCACTTGTGATATGACTCTTAGGTATCCCACCCAATAGTTGGTACATGCTGTCTTCTGTGTCCAGTTGTTCCTGAGTACCCAATAAACCAGTACTTATCTTACATGGTGTCACTTATCTTACAGACAACAGAGGCCACTTGTTTTTGTGTGTCAGGATCTTGCGAGAAACACTGAAACGACCGCAGGGAATGAGGTTCTTGTGCAGATGGAGGAAGAATGCCCTGTAGACCTGTAGAGGTGTCAGAGCAAACAATGGAGGCACCATTGACCAAGGTGTACAAGAGGCCACAGAGATTACGCTGTCTGCAACACCTACCAGCTGGAAAGATGAGGAGTTAGCCCTACCAAGGGGAGGTCAACCTGTCCCCAAAGTATCTGGTGGAAAACCCAAAGGCATGATGAAAATGATCCACGACAATGCAGGTGATGAATCAGTCAGGCTTGTCAGGGGGTGAAAAATCTGATTAAAAGCGGAAATCTGCTTTTTCATTAAATGTGGCAAATTTTGATTTCCGCCTTTTTGTTTAAAAGATGGTCGCAAAATGTGTTAGGTTTTTTGTTCTGTTGCACGTATATCATTTCTGCAAACGCATAAATGGGATAGTAGTCTTCGTTACCTCTCTACATTGCATGCTACAATAGGGTAAGAACCATTGAACGGCGAAACTTAATGCATTATGTGCTAACCTAAGAGGGTGCTAGTAAACGGTTTGAAACAGTTTGACATGTCCTTCTGAAAAAGATTTTCACAATTTGTGTGCTTAATGACCCAAATGTGACATATTAGTCACATTCAGTAACAAAGGTCAAATAAGATCAAGTTTACAAAAAATGCAGATGAATGTTTTCTTGACATCCTAACTACTATATTTGTACCAATGTAGTCATTTTTGACTTGGGTACCCCAGGCAGTTCAGCTTTGCGTCTCCATCACGAGGACGCTAGGAGCACAGCAGCAGGCAGAAGAGCATGTTGACAAGCAAAACAGTACAAGATTTATTGCAATGGTGTTAAGATCTTTTTGAGCTTTAAGAGTACGCATAAATGAGGCTCAGCATTCTGTTGGAAACAGTCAAGATTTAGATTATTTATGGTACTAGACAAGAGGTTTAGTTTAAGTTGTTGGCATTGGCTGACGTGTATCCACGAAAATATTTTTTGAGCCAGCAAACGGGCGACGTTGAAACATGCCATGGCATTGTGTAAAATCAGAATACCGGAACAAAGGTCGCCCGGACATTCCACACAACATTCGCCCGTTTCACCCACACAAAGAGGTCTTGAATATTTTGCCGATTTCTGGCTATTGTGTAGTGGTTTTGTGTAATCTCCAAGAAGAGGATTATGAGACATCGAGAGGCTACCATCATTGTTTATTCATGGTACATGTATTACGGCTCAATGGAGGTAAGTCAGAGTGAACCAGGGATCCAGCCATGGTTCCGGATTAAATATCAATCTTATGCCGTAGCTCACAGTCAAGGTTTTCGCAATTCACGGTGCATGAATTTGACATTTTCTCAGTAGAGAAATTAAAAATCACGGTGCAATAAAGAGAATCTTTGTTCTCTTGGCTTTGTCAAGTCAAGGTTTCTCAGAGGTAGCAGTACTCTCAAAGAAAAAATTAGAGAAAATAATTCTGCCAGGCTGGACGGGAAAAACATGGAAGCGAGTGAATAAAATGTTTCTTCTATCTGTGTGTTTTCCTCCATTCCTTGTCCTTCTCACCTTTCCTGGAGTATGTCCCCTAACTTGATAAGATACTTTTACAGAAGTTATGGCATTTGAATCTTGACTGGGACACCCCACTCAATGATAAGGGTGAGCTTTGCGCTACACTGAAAGAGATCAACAAAGACCTTGAGGAGATGACCAGCATCGAAATTCCGAGGTGCCCGATTCCAGAGCCATACAAGGGAATGAGACCTCTGCCAGAAATTTCTGTACACGGTGCAAGTGATGCCTCTGAAGATGCAATGGGCATTGGAGTTTGGCTGAGATGGTCTCACCCGGAGAAAACTGAGGCACACCTGTCATTTGTGTGTGCACGAGCCAGGCTTACATCGCTGAAGCAGTCAAGCATACCACGAAAGGAGCTCCAAGCGATCCTCCTACTGTCAAGGCTGATGCGTACTTTGATGAACACTCTACGGTTCAACATAGCATACTCAAAGATCTGGACAGACAGCATGACTGCCGCCATAAGCTGGCTGAGAGGGCAATCGAAGTCCTTCCGCTCCTATGTTGCATATCGTATTGGTGAGATCACAACAGAGTTTGATCCTATCCATGACATCGCTTATGTGCCGTCAGGCCAGAACGTCAGTGACCTAGTCTCAAGAGGAGGACCTGCTACTGACATGAGGCGAGTCATCGAGGGACCTGAGGACTTGAAGCTGCCACACGCATAATAGCGAAAGACACCAGAGAAAATCCCAGTGGACCCCAAAGATGGAGAGCAGAAAAAGTTCCACGTTCGAAATGCTAAGACACTCGCACTCACAGTCAATGAAGTGCCGAGCCCCCTGATTGTCGATGCCACCAAGTTCTCCAGCTGTTTCAAATTGAAGATGGTAACTGTCAGAGTGCTATCCTTAAAAGAGATTCCCAAGAACCAATGGCTTAAACAGCTGACCCAACAGATTTCCCAGTGGCCTTCTTCAAAGCTTGTCAAGGATGTCGAGTTGTATTGGATTCGACAAGCACAAAGGGACATTGACTTCCAGGATCCTAACATCATGAAGCTTGACCCATTCCTAGCCATGGAGAGAGATTTGTATAGAGCAATGGTGGATGATGCAAAGGCTCATAGCGGGTGACAGTACTGTACATTTCAGCCTCAACAGACCTGGGCCCAATGTCATACAGCTGTTTAAGCACACAAAGTAGCCAAGAACAACCAAAACATGCTTACCAGAATAAGGTTACCAGTCAAAAAAAAATTTCACATACCATCCTTGACTGACATCCTGCTTATTTTTGCTGAGCAGAAATTTTACGAGCAATGTTTTCTGCTTAATTAAGCAGCTCTGTGAATATGGGCCCTGCCCCCCCCTTCCCCCGGGCCCAACCTCTTGGGAGCGTGCCCATGTACCTCCAATAGGTTACTGAAGTAATGACCCAGTTGTTAGATTCACCACAATATGTTACTTTACATAGCGACTATTATACACATATGGACTGGCAATGAGAGAAATAGTGCACGTCTATGCAACCCGAGGGCCTGTGAGTGACCAGGAGAGGGTCCTATTTCTCGAGGCCGAAGGCCGAGGGAAATAGGACCCTCTCCTGGTCACTCACAGGCCCGAGGGGTGCATAGACGTGCACTATTGCCCAAATAATGTCAGTCCATATGTGTTTTATAACACACCTCAGTCCAAAATGTCGGTTAGAAGAGGAAATTGCAGTTTTTTGGGCCGGAGATTCTTCTCGATCCGCAAACGCAGCCATTTTCGTTCTCTTGAGGGCGCTCTTTACCAGTCAATAGATTTTGGGTTTCTGAAACTATTTCCCGCTTTGCGAACTATTTCCCCCAAACGAAGCGCGTGCGGTGCGTGTGGTGCAGATTTCATGCACTAGGCTATATTAGTTCACCCCACGCGATCGTGTTTCAGCCAATCAGGATAAAGAACCAGGGAGAGGTGTGTTATAAATAACATTATGTTTAAGTAGTAACTGTAACATCATCAAATTGTAATATATCACCTCCCTGTGCCTACTCATCCTTGGCATGTGTCCTCTTGTGATGGGTCTCCCATGATGTTTAAGGATGTGCCTCCATAATAAAAATTACATCACTTCAATCACTTCAATCTGTCTCTCTGCTGCCTGTCATCCTTTTGTGTATAAGAGTCTCTGTTGATGCAAAGGAATCATTCCAAAAGTACAGCTACTGCATCACTCTTTCCACATCTTTTTGCTGACTTGTTCTCCACATGCATCCCGTGTCTAGAAGAATCTCTGTTGACGGAAGGGCGTTTTTCCAAAGTACAGTAGGAACTACAGCACTCTTTCCACATCATTTTGCCGACTCATTCTTGGCATGCATTCTTTTGTGTTTAAGAATCTCTGATGATGTAAAGGAGAACTCTTCATTGCAGAGGGTGCATTCATATTGCCTCCTTAATGTTCCCATTGCACTCGCGTTGCTCTTTGTACCCTCACTCTTCTCATCTTCGAGTTCTGCTTCACCTTGAGATGCTGCAAAGTGAGAATATTCAGTCATTACAAGGGTAGTAACCCACATACTCTCTAGGTATTCTGGCAATCAAAATACTGCACTGTATGGCGAGCTTTATCCTGTTGGTAAGTGATGGCATTTTGGAGCAGTGTAACGAATGTTCATGTACATGTATGTACACCATTCATTTACATTGCTTTATTTCATTTTAAATCTCTATACAATTGTACCTGTTTAGCTTTAAAACAAAGCTATATATTGGTCTAATTATTGTGTTCAGCGCCCTGGAGCATGCCTGCATGATTAAGGCGCTTTATAAATGTTGGTATTATGATTTATTATTGTTATTATCACTGCACTTCTGGCTCCACAATGCCATCACTTACCAACAGGATAGCCCTAGAAGGACTGTTCCTCCTTGCTGTACACGAAATACAGACAAAATAACACTTTGCAGTCCAAACCAGGGTGCCTAAAAGTATTTTAAAAAATAGACATTCAGACATACATTCAGTATCCACCAATTTTTCTGCTCATGGCTTATGAACATTACTACTCCAGTCACTGGGCCATTTATTTTATTCCTTAAATCATCTTAGCTCCCTGGGGAGTATACAGCCTGTGCTGCCAAGTATGTAGCCCATCAAGCTAAATCAATCACAAGAACCATTTTTTGCCCTCAAAAGTACCCATTTACCACTGGGCCCTTTGAGATGTTCTGGCAAAAATGTTATACTCTCTTGTAGAGGTGTCCTTTTCTAAGAAATAACTGGCTCAATAAAGATTGCTTGGCAAAAACAACAAAACCTGATAATGGAATTGATGAACTGCACTCTGCACCATTCTGATTGAAACACAAGACTGTACTGACCTGTTGATGACTGAAGACACTCTGTCTCATGCTGAATCTTTTCCAGTGTAGTCACAATGAGGGTTTCATTGCAATGGGGACAGGACCAATGCCGACGTATAACAGAGCTGAATTCCCCTAAAGGATCACTGGCAATGTTGAACAAACTGCAACCACAGAATAAGTGAGTCAAACTAATTGAATTAAACGCCTCTTGTGAATTTCATGTCACGTACATGTATATTTGAATCTTGCTCATCCAGTGTGTGGAGGTGCAAAGAAAACATCCAAAACCACTTAATGCCTGAAGACGTTTTAACATGCAAACTTTTCACGGACACAGGAGCGAAGCATGATAAAGAGTAGAGATGTATAAAAGTGTTCATGGATGTGTAGTGGTTGACGTGATAACACATTGAAACGTTCTGTGTGGGATGAGTTTAACTGCTGTGGATGTGATGACTTGCTCAGAAAGTGCATTGTGTAGCGTGCACCATGCATACAAACACTTGTCATGCTTTGCTGGCCTGGTACAGACAGGGACAGAAGGCGCTGCAATCAACGGTTGAAATCACTCTTTTGTCTGACACACCAGGTTTACCAGAGATCCATAGGCTGCCAAGATTATTTGCCATTGATAAAGAATATTATTTGTATTTTTTAACCATACACCGATGTGTGTTAAGCACTGTATACTCAGTACTTTCCCATGTCCTGTGAAAAATGTTCACAGGCATTTTCCTCGGGTGGGATTCGAACCAACGACCCCCGCCATTCTAGAGCAGATGTCTAACCAACTAGACTATCAAGACTGCCCGGTAGCTAGAGGCAGTTCGAATCCTACATAAGACTTCTATGCAAAATTTCTTGAAAGAGAACTGTAAATCCCGGTGCCAACTATCATGTTTTGTGGTCTTAAATTTTGAGTTGGTGTTCCAAAAATTAATAGCAGGGGTGGAACTGGCAACATTAAGGAAAATGCGAACCGAACTGGTTATTAAATGAAAAGTAAAGTTTATTGATCCTGATACCATTTCTTCAGTCAACACTTTGATGAGGCTTCGAGTGGTTTCGGAAGATTGGCAGATGTGGATTCATATACTAAGCCAACTTTAAGCAGCTCTAACCAAATTAGTCTGTAAAATACATAACTGACATGATACACACAACATGTTTTAACTGTAGATGTTTTAACTAAGGTAATTCAACAGACTATCACATGGCCCAATATCATCAAAAGTGAACAAGAATTCATGAAGCTCAGTATTCGATGGGCTACCAAACTCTACAAAAACTTAAATGCAATATGTAATAAGCAGTTTAAATCAATGACTGTGTGACACCATGCAATTAATAAGAACTGCCTGTTTACCAATTAAACCATGTAAAACGAGTCTCACATAAAGAATTTGTGCATCATTCGAGGCTATAAAGGCCACTAAACTTATAAATGAAATCCGACAGATAATCGGTTGCAGAGATGAGACCCTATGTTATGACTGAAATCACTTATACAGGTTGAGTTCAATCAAATTAGCTTAAAACCTGGCTTCTACCAGTTTGAAAAATGACAAAGTTCAAGAGGCTTTTTTCATACCAGTGTGTAACAGTATGCAATTTAGGTCTGCAATGTTTACCAAGAGTTATGTGTAATGGTCTATGAAAATTTCAGAAGTCAAATATTGATTCAATTGTTTAAATTGAAGAAAATGGAAAATAAGATGATATGATACTGCATTTTTAGAATTATGATTGTCAATGTAAAGAAACTTACCATCCATAGGTGAGGTATTCATTGACCTGTGTCCCTCCCTTGGTACGGTGAGGTTGACCTTTTGCACTTTGTGACATAAAGAATGTCTCTTGCTTTCCTTTTCCTTTGACTTCAAAGAAAGAACAGCAAGAAAAAAGTTTGCTTCAATGTGTTTTCCCTCAAGTTATCATTAATATCATTTTTGGTTTTACCCTTGCACTGATGTGTGATAAGCAAGTCCTGCGGGAAAAATATCCACAGGCTGCTTGGGTGGGATTTGAACCAATGACCCCCCACATTCTAAAGCAGATGTCTAACCACTAGACCACCAAGTGTGCCTGATGTCAAGAGACCAGTTTTAATCTGGTAATTAGCCTCTCGACTGGACTCGCGACACTGGGCAAGCTCATTGCTCTACAATGCGGGTGTTTGAATCCAACCCAAATAGCCTTTAGAATTTGTTCCCAGCAGGACTCAGACAGCACCGAGTCCTCTCAACCTATTTATACACCTTGATGAAGAGAAGCTTATTATGGATCTGCTTCTTGCCCATAACAGGTACGACAGATGTCTATACCATCTAGGCCACTTTTAAGCACATAATTTAGATACTTCTACAGGGATGAGATTTGATGAATGTTGAAATTCTTGAAAAATGGCTTGCAGGCCTGGGTTCCCCCTTATTCTAGATCAAGGACCTCCCAGATGTTACAATTCAGGAGGTTGACTGATTCTGTGCACCACCAGAAACACAAAATTACAGGTTTGGACACAATGTGGACTATTTCTTTCTCCCTTTGGTGATTGCTTTTACTTCTTTCAAGAAAACTTGAAGGCTCAAGGAGATTTTGAGAAAATCCCAAATTCAGGAAAAAACCTGAGAAATCACACGTCTGCTTCTACTTCTGCATTGATACTCGACAAAGTCCTTTGTCAGGATATCATGCCAAGACATGTGCAATGAATGAACATCTAAAGTTGACAAGTAAGGTACGTTTTTTAATTGGGAGAGTTGGCCAAGCACAGAAAAGTGTTACTAACTAGAAACATTATAACAGCCAAAATGCAAAGTTAGGTCATGTCCAAATGAGCAGCTTCATCCATGGCTTGATCATCACGTTAACATGCATTGAAGTATATGATGCAGCACCCTTAGCATCAGCTACAGCCCCAGCCACTGGTCAAAAGAGTACTTTGTTTCATACCATGGTGAGGGCCAATGTAGAGGTTCTGTAGTTCAGTTGATCCAAGTTTCCTCATCGTGTACTCCACATGGCAATCTAGAAACTCAGCTAGCTTAATGGATAGAATTCTCTCCTTATGTACGACACGTAGATTACTTAGTTCACCTGCAGAGTCCACAGACAAGTGACTGTCTGCAAATAAATATACCAAATCAAAACACTGTTTTTCTCAATCAGTATTTAATCATTTTAAAAAATCATATGAACAGTTTCTCATTTCTCAAGTTTCTGTTCTCTCTACCCATCCATTCTTTTATTAAACACTCTTCCAACTTTTCACAGCTATTGTCATTGCCATTTTTATCCAGTTGCTGGCTGTTTGTACCTGTATTTGTTTTGTTTGGTCTGTTTTGTCACTCCGATATGGTACATGTATATTTACTGTTACAAGCCTTGGCTTGTAAAGCTTGGTTTTCTGGTTACCTTATTATTGCTTATCTGTTAGCATTTACTATTGTGAAATGCATTTGTAAATAAAGGTAAATTCAATTTAATTTAATTGTATGGAGACTTACGAGAGTAATTCATGGCTTATAGAGTGACCCCACTCTGAGACAAAGTAGCTCTACAAGATATTTCTATGATGCTACTGTAAACTTCAAACAAGTAAATGTGCTATCTTTCACTACAAACATACATCTCACTACATAAGAGACCATTACACACAGCACTCGGTAATCATCATGGACCTAATCTGCATATAATTAAATGCCCGAGTTGCAAAAGTTTGCCTACACTGGTAGAAAAATGGTGCCCCAATCTCCATTTTTTTTTTAAACTGGTAGAAGCCAGATTTCAAGCTAACTTCAACCTGTATGAACTACTTCAGTCACAACACAGGTTTTTTTTCTGCAACCGATAATCTATGGAATCACATTTTCAAGTTGTTCCTCAAAATGTTGTGTTTATGCAAGGATGTTTCACATGGTTCAGTTAATAAACATGCAGTTGGTGATATTTGTAGGTGTCATACAGTCATTGGCTTCAACTGTCTGTCACATATTGCTTATAGTTTGGGTAGCCAACTGAATACTGAGCTTCATGACTGCTCGTTTATGTTCAGTGGTGTTCGGCCATGTAACGAGTAATGGGAAGTGACTAGCATTTGGAACAAAATATTAGCAACTTGAAGGTTTCTACCTTTTAGTCTTATTTCAAGGAGTTGAAGCCAAGAAGCCCGTAGCTGCATAACAGCAGATAGGATATGCTCAGCTGTATCCACATCAGGAATGGTAAACTCAAGCCACTCATCAACAACCAATCTGAAATACAAATTCAAACTTGAAAACGAAATGAAATTATTCCTGGCCTGATTTAACAGAACGCCTCGACAGAAAATATTACTTAAAATGTAAGCAAAATTTAGAAGAAAACCAGAAAGAAATAATAATAAAATAATAATAACATTTTTAAGGCGCACTATCCTGTGAAAAACATTCAAAGGCATCGATCATGGAGAAGAAATATTATCAAATGGTGGGAAAAGCAAGCAGGAAGTGTGATTTGAGTTGCTGCTGGAAGAGAGTGTTGTTGTTAGTTTGTGTAAGGTTTTCAGGCCAAGCGAGTTTGGGGAACATAGAGCATATTGCTATTATAGATCTCAAACCTGGTCTTGTTGTACGGGGCGTTAACAGGTTTTGTTTATAGGGTGGAGTTGAACCATGTAGTGCCTTGAATGTGAGCAGGAGTATTTTGAATTTAGTTTGCTGATTGACAGGAAGCCAGTGTAGTTTATAAAGTATGGTGGCGATATGGTTGTTATACTTTAGAGCTAGTTTCAAGAGCTCTGTACAGACTGATGACAATTCAGCATGCTCTGAACACATGGTAAGCTACTTCTGCAGTGCAACATTTTTTAGCTTTGGGTGTTTCTGTCAAAATGTTATTGAAAATTGGTCTCAGATTATTAGGCTGTGGAGTTGATCTAAGTTTCAAACTACAGTACTAAACCTGACAAGTCATTTATCCGTCAACCAAACTGGGTGATGAACATTTAAGCTCATAAAAAAAATTTTTTTTAACATGAAGCAAAAAGAGAAAGATACAATTCTTGACACCCTTGTCAAGAATATCTGACCTGAAATTAACCCCCTATTTTCGTGAAGAAGTTTTTTCTTTGAAAAAAAACACCCTTTTTTTGCAGTGCATGCTGTTTTCCAATGTTTGCAAGGTCAACATAGTGGTACATATAGAGAAACCAGCCAAACTCTGAGCTGAAATCTGGAGATTTATTCAATGTTTAAACAATTTTCAATAGATTTTTTTTATGTAAATATAGGATTTGCCAGGATTCCATGTCCATAAAAAGAAGACACATATTTTACAATTCAAGGAGGAACTTGTACACCTCGACTGTCAAAATATCCCTCCCCCATTTTACACAACTTTGGGAACAAGCATGTGATGCCGATGTCACATTGAATGCCATGGCTGGGTAATTACCTTGTGCATGATTGGTTGGTATCCAAGCAGTTTGCATACAACATGACAGTCTGTAAAGCTGGTACCCTCATGGTGTTCACTAAATATGGTTTATTAGTTTCCAGTAGAGATCTGAAAGTACAAAAGGAGGCCGAAAATTTTAGCACATTTTGTAAAAAAGACAATAGACCCATTAAGCTCCCACCCCTTAATGCATAGACCAACTTGTGTGTGGCACGAAGCAGAGCATGATGAGTGTATCGTATGCTCTACCCACATTGTCGCCTTAGTTGCTATGGTGGACAGTGCTTCATGGATCGGTCTATTTAAGTTATTGGATTAATACACTCAATTAAAGTGCATTTATTTTAATATCAAAATCAAACGATCACAAAATCTACTGCATGCATACATGTACATGTACATGATAAGCATGGAATCAAAATGTACTAGGGTTTACAGGGTGATGTGGTGCAATCTGCAGCCAACAATGCCAGAAACACCAGAGCAAACCTCCTTCTTTTGACGATATGTGTACCTTGGGTTCTTTTACGTGACAACACAATGGACCTACAACTTTACCTCCCCTCAAAAGAGAGAAGTAATTATGGATAAGTGTCTTGTTCAACAACACAAGTTCCATGATTGGGACTCGAACCCATACTCTGACAACACCAGAACTTGAGTCAGGTGCATTAGACTGCTCAGCCATGACACCCAGTCCAACACCATATGGAAACTCAACACCCAAATCACTGCACTCTGATTATTCTGTTTGGCAGTGCAGTACTACCAACCGAATAAGCCAGCTGTTTGATTTTGGTTGGGTATGGTGATTAGGGTTAATTAAAGATCAATCTTACACATATCAAAGATCATTCTTACACATATGCAATGAGTTGATGTTTACTGCTCAAGGCCCCTTTGGAACTAGAATTGCCTGCTTGGTCTTTCTCCTCTGGTGGTTCAAGAACTGATGGGTTGTTGGCAAAATATCCAGTGGGGTGAAGAAGAACAAATGGCTTGGCCTGCAAAGAGATCATCAGTATTTCAGGTTGTATGAAAACAAAAATCCTGAAAAAATGCATAGCTGTAATCTCTCGTTCTGAAGTCTATGAATGCACAGGTTGCTTCATTTTAGAAGGCTTACAGACTCATTCATTCATTCATTCATTCATTCATTCATTACTGGTTTATCTTTGAGAAAAAAAACCTGAATTCAGGAAAATCTATACCTTGGTATGGAATACTTGATCACATTCTCTGCGGTAGGTGTTGCAATCCTCAGCGATGGCTAGCTGTGGGTAGAGTCCACTGCACAAAATCACCTTCAGAAGGTTCAGCTGACGTAGGGTGAAGCTACGGTTCAGACTAGCTGTGGTCTGCCGGAAGAATAAAAACATGTTAAGTGTGAGCTACATTTTTAAGTTGAGCTTTAAGTCAAACCTGACATTAATGATAATAATTTGGGAGGCTAACCATCCCCCAATCGCTGCTGAGAAGCTAAATTGAAAAGGATGCAGCTACAACATAGTCAAGCCACAGGCATGTAAAGGCGCCTTTTGGCAGCCAGCCACAGCGATCCATACTGACCACAGAAACAAAACCAAAGATTGAAAGTGTTTGATTTTTCCGGAGAGGGGAATACCAGAAGGCCCGCAGAAAATCCCTTGTGGCACAGGAGAGAACCAACTAACTCTACTCAAATATGGCCCTCGTCTAAAGTAAAGTCGAAGTCAAGAAAAACAGCATTTGAAGGCAGCCAGACAAAATAAACAAAACATCGTTTATTTTTATTGCAGTATCCAAGTAGCACACAAATGATTTTGCACAAAATCCTATATAAACACAAACCACTTTACACTGTTTTTACTAAAATGTGACCTCCAAATTTGATGCAATCTCTACAGGTTGGTTGCATGTTGCGTTAATTGAAAACTACAGGAAAGGAAGAATTTCCTCTTCCAACAACTAATGATGCTGCACACTGTAGTTTAATAAGTCACAGTACAAAAAGGCCATTTTTAACATCATCAGGTCATTCCATCAGGGCAAGGTTATAGCTGGGCTCTTTCTAAAGCTCCGACTCCGGCTTCGGGCTTTGTTTGATGTTGGAAACACCATGCATAATGTACACTGCTCCAAAATTGATGATGGAGCCCAAGCCGGAACCAGAGCCCAAGCTGAGGTTTGGAAAAGGACCATAGTAGCTTCTTGTTTAGCGCTCAAATCCAAACACCCAGTGACGCTCATTACCCCTAGTCACTGGGCCATTTATTTTATTCCATAACCCATCTCAGCTCCATGTAGAGTATGTAGTCTGTGCTGCCAAGTATCAATCACAAGAACTACACTCTGCCCTCACAGGTACCCTATTACACCTGGGTAGAGAGAAGCAATTATGGTTAAGTGTCTTGCTCAAGGACACAAGTGCCATGACCAGGGTTTGAACCTACACCCTGATGACTTAGTCACCAGAATATGGTAATGACCTTTCAATCATTATTATTGTTGTTACCTGAAGACGGTTGAGGTCATGGGTCAATTTGAACTCCAGACTCTTGAGGTCATTGCCATCATCCTCTTCATCACTCACATCAAAGTCCTGCCGTAAAAATAAAACAATAAGTATTGACCCCATGCATTGATGTCACATGTGCACAGTTTGACCCTAGTGGGCTTACCAAATTCAAAGGAAAACAGTGGTGAGTCAAATTTTGTTACCAGTCAAATTATATGTGTGAAGGATTGTGAAGATAAGGTTAGCTTAACGGTTGAATTTAAGTTACAAAATCTTCCAAATTAGGAAACAACCAGTACTTACATACACATGGAAATTGATTACTAAGTTTATAAAAACAGTGATTTTCTTGCAATATGGGTGCTTTGCATTGATATTTCTTTGGTTCATGATGTGAATACACCAGTTGATTTCACACTCTGATGATTTTGCAGCTGACTACACCAGTTAGGTAGTGTTACTAGTAAATAAAGTAGAGTATCTGATTGAATATTAGAACAGTCTAGCGCATATGGTGATGATTGTATAGAAAAGATCGATCTCTTAAAGGTTAATAATGGTTACTGGCTGGTCCAGATTTTATTTTCTACAATTTTGTTGCTTACATATTTTGTTCAATTTTTTTGTTCATTACTGTACACGTCATACTAGTATTTCTTTATCACACAAATGACAATGTTAAAAAAAAAAATTAATTGAAATTAACAAATAACAAATAAACATACAAATAAACAAACAAATACAAATCAAATAATGCCCTATGTACAAAGAAAACAAACACAATACATTTTTCAACTGACCTCTTGGCCCAATCGGAGAACTTTGCGTTTCTTCGGCCCACTGTGTTCTTTTTTCTTGAGATCTCTGAGCTTTCTTTTTTCTAGATTCCGTTTATACCTCTCTGTACTGCTGTAACGCCTCTCAGATGGATCGCTTAATCTCTCCACAAGATTATGATCCTAAACATGAATAAATTGATTACACTGAAATACCATTATAGCCCTTTTA
This sequence comes from Marthasterias glacialis, assembly GCA_911728455.2. Classification (NCBI taxonomy): domain Eukaryota; kingdom Metazoa; phylum Echinodermata; class Asteroidea; order Forcipulatida; family Asteriidae; genus Marthasterias; species Marthasterias glacialis. The sequence goes on along the minus strand of OU452227.1, from coordinate 17,601,880 downwards.
CACTACCGAGCCAACAGGAAATAAAATCCTAGGAGAATTTTGGGGAATTTTAACCCCACTACAACCCCATGTTCATTTCACACTTAAAGTGATTTCCCTGGGAAAAATACACACTCAAGATGCTAACTGCAAGGTTATCTGGCTTAACCCTACTCCCAAGCAGGAGTTGCTATTTCCTGAGAAATGGCTTTTTCTCAGGAGTTTGCAAGGTTTAGCAATTCAAGTGTGAAAAGGCCAAAGAAATATTTTCAAGAATTTCCTGGGAAATTAGTGTAGTGTGCTGATGACATCTAAAAAGGCCTGGTCGCACAGGGCAATTTACATGCAACCAGTTCCACACAATCTCCAAGAAGAAAACAAAAATCATTCCATTAACATTTCTTACGAATAAAGAGACACCAATGTATATTTGGTTTGCGGTAACACCATGTGATTATATCTACTTTGCTATAATACAGTAGATTGTTCCTGTGAGAACTTGTCTTGCTATTACTCTACTACCGCCGAGTAGTTTTCGGAATTCGAGAGACAACGTAGTTCTGAAAAGAACTGTCCTGCTTTTTAAGTACTACCTGGGGGTAGGAAATTGGCCGGGACTACTACTACTTAAAAAGCAGGACAGTTCTTTTCAGAACTACGTTGTCTCCCGAATTCCAAAATCTACTCCGCGGTAGTAGAATAATAGCAAGACAAGTTCTCACAAGAACAATCTACTGTACATAGCAAAGTAGATATAATCACATGGTGTTACCGCAAACCAAATATACATTGATACCTCACCATGCAATGCCTTAAGACCTGTAAAGAGACACCGTTATCAAAATGTCTCTTGTGTTACCAAAGTGTTCTTTTTACATGCAGGTTGCCTCCAAGTTGCCTGTTAAAATTGCCTTGTGTGATGTGGCCTTCAGTTAAAAACTACAACATAACCGATGGCACATTTTACAGTGCTGCTGAATGGAAAGCAAATTTTGTGCTTCCAATAGAGTGAAAATCTGCTTAAGTATAAGTGTATTTCACTTATCAATGATCCTACCACTCAATATCATCCACTGTAGTTTTGAATGATAGCTAAAATATGCCAAACTGCAATGTAGTATCACATGGCCTTTGTACATGTTGTAACCTAAAATGTTACACACATTTTGTGTTTATGCGAGGATGTTTTAAGTGGTTCAATTAATAAACAAGCACTTGGTGATAATTGTAGGTTTCATCAGTCATTGACTTCAACTGTCTGTTACATATTGCTGAATAGTTTTGATGGACTTTGGCAGCCAAGTGAATACCAAGCTTTGTAGTGGCGTAACTGGACATTTTTATTTGGAGGGCAGGCAGAGCAACAACAAAAAAACATCAGTTTGGGGGATCTTTTTAACCGAGAGAAAACTTTTGCAAGAAATGCTAGAAACAGACCTACATGTACTGTTAGCTGATGTATTGAACCATAAATTTATACATTTTTTACGTCTCCTTTTGGTTATGTAAAAAGGAAATTGATAATTGCGAAAACCAAATAAATCCTATAGTTGATTTTTTGTTCAATATCTGCCCCCACTCTGGTCAGCCACTGGAGGTTCATGAATGCTTGTTTCCAAGTGGTGATGTTTAGCAATGATGTAATGGTCAATTTACCCTCAGAAGATCCTGGAACTGTCTCTTGAGCTTGGACATCTCATAGAATCGTTGCTCTTCCAAACCTCGTCTCTTGCACCACTTACGAGACGGTTGACCTTTGCTCTTCACCTGTTACAAAACAAAGATCGGATCAAATAAACAAAAACTTGAATATGATTTTGGTTTGACCCCAACACCAACGTTTGATAAGCGCTGTATACTCAGTGCTTTCCCAGTCCTGCGGCTACTTGGGTGGGATTCAAACCATACTACCCAAATAAAGACCATCAAGGCAGATTGATTATCATAACAACAATGTGGGAAGAACACAAGGTCAACTATCACACAAATAAACTTATAAAAAAAGATTTAATTTTACCATGACCACCAATATATGTATAAATAGATTCTTATAAAGTGTATTTCCAAACCAAAGATATCCTCAGTGCGCTGTACAAATTAACATTAACAATAGCAATTAAGACGAATAGTGTTGTCGTGGTTGATAAGCAACTTTGAACAGGTAAGTTTGTATCTGTCTTTTGAACTGTGCTACATTGGTGTGAAGCTGTAATGCATCTGGAAGAGAGTTCCATACCCATGAGGCATCGAAGACAACGACAATGGCTGAAGTATATTTGACCCTCGAAAAAATAAGAAAGTTTTATTGAGTAAAAGGGCTGACCTAATGGAAGACCCTATTATACACATATGGACTGGCAATGAGGTCACTGGTGCACGTCTATGCAACCAGAGGGACTGTGAGTGACCAGGAGAGGGTCATATTTCCCGAGGCCGAAGACTGAGAGAAATAGGACCATCTTCTGGTCACTCAAAGGCCAGGCCCGAGGGAAGATAGGCGTGCACTAGTGACTGAATTATGCCAGTCCATATGTGTTTTATAACACACCTCAGTCAACAATAAGTATGAAGAAGAAAATATATAAAATATTTTTAAAATCAGTATATTTTTAGTTGAACAGTAATTTAACAACCATGAGCAATTCAACAACTAAAGGAACGCTTTTATATTCCCTACAATTCCGGCCAAAATGCTTGGGCCACTGAGACAGAAAATAATAATACCCTCCACCATCCCCCACTCAATGTTGCTAATCCCAACTGGAGCGCAGACCACACAACGAGAGCCAACATTGATTGGGGGCCGGGGGGAGGCACAACGAGATATGACCGGGATTGTAGATTCAGTTTTTTAGTTGCTATTCACTGTTCAGACCCCGAGAGGGCGCTGTAACCAGTCAAACATTTTTAGTATCGTGCCCGGTTCGAGAACTATTTTCCGCAAATTACCCTCACGATATCTTGACACGTGTTTAGCTCACGGTGGCCCAAATCTCATGCACTAGCTTAAATCAGTTAATTTACCCCCAACGTGACCGTGTTTCAGCCAACCAGAATACAAAACCAGCAAGAGGTGTGTTATAAAGGCTTTTAGACTTTTTGATTGTAACAAATTAACTTGTTACGGATTAACTCTACAGAAGAGGATTCAATTCTGAATAATCATCACAATGTGCCCAGATATGGCTAGTATTGTTAAATTTTCAACTCAATCTTTCAGTGAAAATGTCTGGAGAAAAAAAAGCATAACAGAAATTCTGTGTTGTTTTAGAACCATAGTTGCTATGTTAACATGGGAAACATTGAAAAATGTCAATTCAGGACATGACCTACACTTTGACCTTTCTGGTTGGGTGGAAGTACATGTAGGTCAAATGTTGCGGCTACTTGTGCTAGCAGCCGCTATGGTCTCTAAGCTGGGAGTTAAGTTAGGAAAATCTCATGCCCGAGTATGCATGTCAAAAATGTTTAGTGTCAGTCATATACTTTTATCTTCAATAATTCTAAATTCTTTCTTGAGACTTACTTGAATCCATTCATCAAATGCATTTAGTAACGTGAAGGGATCTCCATGATCAGACTCTAGAGGGCGCCTTGCAGTCTGTTTACCAAACACAAAACGTTCACAAAAATGTTACATTTAAACTCTACAGGATATATATTAAATCGGATGGATATTTTGCAAATGTCACCATTACTGACATTAGTGGCTTTTTAAGGTTTAAAGTTACTGTATCATCTATGTGAAATAAAATAAATCAAGCAGGTTAGCAGGGTGCAAGAGGTTGATTTTAACCTTTTCTGCACATCATACTTTTCACATAGCTGACAGAGTAGCTGTGTAACATACATTCAATGGGTCTCTACAGTAGGAATCTAAACTCTTAAATCATTAAGAGATCAAAAGCTCTGTAGATTACCAGTGGGCTATCCCCTAAAGTCATCCCAAATAAGTAATATAAACTTCCAGTGTAACTTGCCATAGCTTCTGAGTCCCTGTGTGCTTTACTTGTGAATGGTGACTGGACACTGAGAGATGCTGCAATGCATAACACTGGCTCTATCATCTGTAATTACCATCAATCAGTTACATCAAGTTATGTTATAGCTACAACACTTTGCGTAATGTTAAAAACAAATCAATTTGGGGGAACAAAGACAAATTGACTAGAGCGAGATTTGAACCTGTGACCTCCGGATTTACGCACCAGTGCTTGCACGTTTTCATTGTTTGACCGCAGAAATGGCGGCCAATGCAAAGGGTCTATTCCTTCTTACCCTGTTATTGAAACTTTCCTGTTTTGACCAACAAACATATTTTCTTCTTTAAGGAAATAACATCCTGTGTAATCTAGTAATCTAGTAATCTAGTAATCTAGTAATCTAGTAATCTAGTACAAAGTAGAGTTTGCAGTAACACCAAGACATGCAACTTGATAAATTTATCTAAAAAAGAGGAAACTTCCTTGGACATAAATATTTTTAGTGTTGTTTTTCTCTGTTTCATACGGCACAAACAATCAAGTATCAACTAACAATAAACTAAGAAGTTTCATGCCTGAATACCATGAAAATACCTTATTTACAAGGTGCTATCACAAACCCTACTAGATTGTATCCCCACCATGCTAAGTTTCAAATCCTAAACATCCCAGGTTGTGTTGAACTTTTGATACTAACCTTGAAGACCGTTGCCATAATGAGCATCTTTCCGATAACTACATCTACAGGGAGATCAGCAAGGAGTCTCCCCACTGATGTCAGCTTCTCCTGTTGAGTCAGAGCTCCTTGCTCCTTTAAGAAGACAATGGAGCTCTCTGTGCTGGAGGCAGGAGGTGGCTCAATAAATGGGAATCTAGAATGAACAGATGCACATCATTTTAGTTGATGTTAAACTTGCATAGGGGATACAGAATATCTATTTGTGTTGTACCCATACACCGATGTGTGTTAAGCACTGTATACTCAGTACTTTGCCCCAAGTCCTGTGAAAAAAATCCACAGGCATACTGTTCAGGTGGGATTCGAACCCACAACCTTTGCCATTCTAGAGCAGATTTGTTGTCACAGGACTCAGGAAAGTACCGAGTATTAAGTGCTGAACAGATATCAGTGTATGGGTAAAACACATATAAGATACACAGAATGTTGACTCAGTGATTTCCTGCCTTTCACCTCTGTGACACCGGTTTGAATCCTGGACCGAAGCCTTGCATTGTGGATTGACTTTTCAGTCCCTACCTAATTCCTTCTCTATTTAGGGTTTTCTTCCTTACATCTAAAACTGAGATTTCTTCATTATCTTCTCTACACAGATATCTTCAGGCCTATGGGTTATAGTGCTAGTCGCTTTTGAGGGTGTCTTACTTTCATTACCAGAAAGAAATAATAATACAATAACAAGGGAAATGATGTACATGTATGTCTGTAAAAAAGAAATTCTGTAGAAAGACGTTTCCAAAGAGTGAATTGTTGATGGCTCGTTTTGTCTAAGTTTCAAACTAAGATATATACTGATCTAGGAAAAGAACTTTATTTAAAATACCTACTTTCTAGGGTCATTGAGCCCCAGTGCCATCATCTGTAGGATGAGTGAGTCAAGTGGAACTCTGTGAATCTCAGGCGTTGAATACTCCTGGAATTCATCGTAGTCTGACTCATCATATAAACGGAAACAAACACCTGGCCCAGTGCGCCCTGCAAAGAGGAGGTAGAAATCATGGATGGAAACAGGCTCCTGCTGAGTTAAAGATACTGCTGACCAACTTTTCTACCTAGGTAAGTTATGTAGATAATCTTGTAATGAGTCAATCCAGTATAATTAACATGGTCTTTTGGTTGTTGCTCCATTTCTGCATAAGAATTGATTAACAAATACTGACCAGGGCCCAATTTCATACAGCCATTTAAGCAAAAGATGTTGCTTAACAATTTTCTGCTAAGCAAATATGAGCAGGATACCAGTCACAAAAGGTGCATGTGACGTAGCATTTTGGCTGGTAGCCTTTATCTGGTAAGCATAATTTTGTTGTGCTTTGTTACTTCATGTATTTAAGCAGCTCTTTGAAATTTGGTTGTACACCCTGAAAAGAGAGACTTTCAGGTACCCCTTGAAAATGAGTAGAAGGGAGCGTCTCAAAAGTCAGAACGGTCAGATTGATTCGTTGGAAACATTTGGGAATCTTTATGAATCAGCCATTGTCCAGCATTCACACGAAACAGATCACATCATCCAGTGGAATAACTAAAGACCCATCACCAAGATAGACAAAAAGGCATCAGAGAAGTCAGGGAGATCACCAGACGTAACACAGTACAACCAAACATCAGCATGACCATCAGCACATCTGAAAACCACTAAAAGCACACTCAACAAGCTCCAAAATCATCCAAGCATCAGTACATCCTACTGTCCTAGGATCCAAGCCAAGACTACTTAGACTACTTAAAGTAAATTGGGAACTTCTCTTCATTCTCTCATTAGTTTTGCACACAAAAGCGAACCAAGCATTTCCTCTGTCTGTCAATCTGTCCCGATCTATTTTGTTCTCTGTACTGCACTGTTTTTTTTTTTTTAGCGGCATCCCCTTTGGTTTGGTACATAAAAGCAGACCGGACACATCCTAGGTCTGCCAAACCACCCGGATCCTTTTTGTTAAAGTCCTCTCTTTAAACAGGTAGACACGCTCACACACACATAGAGTCTGGCATTCTCTAGAAGATGATCAGAGAACACTGGTGAAAACATCAAGTACAAACCGGCTCTTCTCAGAGCCACCGCTACTCAAGATCTTATACCACATGGTGTTACCACAAGTTTCTCTTTAGTATCACTCCTACCTGCTCTTCCTTTGCGCTGTTCTGCACTTGCTCTGCTGATCCAGAACTCCTGGAGTTGTTGCATCTTGGCTTCAGCATTGTAACTCATCTCCTTCACCTGGAAGATGTTAATACATGATTATGGCATTATCTCATGGATACTCTTTTGGACACAACTATGTAAAATTGGCCTTCAAACAGGCTGTCTGTGGGTTCGAATCCCACCCGAGTAGTATAGCCTGTGAACTTTTTTCCACAAGACTTGAAAAGTTTATCACACATTGGTTTAGGGTAAAACCAAAATAAGCTTGTCTTTAGTTACACCAAATAAAAGGAACAGACAACCCTTGGCCATGAGCAAACAAAAAGCTTACAGACTACTTACTGTCAGTAAGGCAAAGAGCATTCTAATTTGCTGGTGGTTCTTGTTAGTAGATGAGTGATGCACAAGCGCTGTCAAATATTCCTGTTCTTTTTTAACTTTAAAATTGTTCTGCTGCTGTAAGCAAAATTTTGTACAAACAGTAAGCAGAACCACTATATTGAGCTCAGGGCCCAACTTCATAAAGCTGTTTAGCGGTGAGCAAATTGTACTGCATGTTACATTGTATGCAGAAAAATGTGCTAAGCAAAAATATTATTAAACAAATAAATACAACTTTGGGAAAGCCAGATATCACTTGTTAAATACATCCAAAAATATTACTTTTCCAGAGTCAGCGATGAAGCGTATGCCGTCAATAGTAACTGATGTCTCAGCGATATTAGTTGATACAATACACTTCCTGACACCTTCAGGGGCAATGTCAAACACCTGCAGGCAAACCAAATCAAAATATTGACAAATACTACATTTCTCATAGTAAAGCAATAAATTATTATACATGGTGCTACACAAATCTTACAAATCAGCGTTCTCCCTCACAGTGGTCCGCTGGCAAATTGCCATATAAAACACCTAGGGACCAGTCACAATCCTGTCCAACTGCTGTTCATGCTGGCGAGTTTATTGCTTCTCACTGCTAAATGTAAACCAACTGTTTATTTTATTTATTAATTTTGGTTGAGAAGCCAAGGATTTTCAGAAAGTGAACTTAATCACTATCCTAGCCGAGAACCCCATGGAGAGGAGACAAGGACAAAATTTCAGTTTTAGATGTGGAAGGAAAACCCTGGAGAATTGTTGCAGGGAAAACCCTGGCAATCAGGTAGGGACTGAAAACCCAATCCACATAGTGCCCCCGGCTGGATTCGAAACAGGATTCTAGATGTGGAAGGAGAGGAAATAATCACTACACCAACCTGACCGCCCGACTGATTGTACATGATACTTCAAATTACAAGTCAAAATACAAATTTACAAAGTTTAAAGGCCACTTTAAAGCATGGTCTTTTTATAAAGAAATTAATGAAAAATCGCCCAACACAAGGCCAGCGGGCCACTGAAGGTGAGGGCTACAATAACAAAATAAAGACAATTTAAATGGAGAAAAGTTATCTGATCACATTCCTCTTAACCAGTTACCACCGGGATTCTTCCATTTTTTTCCCAACCCCGGTGGGGATTATTTTGTCAGAATTGCCTGAATCATTTTCCTTTGAGAGTACAGCTGGCACAAAGAAACCTTGACTTGACAAAGCCAAGAGAACAAAGATTTTCTTAATTGAACTGTGATCTTTGTTTTCTCTACTGAGAAAATGTCAAATTTGTGCACCATGAATTGCAAAACCTCTGCTAACCTCTGTAACCTACGGCACAGGATTGGTACTAAACCCAGAACCATGGCTGGATTCCCAGTTCACTCTGACTTACCTCCATTGAGCCAAAAACAATGAATAAACATTGGTGGGAGCCTCTTGATGTCTCGCAACAAAAGGACAAAAGTTCTGGAATCTGGATTACACAAAAACTACCGCACAATAGCCAGAAAATGCCAAAATATTCTTAACCAAACATGTTTATGTCTTTGTCTTTGTGTGAGTGTAACGAAGCATTAGATGGCATGTGCATGCTCAGCAGTGGAATGTCCGGGTGACCTTTGTTCCGGTATTCCAATTTTAAACAATGAGGTGTTTTAACGTCGCCCGTTTGTTTGATCGGAGAATATTTGTGTTGATAAATGGCATCCGGTGCCTACTGGTTAAACTGGAATAGATTGCAAGATGGTGGAAAACAAGATACAGGTAGGGAGTTCCAGACTGCAGCAGTACGGGAGAAAAAGTTATTTTTTCACAGTATTGACCTTTGGAACAGACACAGTGAAGGGAGTGAGGAGATGTGGCAAAGCTAGTTAAGAAGTGATTGAACCAGTGAAATGACAATGCTAACTGAACCTGCTGGAAAGTCATGGGAAAAATCAAGGGCCAATTCCTGCAGATGGCGCAGTGCCACCTTTAGAAACCATAGATATAATACCCAGAAAATGCCGCATGACACATTATGGGCGTGACTCAAGTGAATAAAATGATATCGCATGACATACGTGTATGGCAAAATGATATCACATGACATGCTGTAGGGAAAATGTTGTCATTTAGAAACTTTGCCATTTAGATCGACCAATAAGAAATATAGAAAATGCTCAACGGCATTTCATCGTACATGATGGTCACAGATTCTATTTCTATGGTAAAAACAGACTTACTTATCCTGTTCAGTGATAGACAAAGTACTATGTAGAGATACAACATATCTATGGCTGTATTTTTATGGCAAAATCAGACTTACTTTATCCTGTTCAGTGATAGACAGCGTACTGTGTAGAGATAGAACAATCCATCGCCCTGTCTGTTCAGCATAAAGCTTAGCCGCTTCAGTCACGCTGGATATTTCTGACATTCCACTCAGGAAGATAAGTAGATCTCCTCTCTCTGTAGAGGGATACTTCTTATCAATCCGCTGCATGATGCGTAAATAAGGTCGAGGGTCAAGTTTCTCTGACTTAGAGCTTTGCTCCTGATGAATAGGAAAAAAAGAAACAGAAATAATTTATGTGATCTAAAGCCGCCCTCAGGTCGACCTGTGATTTGCTTGCTCTGCTACAGAACCGTCAGCATCAAGTTGAAAATGAACACTCAGGTTACTAGAGAAATCGTGTTAAAGGTCATGGAACAAGAATCACCCCAACACAACCATGATCATGTCACCCACGATCGATCTGCGAAGATAATTCAAGGACATAGACACAAGCGCATTCACATGACTTTTTCAATATGGCGGTGCATATTTTGATGCTAAGTTTTGAGACAAACTGTGTTTGACCAGTATTTTTCTGTTAAAAGGATCGTTACTCATTTGACATTTGTACATATATCATTTGTAATGCCATATTTGCTAGTCCATTCGGCGGCAGCCATTTTGTTGCTAACTTTGCCGCACGGTGATTGGCTAGTGACAACTTAAACGTGCGCATGACTTCGTAACTACACACAGGTCGACTGCAACTGATTTTGGCTTTTTGTGAACATGCCGCAAAAGTTGGAAATGTTCTACGCTTCCGTCCTTTTTTTTTCTTCTAACGATGACTAATGCCGATCATCTTAGTATCATTGTAGTTATTTTCAGGTCATAAACAATCAGCAACTGATATGTTCCCAACGGTCATAGCTCAGGCACAGCATCATCCTAAAAAGTCAATCACCGACTGTTCTGTGTTATCGGCCGCTTTAGGCAATGCATGCGGAGTATCAATATACATGTATATTTGGTTTACAGTAACACCATATGATCATATCTACTGTTGCTGTCTACTGAAGATGTCTAGAGCACACCAGTCAAAACGTTGAGACTATTATTATCTCATGCCGCAGCAGTGAAGATAGTTACATGAAGTCCCCCGAACCACTTCTGGAAATGAAATCAAGATTCATTGCCTGACATCAGAATTCAATCAAAGTACACTTTCAAAGTATACAAAGTACACTTTTCACTTTACACACTGAAGGATCATGCCAACAAGTTTTAGAATAGTAAACATACCTCCATTTTGACTGGAACGTACTCCATAGTAATTGGGTACAACCGACCTGGAACCTGCATTTATAAACAAAATTAAAATTTCAAGTATAAAATATCAGCAACATTTATGACCATGAAAGTTAATGTACTTTCAGTTTCGTCTTCTTAATCCAGGTTTAATATACAAGTATCTGTTTTTTTGTTTGACGGCTAAAATGATTAGCTATACTGAATTCGAACTGGCCTTGTACATTTAAAAGGGCATGCTCGTTGGTTTTGTGGTCAAGACATATGCAGGGGTCATGTGACTTGGACTGTGTATTGGCAGGGCCGATTAAATTGGCTCTATTGATAATGCATTTGTATTGATTACAACACACTGCATGACTTTAAAATGACTTTTGTGAAAGTTCATGTTGTGGCCAAAATGAACTTTTGGAAGTCAGTTTTGAACTTGTGTATGCCTTGACTGCAGTCTTTACTTCTATAAGTAGTAATTTACAGCTTACAATTCATGGCATTAGACGTATTTACAACAGGGCACTACCAGGGTTAAAATCAACTTATATAAAAACAAGTTAGTGAGTCTGTACTTGGTTCATGTAATTATCTTAATTACTGTCCACACTCCATTCTACTCCGCTCACAAGCTTTTAGTCAACAGCCTACAAGAACCGGAAAAAGTAAACTCTCATATAGGCACATAATCCAAGATACCTTAAAATCTCCCACACGCTATGACACGACGGTGAGGTAACCCATGCAACACTCTCCTGTCACTGTATTTGTATGTATGATCAATCAGTGCCACAGATTGCCACTGCAGAAACTGAACAAGGTTGAGAACCTCATCTCTTCCAACATTGGCCCAAATTCAATTGCAATGGGAGACTTTAGAATGCTAGGTGGCAGCAGACTTACCAGGTAAATTTCCATTGTATGCGTAGTTCTGAGCTTGCACACATTTCCAAGAACAATGGACTTAACCTGGTAAGTCTGCTGCCACCTAGCGTCCTCAAAAGTCTCCCATTGAGCACAGCTGGTGGCTTCTCCAGCTCACCACTCCACTGAAACACTTTGGGAAATGACTCTACTTTCCACATAAGCATGTGTGCCTCAAAATGCCACTCTTGTGGCATAGTGAGGTGTAGGCGAGGTTGTCTGGAGACACACACTGATTGTAGGAGGGATAAACTATGATACAAAGCATTTCTCAGTTCAATATAAAACCCTGAATCCTCCAATATCTTCCACTCTAGGGTAACTCAACATCAACATGCTTGGACTTGGATAGGATTGATACGCCTGGCCCAGTGATTATAAGCAATTGTTACATGGGCCTACCGTTCTTAATCCTCCGCAATCAACCAACTTCCTGAATAGGAATTTGAAGAATTTGGAAGGGTAATGTCATGTAACAGTTTTAAAATCCCCTTGTCGATAGTAAAAGAGAATAATTTCAAGTACCTGAATGACAGGTGCCTTGTCAAAGTAACCCGAGAAGAGACCAATGTTGATGGTAGCTGACATGAGGACAAGTTTCAAGTCTTCTCTTTGTTCCAGGAGGCAACGTAAGACTCCCAAGAGGAAATCCCCATGGAGATGACGCTCATGGACTTCATCAAGCACGATGACATTATATTGCTGTAGGGTAGGGTCCGAGCTCAGCTGTCTCAACAGAAGCCCTGGGGTGGTGATCAACATCAAATCAAATCATTTTAAAACAAAGAATTATCTGAGTGGCATGGGTGGCCTAGTGTGAAAACCGCTCGCCTCTCACCACTGTGGCCCTGGTTCAGTTCCCGGTTAAGGCCATATGTATAAGGTAAGTTGTGGTTCTCTCCTGTGCCACAAGGGTTTTTCTCCAGGCTCTCTGGTTTTCCTCCCTCCGGAAAATCAAACACTTTTGATCTATGGCTGTGCTCCGTGGTCATATATGGGTCCCTTGCATGCCTGCGGCTTACAAACATTATAGCAGCGTCCTTTGTAATTCAGCTTCTCAGCTTTGAATAAGGATGATTAGCCTCCCAAATTATAATTACATTATACAACTACCGCTGGTGTACTGATTATCAAATATACGCTGATTGTATTATTTAATAATAATAACTAGTCCTTACATTGCGCATTTCACAATAACGTCTCAGTGCACTTTACACTAGTGTCCTGGTCATTGGGCCAATAAAATTCCCGTAATCTTTCTCAGCTCCCTGGGGAGTATACAGCCCCGAGCTGCCATAATTTTTTCAAACACAACATCAACCTCTACCCTCGCAGGTACCTATTTATACCCCTGGGTGATGAGCAGCAATTATAGTAAAGCATCTTGCTCAAGGACAAAAGTGTCATGACCAGGATTCAAACCCACACCCCAATGACTTGACCACCAGAACTCGAGTCCGGTGCACTAGACCGCTAGGCCATTGCCTCACTTTTTAATTCAGGTACATTTGTTTCTTTAAGTCAACACAGACAATATTTAAACAAGTACACATACATGATCTCTTGGGCAGACACATGGGCCCTTGTGGTATCGAACAAGAAAATTGGATAAGGGAGGGGATAAGGGAGGGGAAACACAGGGGGAATACAAGTAGCATTTTAATTCTTTACCTTCAGTGAGAAAGAGGATTTTGGTTGAAGAGCTCTTACTGGCATCAAATCGGATCTGGTACCCCACCTCCATACCATACTCATGTAATGTTTCAAAACCAACTCGTTTAGCCAGAGAGATACAGGCTATGCGACGAGGCTGGGTACAAGCTATTCCCTTGAAGCCGGCTTTCATCAGATACTGTGGAACCTGAAACAGACAACGAGAGGACAAAACTTAAAAGCTTCAATAATTTAAACAAGTCAGGCACAGTGCAAGTTCAAGGAGTACAGGTTTGATCTAGGCCCTCTAGATACCAATTTCAAACTGAAAATGTATGTATTTGAGATATTAGTTTATATCCCACAAGCGCAAGCGGAATATGAAACAAAAATAGAGCACTTCTTTGTCTCGCTTCTAAGGAGTCTTGTCAAAATTATTCCAGGACAGATAATCAGAAAAAATTCCTCCGATTGGCTGATTTAGTGTAGTTTACACAAGCTTGCGGTTTAAAGCAATCTGGAAGGTTTGGAGGTCATTGCATTTAAGAAGTAGGTGTTATCAGTTTTTTTGTCTAAATTCTTGACTGTACTCATACCTGTTACATTTTCAGCAAATTTCAGGATCTAAGACATACTAGTTTCTTTAGTGACACTAATTAGCATGATCGACAAATCACTAGATTTGCCATTTTGCATGTTCACGAAGAGACAAATCAACATTCGCCACTTTACCTATTGAAATACCTATTGTATTTTCACTAAGTGATAAATCTGTTGACCTTTTCAGTTTATAGCGTTTTCATGAAGTGATGAATCTCAATATGCATTGTTTGTACACAGTGCTCTGCGTGCAAGTCTTGTTTTTTCATTTTCACGATGTGAAGTCTGGTTTATTTGGTTGTTGTTGTTGTTGTTGCAAGACTGAAACATATGGACAGCTCTCTATTAATTAAGAAGTTAGCTTTATTTTGGTATGAAAATTCAAAAGAAAAAATACCAAGCAGTGTCCGAAACAGCAGTTTGATAAATACGCCTTTCAACTTCAAATGCGATTTTCTCCAAACACAGAATTTTGGCTGTGTTGCAGATTTGTCACTTCTTGTAATCCTTAATTTAAGCTTAGCTCTGGTGTAAAAATAATGAGCACTTTGAGATGCCGGTTGGGAGTACATAAAGCTCTATGTAAGAACTGTGTATAATTATTATTAATATCCTCTTATAAAACTTCTTTAATCCCTATCAAGATTTTTCAGTCACTTTTAGCAAAACGACAAATCAGAAGTTTTGTCCAACTCACCTGAGTTGACTTTCCACAACCTGTGTCTCCAGCGACAATGACCGTCTGGTTGGCCCTGACTGCATCTACGATCATATCTTGGTATCGAGCGATAGGGAGGTTGGCTTTGTCATGGAGTAACTTAGCCAACTTGGCAAACTGTTGATATTAACATAGTTAGTGTCAGTGGTAAAAAACACAACATGAAACCACGATTGTTAGTGTTATAGATTACCAATGCTGTGAGCCCAAGGAAGATTTTTTCCTTGTGATTAATGCGCACATGTTTTATGTTAACAAACATTCATAAATACCACAGACAGTTTGGGACAGTTTGGGCAGTCCTATTGGTTGAAAGGTGGTCACATGACCGTTTAAGACCGGTTTGAAATGGCTGATAGGGACAAAGCTGGACTAGTGAACGCTTGTTCGGCGCTCATAGCCACACACGTGTTGGTGTCAAGCTATACGCGGATGCTAATTTACGCATATTACAATCAATGCACGCGCATAAATGCACAACTGTTGAGCATCGCATGCAATTTAACTCCTCGCGAAATGGAGCCTGAAGACCTGACAGGAATTGAAAATTTACAAAACAGAAAAGTTTTCAGGTTTTCCTACTTTATTATACTTTTTAATAAAATGGGTATTTATGAATGGGAATATAAGAGTAGTGTCTTTGAGTCTTTAACGGTTGTTTAAGACCTTGCATGGTCATGACCATGTGATAGAGGAACTCACCTTTGACTCGGTCCTTTATCACAAAGCGACAACCCTGTTGGTTTTAAATGACCGTTAAAGACCTCGTCACTCTTTTCTTCCCTTCTTATAGAAAAGGGTTCATTTCATCTTCCCCTTCAAAGAGATGGCTCTGCATTGATTCAGCATCTTATGGTAAAACTAAACTATACTGGCTTCTCATCACTCAGGAGTAAATGCCTTGCTCAAAAAGCATCATCAAATGTAGTTCCTTTTGAAGGTATAAGTACATGTAGATAGGGAATGGGAGCTTCATACATAGTAGTTTGCTGATTTAGGTTTGAAAGGTGGATTTGTAAAACTATGCTTTACTTGTTGTTTTTGGCAGAAGTCCATGTAGTACAACAGAACCTTTCGGAATTCTCTGATCCTCTCCTTTGGTATGTCGTCTTCATCATCTACGATTAACAAAACCAATCAAAGTGAACTGGTAAACAAATGTAGTTTATTAATAACCTTTTAGAGATCATAGTGGCTGCAAGAGGTTTAAATGCCCGTAATGCCAGCGGTCACAAGATTTGACCTACTTCCAGCCAAATTCTGTTTGTTAAACATATTTTTTCCAGACATTTTGACAAAGAAAAATTTTTCAAAAAGTCAACACTATTCATCATGTCTGGGTGTATGATGATGATTATACAGACATGAATGGTCGTTAAAGGGTCAATTACCTGACCGGGGCTAAAAGTCACTCTTGCTACCTGGCTAACATGAAAATAGAACAAAACGAGAAGACTAAGGAAAGATGAAGGCAGCAATTTACATTCCTCCTGGGCCCAATTACATAGAGAGGTGCTTATGCACAAAAATTAACTAAACACAAAACAATTATGCTTACCAGAATAAGGTTTACCAGCTAAAATACAATGCTACGTGTACTATTTATGACTGGTATCCTGCTTACTTTTGCTAACCAGAAATTTGTTGAGCAATATTGTCTACTTTTAACAGGGGTGTGAGTGGCCACATGCAAAAAAAGCTAGAAATTAAGCACTTCACAAAATTGACCAAATTGATATCAATATTTGTTTAGGTACCTTTGGAAGTGTTAAGCCAAGATGATCTTCTCTCAGCCTCCTCGATTCCTTTGATTACCAGCTTCATATTGATGCGGTGTTTCTTGTCATATCTCAAGGGCAGTCCTAGTACTGGAGATCTCCCTGAGCTCTTCTTTTTATCTGCTTCATGTTCAGCATCACCTACAACTGAATCATTTCAAAAGAAGCTTGATGCAAATCTGTAAAAGTTTGCAATGTTTGAAAAAGTTTGCAATGTTTGAAGCTTTGCATGGTGTTGATAATAGACTGATCCATTAAGCACCACCCTTGCTGTATTGACCAATCACAGACATGATTGTGCAGCCAAAAGTCCGACAAAAACGTTAGTGCATATGGCACGCGTGCAGAGTGGGCGGGGCTTAATGGATCGGTCTATAGGAAGTACATGTACATGTAAACTTGCAGGTACAACCATGTGTATATCTCTTTAGGGAGGAGTGTTGGCTCTGACAAAAGTCGTTGTGTCAACTTTTCGAACAGTATACTCTGCTCATCTTCAGCATCGACAGCAGTCCAGCATTCTACTGAAGGCGAGCAGAGTATACTGTTCAAAACAGTGAGACAACAACGGCTCTTTTCAGAGCCCACACTCTTACCTAAAGAGATTTTACACATTGTACCTGCAAGTTTACTAGCTTACAAATATGACCTGGTTTGAGGGTGGACAGTCGATATTAGCTCCCTGAGGTACTGGAACTGAGCTCGAGAAAATGAGGATTGACATTTATGTGTGCCACCATATACATGCACATGTGTTCATGTGTATGTAGCTAGGGTGATATTTGCGTGTGTGCACTACACCTGCACGACAGTTCCACGAGTACTTCATAAAGCACTTGCATACTTGTAGTAGACTGTTACACAAGCGCCAGTCTACAAGCGCCAGTCTACTGCGCATGCATATTTACCATGTGCGTGAATTCTGGCACACACGCTTGGTAAACAGCAAAAACAGCATCTGGCACTTGATGCCGAATGGACCAGTGAGAATTCGGCTCTCAATCATGAATATACATGAGGTATAGTAATAATAGTTACTTCTTGTGTGAGTTCATTGTTCATGTTGTTACTGAGAATTTTTTAGAAAAATACTCAAAGACCAGTCCTCCGTCACTCATGACTCAATTATGTTTGAAAGTAGACAAGCATCAAAACACCTGCTTGATGTGAGGCTATTGTAAGTTGTTAATATGCCTAGCTCTACAGTATCCAATCGTCTCATAGCTTCCAGATGATGAGTGAGCAAGCTTTTCACACTATGCAGTAAGTTCTAGTGTAGCGCTATCTATGCCAGACGGGCTACATTTTATGTTTGAGTTATACAGCACATTATAAGGGTTAACAATATGGTATTTGCAGCCAATCATACCAGGAACTGATCACCTGGACAAACCTAGGGCTTCTCTCACCGATTAGTACTGGATTCTTTTACATGCATTACACAAGGCGCAGGACCTTTAGCTGTACGTCCCATTCGAAGGATGAAGCCATGTGTCTTCATGGTCTTGCTCAAGGACACCGAGTGCAATGACTGAGATCCGAACCAACACTCTGAGAACACCTGAACCAGAACACCAGAACCAGAACACCAGAACAACCAGACCACTTGGCCACAAGACTCAAGTACATGTAACAGTCAAGTCTACCTGTCTTGAGACCTTGAGATTTGCTGGTCTTGTTTTTAAAACAGACATTGACAGTACAGACCCTTAACTCATAAAGTAAACAAACCACTTTGAAATGTTACCTTGATGAGGTTGTTTGGCACTCTGCTTGAATTGGAAAGCTTGATAACGCTCAAAGAACTTCCAGAAATCTTTGTAATCTTGAGATTTTCTGAAAGGAGAAAACAAGATTTATAAAAATCAAAGCAACCGTATTGGTATAGATCGATCCATTTTAGTCCGTACGGGCTAGTGCTGAGCGCGACCCCACCATTGCTAGGTTTTGTACACAAAGACAGGAAAAACTGGTGTCTTTTTAAATTTGTATGTGAATTAGGTGTCTTGCTCCACGATTTACACAATTTCCCCGATAGGACAGCATGACAAAACAATGTAGAACACCGACCATAAATAGTTGCGACTGAACAGAAACTAAATCCTGAAACCGACGCAGACAATGGGTGAGTTTTAAGTGTGATGGACCCAGAAATTGCAAGATCACTTGTTTAGGTGCAAGGTTTTTTTGTCAGAATTTCAGTATTCATTTCCTGTCAAGTTGCAAATATGTACTACGTATGTTCCCCATCATCATGCCATGCTGTCCTTTCAGGGAAATTTTGTAAATCTTTGAGGAAGAACTTAGTTCGCATAAAAAGTAAAACAGCTGACGGTTTTTCCATGTCTTTGTGTACAAAATCTTGCACTGCCAGTGTCCCAGCATATAGCCCTTTACCTACAGGCGTCTCAAAGCGCTTATTATTATCTTTTTAAGACAGGTTTTTGAAGTTTTGAGACCCATTGTAAAGGTAAATGTAGCACATTGTAAAGGTAAATGTGCTGCGGCGCATTCAGCAGCCACTGCCAGAAACACCGGGGAAAACCCCTTCTCTTAGTGATAAGGGTAACTGGGTTCTTTTACATGCATTACACAACACACGGGACCAACCGCTTTACATCCCATCCAAAGGACGAAGCAATAATGCTTTTAAGCGTCTTGCTTAAGGACACAAGTGTCAAGACCGGGACCCACACTCTGCTGATCGGAAACACAACATGCCGAGTTAAAGATCCGAAATGCTAAAACATCTACAGAGCGCCACATGTTTGTGATATTATTCACATAACATCACACTTGGGAAAGAAAGATTTACAATATGGACATTTATGACCGTTGTGAATGATTTTTGGATTATGTGAAAGGGAATTCAATAAGTAAGACATAAATTTGTTATTGCTTATTTTGCTATAAAATGAAATCTTCAGGATGATGATAGAGTTTGTAAAATTGGCCTCTGAACAATTGTGTGCCGCTGTGTGAAA
Source organism: Marthasterias glacialis (assembly GCA_911728455.2). Taxonomy (NCBI): domain Eukaryota; kingdom Metazoa; phylum Echinodermata; class Asteroidea; order Forcipulatida; family Asteriidae; genus Marthasterias; species Marthasterias glacialis. The sequence continues at coordinate 17,582,449 of OU452227.1, read as the reverse complement.
ATGTGTTCTTCAGGACTGATTGGTCAAACAATTTGGTCACCAGGGGTTGTTTATGTCAAAACAATTTGGTAACAAATTGGCACAAAAATTGCACGGTCTATTGCTAGGCTTTAACTGCCCCATACCTTTTGATAAGTCCGTCATCTCTGAAAAATATTGCATCCAATTCTCGTCTGTGTCTCTCCCAGTTAAACATCCCATCATGCACTGTAGCTTCCTGCATTGATTGCTTAGCAGGGGGCTTCTCGTGAGATGACAGTCTAACATCGTTGTCTCTAACCTTCTGAATCTTTGAAATTGAATCATCCTGATTCAATGAGCTTTGAGTCATCCTAAGACATGTACTTTGATGATCTGGCAAAACTTCCAGTGATCTTGATTTTTCAGGTTTGGGAACATCGTTGGCAGTATAACCATAATAATTCCAAGACTTTGAACTTCTTCTATGCTCCCTTGTGGGTGATGTTTTCTTTCTTGAAGATGATGATGATGAAGTTCTGTCTTTTTCTTTTCTGTCTCTTGAGGAGGATGACTTCCTATCCTTCTCATCCCGATCCCGTCCTCTTGATTGTGATGTTGAACTCCTTTTATAGTCATCAAGATGCTTCTCTGTTTTGATTCTAGAGTCTCTACTCCTGTTTTCATCTTTGTGACTTTGAGAGTGTTTGGTAGTTCTATGTTTATGGTCAACATTTTCTTCCACTCTTTGTTTTTCCTTACGCTCATGTTTGCCATGACTGCGGTGATAAGAATGCTTGTGGTGATCAGACCTTTTGTCAGACTCCATGTTATAATTTGCTATTAATCTGAAGTCACCTGTACAAAATAATAGTTTTATGTAATTATACACCTGGGCCTCTATAGATACATAGGGTGATTGGTGGCTGTACAGTCAGAACGTAGGCCTGTACAATTTTGTTTTCAGACAAAACAAAGAAGAAATTTAATCCTGAATTATGTCTTATGAGTAGTACATGTAGCCACCCAAAATGTGTATTAATTACACAATTTTTTTATGCCAAGTACATGTAGGCTTCATAAAGTGCTTTACAATTACCCCTGTTCATCGGGCCCTCCTTCCTATCAGTCTACGCTAGACCCAGTAACTGGGGCGCTGTACTCCTTTTTTTGAGATTTTGACAAAAATCTCAAAAAAGGAGTACAGCGCCGACCAATAATAACAACATCTCAAAAAAGGAGTACAGCGCACCAGTTACTGGGTCTAAGTCTACGCATTCCTGAAACCATCTCAACTCCTTAGGAATATGCAGCACCGGCAGCAAAATGGGCACGCAGGTTGCTTATCATTTACATCAACAATCTGGTACAACTATGTACAACCATAGAGGTACAACTACAGAATGCAGTGCCACTCAAAGGGTTCCATCCTTGCATCCATGACTGCGAGGCCTTTTTGCATGCAATGCATGTCCCTCACAGCCTCACTCAAAATTTCACGAAGGTAACACATTGCGTAACTTTTTAAACTACCATATAGTTACCAAGCCCATTCTAGAATATGATGGCACCTGGGCTGTGTGCCCACCCCCTTTCCCGAAAATTACATCCTCACACCAAAAGGCGGCCACACATCGAGCACATGCATGACATGCGAAGTTCTAAGTTCGGTAGTTGTTGCCGATTTGTGAATGAAACGCCTCCAAAATAAATTTTCCGCAGACAGAACATTAAAATGTATTTTTTTTTATATGCAATTGTCATTTATGATTTACACGTACCAAAGCATTATTGTTCTTTCCTTTTCTGCCTGGTGAAATGTACACGGCCAAACTACCAAAATCCAACTCTCGATCTCCAACATCACGAAAAATACATCTGCTTCGAAAACCCGAACGACCCGAGTTGTGCAGCGCCACCAAGAGATCTAAGACCGCTATATTTAGGTATCGGATGTTTCATTTATTTCACATTACTGTATACAAACAGCCGTTGAACTTGCTCTACACATGGTGTTTACGATTTTGGTCCAGAAAATTGCTGCAAAACCTTGTAAGTGATAAATCGTATCGTATGGCTCTTAGATAATCTCGACCACGAAATAGCTCTAGTTGTTACGATAATATGCCTTAGTAGTGGTTGTAATTATTGGTTGTTGCATGATGTTCATTCACCGTCAGCGTCAATCAGTCAATAAACAGATGACAGTTTTTTGTTGTCATTTTGTCAATAATGAATGTCACTGATTGTCAGTGTCACTGTTACTAAGTAATGTTGTTAGCAACTACAACAACTACTGACATGACTGCGACGCGAGTAGCGAGTAGCGAGTCTTTACTACTTAACTTAGTACTTAAGAATTGTTCAAACTGCGTGTTCCTAGCTGGATATATTCTTCAACCCTTTCGACTAGATAGTTAAGGATATAATTTGACCTAAACTAAGGGAGATGAAGTGGCAGCAGGCATTTTTAGCCGCTGGAGGAGGAAGGTTGATGGGTAGGCCTATGTAATGTTTGGTTATGGTATGTTTACACTACAGGCAGGATAGTGAAAATGTGACTGATTAGAGTATGCCATCTTACATGCAAATCTTGTTCCCATAATACGAAGATTCAATATGAAGGCAATGCCCACCAGCAGTAGCTGTGTAGCCCAGAAGATCTGTATTGGGGAGTCAAGAGAACAGCGTTTATCATGTCAGGGACTCAGTACCATTGCTGATATAATGGTGTAGAGCCATTGTGTGATCATTACGAAAACCTGTCATTCACTGTTACTCTGGTTGGCAGGACTGTATACTTAGCCAACATTGTTATAAATGTAGATGACTGGGGTCATCTGTCTTATTGAGACAATTGTAAGTCTCAGATCTATGAGCTTCTTTAAGGGACAAGAGGGTCATACCATCATGTTCAATTTTATTTGTTAGTGATTGGTCCAACTTTTTAACCTTGTTTCCTTTTCTTTTCAAGATGTGTACTGACTGACATTTAAGTCAAAGCCCTCTTACAAGGATACCAACAGCCATCATGACTGAGGTCAAATCTCAAGTGCAGTTACTCATAAGAGAATCCCAGCACACCCTTGCAACATCTAGAGACCCGAAGGAGCTCTCAGACACCTTGAAGAAAATCTCAGCCTTACTGCCGAACAGAAAGGATGAAGAAACCTCAACAGCCTCAGAACATGATGAGGCATGTACAGAGTTCATCCAAGGTGGTCACTATGTTCATTTCATGGAGTTTCTTGTTGACCAGCTGAGCTTGGAGTGGTACGGTCACTTTTCAAGTGATGAGAGAAGTCGATTGTTTGAAGTCTTCTTCTTAGATGGTGTTCACCATCATTCGTTCTTAGTTTTGTGCAGTGCCATTACACAAAGCAGGTTGGTACAAAGGAAAAAATTGGGAATATATTAGGAGGATTTCAAAACTTAGAGTGTTTTGTTCCAGTTGGTGTGTTTATGTCGAGTACACCATGACGAGAGCCTGACAGAAATATCATGTGTTTCAACTATGAGCACAGCTAGCGGTTTATCATAGAAATAATCAATGCTCCCAGTAAGAAAGTACTAAATGGAAAGTACCTTTTGGGAACACCAAACTTTCCTTAAGATTTTTAAACTAAGTAAACAAAACTGGTGATTTTCTCCCAAGTTGTGTGGTTATTGAGAACAATTACATATACACACAAATATACACACAAATAGTTCTTTGTTGCAACTATGTGCTCAGCTAGCTGTTTAACATGTTTAACATATAAATACTTGATGCTCCCAGTAAGAGTGTACAAAATAGAAGGTACCTTTTGGGGACATCAAACATTCCTAAAGTTCTCAAACTAAGTAATGCTGCTCTCTCCCAGTGTGCATTTGTGTTGATGACAGCCTGGAATATTCTGTGAGCGCAGCCAGCTGTTTTGCATTGGAATAGTTGATGCCCCCAGTACAAAGAATGTACTAAATTGAAGGTACCTTTCTCCCAAGGTGTGCGTTTGTGTTGAGATTGTTCCCAATGAAGCATTTTGACAATTTCCAAGATATAAGATTTTCTGTAATTCAGATGACAGATTTTGGTATGATCCATTAGCTTGAGATGGCACGGTTTAAAATAAATCAGTGTGGGAAATAATGGAACCAAGGGACCCTCAAAAGTGACTTGCACTGTGACCTGTAGGCCTGAAGATGCCTGTGTAGGGAAGATGATGAAGAAATGTCAGTTTTAGATTTGGGAGGAAAATCTGGGAAAACCCCAAATAGTGACTTGCACTGTGACCTGTAGGCGTGAAGATACTCATGAAGAGAAGACGATTAAGAAATGTTCAATTTTAGATGTGGGAGGAAAAATCTTAAACAGGGAAAAAACCCAAATAGTGACTTGCACTGTGACCTGTAGGCGTGAAGACACTTATGAAGAGAAGAAAATTATGCAATTTTAGATGTGGGAGGAAAAATCTTAAACAAGGAAAAACCCCAACTAGGGAAAACCCATTTAGTTGGGTTGGAACTGACAACCCAATCCATATAATACAAGGCTCCGGGATTCAAACCAAGGTCCACAGAGGTGTAAGGCAAGAAAAGAAACTACTAAGCCAACCTGATCTCCCTTTCTTTCAGGACTCTGTCTGTATAATGAAACCCTGTAACAAAAAATACATGTATAGACACAAATAATTTAAACTTCCCACCATTCTTTCTACAGCCCAAGTTTCAAGCAGAACAAATGTCTTTCTCTTCTTGAAGTCTTCCTTCATCGTGGCAGAATGTCTGATCTCATTTGGACGCAGTGTATGGTAATGCTCTCGGACCACACTGAATCTCTGCATTCAGCTAAGAATAGAATACTATGGGAGCAGCTGATGACGGCTATTGTCACTCTACCAGACAGGATTGCCAACAAACTACAAGACAAGTGCAGGTATTTAATCAAGTTGAATGAAACAAATGACCTTTAAAATAACATTTTTCTTTTTTGGAAAGAGTTTGGAAATCAAATTTGACAGCAAAATAATTCATTGTCTCATTGAACCTAACACTTGAAAAACACTTGGACAAATGCAGATCAGATATGTATTGAGCAGTTTTACAGTCTGTTACATTCTCTATGATGTAACCCTTGCATCAGGTATGTGGATGTTTAAAGCAAAGTATACTGGGTACTCGCCTACATGTAGTTCTGTGGGAAAAAATCCACAGGACCTCAGCTTGGATTTGAACCCAGACTGTTGGGTTTTGAACCCACAACCATTGACCTCTGCATTCACGAGCAGGAGCCAGTCTCATAAAGTTACTTCAACACAAAATGATAACTGAGCAAAAACCAATTTTACTAACCAGAATAAGGTTACTACCCAAACTACCATAACACAAGTACAATCTTGACTGGTCTCCTGCTAGTTTTTGTAAGCATGAAAAAATTAAGCAAAATAATGTCTGCTTAAACAGGTGTAAGAAATCGGGTTCACTTATCTAATCTCTAGGCCAACTTAAATCCAGAACAATGAGAATATGACACTAATTTAGTTTTCAAAGAGCTGTTTTAGTCCTTAGGACAAGTAATTACTATGGCCAGGTCGAAATCGGCGGCTGCCGCTGTTACTAAGGGTGCTGCTATGATTCAAGGCATGTTAGCCGCAGCCACTAAATCGAACACAGCCAGCTATCAAACTACCTTAAACCCTCCAAAATCCTTCCCTGTTTTTCCTGATTTTGGTAGATTAAGTAAAAAAGAGCTTCGAACTAAAAATACTTAGAATTGGTGCCCAACATACTAATCTTATTAAGTTCGTAAGTTTGAGGGTTGAGTAACAATATGCTAAAGGTTTGCCTGGATGGTTTTTTGGAGGGTTCCTTGCCCACAGCCTTATTGATTCTGTGTTGAGATATATCTAAACCTTGCTTTTATTTCTGGTTTCAGCTCCATGTTCCTTCCGAAAGAATATTTCACAAATCTTGCTAAAGATCTTCTCAGTGTATTCCATAAAGTGTACAACCATCTCAAAGGTAATCTTCATGTATACTGTGTTTAATCCAATAAAGGATATCAAACCCTCCGTGTCACCTTGCAGAGTCATCTCAGAGTGACCTTGTTCATTCCAGGGTATTTCCTGGCAGGCAAGATACCGCACTTGTCACTGTCTGTTTCCATCATTATTTTCTTGAGTTCATCAGCACCACTGTCCTCCATCAGGGTCTTGATCATGGTTTTGGAAGGATGCCCAAGTGACTGTTAAATGTTTCTGACTTGAATTACTCTAAAGACTTGTTTTTTCCATTCCAACAATGACTTATGAATGGCAGAAAAAAAGATAACAACTAACTCACTCAGTTTTCTTAACACAATCTCGCACATAATGCATTTAGGATCTTTGCTGGGCATATTTTCATTAAGTCCTTCTGCGGGGCACACAATAACTTTATAAATTCCCATTTATATCATCCAATCAATTGCGTAACTTATTAAGTGAAAATAATCGGTCTGTGTTCTTATTTCTTCCACAGCAACCAAAAACTGTTCCCTTCAATTTGTGAGTCAGTTGATTGGCAGAATCTGTGTAAATGGACATGCAGGTAACACACAGTTCTTATAAATAAAATTTCTACGCAAAAACCAATGATGTATCTATTAATAAATTTGTTCAGTATCACTTGTTTAGCATTTACCCTCCTTGGCAGTAACTTGAAGTGAGACATTACTAAACACATTCTTAACCAGATGCCGCTGGGATTCTACTATTTTTCCCCGTCCAGCCTGACAGGACTATTATCTAGGAATTGCACCGTGATTTTTGTGTTCTCTATGGAGAAAATGTCAAACTCATTCTAAGGACCTTGTTTCAATTCAGCGTGCTTCGCCAAAATTTGGGTCTAGAATGCCCCAGTTTTGAAAAGTTCCTGGGGAGAACCTTGACGCCAATAACAAGCACCTTTTGAAAATATAATTCTCTGTATTGCAGATACTTTGTTCACTGTCTTACTGCCCCACTTTGTGAAGCTGACAGTGAATGACTTCATCTGGTGTCGTATCTGCTGGAGAATAATCATTGGCTGCCCGGAGAGATCCATGGAGAGTATAATGGAATGCCTCCTCAAGAAAACACCATGGTGATGACAAATATTAGAGCTTGCTAGTGGGCATAATTTTATAAGTAAATCTGTTTAAGAATCAGGTGTGGTGTTTCTTTCTTTGGCAGTTCCTGCTGCTAAAAGAGTATAAAATAATAACATATACCCCCACTATTGTGCTTTTTTTAGGGTAACAGTACCATGTGGTGTTGCCTTGTTAAATGGTTGATTTGTCTTTGCAAAACTTTGAGCCCCCAAAATGGCCAGCTGTATACATTTCAATAAGGGCAAATTTTTTCAACAGAATTTAAAAATGATGACATTTGCATTATTAAGTACATGTGTTGGTTCTGGACGAAAGAACTGGGGATTTAAGTTGATATTTGTGACTCCAGGCCAAATGGCAATAAAAGTGAAACAACCAAAACATTAGCCATAACATTTTGAGCATCACATTTGTGTCAACCAGCATGTTCAGATTATCTTTGATCATCTGCGGCTACCTCATTTTGTAACGTGTATTTCATTGTTTGAGGCCTTTCACTCTGTATGTTGTCCATGCAGTAATGTTTAGATTGGATTTGATGATGTGATTTTACTCTGACAGGTATGGTATCATGTCAAGAATCTTGGGGGATGCAGTGCTTAGTAACAACAAGCTGAATTTCCTCTTAACCAATAAGTTCCTGTTGCTTAGATGCTATGATCAGGTGAGATTAGAGCATCTTCTGATCAGGCAAATTTAACATCTTTTAAAATCGTTGTGGTACCCGCTGCTAAAATACAGGATTCAAACTGCCTCTAGCTGCTGGGCAAGCTGGGTGGTAAGACATCTGCTCCAGAATGGCAGAGTGGAATCGAATCCTATCAGAGTAATACACCCGTGGATTTTTTTCACATCACTCTGCGGGAAAGTACTGAGTAGTATACAGTGCTTCACACGCCTCGGTGTATACATAAAACACAAATAATATACACATGGTTGTTTGTCGACCTGATTCATCAAGGACCTCCCTTTGTTCTCCCAAGGGCCTTCTTTAGGCGTTTGGTCTTCAGCACTTGTTCAGTTGGGTCTGTAAAAAAACAAAAATAACAAATGTAGGGCGTCCTCAGTTTGTCAAACCGCCGGGATCCCTTTTGTTAAGATCCTCGTGTCAAATGGTAGACATCCTCACACTCGCATGCACATGTTTTGTGAAGTACCAAAACACTATCAGGGTCGATAGCCAACCCAACAAGAATTGTGTCCTGTATTCATGTAGAAAGTGGTGGCCCTAGGGCACACAAATACATATCCCTAGGGCAGACATATACAGATTATCTACTGTAATAATTCCCTGGAATGATCAACTTTAAAACCTTATTCAAGATACTCAATTCTTGTATCAGCGCTTTATCTACAGGCTTCTCAAAGTGCTCATGTATGCAGAGCTATGTTTGAGCTAGTGGTTTAAAAGATGATGGCACAATCTGCTGCCAACCATGCCAGAAAAACTGGTTTTAAAACAAATCCTGGCTATTACACAACTTATGTCACCACTTTTAACTCATTGTTAAACCTTTATGAGAACCTGAGAGAATAATTATTATGAGGACAGGCCTTAAAAGGCAGGTCCAATTTTCTTGAGTTGAGGTGCAATTCAATTAGAATGTTACAGTTCCTATAAGAACTTTTCAGAGGGCATCAAGACGAAGACCTTGGCCAGATGACCTCTGGCCTTTAGGTAATTCCAGGCCTACATGAAATAAAAAAGTGATTTACAATTTTGTTTCACTTAAAAAAAAAATTTAATCAGGAGTTGGTGCCACAGAACATCATCGGATATTTAGCAGATTCTCCAAATAGGAGGCCCCTTGTTGTGAAAGTAAGTATTAAGTTAAAACAATCCATTTTAATTCATTTTTGGTAACTGCTCTCTGATTAGTGATTGCCACTTGAGCCCAACTCCTTGGGTATTTTTACATAGAGCCCCCCAGAATCCCATGGCATGGTGAATCAAAAACTTCCGTCACTATAAAATAAAATTATGCAGAGCTGGATTAACTTATATTGGGTGTTGTGTAGGCCCGAGGCACCAGTGTTCCATAGGCCCCAGGCACCAGTGTTCGGTAGGTCCTAGGCACTAGTGTTCAATGGGCCCTAGGCACCAGTGTTCCATTTGCCCTAGGCACTAGTGTTCCATAGGCCCTAGGCACAAGTATTCTATGGACCCTTTTTGCTGTGCAGTACTTACTTCAATCAAATCAAGCAGGGTGGCTAAATTAAGGAATATTTCATTTACTTAGAATTCAAAGGTCAATTTTTTTTCTCGTTAATGTAATTCCCAACAGACCTTGAAGACACTGTTAGATGTTTGGGGAGATAGTAGTGCAGTGAAGCATACATCCTATTCACAGCATGCCTATCTTACCAAGTGTATCCTCGTTTGTCTGGGCCATCTCAATGACCAAGAAAAGGCACTGCATAAGTCTGGTAAGGTGAATTTATCTTTATAGTTCATAATGGTCAAGTCTAGAGGAAAACACTTGCTGGACTTACCCCAAAACAGCTCTTGCAACACAATTGCCTGAGCATTGAACAAAAAAATGCCCCAAAGTTTATCTTTGCTTCATCAGCGAATATCTTGAGATGGCCAATTGTCACGGTTATATTGGTGTGGTCTTGTATCCTATTTCTTTATAAAGGTCTCATGCAGAAGTTGTTATCAGGAATGCAGAGTCATCTCAATAGTCCAGAACCCAAACTTCGCCGTCTTGGTATGATCACAGCTGAGGCTTTAGCTAAAACACTAGATGCAGAAGGACCTCAGCTCAAGTTTGAGTATGAGGCAGATGATGAGAGTAAAGTACTGTGGTCACTACTAAAACCTCCTCCAGACCCAGGGTTGGACTGGATCACAAAGTAAGTAATTAAAGGCATAATTTTTGTAATAACTTGAAACCAAGGAACCCTCAAAACTGCCTAGCACTGTGACCCGTCGGCCTGAAGATACCTGTGTAGAGATGATGAAGAAATCTCAGTTTGAGAAGTGGGATGAAAACCCTAAATGTGGAAAATCCATGGAATCATGCAGGGACTGAAAAACCCAATCCACATGCAAGGCTCCAGTGTGGGTGGGATTCGAACCAGTGTCCACAGAGTGTAAGGCAGGGAATGATATCACTAAGCCAACCCGATTCCCCAGGTCTGTGTATGATACTTACACCCTATACATGAAGTACATCAGCATTATTACTCAAATCAATAGTCATAGCCATTACGTCAGTGTATGTTAGACTTGGTCTTTGACTGCCGTCTCTATTTATAATTTTGATTTTTACATGCAAGAGTTGCATAGAAGGTGTCATTGTCACCCAAGGGTTTCCAGAGGAGCAATGGTATCTTCAAAATCCCCTTGACTGTCCTATAAGCTCTGCCCCTTTTGAATTTCCATCCAGAAAATTTGTGCTGTGACAGTTTTTATGACTTTTTATTTCTTAGAGATTTAGTGGCAATTTCTCTTAAGGATGATACGAAGGAGGAAGGCCCTACTCTGGACCAAGACAAACCTAAGGAAACAGCATCATCTCCAAGTCAAGAGACCGACCTCGACAGGTACTTGTTTCTCTATTAGTGAACAATGCTGTATAGAGATGTAGTATCAGGCAGTGGGTGCTGTTTGAACTGACTGATTGGCTAGGCCTGTAGCTTGATCATTGCCTCTCCTGCAATATTGCTACATACACTTGTCCTTTACATGCTATAGGACGGAATTCACCTGCTGTTTGGGATGGCATTCACATGCGATGGGATGGTATTTGCACTGCATGCTATATGGAATGGAATTGGAATGCAATATGGAAAGGCGTTCACATGCTTTATAACAGCATTTGCATGCTACAAGCATTTGCACACTACAAAAAAATCTCTGTGCTGTCTCTGTCTTTCAAGATTGACTGACCTTTTCACACTCCGAAATTTCAATCTGGTGTTGACCCGTGTAGAGTGCCCAATCTGTTTGAGGGGTTTTGACTGATCTAGAAAATTACACGTGTAGGAAAAAGGATGACTGTGCATCAGGCAGTGTGAAAGCAGAGTGGATTTGAACCATGTTGAAATGTTATGAAGTCAACAGAGATTGGAACTGTGTAGCTTTTGACAGGAAATAACTGTTTTAAATGCGATGTCCAATGCATTAATAATAGTATCTTGTTTGTTTATTTGCAGTGATGATGATCTGGAACCGTATGATATGTCACAAGATGTTAAAACGAGCCAGGTTAAGACTCCTATGTACATCAGAGATTGCATAGAAGGTGTGTACATATATGAGAATTCCATGTTATCATCCTAAATGATAAAATGCCTTATGCTCAGCAAACAGCCACAAGCATAACTCTCAGTTTTTGTGACTGTGTTTACAAGTGTTGTGTCTGATTTGTAGTGAGACCTGTAGGTCAATACGGCTGCGCAATGCATCTTGCAGTTAAAATAATCGGTGGTATCATGAGTCACTGGTGGTAACAACAGGCAGTGTGCATGTAAATTTAGATCAAACATTTAATCTTATCAGTGGGAAAATGTTCACTTTGTCGCAGTCAACCAAGTTGTTAGCACAAGTCTGAACATAATCAGTGTATCCCTCTTTGGCAACGCGAAGCCTGGTTTATACATGGTCTTGCTGCTGATGACCTAATGCTGCTATTAATGGTGTTCTCTCGGTTTAATTTCTTTGACTCAATCAAATTAGGTTTAAGCTTATTTTATGGTATTTTTGTTGTGAAATGTCTGTTTTGAAGGTTTAACTACAAAGGAAAATCGTGAACTGACTGAGGCCAGTCTAAAAGTAGCTGAGAAGCTTGTTAGAGCCAGGCCAGATGACTTGAAGGAGGTAAGGTCACCTTCTAAAACTGTAAATTATTAGACAATTGGCTCTTAGGTTATTGGCAATTAGATAAATGAAAAAAATTGTGTATATTTGTTTCCAAAACATCTTTTATTATGCTTTTTTCTGGATGGGTGAATGTTGAACACAAAATTGTAAATTTGTCCTTGTTTAACAATTCTGTGTATATATTGATTAATTTTGTTGTATTTTGAATCGTATTTTGTTTGGGTAGGTTAGCATTGACTTTGTAAAGGTTCTGCTACACCTAGAGGACACATATGAGATGGATGATTTTACAATCTTAAGACACTCGGCAATGGTTGCTGCTACCGTGTACTGTCCTGTAATGGTGAGAGATTAAGTCCTTGTTAAATGTTCCTTGGCTGAATAGTCTAGTGTACTGCAGGACTCATTAACCAGTTGCCGCCAGGATTCTTTATGTCCCATCTGAAGGAGAAAGCAAAAATGGTTTAAGTATCTTGCTTAATAATAAATAATAATAATAATTATAACTAGTTCTTATTTAGCGCATTTCACAATAACGTCTCAATGCGCTTTACATTAGTGCCCTGGTCATTGAGCCTATAACATTCCTGTAATCTTTCTCAGCTCCCTGGGGAGTATACAGCCCCGAGCTGCCATGGTGCTCTGAAGGCTTTTTCAATCACAATACCAACCTCTACCCTCGCAGGTACCCATTTATACCCCTGGGTGAAGAAAAGCAATTATAGTAAAGCATCTTGCTCAAGGACGCAAGTGTCATAACCAGGATTCGAACCCACACCGGGATGACTTAACACCAGAACTTGAGTCCGCTGCACTAGACCGCTCGGCCATGACACGCTTAAGGACAAGTGTGAAGACCGGGTCTAGAACCCACACTCTGCTAATCAGATATACCAAAACTTGAGTTTGGTGGGCTTGACCGCTCCGCCACAAAACGCTGTATGTATTAAAACTGCAACATAATCTTGAGGAGGAAATCTTACAAAAGTTTTGTGTTGGTTACAGAAGATGGCAAAACTATTTATGAACTTGGTTTTCTACTTTAACTGTGTAGGTTTCTGAGTATTTGACGACTGAGTTCTATGACCGGAATTACAACATTAGACAGCGGCTAGATATGCTTGAGGTTTGTGATAGTAACATTTGGGAAAGTGATACCCATGTTTGCTGCAGATGCTTAGTGTGTCAGTAGATTTCCTTAGTCATGATACTGGTGTCAAATCATCCAAACAAAGTTTGCTTCCACAAAATGAGTATCAAGTCACAATAACTGTTATAATCGGGTATGGCCCAACACAGTCAAAGTTCAAGACTAGATAACTTTCTCAAGCTCTTATGTAAAGTAGTGATATTTGCAACCCCTAGTGGTGGTAGTCACCAGAAGCTCCTATCCAACTGAAACTAGAAATGCTATAAGCATATTTCACTGTACTAATGAATGCTTCAAATCATCAGTTACGCCACAAACTAAGACTTGGTATTTTGGCTTTTGGGGGGTTAAAAAGGCATTTCCATGGATCATTCAACATATCACTTCAGTAGGACAAGGAATCTTGCTATGTTCAGCTTGGCTAGAAAAAATACCCCACATTAACATATTTGGGGAAAGAGATTTTCCATCTTTAAGCGACTTAGCTTTTGAGATATTTAGAGTCAAAAGATATGTCATTGTGTGAAGTTTGATGAGTTTCTGTATAACATGTAAATAGCATATGTGGATACACCAGTTCTTGAAAACATAGTGAGGCATTTTCACATCTCATGCCTTGCAGTGTATCCGTTGTATGCAAGCATAGAACAAGAAAACCACTCAGATACGCCACTTTGTAAAACAATGTTTTTCTGTTTTGAATAAAATACAAATTATGCATACAGATACAGTGGTTCATGGAAGTAGTGATGCATAGAAGGGGGGACCTATCTACTGTTATTTTGTAAATTAGTTACAACTCAGCCAAGCTTATAGTTGTCAAATTGTAGATTTTTAAGTACCTATTAAATAAGGTACAAAATTAAATTTGTCTAAAAATTCAGATATAGCAGTTCTTGGCACGGCTGACAAAATACAGTTGTCATTCATTTTATGGGGGAGCTTGATTTGATTTCTCAAAACACAAGAGTCATCCATGATTTAGCTTATCATGTCACAATACAGTACAGTGTGCAGAAAGTGAAAACCCTAAGTAGTTAAGAATCCATGTTTGTGAAATTGAGCACAGGTCACATTTATTAAACGTTACGTTTACTAGGTGCTAGCTGCCGCAGCCCAAGAACTTGCCCTTCCTGTAGAAGAAACAATGCCCTCTAGCAGTCTCCAGAAGCAATCACAACCTTTGACCTCATCAGCACCTAACCCCTCCATGGAGGCAGAGCATTGGAAGGACATTGTTCAGAGGAGGATAGAGAGTAAAACAAGACGTTTTGCCAAGGTGAGGAAAACATGCCTCAGTAGAACCTCATTACAATCCAGCTGTCATCATCACTGGTTTCCAATGGCAACTGGTGTTGGTAACAAGGGTTTAATGAGTGTGATTAAATATTAATTTGTATAATATTTTATTACATATCCAACACTGCAAACATATGATAGGAGACAATGAAGAAATGTTCAGTCATAGATATGGGAGAAAAACCTCAACTGGGGAAAACCTACACGATCAGGTTGGGCCCAAGAAGCCAAGAACAATCCACACGCAACACTCTGGTATAAAGAGGATTCGAACTGAGACCCCCGAGGTGAAACACAGGGAAAGAAACCACTAAGCCAACCCTAAAACGTATCACCAGGATAAAGGTTTAATGAAATATCTCAAGTTGAAGAAAAATAGAAAATGAAAATTCAGACGGCTCCTGTAGCTGGTTGTATTTAAAAAATTACAACGGAGCAGACCCATGCCTCCATCCTTCCTCCCAACTCCCAATCCACATCTGGATCCTGACCCATCAAATCAATAATCCCTTTGTACTATTTCAAACAAGTATTGCACGCAGCTAAAGAGGTATGAAAGTAACATTAGATCGGTCACAGATTGTTGTGATTTGGTTAATACAGGGTAGAAGTAAACCTGCTCCTTGTCCAGTAGCTAATAGATTTGCACCAGTCGCTGGACACTTCTTCTTCCCTCTACTCAAGCAATATGACAGGTAAGATCTGAAACTAAATCTCAAAATGTTGCTTTATGCACAAATTTGCTTAGCGCATAAAAGCTTTGCTTAGCAGAAACAGGTTGCCAGCCAAAATGTCATGTATTGTGGGTTTGTTATTATTAATCTTGGGTGATGAAACCAAGGATGCATCAAAAGTGAACTTAATCACTGTAAACTCAGAAGCCCGAGGAAACCTGTAGACAAGAGTGCTTGCAATGAACCAGAAACACTGAGGTAAACCCCTACACTTCAACGACAAGTGTTATTGGTTCTGTTTAGTGCACTACCTATCTAACTACATGTACACTGGTCCTACAGCTTTATGTCCCAGCCAGGCAGGGATTTAAATCCATGCACTCTGAATGTCAAAAATGAATACAATGCACTAGTCCATAACACTCTAGCTTCCCTGACATTACCCAGGTCAAGTCAAACGGGTGGGCCCTGTCATGTTGGACAGTGGAAATGTCAAAGGAAACGTCATCGTTATTTATACTTCACTAAATATATTGTTTACCACATAAGTTTTTTTCCATAATATTAGGCCCCTTATTTTTGTTTGAAAATTTAGGGACTAAAACTACCTACCATGTACAGTGTTGGAAAGTTGCTTAATAGTTATTTTAGGATAGATATTTAAATGTCACTAACCTTAGAGTCTACCTCCACTAGCCCCACTTCATGAGCAGGGTAGTGGTGGCTGACACAGGTTAGACATCAGTGTGACATCATGATCTACTCAAATGACACAGGAAGACTCGGGGCAGACACTCAGGATGCTATCGATTATGACAGGTTCTCAAGTAATTTGTAACCGGCAAATAAATTGATTGTATAATGTCTTTGGCTTTAGCAGCATTATGAAAGTGGACCTTTGAGTAGAACTCTAACAACTCCTCTAGTTACTACATCATCACAACAAACCATAGCCATTGTTCACTAAGTGAATTTACCTTCAATTGATTCAAAATTGTGAAATAACTAATGGATTGTAACCGGGCGTGCTATATCTCTTGATAAAAACCATCTTGAATGTAATCTTGATGGAGACATGCTATAAGTTGTTGGTTTCCATTTATATAATGTATGTATTTCCTGCATGTCTCTTTACAGTAAAATGAACACCATGGACATGTTAGGTGATGATTTTCTACTCCTTGGTAGGATGTTATACACATTGGGTATTGTTGTATACAGCGCTCAGCATTCACCGGTTAGTACATACATCTCAAACACTGATTTGAACAGGGCTGGGTTATTACTGTGCCTAGGGTCTTGGGCTTCCAAACAAATTGGGGGCCTACAAAAAGATAGAAAGCCTTCGAAAATACAAGAGAGAAAGTACTCAAGCACACACATGCACAAGGTCTATGGAACTCTGGTGTCTAAGGCTCTGGTGCCTAAGGCAGGCCTGATTGCTTTGTTCTTGGAAGGGAAAGGGCACCATTTTCGTGATAAAGGGCACCTCTATGAGGACATTGTAAATTTGTACTGGAACATTTCAAGGGCACCAAGGCAATGACCATGGGCAACGGAGACAATTGCCTCTGTTGCCTGCCTGAGGTCGATGGAACACTCGTACCTGGGGTAGGGCCTACAGAACACTGGTGTATAGGGCATTAACATATGTGGAGATCAGCGTACATTGATCTGAGATACGCAAAAGATGACAGAATTAAAATGTTTATCACAGTCTTATAAAAACATGATGTGAACATACATTTAGTATGACATAATTGACTATTTCTCATATAATAATCTATAACACCCACAGATATGCCGCCAAATGGCAGGGAGTCTACTGGAACTAGTGTGGGTGCTAAGATATCACACTGAGGTGTAAGTATTAAAGTAGTACAGTAATAAAAGCTAGTCTGAAAGCTATGGTTTGTACACTCATGCAGGTTTAATTCAGTCAATTTAGCTTGAAATCTGGCCTTTCCCAGTTTGAAAACAGACAAAGATCACGGCACCAATTTGTTTCCAAATCGTATACAACTTAAGTCTCTGATTACTGTGTACAATGGTGTGTAGTTTTAATAGTAATTACAAAGAAAAGGAAAAAAGTTTTAATCTACAAGCTGATAGAGGTACCAGTTTTCCTGAGAAGTAAAGGCAAATATGCGACCAATTTTAGAAAAGATTCTGATCCAATTTCAGTTGTCATTGCAGGCAAGACTAGAATAAGCATACTGTGCGTATAAAACAACAAAACATGGATGAAACATTGTGTTCTTTCTCAAGAACATGAATTTCAGTTACTTGCATAAAATGGACAAAATTTGCAAAATGTAGTTGTCAAAAATTGTCAAATCAAAGTAGCAGCTCCATGTGCATGTATAGTCAATTTACTTTAACCATAGTGAAGCCATGTTATTCCTTCTCCCATGTCAGTTCATGTGACCAAACCTACAGGCTGTGGTAACAAACTGACCAAATTCATGTTCTGAATTGGTGTTGTAATAAAAAATGTATGTCTTGGAAATTGTACGAATGCCGACTAGGCTTGATGTTTTCATTTGATCTCAGGTTTGTGAGACAGGCTCTACTGTTTGCCCTTTCTATGGTGATACTGAGCGTGCCCAGTCATCTGCTAGTCTCTGAGCTTCAGGACGATATGCTGGAGTGTAAACTCTGGCTTGAAGGTTAGACTAACTCTACCGACAAGATCATGTCAAAAGTTTAATACCTGATAGTTCTGTTACCCTAAACATCCCAAATCCATCAAAATCCAAGGACTGCAAGACAGCATGTCTAGCATGACCATTAGCATACATTGTACCTTAACCCTAACCATCCTAGACCCATCAAACTCAAATGGCATGATTTATTTGATTCTTTGAGACCATAAAGAAAGGACCCACTTTAGACTGAGGACTGAACTTAGTAAACTAACAATGCTTTAAATGTGATCAAGCATACCACACTAATCAGAGTCAAATAGTTTGGGCATGTCAGGTGTTGAGCTAGTATATGGCGTTGGGTTTTGTTAGAGTGAGGAAGGATCCTGGTCAATAACCCTGGGGTTTAGGGTTTTCAAACATAAACTATTTGATTATTAATTTCTTGATTGTAGATATTGTTGGAAAAGATCCGAGTGTTGAGTGTAGAGGACTGGCAACTCAAACTCTGATGATCCTTGCATCAGTTATTAAGAAGGTAAGGACTTGGAGGCGATATCAATGTACTTCAGGGATTCTACAGTTCTGTGGTAATGAATATAACATCAATAACTTCAGGGATGTAGACTTTGAAGCTACAATAGTACAGTGCAGAGACCACACCGGCTCTTTTCAGAGCCACCACTCATCCCAAGAGATTTTTCGAGGTTGTACCCGCAATTTTACCATTTTACTAGTTATAGTTTCCTAATACAGTGCAGGTTTTAATGTTTAGTATGATTAACAATCTCTATTATTAAGTACGAAATATTGAACCTCAATGATGCACCACACAGTTATTCTGTCAAAAGTAAGATCCAAGTACATGTACAGTGGTACCAACTGTATGTGCACTACTTGAAATGCAGGCAGACTTACAACATGTCAATTCACCCAATTCACACTTTAGACATAATATTAGTCCTGCCCCTAGCCTTGGATTGAACCTCCACAGGATGGTGCCCTTTATATGTATTGCTGAAGTTTATTATACAATTGTTGTCTGCTGTGATGTGGTCCATGCTGTTCTGGACCCCCGAGGGGGCAAATGGCACCCTTGGCTTCGCCTCTGGTGTCCAAAACAGCATGGACCACATATTACAGCAGACAACAATTGTTTTGTTATACCATGGTATTAGATTGCAGGATTGTTAAAAAGGCCCTTACCGACATAGTTTGCAGATGACAATATTCAATTCAACAAATTTTTTATCAACCAAAATGTATCAACTGGTCCCTATCACGAGCATCATATCGAAAGTACAGTAGCGTGCATAGTACCAGTGGTTGCATAGTAACCTCTTTCTCAGGTAGTACCGCTAATCTGGTTGTACAGATCAACAGGGACGATGAAATCATGTTCTGAGAACGATCTAGGTAATGGACGCGGGCGACATGACCTACCTCTTTCTCGAGTGTATTGCTAACTTCAATATACATATCAATGGGAACGATGAAATTAATTTTCTGAGGAAGATCTAGGTAATGGACCCCGACAACATCACTTTTTTGGGAAGACATGAAATGTTTTATTATGTCACGTGATTGGTTCTCGACCAATAAAAATTCACAATCTAATACCATGGTATAACAAGAATCTTTGTTCTGGGATAAAACATGTCCACATGAAAGTCCATTCAAAGCTTTCATCCCCTGCTGAAGTTGATATAATGAACAACAAGGCTTCGTTGAAAAGTTAACATTGTTGTGATTGCAAGCTGCTGTTAACCTCTTGATGATGAAGCCACATTATGACAATCATATAAAAATCCATCTTTGTTTATCAAGTAGTTATACGTAAACTCATTTCTTTTTTGCAGGAATTGAATACAGAGACAAAATGACATCAATGTCACCGCATACAGCTGAAGACCAACGCATATCGCTGAATGAAAACAATCAGAATCTTGATTCCGTCTGAACAATGTGAACATTCCCATGGAAACTACTGATTAAATTTGTGCTGAAGACAGCAGGGTCAGGGAACTTTGACACACCAGTGATCTCCCTAACCATCAACTGCTCTTGTATGAAGCTAAGCTACCAAGTTTGGTTGTCACTTAGCCTGAAGATCAGATGTTACACTTGAGGTTCCAAAGGGGTGAGAGAAAAACAAGACTTCAGGAGATTCAAGTTTGATTTCTTCTTGTTCATGACCTCTTGTATAATGCCAAAGAATGACTCGTCTAGGCCATGGAGGAAGCAGTGTAGTATGACAAAGATCATTTTGATCAAGTGTGGTACATGTATGTGTGGGCTCATCTGTTTCCCAAAATTGACAATGTCTGTTTCCTTCTGTTGACTTTGGGGTTATTCCTTATTGATGTAGACATGCTTTGAAACGAATGAGCATGAGAATGAGAACATGAGAATGCAAATGAAATCAATGAGAATGAAATGAACTACAATTTTATTGGCTTTAAGTTCTAGCTGAACATTATGCTGAATATGAAGTGTACCGACCATGTCACCAACGCCACCATCTACACTATGACCAACTCAAATCCTCTGGTGGAGCGGGTAAGAACTCAGTAGCTCAAGTTCCTCGGGCACATATACCGAATGCCCGATGATGAACCTGTCAAATTATATGCCCTATATACACCAGCTTATGGGAAAAGGAGACCAGGAAGGCAATGCACATCATACCCAACATATTATGTTCAACACCTGCTTGGAGATAGTGAAGGCTTGCTGCGACCAAACCAAATCACAACACTTGCCCAAGATTGCAGCCTGCTCCACAGCTGAGGGCTGATGATGAACTTTTAGCCATAATGGCAATTAATTCAATGCTCAAAGAGCTACAGAAATATCTAAATTACAGGTGGAGACCTTGGCCGTTATGAACACACAATATAAATATTGGAAGATAAACCTACAACGCATGTAAAATGAACAAAGCCCAAACTGTATGCAGAATCCTATGACTGGTACAGAATTCAGGCAAAATAAATGAGTATCCTTTGAACTTGAGATTGAGAAGATCTTCAAAAAAATTAATAGAAACTTACTGTGGTTTGGTGCTAGCATGCAGTGCACCTACAAATTACTCATCAATCCAATGGCTGAGCTTTCAGTCCTCTGTACACATGATGCTAGTGGCCGCACACAAGAAGCCACTTCACTGGCTTGAGCTGTAAATCTAAGAACTAAAGGAGTATTATTGATAAGAAAGAATTGATTAATTTATGGGCCAAAAGGAATTGCACTCGCAAGTTGGTTTTACTCAAATAATGCACAGTTAATGATTCAATGTAAGTGGAATAAGTTTGATAAAAAGAACTGTAGATGAAAAGAACATTGACAATTTCTACATGTCACTGACCCGGACTAGTCCACGTCCCCCACAGGGGAGGAAGCTGAACCCCAGACCAAACTATTAGCGACAATGGGCATCTTCACTACACCATCAAATTGTTCCTTGCATTACCATCTGTAAATACATTGCAAACCAACTTGGGTAACTTACGGTGGTAAGGCATGTATGTCAGTATTATAACAATCACTAACTGGATACATTACCAAAGGTTACAAGGCGCTTTAACTCTTTCACTACAGCACGCCACTCACAGCAGCTCTGTGAATTACTTCATATGCCAGAAAGCCGCTGCCAGCGGCTTGAAATAAACAAAATATTAAACAATTCCGTCACAGCTGTATTGTTATTCCGTAGTGAAAGAGATAAGGGAAAAAGACCACCAAAAAATAGGGACAACTAGCTACAGATTGGAGAACAGTCTTGTGACCCTTATTGAAGGACAAAACACTCTTTGGGTTTCTGATTGGGACAGGAAAATCGTTCTACAAGCCTTAGGCAGTAATGGAAAAAGGTCTGTCACCAGCTTGTTGTGTGTGACTTGCTAATCACCAGGGATAAAGCATCATAATTTAGAAGGGAGTACCAGAAGTCGGGCTGAAATGCTTCTGGAAAGCATATTGTTCACTGACTATTTCCTTTGTAGACATGCTGCCCATTTGACATAGGCTTTCATAAAGTGTTGTGATAACTTCCTGGGTCATTGACGTCGGCAAGTTTCTCTGAATGTACTTTACATAAAAAATATTGCATGAACTGGGAGATGGTTTGTCTTGTCTACTTGAAGTTGAACAAGCCCTCCTAGCATGAATTCCGTTTGTCATTCAGAGGGCGTGTCATAGATGTTTCTGTTTGAAACAGCTTCACATAATCTTTCAGAAATTGAAGAAAATAATAATCTGTTTATATAAAAAGCTGATATCCACTTTAAATCAGAGATTTCACACCTGTCTAGAATAGTATTTCTCTCTTGCAGATCACAGAGCGTTAAGAAATGTTCTCAACAGTTTGAGCAATGGAAAGTTGTGGGAAATAAATAACAACTCGACTTGGAAACCTAGATTTCAGTGCATATATCTTAACTATGAACACAAGTGTTTATTGCACCCATAACCCAACATCCAAAATTGTTCAACATCAACATACAAAGTAGCACAATAGAAACACAAAATTAAAGTTTAACATCAGCAAAGGTAAACCCTGAAGTTTGAATCAACCAACAAAACATTTTTTGCTATGAACGTTTATTTGTTCCTCAACTTGTTTTAAAAATGAGAAATATTATTATGAAAAAACAACACACAGCATCAAGGTGACCAACATTAAAATTTATTTGAAGTTATGTACTTTTGTCATATATTGTAGTGTACATTGTACAATGTAAGTTTTTTAAAAAGAGATGAGTTTTTAAAGGGCAAGACTGGCTTTATAATTGTATCTGTAAAAGTGTCCTTATGTTAATCATGTATTAACTACTATTTTTCTATTACACATTTTGTATTATACTTTTTATATGTTATAGAATGGTTCACAGTTCCAATGACGAGATTACAAAGAAAATTGTGTACTTGTGACAAAAAACTTGCTTTGAGGTTTTTTTTGCATCCAGGCTGATCTGCCCTAATCATATGATAGCAAAAGGGATATGACCAGTATCTTAACAGACGAAAGTCAAAAGAAAATTTACTTGTAAACCCAGCTACATGCTTACACAGGTTTTGCTGTGTTTTGATGGATTCAGTAATGTATAAAACAAACCGCCTTATTGCAAAAAGCCATGCAGATCAATCTATCAGAAACCACAGTTTTGAGTTTCAATGGATTATGCTTGAATTAGGAAACCTCCAAGTTAACAATTGCGAGAACTTTGGGCTTCATAAACCAAATTCCTTCTTAAAGATTTGAGATCTGGAACAATACTTTAAAAGTTACTTACGACAATTAAAAAAACGAGACATATGTACAGTTATACATTTCACACTGGTATGAATACAATACCTACAACCTATGGTGATTGAAAAGCCTTTATACACTCCTATAAACACACAAATATTTTATTTATCTAACAACTCTCATTCCTAGTTGTGAATCTCCACTTATCCAACACAAACAGCACCAATCTATTTGGGTATATCTCCATTTTGAATCCTCACAGACTTACGCACTCACAGACCATTCTTTTGCTACATCAAAGCCGAGTTTCTTTGTTAGCTACAGAGAAACACAAATGTGACCTGTCCTCATGAAATCCCGACAATTTCGCAACCCTACATTTCCTGTAAATAGCATGTTTAAGGCATTTGTTGGAATAGTTGAATTGTTAGATGTTGATACCTTTGTAATCTTTAGGTGGTGATCTAACAGTTCCTCAAAACTAAATCTTATCAGTCCATGACAAGTATATATATTTTGTACATTAATTGAACAGAGTTGTGATCAAAAGTAGCAATAAGGAGAGAAAAGGGTCATTGAAACATCCTCAGAAGGTGTTGAAATGAAGTCCACAGTTGGTAGCAACCTGATTATGCTACAAACCATTGGTATCAGCAGAAAGTTGAAAGCTTCTCTATTCTATTCTGTGTGTGCTTTGCACTTCCTGCAGGACAGGCTTCTTTTCTCCATTTGACCTGTTACTGAAAGGGGTCTTAATCCCATATCAGGGGATTAATGGGAAGCTTACCCACTTAGTTAAATCATTCAAAAACTTGGAGAATTTGAACATATCAAAAACTCAAAATTGAAAAATTGCAACTTTGTTCAGGTTTCGTGGTGATGGGTCACAAATTCTTAACTTAAAATATTTAGAAACTAATATGATCATTTAAAACAATGACAATTAATAGACACTACCAACAAACATCATATAGATCACTTCATGCTCTTAAATGCAAAATGCAGTTAAACTTTACTTGGGCAAATTATGTTGTAAAGGCGTTGACCTTTCTACTCACGAACACCCATTTAAAATGGTACTCAAGGTTTCCAACAAAAAAGGTCTTCAGTATCATACTTGTATGAAGATAAAGTGGCAGATCTTGCCCTGTATTGCTATGGTTGTGGCTTTTGATGTGTATTAAATATGTATGCCCATAGAAATTCCAAGATAGCTTTTTCCATTCCTCAATCCTTTTCTAAATCTTGGGCTTCATCCTCCAATGTGAGTCTGAAAACATGACTCCAAAACCACCAACAGAGCCTCTGCTAGAACTAGAGACGATGCAAAGCTTCAGAAAAGGCTCTTTACATGTTAAAGTAAAAGCCCAAACACAGTCCATTACCTTGTCAGGAAGCTCTGTATTCGATTGGCTACCAAAGTCTACCATACTTTATGATACTTTGTAATAAAGACAACTATAAAGTCAGTGACTGTATGACACCTACAACTGTCACTAACTGCACTTTCACCAATTAACTACAGAATAGGTTCTCAAGTCAACACCACATTTTTGGATCATTTTGGGCTGCAAAAGCCACAATACTTGAAAATATAATTCCACAGATTATCTGTTGCAGAGCTAGGTCCCTTACTTCATGACTGAAGTCCACTCATACAGGTTAAATTCAATCAAATTGGCTTGAAATCTGGCTTCCACCAGTTTGAAAAAATGATGAAGTTTGAGACGCCACTTTCCTACCGATGTGTAACATGGGCATGTGATCAGTATGCAAATTAGGTGATGGATGTTTACCGAGCACTGAGGTCTCACTGATCACTCTGCAAATTCCATCAGGCCTTAACTCAAGGCATTTGCCCTGGAAGCTCATTGCTCAAAGGTCCTATGAAGTGGTAATTTTTTATATTAAATTTTGGTGGCTTAAAGTATAGTTTGATATTGATGAAACCTAATACTATTTTTATGAGTTTGTTAGGAGTTACTACCTTTTAATTTATCCCTCAAAATTTGTATTGTCTGTTTTGATATCGCCTGGTGGCGCGCTTTCGATATAAAGTTTGATCAAACTTGCATTTATATGTTAGGAATTGCATATTTTAGTTTTTTTCAAATTTATAGGACCTTTATCTTTATGCCCTGGAGTCTTTTATCAATTTTGATAGAATTCACAATTTCTTCCTACAATATACCCTTTTGTTATTATTTTTTTTACTCAAAAGAGAAATTCAATCATGTGCATTTATCAGTTATCAGTAAAATGTGCCAAAAGATTCACCATAGAAACATTTGACCAGTTATCTATGTAACTTTATACATGACCAGACATCACAACAGTAACAAATGCATGTACATGTATATTGTTGATCGAGTGACCTGTAAAATTTTATGAAAAGACAATTTTTATATAAGCATTTAACTTAATGAAAGTGCTGACAGATAAATGTGGTTTTGATTCCTCTGATTTTATTCCGTTTGCTCCTTTGTATTACCTTGATCTCTCTGGTCTGTGTATTAAAATTTTCTCTCATATTTTATGAAAATGTATAAATATGTTATATGTGTGAGTGGTTTTAACAAGACATATTAGTAACAGTAAAAAAGCTTAGTAAATTTGGACTGCATCTGAATTTGTGTTTAGTAAAATTAAATGTGTTATGAACACAGTGGTAAAGATATTAAAGACTAAGACATAAAATGAACATAATTATATTTTCAGTGTCACACATACAGTTTGTATTGCTTCTGTACCTCATCTACAGACTCAATGCCAAAACGATCATTATTCTGCTTCATCAGGGAAAATATGGCTTCCAGCTGGGCCTGACGAGTTCTGCATCAAACAAAACAAAAATGGGAAGAGGGCTTCGGATGAAAAATTGTCAGGTTTAGACCATTACATGGCTGAATATCAACGAATGAGAAATCATGAAGCTTGATATTCACTGAGTTACATGTACTAAAATCTTTAAAAACTATTAAGCAAGAGCGTTTAGAGTAAATACTGCATGTGGCACGCAGTTTTATCAAATTCCTTGCGCGATTGGTTGGTGAACTGATTGGTGACGTTGCAAAATTTTGAAGTGAAAAATTCTTTAAAAACAGCATCCAAAAAAATTGTAAGCCTAAAATGGGTGAAAAACTGAATACAAATTCGCCAAAATCTTGCATGTTGAGAAGTTTGCATATTTGACTACACCCCGCTGGCTGAGCTTGGGCCATTCCACAATATTAAGAGAATCACGCATGTATTTGATTGCAATATATTTTCCAAACTTACTTTCGTTCTTCGTCAAGCTGTTGTTCTGACATGGACTTCTCTACCTCTTCCTCCAACTCTTTGATCTTCCTACGGTCCAATTTCTCCTGCTTCTCCATCGCTGCTATCTCTTCAAGACGCTTCTTCTCCTCCTCATCTAGAGGCTTGATATCTGAGCTATTAATCAAGAGGTCATTAATGTTGTCAACGTTACCATCTACATCTTCATCTTCATCTTCCTTGGATGGGTGTGGTGCTGAGCCAAACCCAAAGGGGCAACTCAGTGGCTGGTGATAGAAAAGGCAAAATAATTTATCATCAAACAAATAGATACAGAACAATCAACATCAATAAAAAAATTAATAAAACTGTAACCGATATGAACGATTCACAATACAGTGTGCCCTCTCAAGTTTGTCAAGGAGAGGCCATTTTTCCAGTGTATCATGGAAAAAAGGTCCACAAGTTTTGGTCCTCGCCACACAACGCTGATTGTTTAAGTTCGTTCACAGTTTGCAAAACAGCAATGTCGCATTTTTCTGTGTTTCTGGCATACGGTGGTATTTTTTGTGTGGCTGGAGAACATTTTTCACATTCATGTCAGCCATTTTCAAGGTCCCAAACTGCCCATGAGCAGCGGAGTTGTGAGTGTGATTTTTTTGTCTGCCCTTTTTTAGGGGGGGGGGGGAGGAAATGGCTTCGCCAAGGTTAACTGTAGAGGATGCACTGTCAAGACTGTTTGTAAATTGCCCAATGTTGTATTTTCATAATTGAACTTAAGATAACCTAAAGCTCTATTCACCAATTCCATTACCAATTCAATTCCCAGGAAATAAATCTTCAGGAATTTCCTGGGGAATTTAAATCCAACTACTTACCTCATTAATTTAAGAAGAGTAATTTATAACTCTCCTCGTATTTCTTTAAATGAAGGACTGAATTTATCTTTTAAGCAGGGAAAGGGCATTAACCAACCAAGCATTGATTTCTGACTGAGTGATAAGCTCTCTTGATATCATAGGAAAAAGCGTTTTCCTTACAGTTTTTATTTCTTCTTCATCTTCTGTCTCCTTCGTCTCCTTAGCAACCGCATCTTTCTTGTCACCATCATCCTTGGCTCTGACAGCAGGTTGTCTTACAAACCAACGGTAGGACACTAAGATAGCAAGGAAGGTACAAAGAGCTGCAGTGATGTACAGAATGGAGTCTTGCTGAATGGTATCCATAATCAGTGTGACTAACTAGAGATGACTGTGCACTAGAAAGATCAAGAGAGAGAAAGAATGAGTTACCTTTACACCAGTGTGCAAATTCAGAAACAATAGTGGTTTTTGTACAAATTGTGAAAAACATTAAGCAATTTAGACTGCCACTTTTTTTATACAGTGTAGTTACATGTAACTCTTAATTTATAGACCATGTAGCCTGACACATCACATGTTTACAAATAAGCCACAGAGCCTGGATTTCCTGTAAAATTTAATGTCAGTAGCAGCGTTCAAGGGCAGGGAAGGGGGGAGGGGAGCAGGGGCAACCCCCACACCGAAACTTATATTTAAATAGCCTGAATTTTGGCGCCCCAAATAAGCCTATTCGTTTGTTTTATAACAAACTTTGCTACACATGTTGGCAAAAACACTCTCCACACTACAAACGATGTTTCCTTGTGGTTAACATTTTTGATACATTGGAAAGCCTATTTGATTGCCCCCAGGAACCAGCTCTTTGCCCTCACTGTCTCACTCTGGTGTAGCTGCTAACAATCTGAAACTCCAATCCTATTAACTAGGCCTATACATTGTAACCCAATATCAACTGATAACAAACTCTACTACATTGTATGTGTTTTGGTACTGAATCACCAAATATCACTCCTCTGACATTATGTACATGTATGTGTGACTGCTACAGTTGCACAGAAGCACTGTATACATGTAGTACATGATCATCTGCATTTGGTGAAAGCATCTTCATCCCTCAACCCAATTCCCTTCCCTCCATTTAATACTGTAAATAGAATGTCAACGGTCAGACAGTGTCAGATCTCATACTATATTAAGTACTAAGTACATGCAATGGTGGGTGTTTGTGTATTATGGATGACATTAAGCCAGTGTCCCAGCTTGCTTTCTCTGTTGTCGTAGCAACTGGCTAGTTGTATGTTTTCAGTGTATTTTTAATTGCGCTCATGTGACTGGATCATTGAATATTCTCAATGTATGTTTTCTGTAAATGTGGATGACACAATAAAATTACAGAGCACACAAAATTTAACTCGCCTGAATATTAGTTAATTCCCTTATTCGGAGTGAATTTTCATGGACATGTAATCACATTGAAATATGATTTGGGTGCACCAATTTGTATAATATTTTTTTCTCCAGTGTATTTTGCCTTCTTGCCGTACATGTATTTAATGCGAACAGGTTTTCAATAAAAAAACTAAAAATTTTGTAAAATGCAGCTGTGTCAAAATAATTTTGATGACTTTCCATTTTTAGACAAATCAAAGTACAATACACTGTACATACATGGATTTCAAAGTACACAATATGAACTTGATGTGAACATTTAAACAAATGCAGGCCTGATACTTCACGTATTAATGTATTTAATGCGAACAGGTTTTCAATAAAAAAACTAAACATTTTGTAAAATGCAGCTGTGTCAAAATAATTTTGATGACTTTCCATTTTTAGACAAATCAAAGTACAATACACTGTACATACATGGATTTCAAAGTACACAATATGAACTTGATATGAACATTTAAACAAATGCAGGCCTGATACTTCACGGAGGCAATGGAGGCAATTGCCTCCTTTACCCCCTGGTCATTGCCTTGGTGCCCTTGAAATATCATTCAAATAGATATTAACAATTTCCGCATAGAGGTGCCCTTTATCAAGAAGAAATTGACTTGGTGCCCTTGCCCTTTCAGGAACGAACAAAGCATACAGGCCTGCTGAAATGCAATCAATTAATTGCACAAATATTCACACTCTTTGAGTAGTATTGCTATATTAATCATACACGTACCCAATAGGCTTAGTTATTGCATGAAGGAAGGGAATTGTTATTGAGTCTGTCATACAGAATTTGCTATACAGCAGTGTGTACATTCCATACATCTGTGGCCGGACACAGACTATCAAAAGTGACATTTCTCAATCAGATTACATACATGTACATGTATTACCACACACAGTACCTTTATAATGAATAAATGTGACAGCAAACCGTTTGCCATTTGCCAAGTGCAAAGCAGATGGGTTTTGTCATCATCAACACTCTGCATCAATGCATGTAAATACTGCATCAGCCTGCCAAGTTGCGAATCAGATATTATTAATCAACATGGCACTCGTGTGCAGAAGCAAGACATTTTTATCGCACTGTTCTTCTGACGTGTAGCATAGCAAAACTTCTGCCTTACAAATGATCATTTGTGCTATAGTTTGTGCTTAATTTATTAGGGGTCTTTCAACATTTTGACAAGCACAATCTAATAGTACGCTACGGAGTAGGGGGATAATATCCAATGCAAGCCTTTTCAGTTTTATGCAAATGCCAATCATTACCTAGCAAAGGTTTGCTCAGGAGAGGCTGTTTTCCGAAGAAGTGGACCGCACTCAGACATTTTAGTCTGGTACGGGTCCCTATCTTTATCCGTCCATTGGGATAAGTGATGATGCCAGTGGTCGATTTTACGAAGCACTAAGTTTCATCTTATGATGAGTTGTCAGTATTACCATAGTAAACTATATTGTGACATCACACTTTGCTTAGCAATTAAGATTGATTTGCATTTAAGATAAATCTTAACTCTTCGTGAAATCAAGCCCTGATAAAGATTTATAGAACAAGACTAGTCTTTTTGCTCTTAAAATAGAAGTAGAAACCTACCCAAGTGCATAGTTAAACACTTCATAACAAGCCCTGGTCTGGTTTTAACCAGCAGATGCCGAATGACCTGTAGGCACGAATTGTCTAAGCCAGCAAACGGAAGTCGCCCGAACAGTATGATCTCACCGTGCAACCCCTTGTTTCACCCACACAAAGAGGACAGAGTAATTTTTGCCCATTACGTGGGGGTTATTGTGTAATCCCCGATTTCAGACCTTTGTCCTTTTGTTCCAAGAAGAGGATTATAAGACAACGAGAGGTTTCCACCATTGTTTATTCATTGTATTTCGGCTCAATGGAGGCAAGTCAGAGTGAACCGAGTTTCCAGCCTTGGTTCTGGATTGATCAATCCTCTGCAGTAGCTCAGGGCCAAGGTTTCGCAATTCACGGTGCATGAATTTCACATTTTCTCTATAGAGAACACAAAAATCCTGATGCTTCAAAGAGAATCTTCGTTCTCTGAGCTTTGTCAAGTCAAGGTTTCTTTATGCCAGTGATTCAAACAAAAAATGATTTACTCACTAGCCATTGTCAACACACATCCCCAATAGGCCCCAGTTTGGGTCAAAAGTCAACATGTTTATAAAGTACTCTTTTTGAGGAGAGGGGGTCATGAAAAAGAGTACTCTCTGTACGCTATTGAAAATATAGAACCACCGCTTCAATCAAATCAATTCAATGCTTTTCAGGTAAGCATGCATCTTATAGACCATGTTTACAAAAAGAGTGACCTTGTTCATTCCAGGGCATTTCCTGGCAGGCAAGATACTACACTGGTCATATGGAACATTTTACAATTTGTAACATGTAATTTCTACACAAATACAAGAATTCTAAAAGTAACAGCTGAAAAGGTTTTAAAATGTGCTCCCTTTCTTCCTACCAAAAGTTGATAAAAATCAGACAGTGCCAACCTCCATAAAATTTAAGATTTATGTGTTCTTCCATTGGGCTGTGTACAAATTGTGCCTGCAGGAAGTCCAGGCTTTGTGGCTCTTTTGTAAACGTGATGTCACCAGGTTACATGGTCTATTCTGTAATATGTAGTGTCTTTCCTGCGATAGAGCTTGGAGGATCACAAAGGCTATGCCTACAGGGACAGTTCCCGTAGTTGACAGTTTCCTCAACATCCCACTCGTTATAAATTGATTTCCACATGCACTGAAAGCTTTGCAGGCTATGTAGTTTATTGCCATGGCAATTACAGGGTAGTATTTACACTGTAAGAACATTGGGAAACTATCAATATGGGAATCATAACCTTCTCCAAAAGGTTGAAGATATTTGAATGAAATTCAGGGGTGTGATTGTACAAAAGTTGAAAGTCCTTTTTAAAATGGGTAGCAGCATCCACTCGGTCTGGAGATGAAGCCCCCCTGAATATAAAGGATGATATTGTATTTTTACAGGCTTACAGACTTTAAATCGCCTTGAGAATTGGTCATAACAAGAGCTATGTCTAAGAAGATGCTCTCTGAGGCAGTTGTCTTTTGTAGGTTTTTCTCTCTTTCCAATGTACTAATCCATCTAGCAAGAATTGTTGGCAATATACACGCAGTGGTACGTACATGTCAAGGTTAATTTGTCAAGCAGTCTCTTTGTTTATCAGGCTTTAAAATGGGATTGGATGCACGCCATTGCAATGACAATTTGCAAGTGACACTGCATTGACCCTAACTCCATTGAGCGTTTACAAGGATCCATCCTCACTCAAACCAAACCAAACCAAACCAAACCAAACCAAACACCAGTATGGTACATATTGTATTAACTTAAGTCTAACCACCCAAACTGGTGGACTCTGATTTTGGTGGTGTACCTGGTCCCATGTACAGCATTTACAATCAGTTCACTACTGTAGTCATCAGTCTAACAGAATTAAACATGCAGTTGGGTTTTGAAGGGTTCGGCGATGGCGAGGCTAATGGACACTTATGTACATGATGATGAAGGACAAGGGCAGTAGCCAGGATTTTTTCACTGAGGGGAAGAGGGGGAGGGGGAATTGCTTTTCAGTGGGGCCGGGGGAGGGGAGCGAGGGGCCATGTTTTTTAAAGAATTACATATGATTTTTTTCATGGGGTGCATCTGGGGGGCACTGGAAAATTGGGAAGGGGCCCATTAACACCCCCCAGTCCCCCCACCCCTAAACGTGGCTACATCACTGGACATCATAAATTACGGGAAGATTTTAACATGTCATTTAAACTGTAAGTACATAGTTTTCAAGAAACACCTATAAACAATTAACCTACAATTCTGCACTGAATCTGGGTACATTGTGTATATCACTGTGTTAGACACTTGCCATTCATGGTATTAGTAAAAACTCTGTGCATGCTACTTGCATTATGGAGCTAGAGCTAATGCTTGCCTGCTTTACAATGCATTGTTCTATGCTGACCTTGAATGCATCTTCTGACATACTTATTAACTGTACACAAGTGTTACTGTGGCTTTTCTTTATACTATATGAAATAAAGCGAACAGAAAATCAAAATTACAGGCCAAGGTAAATTTATGTTAAACAATAAATTATAGGGTTCTCCCCATCCAGGGTATTTCAAAACTATGGGGCATTCTGGACCCAAATTTAGAAAGTTTGGCTGAAGCATGCTGAATTGAAATGAGTTTCTCCACAAGTTTTTTATTTGATGTTTCACGTTTGGTTTTAAGGAACTCTACTATGCAATCTGGAGCATTTTAAAAAGTTTTGTTTTAGGATTTTGTGTAAAATTTTTAATTATTAGGTGTTCGTGCAATATGACCATGAACACATGAATGTATTGTTCCCTTTTTTTTTCTCCATCTTCTTCTTCTTCCCCTCAACTCTTCTCTGCAGCATTTCTCTACAGATTAAAACTGAATTGAACCTTGAAACTTAGCAGACAATTGGACCTCAATATGAAGACGGCACAATAACAATTACATTATGATGATGTCATCAGATGTTGAATTACATTAAATGAAAGTTTAATACTTAAACAAAACCATAACTCAAGACCTCCAGTTGTTATTTTACAATCTATACATTATCTGAAAGGTCTTCAGAACTGAGTAAACGCCTCACAGATGTGATCCAATCTGACATTGTCTTCCGGTTCAAAATGGAAGTTGAAAATTTCAAAAATTCATATCTGAAGAACTACTTATCATATAATCACAATTGTTACATGTACATCAGATTGTAGAGCTTGAACCTGTTCAAACTTTTACAAAGAGATGACACTACTTTGAACTTCAATCCAGTCAAAACCGGATGTTAAAGCGCACCATTTGAACAGTGCTTTACATACTATGTTGTGTACATACACTTGTGTGCATTCAAGTGTGTCACACTTCGTATAGTACAAGCTGTATTGTGATTGCAATGAGGCAGCAGTGCAATGTAGTAGGCCTATGCATTCCTGGACTTAAAAGGTGTTCGTTCTTGTAAAAATGCACTTTAACACCTAATAATTACAAACACTGGGTGTTCAACTAATTAAAGTAAACTTCTTTCTCTACAACCATAACTCACGATTGAAATTGATGTGAACCTTGAAACTTGGCATTACTTGAACCGAAACATGGAGATCACACTTGAACAATGGCGTCATCATGACCTCATCAGGTGCTGAATTACATTAAAACAAAATTTAATATTTTAAACAAAAAAATGAACTCCTGAACCACACAGTGGATATTTACAATCTATAACATCATCGGAAAGCTCTTTAAAAACTTAACAAGCGCCACACAAATATGACCCCAATATGACCTTGTCTTCAGGTTTATAACCGGAAGTTGAAGTAAAAACTATTAAAAAGCCATTTTCTCTGCAGTCAATATGAAATAGAATTTGGACATTGTTTTAGTGCATGAAATGACATTTTGTTTTTGTGACATTTTTAAATGCAACAGTAGCGACGCCTTCAAAATTACCTACAACAAGTTATAAATGTATTAATATTAATTTTCAGAATTTCTTGATACTGATACAATATTTTTCACTGATACAATAAAAGCTTAATTGTGAAACTTGCACAAAATTTCCAAGTGCATTCAGAAGTTTTGGTAATAAGTAGACCGTGTGCTGTTCACGTGACCAGAAAAGCACGTTACTGTGTCTCAGAGAGACCATTGTGTTACGCTGTCACTGTTGTGTTGTATTCATTCAAACTCTTCTCTGCAGAATAACTCTCAATATGGAACTGAACTGAAACTCATCAGACAATTGAACCTCAATATGAAGACAGCACAAATTTGGTGATGTCATGATGACGTCATCGGGTGTCCAATTGCATTTGTTAAGTTAAAAAATTGAAAAAATCATACTCCTGAACCACATACTGAATTTTTACAATCTACATAGTATGTATACATTGTCGTAAATGTCATCAAATATTGAACAAAAGCTACACAGATGTGACCCCAATTCTGCCCGCAATTTGAACTTGCGCATGGGGACAACCCTGACAATGTGCATCATCATACCGCCATATAATTCAAAGGTTCTTTACCAATCCACCCTTCCCCAACCTACACACATATTGTACACTACATTCTCAAATATGCATCCCTGTGGAGACCTTACTGTTCTTGTCTTTGTCCCTGTACTTAATGTTTTCTCATAGGCTTTGTACACAAATTTCCTTGTGGAGCATCCCTCTCTTTATAATTCCCCTGTGGCGACCAGTTTGCTCTTGTGCTTTCCTTTTGTTATAGGACTCCACAAGGGAATGAATTCGAGACCACACACACACACAAAATAAACTGTGTTAAATAAAAAACAAGTTCTAGCAGGAGCTACATGTAGGAAAACTAATCCTCACAGACAAATTAAATACCTGATAAAATTGTTTACAAGCTGTTAATGAGCTGGTTTTATGACTGTTCTTTGAAATGAACTAAAAACTGAGTCATAAACTTGCTCACATTATCCCAAAAACTGTTGGGATGTATTCCTTTTAATCATCCATGATACACAAACAATGCTTCAGTTTACAACCAACTGTATTAACTATTACAGGGACATACTGCCTTCAAACCTTTAAAATGTTGCCGTTTGGAATTGCTCCTCGTCCTTTTTTAAGAGTTCTCCATGCAATAAAAAAACACAGTTTGTTGTAACTAGAGAGTAGTGATTCAAAAAACCTAGCCTCTCGGAAATACAACCAGGGTGACCACACTCTACATAGAAACATACGGTCCACCATTTTGTGGAGTCAAAATTTGGTTCTACAAAATGGTGAACCGTGTTCTGTCACGAAATTAAACTAAAAAACACACAAATTCAATGGATATTTATGTAATTCATTATCTACTTTCATCCAGCAATCATTTTTGTATGCATTCCTATTTTATAGGCAGAGTTTTCGTCTCACCGAGATGAAAAGTAATTTTGGATCTTGTTTCATTTATTGTTTAAAAACGATAACACTTCAGGCAAAAAATATTTCAAGGAAAGTTTTCTACCATCATTATCTTTATACCATGTATGTCTGTGAACATTCAATGTTTTTCTTCTTTATACCAATGTTGAAATGGGGCTTTGAATGGAGACTGACATCTTTATGTACAATTGATAACACTACCAGCCAGGAATGCCAAAAAACAGTCACCATGGTCACTGCGCACGTACACTTCGTTTAAAGGGAAATAAACTACAAAATTGTGGAACGGCACCGTAAAATAACATTCAACAGTTTTACCATCCGAACATCTACCATGTTCACTGCCTTTTGAGAAATGAGTGGGCCTAAAACAATCTTTATCTCGAGACTAAACCTTGGTAATTTCTTTTTTTCTCACTACTTTCTCGTGACTCAGATGACCGATAGAGATCAAATTTTCACAGACGTTCATGTATAGTATAGCTAACTTATGGGGTCACATGACATAAAGTGCAGTATACATTTACTGGTTTTTGAACTGAAGAATCTCCTTTGAAAATTAATTACCAACGTTGTCCATGTCATTTACTCAGAATCAGATAGTGTTACTGTAGTGTTATGTAAGTGTTACTGTCAAGTGATGAAGTTAGTAATAGTATAACCCTGGGTAGGCAGGATAATCAATTTTACAAACATTTTGTTCATCAGTGTTGCATACGATTTTGAAGAAAAGTTATAACGTAACACTTCAAGCCATTAATTGGTTCTTTCTGATTCTGCATTGCGGAGAAGCAGTTAATTTTGTCGCAACAAAGATGAGACATTTTACTCATACTTTATCATTAGCCAAAATTGTGATTATTGTACACAAAACCACTGGGTAGATTACGACTAAAATGCTTAAAAAATCATTTTAGTTTTTGTTTTGTTCAATGTCTTTGTGTTATTTTTCAAGAGAAAAATTTGGGTCTGTCCACACTAATGGGTCCATTTAGTGTGACATTTTTAAACAAAATTGGTGGTAGAAATAAAAGAAGATACTTTTTCCTTGTTTTCCACGCAAATTCCACATCAATTCAGGATTGTGCTTACCAAATAGCACGACAAATGTCCTTGTACTTTAGTAAGAACAGGGGATAAGCTTCAAGATTATTATGTTTGTAACATGGAAATGTTGGACAGACATATCATATGCAAATGGAGAGAGAGTGGTAATAATAAAAACAGATTCACAAAAATGTTTTCCCTTTGCAATGCATTCCCTGTTAAGAATGTTTCCAGGCAAAACCGAGACAACTGTGTGGGTTTTGAAGAAACTAGAGAAGATTATCTTGAAGAAATTAGGTTTGTAACATGGACAGACATTTATCTCAAAAATGTCTGTCCATGTTACAAACTAACTTTTGTACCGTCTTAAATCCTATAAGTTCTGTTTGTTTTGACTGATAACTCTTTAAAAGGGGCCACGGGTCTAAATGAAGTAATATTTAAGGAAATCAATTTATAAGTTACTTTTCTTATTGCTTTCCAGTCAGTCCTAATGCAAAATGTCTGTCCTCGTTACAAACAAAGTGTCTTAAAGACAACCCTATAATTTCTTAAATAATCTGCCATTTTTTTATTGTTTGGTAAGCACAATCAGTATCAGCTAAGAAAAGTACAAAAACAAAATAAAGTGCAAAATATTGTCTTTTCGGTACCCTCCCAGTCACAGTCCAAAAGTAATCAAATGGGTTCAAATGGGTCCAT
The DNA here is from genome assembly GCA_911728455.2 of Marthasterias glacialis. Classification (NCBI taxonomy): domain Eukaryota; kingdom Metazoa; phylum Echinodermata; class Asteroidea; order Forcipulatida; family Asteriidae; genus Marthasterias; species Marthasterias glacialis. Next base: position 17,545,248 of record OU452227.1, on the reverse strand, counting down.
TAGTGTGGACAGACCCAATTATGGATTTAAAATCAAGGTTTAAAAAAATTATTCTTAACAATTCTGGTCACTAGAATTTAAAAAGCAGCCGAAAAATTGAAAATTTCAATCACATTTTCCTTTAAGAAATTACCATCTCACAACAAACTGCACCCTAACCTGCCTACCCTGGGCCTGGTGTAGGCGATGCCAGTCATGTCGCCCCCTCGCAAAGTCGCCCCCCGCATTCTTGTCCCCTGACACAGTCGCCCCTTGACAAAGTCGCCCCCTCAAAAGTTGCCCCCCCCCCCGACAATGTCGCCCCCTTGCGATGTCGCCCCCTGATAATGTCGCCCCCGCTGGTGTCCCCCCCCCCCCCCCCCCCCCCCCCCGACAATGTTGCCCCTTTTTGTACTTTACGTTATAAACCGTAGAAAACGTAGAGTATTTTAATTGCTGTTTGGTCCTTGTAAACAAGTCCAGGTTTATGTGGATAAATGTGCAAATTTGTATGGATGTTTTGTTTTGTCCATGTGCAAGTAATGGTGTGTCTGTTCGTCGGTTTGCCCCATGTCCGGCATCCGGCTCCTTGCCAAAATAAAAGTGTTTTGCAAATAATATGTGCATGCGAATGAATAAATTCTCATTTAGCGTGAGTTATCCGCCTTCTGGACAAGCTTCCGCCAAAACGCCGTCATCGTTAACTTTAAGAAATTCCTGACAGAGTCTAATGGCAGTTAAAGAGTCTGATCCGTCAAAGTATCTTTAGTAAAGCTGTATGATATGCAAAAGGAAACCGGTACATTATTCATTTATGTTATTGACAGTTTGTTTATTATTACTCAATGGTTTCGTTAGTAAGTTTATTTGCAGTAATTTTTGATCATTTTTTCCCTCAATATTATTTGTTTCAAATAACTTTCAGGTCCATTGTTTCTCGAGATCAATATCACATTTTGTGGTAGTTAGTGTTGTGTGTTTTTTATTTCATTTTGTTTTTCTTATTTTATATTCTAAATTTTTTTTATTTATTTTATTCTATTTATTATTTTACGATTTGACGTTCTTGTCTTATTAAGTATAATGACATTTCAATCAAATAAATCTGTTTGTGCCTGCTTATAGTGCCTTAGTATTCATAACTATTTGGAGTCAGTAATATTTAACTAAAGCCGTGAATTATTTTACACATCAACATGGATATACATGTACAATCATGCTTGGTTGGACTGGCCCGACTGACACACGTGCAGCCTAGCCCAAGAGGTTGCTGTTGCATATGCAAAACTCGTGATGTTGGCTTAAATTATGATAATTTTAACCCTGCGCCTTGTGATACAGCGCTTACCGACTTAGTGATAAGTGTTTCTTTTAGGTTCTTTGAAGTGCAATGATAGATACTGATACAACACACAGAACATACGGCTTATAACATCACATCGTAACTCAGGCTGAAGCAATAATTAATGGTTAACGAGTTCACAGTGTCTTGCTTATAATTATGGACACAAGTGTCAAGACCTGGGCCAGGTCCCAAACCCCTCTGCTCTGCTGATCATAAACACCAGTTTGAGTCCGGTGCTCTTTTGTATTACTCTTTGGTGTCTTACTCAATCCTCTTAGTCTTATTTACTACTACTACTACTAGTCTTAACCACTCGGCCACGACACGCCAGGGTCAGTGACACTGCACTGGACACTAAACATGCTTACGTCCTACCAACCATGGCCAGGGCTAATCAAAATTATTAAAATTTATATAATAATAAAGTTGACGCAGTTTCTATGTGCAAAATGATTAACAGATTCATCAGACATCAGTGAATTGAAAATCGATTTTTTTTTTAGATCGTCTTACCAGACAGTTTAGCACTCCAAAGACGACTTGCAAGGGAAGCCAGAATCGCAGACAGATATGTGATGAAACTTCTGAATTGATGTTGGCATCGAGTATTTGGAAATGGTCATAACATTTTATTTTATATGAAAATCACGGACACAAATCTGAGCAGTAAGAACTGAAAAATGTCGGTCGCGAAGCAGGGTAAAAACATTACCTCAACTTAACTCTTGAGGGCGCCTTCTAATTTGAGAATGAAGCAGCTGTATGGATGTCATTCGATGTGGCACCGCTCTTGATGAGGCGCAAGTAGGCCCTTACCTACACCATTTCCTTCCTCCATGCCTACACTCAGTCTGCAAAGTGCCGGGTAACGTTTCCGATTCTGTTTTCTTATTAGAACTTACATCGTGTTCATGCAGTCTAATTTGTATATTCATGGTTGGTGCAATTTGAGCCTATTACTCTTTAGTATTAGAAACCCGTTGTCTGTGAGCTTCAAAATTGAAACGTGTCCCACGCTCAGACGCTCCTGTTTTTATTACCAAACTCTAGCCTAGGCCCCAGCTACTCTGACGAGTCTTGGTCACGTTCCTTCTGCAATAATCGTATTCGTAGCTCTTGGTGACGTTCCTTAGACCGTCGGGAGGATCCAGGGGTACAATAAAGAATTATCGCAACTAACAAGCTCCAACCCAATCCAATGCAATCCGAAAGTTGGTACTGACTACTGCAGCCTACCGTACCACGGCACTACCACTACCAGGCAGTAGTCAGTACCACTGTACTGGTGCCAGTGCAGTAGTATTGGTAGAAAGTGGGTGGTAGTGGTACGATAGGCTGCTTTAATCGTGAATGTATGTTTTGTTCCATACCCTCTGTCTCTGAATTTTCTCCAGTACATGTATATTATTGTTAGGTTTAGTGTTTTGTTTTAACATGGTCGAAGACGTCTCCTCTAGGAGCCATTTTCATCATTAAAGGCTGCTGATCAGGAAGACTGCAATGAAGAGATTAGCCATATGTCTACTCAACATCTCAGAAGGCAGGAATGCCAAAATAGTTGAGTCTGTAGCTTCTGCTGCTGTGTCTTCTAGTCAGGAAGTATCTTCAAATGATGAACAACTTGGTATGTGATTTGAGAATTGCATTGTTCAGTTTTCGGTAACACAGTATGGCCCCCAAATTTACTATGTTAATTGAAAGTAGAAGTCCCCTAGTTTCCCTCTCTACTCCAAGGTAGTATAAGAACAGTTCGGTGCACCAACAGTACTAGAAGCCAAGTTGACATTATAAATCACATGGTGTTACTGCAAACCAAACTCCAAATGAGATAAGTCTTTTACATTTTATTATGACACTAGTATTTAAAGAGCATTGTGAAGTTTATTTTGATATGTCTTCGGCAGTATTAAACTTTAGGAATGGCACACCCACCTACCACAGATGTTTTGATGATGACAATTATCTGCGAATTTGAAGTTGAACATTAAAAAAAAAACAGAGGTGGAGGCTTAATATGCTTTTAGAGATTTTACTTTTTTTGTTAAGTAACTAAACATAACTTAAAATCTTTCTACTGAAGCTACTACAAATAGTCTTTGGCTGCTTCTGCTGCTTCCAAGTACATGTATATGGGAATTTTTATAACATGGTCAACATTGTTTGAAGCATGTCTATCAAAATTGAGTTGATGAGGTAAGCTTTTGCTTTTCTATCATTTCTCCTTGGTTTAGCTCTCAAGTGCAAGTCAACTGTTCTCAACATATTTTCGGACTTTGACTACAACCGGTCTGTGTTGACGATAGCAGCCCCCCTACATCATTTGTCACAGAGTCTGTACAATGCATGCAGGGAGGCATACAGGCATGTGGATCTGAGTGAACAGAGCGGAGGCCACCCTAGACTAGGAGCTGTTGACCTATTGCCCATTTATCCACTATCAGGAGATGTCAGCGTAGAGGAATGTGGTGCCCTCGCTCAAGGTTGGTCTGTTGAGTATAACAATGAAGCTTTGTACAACATTTAAGGAAGGCAGTTTGTGCCTTGCAGAAAATTGTGCTAATTCATTTCTGTTTTAACATGACATCACCAATGATGCATTTCATAACTGGACAGCAGACTTGGCACCTCAGAAAAAGATCTGTTTATAGTGGTGAATCTTTGTGGACAGTATCTCTTTTCTACTTTTTCTTTAATACAGAAATTGCATGTAATCTTGCAAGAGATGTTCCTGGCTCCTCATTCTTCCTGTTTGGCAGCGCAGACCTCCCTAACAAAATGGATCTTGTGGAGAGGCGGAAGCAAGTGGGTTGGTTTCTAGGCAAAGAGAAGATGGAGTATAGTACCCTCAAACACGACGTAGGTAGTAAGCCATCAGCTAGATATGGACTAACTGGTAAGATCTCTCCTCAAGTCAAACTGATGTGGCCGCTGGGTCGGAAGTTAAAGTGCGCAATGATTTAAAAAGTCTATAGTGGAACGTTTGCAGTCGCGCCTTTTGTGCAGTTGCCTGTGTATGATATAATCATTTTGTTTTTAACATGAAGTGGGGAGCATTTCAAATGTTTCCTTACTAACTTTTGCAATCATGCTGCTATCACAGGAAATAACAGTAAAGTTACAAGTTTCTCTTCACTTATCCTTTACTTTTGTCAAACAAAAAATATTTAAGCGATGTGGTAGAAATTTAGACACTTTTGTGAGCTGAAGTACAAAGGAGTTATATTCCAAGTAAAGCGAGTTTCAAACTGGGGTCCACGGAGGTGAAAGGTCGGGAAGAAACCACTACCCAACCTTAATGCTCTAGTTCAACATTAATGCTAATCAAGTAGTGTTTCATTTTTCAGGCGTTGGGGCTTCGTTATATGTTACTAATTATAACGTCACCATCACAACAAAAGATGTCTCCATTGGGCACGAAATTGCCAGAAGGATTCGATCAACAACACCAGGTGGCCTGCCAGGGGTCAGAGTGATGGCCTTTGCCCATGAAGGTAACGTTGAAATAGCATGCAATGTGGAACACATTTCAAATGACAAAACCAAAGATGTACCTCGTAAGATAAATGAAGCAAAATCTACACAGGACGATCAACCACATACTTATCAGGATGTGTGCTACACTTCACCTGCTGTTATCGAAGCCAGGGTGAAGACATTGGCAGCAGAACTGGGCGTTACCCTTGGAGGGTCATCAGTTATTGGTTTCACACCCCAAGAGGCATATGAATTAGCTGTGCACGCACTCCAGACGGGAAAAGCAGAGTTATGGCGTACAAGAAAACCTGTAGCAATGATGTGATGTGATGTAATAGTTTATTCAGCATCGCATTCCAACCATTATTTGTGAAGCAATTATTTAAATGAAGAAAATAAAAATCCTGATTTATTTCATGCCTCATCATCTGTGAGCGAACTTATTGAGTACTGATCTTGGACAAAAGTTGAAACCTTTGAATTTCTACTTTATCAGGAATCCAAATAATCTAGTTATTAAAGAAGACTATTTTAGGTACATTTTATACTTTTTTAATATCAGAAAACATTATATCTGGATTTGTTAATTGAAGTTCGAAATGGTGTAGCCATTTTTATGAATATGTACCAATGTGTTTAAAATCAAGATGTAAACGGTGTCGCATGCAGAAATTCAGAATATCAGCATTGGGAATACTGCCCTCTGTTGACAACTAACAGGAGCGCAAAACCAAAGACGGCAATGTAAAAATGCGACGCATTTTGTAATTTTGATATTCATTTATCATACGTCTCCCAAATAAAACTATTTCCCAACCTCCAGTCCATTTAAACATTGAAACCACCTTGTTACATTCAATGTTTGCAAAGGTTTGCCACGGGAACCATAATTCTCAACAAGGTTATCTTTACTCCTTGCTCTTGTTTTTTCTGGCATGAACTTAATTAATTGTTGCATGCAATAAATAGATGAGGGGTGCCAACTAAAAAGGAGAAACTGGGCGAAAACTACAAAAGACATTATTTGTACTCATCATACAAACCACCAGCGTCATTCAGTCTGTGTGTGTGATTGTTGAGCCCTGTAGGCGGGGCTAATCTGTTTGATGAATGAATGGAACTTTCTGCAAGTTTATTTTTGGAAGCTGATGTATTTCAGGGATGAGAAATTCAAACTGGTATCTAATTCAAACATATTATGTGTGCCCGGATAAACAAAATTACATATATATTCTTCAGATAAAATCATAGTCTCGATCCACTTCTCTGGCACTGAGGATACTATTCCTAAAAGCTCATTGGAATCTATAACTCCAGGGGTTACAAAAGGTTGAACTGCCATCATTTCAACGTACCTCCTAAATTGTGGATCTTGGTTTCAGACGATCTTGTCAGCTCCGACTCTCATCCCTGGTAATTGTAAGAAGTTACTAGAAACTTAAAGATCATAAAGAGGTTGCTAGAATATCAAGTTAAAATCTATATACATATAAAACGGGCTGGCAGATATTTTGGACAGGACTTAATACTTTGGACTTGATTATTGGGCTTGGGTCTCTTGGGACGACTCCTGTACGACAGGACCTGTGATGTTTCTTGCGACTCGTCTTTCGAGCATTTTGGTGAAGTTGGTCTTGAAGTGTGTGAGAGCTGATGAATTTATTTCCGGATGCGACATTTTGTGAATTAAATTTACAGTTAATTATTTTGGGGGTTTCTTCTTTCCCTGCGTTTTTGTGCTTGATAGTTTCATTATTAAATCACTCTGTTCTTGTTTTCTTTATATCAGTGTGACCTTGTTTGATTTCTTTGTTGCATCTGAGAAAATTAGGCATTTTAAATAATTTGCATTCACGGATAGTTTGGAGATTTTCGGATCGTAACAACATTATTTGAGAGCCAAATAGGCATCCAGTGTAACATTTTTGCACAATATTGTGACCTGGGGTTGTTGACTTACAACTTGAAGCATTTTGGATGACACACTAGGCCCTAACAAACGGTCCTATTTGCCGAGACACGTATAGAGCCATTCTTCCAGATGGATGCTTGGACATTTGGAAATTTACACTGTAGTAGCGCCTTGTTTTGACGGAGAATCTCGACGGCCTTATGACCACCCGTATCTTTGGTGTACGTTCAGTAGTCGATGAAAATAATTATGTCCCTTTACTGTAAAAAGCTGTGAGACGTCCAAGTATTTTTGAATATTTAACATTTTGCACTGGATGCTATGGGAGTTTATTTAGTGGGGTGTATCCTCAGACTCCTTGCGTATGACGTCAAAATCTAAAACAGCACCCTCACTGAGCCCAATGAACAACCGTCATTGGCCGAGAGCTGTGCTTTGCGTGCGCACGTGTGCATTTTCCATTAGTTTACCTCAGTGAGGCGGCGTGTGCAAGGGGTCACCCCTCCCCCAGGTCGCATGCCGGTATAATTAAGTTTGGGCATTGTTTCTGTCCTATCCAATCAATTGACTTCATCAACTGAAACCTTGGAAACACCATCTGGCTGAAATACTAATTTGAATCACTAAACAGTTTAAAATGCCCATTTATGAATATTTTTAAATGTCAATTAATCCTGCCGTTGCTTGCTGCGAAATGGCATGTCATTTTAAAATCTATGAACAGTTTTACTGTATACTTTAACCCCAAAATGTAGTAAAGGGCATTATATTGTTTTGTATAAATAATTAATGTGGTATTATTGTATTTCCTCAAAAGTGATTAAAAAATATTACAATTTTTTATGATAAACATTTTTACAGAGTATAAACAATGACCCATATCATCAAAAGCATGCGTTCCCGAATAGTGCTGTGATACGTGAAGGATTAGATGAAAACCGTATTTCTGTTTTCCATTGTTCCGTATCCCTATAATGTTTGTATGGCCAACGGTATAAAGTTCACCTTTAAATGCACTTTGGGGAGTTACTGCCCACAAAACCTTGCCGCACGCGTGGCGAGACACGGTCTGTTAGCCACGGCTAAGCCAACTATGCAGAACAGGTATAAATAGGACAATACCTACCCAACACAAAAATGTTATCTTGAATTCCATTTTATTGAACTTTGAAAGCGTGGGTTATAAGATTCACGGCTCTTTGATTCTTTAAAAGAACGGATGTGATATTTTCCCCTTTTCTTTGCATAAGGGGCTTGCGGAGGGTAATTTTCTGGTAACGTCGACCAACAAAATTTGCAAGGCTGATACACAACTTGCGCATACTTTGACAGGCTTCCGGCTATGTGTTGTTTATTTTTTGTAGATTTGATGAAATAATCCGGTCCTTCTGAATGCAATAACAAAACAGGAGTGTGATTGTACGTGATTTTAAACAATCATGGGAAATGGGTGATGATCTCGTCACAAAATACTGGCCGTACGAACCCTGGGTAACTGTTTGGTGATCTGGTTTAAATTATTCTTTTCCTCGAATGCACGGTTCTGAAAATTTTCATGGAACGCGAAAGTGGTTCGGCCTTTTTATTTTCTTTACAAACGGGCAAAGATTTACTGGAAACAATGCTTCAACTCAAGGTTAGAGTGGAACATGTTTTTCCGAACAATACTTTCGAAGAGCAAACCATTTCAAAATCGACAGTTTCATGGGTGGGATTGTTAAATACATACAGAAATTAAAATCCTAAAAAAAAATGGATAACACTATTCTCTAGGTCTGGAGATGAAGCTCCCTGAAAAATAGGATGCTATTTTCAGATGGATGTTCAGACTCTTGACATCACCATTATTAGAAATCTACAGGGTTGGTCATGTCAGTTAAGTCTTTTGTCTTTCTTATAGTGAGTTTTTGTCAGCTCTGTCTTTTTAAGGTCAAGGTCAAGGTATTTTAAAGACAAGGGTGTTAATGGAAACTCTGAAATCTTAAAAAAAAAAAATCAAAAAAATCAGAACAAATAACAGGCCTGCTGTTCATTTAGATATCCGAAAGGCAAATGGATTAATTTAGACACCAGAAGGGTGTTTTAAACACAATACAATACAATGCAGTTATACTTGGCTGTAAAATTAATCCTTCTCAGACGTTGGCAGCACGGCACAGAAAAGGCCCGTCTGGCGGTGTATTTGTATTCGCCTCCATCGAATCTTACTCGACAGTCACTGACACGCGAGCTGCATCACGTCAACAATTCTTAGCAAAAATACAAATCAACATTCAAATGCAACACAAAGGTAAACTAGTGACAACAAAAACGCCAAATATGTAGGGTGCCCGCACACCTGCGTGAGCCATTGTCATAAGCCGTATTATGTCAAAAAGTCTCCGTGTAGTCTGCATAGCTTTGAAGCATTTTCGGCTTACTTCCAAACATTTTCTCTGTAAGTTATTACAGATCAGCTTTTCAACAATATGGTAGAAAATAACCATTCTTCACAACCCTTTTGAATATTTGCTTATTATAAAACAATTATTTTTATACTATTCTTACAAGGCATGCAGTGGTTTTAAGTTTAGCATTAAGCACGATTGAGATGGCCTGTGTGTCACTCATGTTTTTAAAGGTGATATCTTATTCATTTAATGAGTGATCTTTATTTGTTTTTAGAACAGTGTTGTTGATCCACATACATAATTTATTCAATGCATTCGGACAAATTTAAACGCGTTCAAACAAACGGCTCTACCGCCCTCTGTTGAAAGTGAAAATAGGTTTGTTGTTTGCACCAACAAAACCGAGCATGGTTCCCGATCTTCTTCCCTGGTTAGTTACCAGTCAGCTTCTCTATATTTTCGTCCTCTACGACGAAACAATACACAACTTCGATCATAAATCACGACTAAACCGCCGTTGACCCGAAACCATCTCAAGTTTTTAATTGCATACAATTCTCTCAAGGCAGCTGTCGTTTTACATGCACTGATGTCATAAAGGTTTCAATGAGACAATATTCATAACAACAATGGAATAACAAACGCATAAAGAGACAACTGAATCAATCAAAACTAAACAGACACGAACAGATAATGTATGGTTCGCGTGCAAACCCGAAACAGTAAGGCCACTTGTCCGACATTTTGAAAGTACTGCGATATGATATAACATGGGATAGTCTGGTAACGATAGGCCTCGTTGTCGGCATCAAACCATGACGTCACGAATCCGTTTTCATTTATTTTATAAATACTTTTTTTAAAGCTAGTAATAATAACAAAAAGCCTATATACAATATTCAACCAGATGTCAATAGGAATGGCAGTTATGCTCAGATGTTTTATGGATTCTGTTGACGCTCGGCTAGCGGTAACTTGTTTTCACTTTAAGAGGTTAATATGTCAGAGGTTTTTCTGTAATTCTCCAGGGGCTGCCTGTTTCATGTCTAAGTGCACCTGTCTCTTGGAAGCTCATGGAATTGAACTTTTTCTACCATGGTTCTGCTTCATACATTTTTTACGGGATGTCTGAACACAGACACCCCTTGCCCTGAAACAATAATAAGCATGGGCCCCAGCACAACGAACCCCCAGGTGCAGTGGAGCACTGCCCCGGTGCCCGTCACGTGCCGCTCTCGCTTCATTGGGCCATCCGTAGCTCACATTGTCTGCGGCAGGTCTGGCATGTGCAGCCACCAAACACCGCGGGGCCCAAGGGGCCTTGGGGAGTGGAAATGGGTTCGTGACTAAAAAGTGGTGCTTGGAAACCTATATACAAAAAAGTCCCTGCTCAGAATTTATATTTTGGTGAAAACACTTCAAGCATGAACAGTTTTCAGTTGGAGTAAAACGGACTCAGTGCTCTGGAAGTGGATCAGAGTTTATGCGGGAAAGGAACGAGTTGTGTCAATACAAAAGTTGGTATAGTAAATTACCGTTTATGACGGTTATCCTTCCAGCCAGATAAATTCCAGATCAATGAGCTTAGATTAGACATTTACAATTATTAGCATACATCAGTTCTAGTTTGGTCACAATTATATCAACTTCAGAAGTGCGTGTTGCACGCGTAATATAATCACTGTATTTGGTGCACTCCACCATACAGCAAAAAAACCAACAAAAAAACAAAAACCAGAACATGCCTGCTGTGGGAGGATATACCATGGATGAATATGGATAAACCGAACAGCACCAGCTGACTCTACCGAGATCAGATTTACACAATTTCTCGCTTGCCTGAATAAGATCAAGGCCGTGCCAACCACTAACACTCTGCATAACCTGGTGGTGATGATGCAGTTATCGACCCTAAGATACAAAATAACCAGCTGTTACTTGGGTACATATTTTATATGATTACCAATTGATTCCGGGTGTGATACACATTTTATCAGAGTATTGTTTGACCACGGATATCGATTTACATTTTGATTGGGTTTTGATAGCAGATCGAAATAGATACAAGCTTGAGTATGTTTCGTCTCCAGGGATGAAATCCCAGCGAAATTTGAGAGATGTTTCTATAACCGACGTTTCTATATAACCATCGAGCTATAACAAACAGGTGCCAATAAAAACGGGGACGAACGAATGCAGTAAACAATTCCTCCATAATGTTGAGCAAATCTGGGGGACAGTAACGTTTTTGTTTTATCATTATTGTAACTATTTTGGTATTAACTCGAAAGCGTGCCATTAATTGAAAATGTTAACATTTAAAATTCAAAAATTATTAATTAAATGATAATCGAAAAAGGCATACTATAAATATGAAGGGAAAACCTTCAAGAAGATTGTACTAAATTTCCATACTACTATCGAATGTGAGCACAAACTCACTGCCGGTTATAGTTTATAACACGAAATAATACCAGCTTAAATCAGGTTATACCGATAAGCAGGGCTCATCGCCCACCCCCATTCTGCCGAGAGTGCACCTCTGTTAGGAAAGAACCGTTTACAAAAAACCGCCAGCAAAACTTTTATGACGAATGTGATTGGTCAGTTGTGTTTAGATGACGTCGTTAACATTTTAGACAAAGGCTATGCAATGTTCAATAACAACCCAGCAGCACGCGCCTCTGCCGTAGACATATGCCTGGTATTTACCGCACTGCTAACGACCTATTGTTGCAACAATTTTCAATAATTCTAGGCAGTTTGGTTCGTTGATCAACTCCGAACAGGACCCAACGGCGGCGTATTAGGCACGTGTACTGCGGCCGAACAGCTTTTGTACTGCGTCACGCCTTTGTGTACACGATCAATCAATCAGCAAATAAGCCACGCCTCTATGAATTCGTCAAGAGGGATTGTTATTTTCCGTCATGAAATTCTGAAATTTTTTAATTTTCGTTACTAATACAAACAAAGTAAATTAAAGGTCTTGATGCCACAATGCACTTTCCAGAGCCTTACGTTTCCTACTTCACATCCTTTACGTAAAGGGTAAATGAACAATTCTAAAGGACAGATAATTCAGACCCCTATTTAAAAGTGAACTCGCCCGACAAGTGGAATTTGTTATTTACAGACACTTTTGAGGGGATCTGTGAGCGATAAGCCGTCACGGGTACAGCAAGTCGGGTGAACACGGCTCGCGTTTGCTTGTGTCACGGCAACAATCCTTAATCTGGACCCAACCAGCACGGTTGTTATCGCCATGAACTTCCTACCCTGTTCACGATGGTGGAAAAAATCTAGCTCTATTACGATGCAATTACATCCTAACCCTTATGGATTGCCGTTTGTAGTAGACTTTTGAGTCTTCGTAATCACTTTGCTATAAAGTTGTCAACGCTTGTTGCCATTAGAGCTAGCTTGATGCAAGGCCATACTCGGGCTGCGTGGCACCATGACTTAGTACACAGTGCATACAATCAATACTGAACACCGCCTACGTCCGTACATGTGATCGCCAAGTGCCGGGAACTTTCCCAAGACGAAGACCTCTTCTTCTGCTGGCACAGCTTCTAATCCACACCATGAACTTGCACGGAAGAGACACAGGTCCTAGCCCCTTCCCCCCGGTTGTTTTATTTTGCCTGATTCTGGGTCTGTTGACAAGTTTTTTGTCCGATGTTGTGGAGGGAAACTATTCGAATGGACTGTGCGATTGGTCAGGAAGGTAAGATGTTTACTTTATCTGGTCCTGCATGCTCTATGAATATGATATCGTTGATCTCTAGCTGACCCCCGTAAGCCTGTCAAAATGGTTACATCGTTTCATGTGTATGGTTACAGTATTATGGTTTTACCGCCTTCTGCATGACCAATGGGTCCTTGCCGAATGCTGATGGGTATGGGTTGCTGTGCAAAGAAATATAAATGGAGACAGACATCACGGAAATAATTGAAACGCAGCCTCTTATCTTATTTTAGAGTCTTAGTCTTAGTACCCCCACCCCAACCACCCACCCCACGTCGATATCACCCTCAAACCCAATAGAGTGGAAATTGTCAAATCAGTACTACCAATGCCATCCTTTAAACTTCGTTTCGATGACGCTCTACTTCTCATACAACTAACTATTTAATTGTTTCCCCAAACGATTGAATGTATTAATCACCAATCCGTAAACGGTTGCACTGCCTTTACCACGCGAACGTCTGACCGATCGCGATTTTGTTAAGTATTTATGATGACTAATTCAATGTTAAGTGTTATTCACATCAGCAGTGACCATAACCTTAACTTAATAATAACAACGATGGCAATTATATAAAGCGCCGGTATCCGCAAATCTTTGACGATCATGACGGCAATTTAAATGACCGTCTCAGCTCCTTGGCCTGGTGAGCGAGTAGGCTTCTGCCTGGCAGCTTGTGCTGCTGTAAAGTACTGTTGTGTAAAAGTAGCTCATCGAGCTGAATCAATCACAAAACAATCTCCCACGTCCTCATAAGAGTCATATAGGTACTCATTAGTTCCTCGATGATGAAAAGCAATTATTAATTATTATCATTATTTTTATTTTATAATGCTCAAGTGTCATGACCGGGATTAGGACCAACACCCCTGATGACATGGCCAACACCTGGACTTAAGTCCTGTGCACCAGACCGCTCGGCCATGACACGCCTGTTACCCATAGTCTTGGTCGTTGCCACTGTAATTTGAATTTACAAGTTGCGGTATCCACCTGTTTCCAGATAAATGTGCTACGAAAGTTTGAAAGTTTCTTGTAAACTACCACTTTGGTTTAAAAAATTAATGCTGACTTAAATCATACACATGTACGCTTAGATATGCAGTGATTCAGGTACAAAGGATCGTGAGACAAACATATTTGTGGCATGTAAAATGTAATGTTGAGTTTTAGTCATAGGCCAAAACGTCAACGTTCAACTTTTTATTGTGATGATGAAAAGATGAAGCCGAGGAATGTTTTTGACGTGGTTAAAATTGTTCCTTTAAAATCTGGCTTCTGTTTGCTAACAAGCCCACGATCTTTGGACCGTGTCGCTGATTTATTTACCCACGAGTTTTGTATGCACATTCTTTGATGCCTCCTTTCATCAGAATGACCTACAAGTCTAGCCTTTGTACCTTCCTTTCCATATTTCCTTCTGACATGCGAAAGGATTCCCGTTTATGATGTTAAATTCATGCAAAAAATATATATACCATTTGTACAAATCAAGGTCTGTGAACTGAGAGAGGAACAATGAAAATACGGGAACTATCCAAGCGAAGTTACAATCCAGTATGCCGGAACAGCAGACGCCGCATGATGCTCGTAAACTGTAGTCCCTCCCTTACCCCATTCCTTGCAGGTTCTTTCCTGGGCTATTATATCAATTGTGGTGTGGTTCCTCCGGGTATCAAGGAGTTCACTGGAGTGTAACTGATGTCGAAACGTTTGACAATAAAGCGGCACGCTCGTGCCGTCCAATTATTCAGCCCTGCTGCCTGCATTATTAATTGCTTACAATAATGCTAGCTGCTTTCTTACCCCCAAAACGTCCCTTTTGAATAAGGGAACCATTGGGTGAGGGGTACAGGGCTTGTGCTCTTGGCCACAAACTTAGTCACTCCGAGCAGGTGATCGTTGCACAAACGCTCCACGTCAAGCGCACGACTTGCCGCCGTTCTCTTCTGAATTGCTGAATATAAATTAAATTTCTGAACAAAAGCTTAAAGATTTCCCACACTTTATCCACGCGTAGTTTATTAAAACAAAGTGTCATCATATTTACAATGCCCCGGGATGGATTTGGACGGTTTACTATAGCACATGTAGTGTGGGCTAAACCACTTAACTGTAATCGCGCGGTGGTGGTACTCCATAGTGGAAATATTGTTTCATATCTTTTATAAATCAGATACCACTTTTGGTCAAGTGAGCCACCATTAAAAGCGGATTTGTTTTAGAAATTAATACATAGATATTCACAACATGCCCATTTTATCTGGCACTGTTTGAAATGGTTTTTGGTTCACTGTCATTGTACCACTAAACAACAGCATGGCGTCGAGTTGACTCCATTATAAACAGTAATTATCATGGATCACATCCGTCCTTGCTCTATGATCACATTGTTAGCAATGACAGTGACCCACGAAGTGCCTTTCATTTTTGGGTTATTTCAACCAGGTTAAAAGTTGCCACGACACTTGAAGCACTCCTCCGTCTCCAAAATATCTTCTTGCAAAGCTGGAAACCTTATACCTAGAACAAGTTAAATCCTTCATTGTATGGGGATTTAGGTGTGGGCCCAGCAAGACCCAGCTGCTTCAGAAACAAACACAGGAAGTGTAGTCAACAGTGCAGAAGATCAAGCTCATCCTTACCAGGAGCCACAAGTGTTCACACCACAGATAGTTTAGAATTAAGTCTAGGGCTTGAGCCAAGGAAGAAAACGACTTTGACAACAGAGGCGTTGCATAACTGGTGGAACTGTGACTTGGGACTTACAATGACTGCTCAATTGAGAACGTGTACATTGTTGAACCAAAACATTTTTGACATTTTAAAGTTCGAAACAAGCCTGCTTCATCTACGAGGTACCGGTATTTCTTTTCTCACATGAGAGGAAAGTCAATGTCTAAATAGTTGTTGTTTGAATTCGCAGTTTAATGGATTGATGTTGACTGTCACACTGTCCAGACATTTAGCCGAGTAAAATTGGTCAAGATAGTAACAAGTAATTAAGGGGAATAAAGAACGTGTGAACCGTGACAGTTCAACTTTTAAATAAAATCAGAAGCAATTAGGTATCATTTGAAACTGTGTACAAACACAACCAACCACACTAACAAACAAAGTGCCTACGCACGTCTTTCTTGACATCGTCCACCTCTTCCAAGCCGAATTATAACTGCCACAATCACCCAAATGTTCTGTGATTCGGTTTTATTGACGAATATTCTCTTCCATACTGTCATGGCTAATACAGTCTCACCCAACTCACTTCTGACTCCTCTCGCAATGCTACACTTTCAAGAAAATCTCCACTTGGCCACATGATATTTGTAGCAAAGAATGTTCACTGCACCAGAAATTATTGTATAGGACAAAATCCATTATGGTCACCTTTTAGATGAGACTTGTATACACAACAGATAAATTAGTTAACATTTTAAAAAGTACCATTTTATATTTGTTACGGGAAAAACTGCCGGACTTGTTTCGGTTTGAGGATTATTGGCCGCGGGCCAGCATGTTGAGTAGGTAATTCGAGCCCTGAAACATGATTTCACCACACATTTAAATGTAAGATCTATCCTTTCAACTGTCCATGACCAAATAAACGCTGGTCAACAAATGCTGATGAGGGCTAAAACAAATAACTTCCCAAAAAGGTGAGAGAAGAGAGCCAAGAACTAAAAGATGTTCATACTTTTAAAAGGAAGCTGGGAATTGTGAAGGCATTGAATACATTTAAGTTTGTGTCATT
This sequence comes from Marthasterias glacialis, assembly GCA_911728455.2. Classification (NCBI taxonomy): domain Eukaryota; kingdom Metazoa; phylum Echinodermata; class Asteroidea; order Forcipulatida; family Asteriidae; genus Marthasterias; species Marthasterias glacialis. Next base: position 17,528,645 of record OU452227.1, on the reverse strand, counting down.
AAAAAAACATGCTTACTTCACAAATGTCAAAACATGGTAAAGGCTGATGCATTTTCTTGGAATAAGTGGCTCTACTCCAAATCATAAACAGTCATTTAAATACATTTTTGACTGCCGATGTATTTGCAGACGATTATGTAGTTTCTTTATACCCCATCTCCCTTGAGTGATTTAATAGGATCCTTCATCACTCCACAACAAAATCCAACACCATTTGCTAATTGTAAACCGAAACTGTTAAACTCCGGTTATGGAGGCATGTCTGTTCCCATGTTGAGAATAATCTTTTTTAGTGCAGTCCTCTGTCCTACAAAATCATTTAAAACATGCAGTTTGATTTTTAAGGGTTGGGGACGGTTAGGGTTCGACATTATGTTTGATAATTGGTAGAAACTTATCAAACAACCGAACCTCAGACAAAATGTATTCAAATCTTAACCTCTCAATACATGTACAAGTGGCTACCGATCCTTACAGTACATGTACAGTACATGTACAATGTATAGACCCTTCACTTTTTGGTTTGATATCCATAGGCTATTTGCCCATGTACAGGCCTAAAGGGTTCATGGCCCACTACCTACCTGTTCCATTATCAGAACCTCCTCAGGTGGAAGAGTCAAGACCTACATGTATACGTGTGACCTTTGATGTATCCAAGACAAGTTCCCCTGCTGGTCTGGTACTCTGCAACGTTGGCAATAAGGCACTGCTGACAGAATGACCAGAGTTTAAATGAACTTCCCTGTGGCAGCTTTGTTAAATGTCCACAGGATCACACCAGGCATGACTTGTACAGTCATGCCATGTGACATCTCTGTGGTTAACACACAATACCTGGTGCCCTCTCCCTGAACCATGCATGCTGTTAACTGCTAATGTAATACATTTTGGCGGGAAAAGTCTTACCTGACACTCTCAAAACTTCAATCACTTCTTTATGACTATATTTTCTAGGTGAAATTGAAGTTTATGTTGTCAAAAGGAATGATAAGTAAAATTCCAAAACTTTTAAGAACACTACAGGCCTATGTAGTGTCTGATAGCTCACTGATTATAAAGTTCATGCCAGTTCCAATCCTCATGACAAGTACTTCTATCTAAAATAGTATTTGAAGACCTCCAAATCACCATTGCCTATTTTGATTGCCACAATCAAAATAAGCTCGCAGATGAAATGTGTAAAAAAATCCAGGAAAAAATCCCAACCAGTTGACTAAACTACTGTAATAGCCATCTGGTGATATTTGGGCATGTGATGATGAAAATTAAACAAACTTCTGCAATGTTTTTGTGAATAAATTGATTGTGTTTCTTGTGTACAATCATTTACATCATGGCCCAATTTTATGGCTCTGCTAACTGTGGAATTATGTGTGTACGGTCCATAGAATCACACACTTTACAGGGCGTTATAGACGCAGAATTCTGTGTTAAGCAGTGTTAAGAAATTGTTTTACATTTGTCTTGTATTTGGTTGATTTTGTGCATCATGAAAGATTGTCTTAAGTTTTGTTTAGGAGTGTTAAGTAACTTTTTTCCTTTTCTTACTTTTCATCCAGTGGTCTGTTGGAGGATCCCAGCAATCGTCTTGTGAGACAGCTTTATTTCCAATGCTCTAGGGGACATGTCACATGGAGCTTTCCGACGAGCGCTATTCGCATCACATTTAAAAAAAGCAACTCAGATGAAAATTTCTTAGCATGTTTCAAAACATCAGCATCAAGCAGCGGAGTCAATATCTACAGGGAAACACAGAAGAGTTTAAAGTTACTTGTGGTGTTAGAAAGTCTTGAAAAGCCGGGTATTTTGAATGAAGGCAAAGATCATCGGACGGTTGTGAATACAGGAGCAAGTGAAATTCACTGTATTAGCTCGGAAAATGGAAAAGCAACTCTCTTTCTTGAGGCCAGTTCATATATTTTAGGAATTGTTAAGCAAGTTGTGGACTTGAACTATATATTGGAACCATTACCAAGTAATCAACCTGAAAAAAAATGGGAAGGTAAGAATTTGATTATTTATTTATTGAAATAAAATTCTTTCAGTCAGAATTAGGCTCTTTAGCCGAGTACTTATGAAAGCAATTTCCTTGATCTGCTTGAGCTGGATTGAGTTCTTACACAGCCAAAGCAATCTTATCAGGGTGATGAGGATGTTGAAGATTTCTGATGAAGATGGGTCCAGATGAAGATGACAATGCCATTTCATTTTAAAACATTATTCACTTTTCGTCAAATGTATCAATGGGTGCCTACAGAAACAATGTTTTCTGCTTTTAATACTAATGTGTCACTTTCGAGAAAACAAACCTGATTGGAATCGCTTTCCAACTCAACACATACATTTCAAGTTTTCTCAACTTCATATATTTAACATGTAGTAGCCTAACTACCCAAGTAAAACTACTTCCATGGACATTCAACAACAAAGTCCTTTCGGTAGACATTGAACAGCATGGTATAATTGAATAGCAAATGCTAACAAGTGTTAAAATTTGTTGAAGTTCCTCAGTTTTCATCTACAGCACTACGTGTATTAACATTATTAGCCAACTTGTCGCAATGCTAGCTGTGTAGTACATAGCAAAGGAACACACTTATTGTGTTGAATCCACATGGAATTTCCATTTTTCTGCTCCCCCTTCTTTGAGTAAAGTACAGGTCTTTGTACGGTAAGGTTTGTTTTGGAGCTTCCATGATACAGACTGTATGGTTTGGGCAGCTGGACAATAGGTCAGGGTCAGGGTTGGAATAAAGGGGTTGAAGCACCAGGAGGTGGCTTTCCTCACTACAAGAAAAGAACACAAGTTTAGGTGCATTGCTGTGAGCAAAAATCACAGGGTTCAATATTGCAGACTTTGAATGATTCGGGAACCCAGGGTTTTTGGAACCGAGCAGATTAAGTTCATGATAATATCCAAATAAACCCTGTTGTATGGATTTAAAAGGGGGCCCTGAAAAGGGCACATTCATCAATGAATGGTGCAGACTCTTGGAAAGTGTGTTCACATGGTGTCCCCCAAACATTAGCATTTTTTGGTTAATTCCAAGGATGTGATATGATCTTTCTATAATTGTTTTGCCAAATCTGCTTTGTCTTTTTCAATTCTTTGGTTTGTTGTGGAAAAAGGAAAGGGTGATCAGATTTGGTTTATTGGATTACAAAACAAAGGAAATATATTCCCCATGTTTTTATCAACTATCTAATAGAGTAAAATGCATGTAATATAACAAGCCATGACGGCTTATCTTTACCCGGGAGTACGACTGTGAGTTTTTTGGGAGAAGTGGTGGTTGTTGTGTTTTATTGGATAATATTGCCTATGCAATACCAGTTCACAGGACTGTTGACTTCCAAGGAAACTAAGAACGATACAAGTTAGGATAGCACAAGGATCCCAGCATCACATTAATATGGAACTGACACCGCATCAAACATGTATGGCATAATGTCACTCTTCACTTTCCCACTTTAATAATAGGGAGATGGGGTCAGATGGTTGTAATACAGAAGTAGGTTGAATGAAGGCCAAGTTCAAGCCAAACTAAACTTCTGTGTCAGGCTTTATTTTATTCGTTGTTGCTGTAATACCCATGCAACACCCTAACTATGCTTAAGCCGACTGGGTACATGTATTACCCACTGTATCAAGTGAACAATTTTTTGTAATCCCATGTACCCCACAAAAATAACAAAATAAGCAGTGGTAACAAAACAAGGAGATTAACGCAGGAGCTGCACTGCCAAAGGTTACAGTATTATTATTATCATGTAAAGAGTAAGGCTCTTTGTTAGAGAAAGTTCATTGTCGGGCACTGTGGGGCAAAGCCAGCACCTGTCATGCATTTACAGAAAATAAACACACAGAAGACATTTGCCTGCAATTAATAAAGGATGGTACTTTCTACATGGACAATGACATGTGGTATTTGTTATGAAAAACAATTACTACACTTTCTGCCGGATACTTATGCCACCCACCAGTCCACATGCCATTTCAGTTTGCTGATCACAAACTTACAAACAACTTGAAAACTCAGCATCCTGCATTCAAAATTATCAACAACATATGCCTAAATGTAAAATACTATTTTGTACACATTCTTGAACCTATTATTTCATCCAAATATTTGGATTGGCTTCTTTCCAAAAATTTTAGACCATAATACCCATTACCCAGTAAACAAACATGCATCAACATTTCTAAAGTATACTTTGTCATTTATTAATTTATTCAGTAGATCTTTCAGGCACCATTTGAGTTTGTAATTCGTCTTGGTTAAAATTACATAAAAGCAAAATAGTGAGTTGGTGCTGATATGGTGAATTCCATCCACATTGTATTCTTTACAAGTTTGCCATTGATTTTACAAAACAAAATAAAATTCATACAAACACAGGGTTCTCTACAACCAGTGTCTGCCCTTCCCAATCAAACTTGGGGCAGCCCATACTGCTAACTTTCTCGCTCAACTTTTTGCCAATGTCACCACCTGGCTGTGAAGATTTGACATCCTACTAAACAAAAAATGTTAATTTTGAGTAATTTTGAGCTTTTTCCTTGACGTCTGTGTATCAAGAACTCACAATTTGGATGAGTAGATTGTTGGAGAGCTTCATTTATGTCAGTTTGCTGGCTGCGTAAATTACACCTCAATCATCAAATTGAATCTTTACCACCATGCTCAGTACATCAGCCAGGGGAATACTGTCTTCGTCGATCTGGTAATAATGAATAGCATTTTAAAGCCTGTTAAAGCCAAAGAATCAAATGGCAACTGGTTTATTGTCAAAAGCTTTAAGTAAGACCTGATTATTCCTCTAATGTCTAACTTAAGATCCATGGTTGTACAGATCACATTTAGCCCTTCTTAACTTGTTGATCTTCGGATTATTTAGTACTGTATACAGTTATGTTTAGCACCATCAAACTAGAACACAGATAATTCCAAGTACAAGTGCTGTCTGTGTCTACCGTGCACGCCCTCTTTGCAGCTGTGGACAATAAAAGGGAAAAAAGAGGCAGCTGCCGCACACCCACTGCCGTCATCCTCTGGACACTGAAATTTTCTATTTAAATCAGTCAATTTTACCTGAAATTGCCCCCCCCCTCCCTTAAAAAAGTTGCTGGCTACACCACTGGTAAGCACAGGTTTCCCACGGGAGTTAATAAAAAGATGGGACTAATATCCCAACATTTGTTGGTGTCAATACGGGCTGTGGCAGCCAAGGTATGGATCCAGACACCATCGGTCGTCCCAGTATAAGGATTCCTCGCAGCATGCTCAATCCAATCAATAGAGGCAGAATGCCTAAATCAATTTGGATTTAATTATTCTCATTTCCTGCTGTGATCACCCAAACATGAAGAAATTATGAAAGGGGCTTTATGGATGGAACAGAACAACTTAACAATCAAGTAGGCATATGGTCCCCCTCCCTTCAATCATTGCATCAATTTGTCCAGATGTGGAAACCTGAACAAAAGGATGTTTTGTCGAACAGTTTCCCCCATGCTGTCTCATAATACCTGTGATAAATAACAAGCTTTTGTTTGTGAACCAACTGTTAGTAGAACAGGTCAAATAAATCGATGAGAATCAGATTAATCAGTACATTCCACCAGGGTTGATTCTGGAAAATACTGAATAATTAATGGTAACTTTTTTGCTGTGCAGTGTGTACAAGAATGTGCAAATGAATAGAAACCTGAACACGATTGATTGTATCCCAATTACATGTAGTTGTGGATGCTGAGATATGCCATATTTTTTAAAGTAACTTGCTATTATTAGTTAGGCTGGGCAGATTGTCAACATCATTTCTTGGAATTTAATTTAACCCTAATCCCCAAGGGTTATTTACTAGGATCATTCCTCACCCCAACAAAGTCCAACACCATAATGGTAACTCAACAGCCAAACTGTTTGACTTTGATTATAATGGTATGTAAAGCAGTCCAACAGAATCGAACACTAATCATGCTGTTGGAGTTTGGTGGTTTGGGTTAATACTTTCAAATTTTAACACTACCAAACAATTGAAAAGTACATGCAACTGTTTTAACCGAGTTCCTCTGAGTTCCTTGGGCCTGATAAATGTACTTTATGGAGGCAATGAAGGCAATTTCCTCTATGCCCCTGGTCATTGTCTTAGTGCCCCTTGAAATACAAATGTTCAATGCCCTTAGATAAGCAAGGTCACTGGGCCTGTGTGTTGGGGGGGGGGGGGTTGAAATGTTTTAGCAAGGATGGGCATCTGTTAAATCCCAAGCTTTTTTTGTGTGTGTGACTGACACAGCTGTGAGGACCAATCATTATTGTCATGTGTACAACCAAGTCTCAAATCAATGAGGATTAAATCTAGCCATTCAAACGAGCGCATCCATGGAGTTTCTTGTATGAAAGGGAAGGGGCAGCCAACTATGATGGGTAAGATTTAATATACAAAACTTTATCATCATCAATTGATTAAAAACTTAAGTTTTGTATAAACTTTACAATGTTCTTGGAAATCAAAGCAAAAAAGGCAACATTTTTAGGCCCTTGAGGGAAAGGGGTAAAGAGGTTACACTCTTTGCACGTACAAAATTATTTGTTTTATAAATTCCACTTACCAACCATCACTTAAACTGCTTTACCATGCTGAAACCACCCAAGAATGTGCAGGACATGCAGGTTTATACTGAAAATAATTTGAATTGTATAGGATAATTCGTTTTTTAATTACTCTCAACTTTCATTAAAAAAATGGATGGAAAATGCAGGTACATTTTCCTGTCAATTTTGATGAAATTTTTTAGAGTGATTTAAAACAAAAATACTAAAAATATGAAATGAATCAACTCAAATTATTGTAACTAAAAAAACTTAAGTTTGCCAAGTTAATGGTAATTTAAGTTGTGTAACTAATTTTTCTTTCTCCGGCCAGCAGTTTCTTTTACTGTAGAGAGCGCATACATGTACTGTCAGGATTCTTTTACATTTTAATACAGGTTCCGGTAATGCGAAGGCATTTGGCATTGTGCCACATGCTGATTGTTATGGAATGTAAGGACATGTTCAAAAGAAGGAAACTCCTAATATTAATCCATGTAAACCACCTCACCTTGTGCATTCAAATCAACCTACAGGTAGGTTAAGTCTTGAATGACAAGATGCTGCAGCTAATTTCAGACTTAAATTTCTTTATTTTAACGAGATGTTTCAATGTTTAGTGTACAGACAATGCATGGTGCTCTCCATACACAAGCTAGTGTATCGGGCTGGTAAGCAGGAATTACGGGCCAATACGCAGGAATTACGGCCAATTCACACACACCACTTAAATTGCTCGAGATTGCACAGTAGAGCTTTTAGAACCAAACGAAAATATCCAATTAAAACATTTTAAGGACCCTGTTTCAATTCAACGTGCTTCAGCCGCACTTTTAGAATCCCCCCCCCCTCCCGGATTTTTAAAAATCCTGGGGAGAACCCTGCAATACATGTAACCTTTGTTTACAAAAAGACTGACCTTGTACATTCCAGGGCCTTTCTGGCAGGCAAGATACATGTAAAGTACTACGCTGGTCTTATGAGAAATTTTTCATTTTCTGTCATAATTTCCATATAAATTCAAGAGATAATATAGATTCAAGAAATAATAGCTGAACAAGTTATGAGATGTGCCCCTTCTTCATCCCAACAGTTAACATTAGACAGTGCTAACTGCTGTCTCCACAAAGTGAAATATTTTAAGAGTTCTTCCATTGAGCTGTACAAATCCTGCCTGTCCATGATGCTTTAAATTGCGATTTGAATGATTGTTTGTTTTAAAGTTTCAGACAATCTGAACTTTCAAATAGCAAAGAAAGATTTATACTGTTAGTGAGTATAAAGGCGTTTTCATACTATAACAAATCTCTTGTGTTGTAAGTTTGTCTGACCTTTTCACACAACTTTTCAATCTGGCATTGACCCGTGTACAGTACTCGCCTGGTCTTGAGGTGGGTTGGGAGCTCTCGATCCAAGCTGAATCCGCGCAGAGCTAGTGTGAAAGCGAGCGGGTCTGAACCACGTTGAAACACAGAGTTGACCCATGTAGATTTCAACACAGATTGGACGAAAAGGTCTATATTCATGTACAATATGACCCACAATCTAGTCAACACTTGTGTTTCTGTACACTGCCCATCCTTGAAGGGACTTTGGCAAATATTAATCCACTTGTTAAGTCACAAAAAGGTCATAATATTTATAAAGAAAACTATTTAAAAATCTGAACTGAGAAAAGTTAATTCAGGGTTAAATGATACAATTTGTACCAATGGCTTTTGAGAAGGCAAAGCAAATAAAGTTTTGAATAGAATGGAGAGTACTCCACTTGCTTGGAATTGTGGTTTTAATCATCGCCACAAAACCGAGGTCATCCCACCCCACTGAGCGATTGTCAGATTATTTGGAGAGAAAGATGATGACCTTCAGGCCTGAAATTTCACATGAATCATCTTTTGATCAAGATTTTATGTAATTCATTGCTTATGAAATGTTATTGCATTTGTTTGAAAAACCTTTTGGTAGTTTGAAGTGTTAAAGTGAAGCATTTTGGTGCATTCACTTCAATGCCTGTGCATTTGTTACACTTCTTTTGATTTTAATATCACCGCCGCCAGATTGCCCCTCCTTCACTCTCATCTCACTCTTCGTTTTACCTGCTCTCTATACGATGTTTCCTACAGCCCTAAGCCTGCACATCTTGATCGAGTGACTGTGCTTGTTAGTTTATGAAACAGGGAGGTTGGGAAGAAACATGCTTTTGCTGTCATGCAGGAAGACTGAGAATGCAAGAAGTATCTGCAGAACCTTTGATCAAAAGTGAATGTGATGTCTGATGTAGTAACTACATCTATTTCACCCATATTTTGTTTATATAACTGAATTCCACTCTGGTAATTATTGGCATCTTGTAAGAATATAGTGGGTATGAGGGTCAGTCAGTGGTTCAGTAATAACTGGACACTAAAGACCGTTTCACACTACAAAAAGTGTCCTTGTTGGACATGGTCCAATCTTTGTAAGTTTGTCTGACCTTTTCACACTAAAACATTGCACTCCAACGTTGATCTCCGTAGAGCTCTTGATCCGTGTCAAAACCAACCCTGGTCAGGAGGTGGGTTGAGAGCTGTCGATCCATGTCAGAAATTCAAACATGTGTCTAAAGCCATAGTGTGAACATTCTGGGGTTCATTTTCGATCCGCATTGAGTTCATGGCGCCATCCAGCAAGCAGCAAACACGTTGTGGTACAATGCAGTGTGGGAGTTTTCCACTTGGTTTCACGTAGGACCCTAGCAGTGTGAACAATCGCACAATACACAGGTCGAAAGCTCCTCGTGTGCGCACAAGCTGATTTCGCACAGAGGCAGTGTGAAAGCAGAGCATATTTGAATGTATTGAAATTTTACCGAGTCATTACAGAGTTCACCGGTGTAGATTTCGCGAACAGATCAGACATTAAAAGTGTGAAAAGGCCTTTTTAGTCTCCAAGGAAAGCATGTGGTTTCTCCATCAATGAGGAGAGGCCGACATCTCAGGCACCAGAGGGTGCACAACACTATTGTAGCTCGTAGAAAACAACAGTAGAAATAAATAGACAACATGTAGCTGAAATCTCCTCACTCTATGCTGAAATAAAACAAGAAATTGTCCAGCATGAGTTCTTGATAAAGTGAATGTGTACAGAGTAGTTATTCACCAACCAAGTGGATAACATAACAGTGAATATGTTGATTCTCATGACAATATAATTTTTGTTTTCACTTTCCTTTCTCTCGGTTGTATGCATGTACCGTTATAGGAATGTTTGTTTATGTTATCTTTGAAAAGGGGGAATTTTAATGTAAATATTTAATGTTCTTTTCAGTATTCATTGAGAGAGAGAAAGAGAGTGAGAGATATTTGTATTTCATTAAGAAAGTGCAAATAATTGTTGCCATTTTTTTTTACCACGTTTATCTGCTTTAACCAGTTCAAACCAGATGACGTGAATACACGTAAATGTTTCCCCTGCCTGGAACGGAAGCAGTGTAAAGAAACCATTATGTAATTTCGGACCACCGGAGCAAAGGTCGCCCGGTCATTCAACTGCGAAGCGTGCACAGACCACAGACGCGCCGTCTAGCGCTTTGTTTCACCCACACAAGGACAAAAAAATGGTCTTGAATAATATACTCAAATTTTGAGGTCATTGAGAGGTGGTTTTTATGTAATCCCCAATTATAGATCCTTTGTCCTTTTGTTCCAAGAAGGGGATTATGAGGCATCGAGAGGCTTCCACCACCGTCATGGGTTTCTTTTTGCCAGCGGTACTTTCAAAGAAAAAAAGATTCCGGCAATTCCACCAAAAGAACCCCGCCAGGGGGACCGGACAAAAACACAGAATCCCGGTGGCAACCCGGTTAAAATGTTGTTGGGTGTTAATTATAGTAGTGTTTTTCTATCTTTTTCTACTATTAATGGTGTGTTGTGGCCAAGTGGTTAAGAGCACTGGACTCAAGCTCTGGTGTTTCTGATCAGCAGAGCGTGGGTTTGATTCCTGGTCCTGACACTTGTGTCCTTAAGCAAGGCATTTAACCAATATTGCTTCATCCTTTGGATGGGGACACAAAACCATAGGTCCTGTGTGTTATGTAATGCATGTAAAAGAACACTGTGCACTTATCAGTTGTGGCTATGTTGGCAGCAGATTGCACCACAGTACCTTGTAAACCCCTACACAGGTGCTATCTTAAATGGGTCTCACAGTTAACAAACAGCTCTGCTTATTTTAAGGCCAGTGCCGAATAATGTCCATATGTGTTTTTATAACACACCTCAGTCCAAAATGTCAAATGAAATAAGTTCAGGATGCAGGTTCCTTGTAAACCTCTTGAGGGCGCTGTTAACCAGTCAATATAGTTTTGGGGTTTTGAGACTATTTCCCTGCTTTGCAAACTATTTACAGAAAAAACATTAATGAACGCTTTAATACCCCCTAGGGGTGTGATAAAGTGCTACTTAAGACCAAGTTTTATTATTACTACAACATCCCTTTAAAAGGTGGGCGTAGGGGATTAGGTCGCCAACTTTCCTGTTTGTAACAGATGCAGATGTAATTCAATATTTTGAACAAACATCGTGCACGTGTCATGATCTGACAGTTTATGACAGTGAATATCCCTAATGGCTCATAATGTGGAGAATTTACTGCTTGGCTTTGGTAAAAATACTGCTGTTAAAGCAGTGTGAATGAATACAGATGTTTGAAGTCTTCCTGCAGTCATAAATCTTTAGGTGGGGTGTTAAATTTTGATTTAATGGCATCTGCACCTTGTTTATGTGTGTATTGAGTGTGACTGTAATGTTGGTTGTACAGGCATTGCATCTACTTTAACATTTGATATTACCTTGACACCCTGCATATATGGAAACACATGCAGTGTCTTAATGTGGTAGCTTGTCAAAAGATCACTGGGTCCACACAAAATACTAGGAATAACAGCTATACATTAAAGAAATTTATGGCTGCTACGCTTACACTGAAAAAGAGACCCAAGGTCATGGCTGGTGTAAACATGAAAACAGCCAATAATGCTGAAATATGTAGAGTATCCAATGCTTTTGTACATGTAGTGTACTCACTGGATTCGATACCATCACTCAAAAGTAGAACCTACCATTGGCATGGCTCTCTGAAATATCAAATTACAGAGAGATATACTTTCCTGATAGACAACATACTCTGGGATATGATATATTGATACCTTATCACTTTACACTCTAGGTTAAAAAAAAAGAAAAAAAGTGAAGCTGTACAAAACGTGTTTGAATGTACATGTACATGTACATAACCATTATGACCCGCTTCACTCAAACATATCTTTTTGTAACTATTTACACACCAAAGTAGAACTTGTTCCTCTTTAAAGCAATGTGATTTAACTTCCCATTGTAAAGATTCCAAATCAACCAACTATCATGCTTGTACTGGTATTAGACAGCCAACATTTTATGGGAAAACTAACTTTCTCCTGAAACATTTCAAGGGGCACCAAGGTAATGACAAGGGGCCCATTCCTCAGGCCTGCTTGCATACCCTAAACTCAAAGCCTCATATTAGAACTCATTGTGTGTATGACTTCTGAGTCCAGACTGTTGATAAACAGGGGAGTGAAAGTTATCATAACTTTGGGCAATGGTGTAGGAGATAGGCCACCTCCCGCAGTAACTTTTCTCAGACGACATTTTGAGCCTCAGTTGGCAAATGAAGCACCAGACTCAAATTCAGACCAAAAATCATCATGCTATTTTAAAGCACACTAATTTGCAAGAATGTTTGACATTATTGAATACAGTGGGGTTGCGTGCTGGGTGCGCTGGTCTTTCAGTCCCAGACATTTTTTTTTTGAAATAGCGAGGAGAACATTGTTCGTCTGCGAGTCGGATGACTGGCTTCCGTACACCCCCCTGAAAGGAAATACCAGTCAGGAAATTGGCTTCCATGCACCCTCCTAAAGAAATTTACCTGCTTTGGGGAAATACATTTATTTTACACTTATAAACAAAGTTTTGATGGGAATAACTTTTGAAAGTAAGTCATTTTCTTATACAAGTAATTATTCTGTAAGTCTCATGCATGTTGTTTGGTTTGGACCTGTTAAATTGTGTGATCTTGTTTCTTTCACGTGTAAAACAACAAAGTGCACGTGAGACCTACACAGTCTGTTGGGTGCGCTTAATCATTGTCAAGAAACTTCAGTTACAATACATAAATGTTAACTACGGTTCTTTACAATAACGAGTCTATTGAATCTAATTAATATTTATCTAATTAATGATGTTTCCCCCACTTTATCTGTTTCTTTTAGATTGTAAACCATGTAATGACACTGAAATTATGAGATCGTTCTGTTCCAGTGATTATGGTAAGTTTTCATATGTTGATATTTTGTTATGTTTCAGGACCACTGGGCTCGATTTCACAAAGAGCCAAGATTGATCTTCAGATTTTAATCATCTTAATTGCTATAAAGCAAAGTGTGATGTCACAATACAAATCACTGTGACAATATTAACAACTTATCTTAAGATGAATCTTATTGTTTTTATGAAAAAGAGTTCCGGATTGTCGTGTGAAAAGATTTGCTTAACAAAACAGCATGGTTGAAATAAGTAGAAAGTCACTGACATTATATGACACTGACAGTCATCGCAGTCTGGTTTATTGAGTCAGTAAAAACTACAGCATAATAGAAGATAAGTGTGTTAAAAACAAAGTTGACACTTCAGTGGTAGGTTTTGCAAAAAAGACTTTGACATTGTACTCTTTTCTTAGGAAACCCAGGCTTTTGGTCATTTTTTTTCTTCAAACCACGGCTTAGGCTCAAGCTTCATTTGATGTTCAAACACCATGCAAAATGCACACTGCTCCAAAATTGATGATAAACCCAAGCCTGAGACAGAGGCAAAGCCCATATCCCTACTGGCAGCTCGGTTAGCTGTTGCTCTTGCTAAGTGTGTTGCTATGGGCATCCTATACTTCATTGCATGAGGACGCGAAGGTCCAGCCGTAGCTGTAGCCCCCAATTTGGACACGGTCTAAGCCTAGGTATGGAAAAGGTCCCATATATCTCTACATCGATTTTCTGCATTTCCTCTCAAGAGTATCACTACACCGCCCACCATATGGTCAACCAGATATGCTCTGGTCCTCTTGGGAGTCAGATTTTATTGACTTAAATTTACCCACTTGCACTGATGAAACCATGTATCAATGACATCACAACAAGCTACTTCTATTCTCCATGGACTGTTCAAATCACACCCCACTCCACTCTGCTGGAGATGGGTCTTAAAATAAGACTACTGGGTACTGTTTCACTTTCTGCACAGCTTGACTCCCCAGCTGCAACAGCCACCTTGTTTAGTTTCAACACATCTGCAGTTCACAAGTAGTTACAATTTCTTATACAGACTACTTGATGAGTTAAATTCCATGTGTTGAAAGACCAATCTGAATTTACCTCCAACTTTGAAACATTTCTTGCTAAGTACAGATTTACGAAACCTACCTTTTTACAGGTACTTTAATATATTTTTGTTTGTATTTCTGTACACCAGGTTTAGTAAATTAGATTTTGCATGTCTATGATGTTAAAGATTACAAGCTTGTATAGACTGACATGTAACTTTACAGTGATGGTTTGTTTGGGTCTTGCAGTGGGCACTTTAGTTGGACTTAAGAACTGAAAGCATTATTGAATTCTGGAGGGCAATAAAGCTCAATGGTATACTTATATGACTGGTGGTTCTGGTTGAATCGCAATCAATTCAAGTAGGCTCCACATGAAGCTTGGTATTGTATTGCTTTGTGGAATCCTTGCTCTATGGTATGGAATCAAACATTCCTAGTCACTGGTACAATGTCTGCTGAGGCTCGTAAGGGAAATGGATGTGTGTGTAAAGCATATCCGTCTCCTAAAAGCCTCTGGCTCTAAACCACAAAACACAGTATGAATATACTGGTACCTGTTCAAGGTACACTCCTCAAGTCAACATACCACATACATGTATCAAGTGTACTCTCTGAATAATGTAAAAGAATGAAATACCACTCGTTTTGTCTGCCATACCACTCTTGCAAAGACCCTTTGGCAGACAATATAAGTTATCACACAAGCGCGAGTGGAAAACGGCAAAATATAGCGTTTCTGTGTCCTATATCCAATGTTCCAACGTTTAACGTGCAAAGCTTAGAAAGTTATTTTGCACTGTCTGTATCGTAGGGAGCGTAATGCAGATAACTCTTCTCATAGTGAAAGATGGGTATTTTAACTTGATTTATAATGAAGTTTGCTCCAATTCACTTTAAAAAGGGTGATATACAGTGAGATTCACTCTCAAAAAAGCAAAATTGACACCACTCGGGCGAGAGAGTGAAATTTTCACTCATTACATTTAGAGAGTAATTGAGAACAAACTGATCATGGTCATGTGTAGGATATAGGTATTCATTGTGCTCATGTGCATGTAGTTTCAAATTAACAGGGGATGCTGCTATTTTGGTTTCATTCACAAACTTGTGACCATCGTAATCAACTTTCCTTATCAGTTCTTGAATACTTTGTTTTTCTGCAGCTGTCAAGTCCAGCATGCGTGATGTAATGCACGATAGTATATCTCAAGAAGCCTACATTGACCTCTCTATTAGTCATGTGTTCAGACAGCGAGATCACATCTTCACACCGGCTTCCCACAGTCGTTATTCTGGTGTTGTGGTCAAACCTTTAAGATGCGGCGTACAATGGGGAGAGGGACACTTTTTAATGATGGGAAGCCTTGTGCTTGGACAGGCTCACCTTGGATGCTCCCCAAGATACTCACAGGCACGGAGAATAGCCATGGACTTTACGGAGAATGGGCTGAATGAGTGTGACATGGATGAGATCATCCAGTTGGGCCATGACAAGAGGCACACAAAACTCTAATATGCCAAGGAGATGAGTGTTAATTCGCCAACAAAACTTTTCCATTACGAGTTGAAGTCAATCGACTTCCAGAGTTGCACCACAGCAAGCCAGTTTCAAAAGCAGAAGAATATATTGTACATATATATATATTAAAGTCTGACCAACGTTTCTGCTTGTCTGTCTTTCATTTCTTATGAGGAACAAAACGACTTTCCATACAAAGAGCAGAGAAATATGGATTATAAATGTATATTGTAACCCTGCATGGAAATGAAGAATGTACTTTTGGTGTCATTTGGGGATAATTTCATAGACCTGATCCCAATTTTGTGGCATTACTTACTAGGTATAGGGTCAGCCAAGAATTTCAGCTCTTGCGAATAGTTTGCAGGCATTTACAGACAAGCAAATTAGGCATGGATTACACAGGCCTTGGCCTCTGTTGCCCTGGTCTTGGCCTTCGTGCCCCTTCAAAAGTTTTCCATAGATTTAAAGATTTCCCAATAGAAGTCCTCTTTGCAAAATGAAAATGGCCTTGCCCCCTCAAAGAAGAAATTCCAGGCCTGGCAAATACTCACTAGCTCAATCAAAAAAACTGTTGATGACCAGCAGTTTGAATATTCAGCTGATGGTGAACATAATCATTCAATATGTGCAAGAAAATAAGTATCAAAAGAAACACATTTGTCCAGCTAAGCTGCCAAAGGCTACAATTTTTTATTTTAAAATGGCCAGGAAATTTCTTCGAATTTTTTCCTCTAAAATCAAATAAGTTTCCTCGGGAATCTATGAAATTGCCCCCAATAACTTCGCACTTTGGTTGTTATACAATTTCCTTACCTTATACACTCATATAGCCATCATACAAGCATACCTCAATAGTTCATGTGTTAGTTAACGGTGCTAGTTACTATCAGCGGCAGTACAATACAAAATCTGTACAAAATATACAAATCAATTTTTAATGTAAATTAAGACAGAATGACAGATGAAAATCTGAACCGTTAATCAGTATTTGGCTCCTCACTTTCCTTCATTGAAGGATTTGGTTTGGGAAATATGTGTTTATAATAAAGTTATTATTATTTTTTGCAGCGTTTTTTGTTGTACTTTTGCTTTATGGTCTGCCACATAAACCAATCCTGACTAAGGGATTTCTGCTATTTTCCACAATCAAAATTTGGGATATTAATTTTACACCTTTTACAGTAGACCATGTCATCCTCTTTACAAAAAGAGCGACTTTGTATGTTCCAGGGCATTTCTTGGCAGGCAAGATACTACACAGTCTTATTCAGGGTGAGGAAGGGGAATTCAAACGTGGCACTCATCAAGAAAATGTGGGAAGTTCAACATCTTTTAAAAATCTTATAATGACGACCTTCTTCTCAAAGAACAAAACAAGAAACTAAAACAAATCATTTTTGACAGCACTCTACATAGGTAATGTGAAGCAAAAAAAGTCAAAAAATTGGCTTATGCAAATTGTTTTTTTGCATGTAAAATCATAATCCACATGGCAGGCTAATGTTTTCTTGAAACTAGTCCTTTGGGCGGGTCAGCCGTGCATTTTGACCAACCTGCATCAATTTGACAGCTTTGACTAGCCCAACAGGAAGAGCCAAGTTTGACTAGCCCACCAGGCTTCCCGGGAGCGAGGGTTGACTAGCCAACCGGGCAACCTTAAAACCAAGTTTGATTAGCCCGCCTGGCTACCTGAGAGCCAAGTTTGACTAGCCTACCAGGCTACTTAAGAGACAAGTTTGACTAGCCCACCGGGCTACCTACATGTAAGAGCCAAGTTTGACTAGTCCACTGGGCTACCTAAGAGCCAAGTTTGACTATAGCCTGCCAGGCTACCTAAGAGCTAAGTTTGAATAACCCACCTGGCTACCTGAGGGCCAAGTTTGACCAGCCTGCTGGGTTAGTTAAGAGCCAAGATTGACTAACCAGCTGGGCTACCTAAGAGCCAAGTTTGGTCTACCTAAATGTAAAAGCTAAGTTTGGCTACCTCAGACCCCAGTTTGACTAGCCCGTCGGGCTACCCAAGAGCAAAGTTTGGTCTACCTAAATGTAAAAGCTAAGTTTGGCTACCTCAGACCCCAGTTTGACTAGCCCGTCGGGCTACCCAAGAGCAAAGTTTGGTCTACCTAAATGTAAAAGCTAAGTTTGGCTACCTCAGACCCCAGTTTGACTAGCCCGTCGGGCTACCCAAGAACAAAGTTTGACCAGCCTGCCGAGCCATGTTCGGCTATCCCGATGGGCTACCTAAGAGCCCCATGTTTGACTACTCCACTTGGTTACCTAGTTGCTAAGTTAAGCTACCTAGGAACCAAGTTTGATTAGTCCACAGCTTTCTTGCATGTTGTTATGTTGGGCTAGTGATTAAATTTAGCCCTGCAATGTGGGTTCTATGTTATTTTAAGTCAAACTTTAACTGTGGTCCAAAGTATCCCAAGTTACGCTACCATACATTCTGTCACACTCAAGAAAACTTCAAATATTTACGATGTCCTGACAGAGATCCTCCTTGATCAAAACATATACAAACGCTGACATTAAGTGATAAATCAATTGCTATTTGTACGAAAATAGCACTAAAATAAGCTGAAGTATTACCGTTTGATTTCTGTGTACAATTTGTTCATGTTTCCCCTGTATTCATCTACAGGGAATTTTTACCACAAGTGTTCACTTCCATGTTCACTGTAATAGCGCATGAGTATATTGTAGTGTACACATACATACAGTTTTACTTAATAATGTCATACTTTTTGGGGGGCCTTTGTACACGATATGGTGAGGTAACTAGGAATGTGTATCTTACTCATTGTATATATAATTATATCATGTAATTAAAAAAGTAAATAATTTATCTACAAATATCTGTAGATATGTAAATGTATTATTTGGGTAATTTATTCATGATTTGTTTGGGTTTTTTACATGTAAAGAATGCAGCTTACATTTACAACCAAATTTGTTGTGGTGGGTCAGAAAGGAAAATGAAAGAAGCATGTTAAGAAATGTAATGAATGATGATTTAATGCGGAAGTACTTTTGGAAGAAGGGAAAAGAAAGGGAACGAAATGAATCATGCACATGCTAGCTTAGAAAAGCAGATATCAAAAGGTATTCTTTACAATTATGTCAACTGTTGATGGTGTACAGTTTTTTCTTCTGTTTGCAGAGCAATGACCAAACAGACACCACCAACATGTAACATTTTTTGGTCAGCATAATTTTTTTTTAGTTTAATACGCCCACAAAGAGGTACATCTGTATACACAAAATAATCCTGACAAATATGGATCTCTGCTGTTTCATCACATTGTGTTTTAGTTTGCAGGGAACACTTTACTAAATATCTAGGGGCGGGGGGAACATGGGGTACCTTCTTTCATTAACTATGTAATCTTCAAATGGTATGATTATATAGCTTTACTAAGTATTATTGCCTGTACTAATTTCCATTTCATTGATATTACTAGTGAGGATTACCAGTGAGTAATTACTACTAATTTCCATTTCATTAATATTACTAGTGTGGATAGCCCACGCAGTGCACAAAGCCCACAAAATGTGAATTAGTTTCAACATCGGTTCATGTTGGAGTTTCCTATCGTTGTTACGTTTAACTTCTATTGATCTTTGGGACCAATACCATCAAGTTTGTCATGACAATTAATGTTGCAATTGTAGTAATGAAGAGTATGAATCAATGAACCTAATAATAATCAGCACACAGCACATTTGTATTCACGTATAACATGTACATGTAACTGTACACCTTTTTGTGTCCTTTCACATTGTATTTGATGTGAATTTATTTAAAACAAAGTAACTATATTCCCCCCCAAAAAGCTGAAAAGGAATGCATTTCCAGTAATTTCAGGGGAAATTTATGTTTTTTCATAAACCCTGAAACAAGCATAGCAACTAGTGCTACTGGTCAAGTAGTCGTGAATGTTGACTGCAGCGACTTGTCGCATTGCCACTGGTTAACTTGTTGTGTTTTAAAAACAGGAAATTCTAAAATTCTGTTTTAAAGCATGTGCTTAACATTGGTAAGATTAAAATGTGAACGGAACGGTTTAAAGGTGGTAATGGTGGGAAACTTTCCTTTGAATTTTCTGTCTGAAATGCCATAGTTATTGAAAAATGAGTAAAACCATTGATTTTGATCTTACGAGTCCAAAAATCTGATGCTTACAAATAGTAATTTTTTCCTCCACTATTTTTCAAGACACAGATGACCAATTGAGCTTTAACTTTCACAGGTTTACTATGTCATGTAAAAGTTGGGTCACACAAAGTGCAGATACTGGTCTTTGACAATTCCTAATGTTATCCGCATGCTTTCGAGCAGAAAATCTCCAAGGACCAATTTCATTTTGCTAAGCAAACATTAGCGGGGAATCAGTCAAAAGAATTGCACTTTACAACACATGGTATTGTTGCTGGTAACCTGCTTCCGATAAGCAAGATTTTTCTGTGCTAAGCAATTTTGTGATGCTTAGAAAATCCAAAACAATCTGTGAATGATGGTCGGGTTTGAATACAGTTTGATTGTGTACTCTCTAAATGTAAAAGAGCGAAAAACAACTTGTTTTGTCTACCATACCACTCTTACAAAGAGCCATATGGCGAACAAATCTGTTTAGAGTGAAAGACTTGAATCATAGTAAAGTTAGCTCCAGTTTCACTCAAAAAGGGTTTCACTCTCAAAAGAGCCACAATGACACCACTCGGGCGAGAGAGTCAATTTTTCACTTTTTTACATTTCGAGAGTATAAAGTCTTTACTGTATGATACACTATGTGCCCTTTGTGTACATCTGGACTGCACTATGTTGAACTATTCCCTGCTGTATGAATGGCAAATGCACTTCTTGTTTTTGCATAAAGTGGTTATGGTGTGACATCAACTGTGACTTAACTCAATGTTGATCTGAGCCATGACATTCACTCCTATCCAAATTTATGCAAAACACGATGTGCATTGGCAGGCAGAAACTTAATTTTTTGGTATCAATGTAAAAAAGAGAGCAAATTGCCTGAACAGACTTTACCTTGATTGTGTATACACTCTTGTCATTTCTTGATTGTTAAGAAAGAATACTCCAATGCATTTTCTTTGGATTTCTAAACTTTTCAATAACCTTACAACTTCCTTGCATCCCCAGTGTCCTTATATGTAGGTTCTTGTATAATTGTAAACCATTGATTCTGTCTATAAAAATTCTGTATAAATGTCTTAGTCTATCTTTTGCCAATTGTGAATAGTATCAAATGTATTGTTTAATGTTATTCTCCGTATGCCAAAAAGAGTATAATATATGTGCTGCAATAAAACTATAATGATGTTACTCCAATGACATATAAGATGTTTGTACTTGTGGGTCGGTTCTTCCCCAGTCACTTGTGATCCTAAGGAGGCATGTAGCCAGGAATTCTGAAACTCACCCCCTCCACCCCGCCATGCCACTTATCCTCATCATTTTACCGACATTTCTTGTTGCCACATTGATAAATTTTTCATAGAGGAATTTCAAATTTAATTCCAGTGTTGTACGACTTGGACTCAAGTCCGAATCAATTCGTGCCATTGATGACTTGGACTTAAGTCATGATGGTCAGTCAAAAAAGTGAATGGTGAAACTTCCCTTTAAATGGCTTCTACAGGAATGCATAATTCATTATTAACTGACGATACAGTTAATATAATAAACTACGAAACTTTTAATAGATGAAAAAATTGCATACAGTTTCAGAAAGTAAAAGTAAGCATGTTGTATAAAATGAAATGATGACACTGATCGGATTGAGGCTCTCATGTCGTGGCTGAGGGATCTAGTGCATCGGACTCAAGTTCTGGTGGCTGATGAACCATTGGAGTGTGGGTCATGACATTTTTGTCTTTGAGATAGGCACTTAACCATACTTGCTTCTCTTAACCCAGGTGTATAAATGGGAACCTGAGAGGGGTGAAACAATATTGTGTTGGATTAACCCCTTAGCGATAATTTAAGCCCACAGGGAGTTGAAAGTTTGAGGAATGGTTTAAGCATGGAAGTAGAATTAGTATGCCTGACAAAAAGGGATAATAATGTTGTAAAGCACCGTGATCTAGCTATTAGGATACAGTGTATGTTCACTTTATAAGAACCAAGTATTTTTAATATTGTTGTAAGATACACCAACATAATTAAAATTTAGATAATGATATTATAGGGGTTGTTAGGTCTTGCATTTCCCACCCTGACCCCATGGTAGTAGCAACACAATGCACTGCACACTAATACATGTTCCTTTATTAATGTACTGTAAGAAATGTTGTATTGCAAAGA
This sequence comes from Marthasterias glacialis, assembly GCA_911728455.2. Lineage (NCBI taxonomy): Eukaryota > Metazoa > Echinodermata > Asteroidea > Forcipulatida > Asteriidae > Marthasterias > Marthasterias glacialis. The sequence goes on along the minus strand of OU452227.1, from coordinate 17,506,807 downwards.
ATGTTTAAGTTCACTCTTGTGGGGGAGGTGGTGCCAGGAATTGCAACCACAGTGACCTTTCAGCCCAAACTGAGTTGAGAAGAGAATGTCATGCTTGATTTAGCCTAGTATGAGGTGATTAGTGGGCTGCCTTGGTAACTCTTATGCCTAGAGAAAGGACCATGGATGCTCTGTGATGGTTTAGGTGCAATGTGGCACCTATTCTGATATACTGACAAGGTTCTGAATCCAATATAGAATCAACTTATAGGTCAACGAGGGTACTAGAAAGGTCCTATTGACTATTTTGTGGCATGCAAAAACTGTACTAGGTCACCACACAATTAGATACAAATAAACTCTGAAATTAAAGGAGATATTTCTTGATGTCTCCCTGTATGAGAAAAAAGGATACCTTTAAAACAAATTAATGAAAATTTATGCTTATTCATTTCAGAATCTGCACTGGTTGAGCTGATTTTGAGAAAAAAACAATACGTACTACTGAATTCTGAATTTTCAAGTTCTTGGTAATGAAATGGAAGTCTAGTGTCTATCAAAAATGTATTGGAGATTTATGCACTTAAAAAAGAAGTGACAGCATCAGTGCCAGATAACAGTTTCAGACATTTGAGAGGATCATCTTGTGGCAAATATTATGCTACATTCACATATGTCATAGACGTGTCGTGATCGAGCAGTCAAGCACACTAGACTCAATCTCTGGTGTTTCTGATCAGCAGAGTGTGGGTTCGAGTCCCGGTCTTGACACTCCTGTCCTTAAGCAAGACACCTAACTGTTAGGCCTACCAGTGCTTCGTCCTTCGGATGACGAAAAACCGTATGTCCCGTGTGTTGTGTAATGCCTGTAAAAGGACCCAGTGCAGATTTCGCCACAGCACCCTGTGAACCATTACATGGTGCTATGTAAATAAATGGGTCTTAAATTTTGAACATAGCTCTACCATGGCTCCACATACCTTGTAGAAAAAACAATAATATTGATAGAGCGCTATGTAAGAACTGTGTACAGTCGACTCTCGTTATTACGAGCTCGGATGTTACGAGGTTCCGGTTTATACGAGGTATTTTGCCGGTCCCGAACTACCCCATGTGTGTTTTAATGCATTTAAATACGGATGATACGAGCACGGTCATAACGAGAACACGGATAATACGAGGTATTCTTGCGGCCCCGTAACGAGCAAATGTATTGTTTGTCTTACTTTTATAGCGAGTTTGGGGAATCAATTGTTGGGCATCGATAGTTTACCTTCATGGAGGTGAAAAATTGACATGTGCTACCGCTCCGTTGATCATGATCAATAGAGATGCTATTTGAGCGTTGGCAATGGTACCAGTCTATTAAATGGTAGTATTTGTACAACGCAGATGAGAGGTGGACACCAGACCGTTTATTGTTCGCTGGTATCCCGCCTTGGCTATGAGCTATCTCGCATTACTTACTAAGGTACGGTGTGACAACCAATGAAAATCAACATTCAACTTGTCATGTTGGCCGTTGCGACCGAAACTTGGCTGCCAAGAACGGCAAGTTAAAGTCATATGCGTTCCTTTTTCAGTCATGAAAAAAGGAAATTGTTTCATAAATTGACTTTAGAAATAAATTAATTAAATCAAAACAGTTTTATTTGCCCAAAATGTTGTATGTTTGTATGGTACATGTACCTGTAAATTATCACAGTTATGCAGTTTCTATTGCAGTACGGGTGCATTTATACACTTGTGTCCATTTATGTTATGCAATGTGCATTGTTAATACCGCGCTCAGATAATACGAGGTTCGGTTAATACGAGAAAAACAGGCCAGTCCGGCGGACCTCGTATTAACGAGAGTCGACTGTATTAATATTTATTGAGAAATGGGTGTACAGTATGTAGCCCCTGCACAAGTGTCCTTTAGTTTAAACATGGCTTGACCTCACAAAACCCTGGACAATTTGTAGTTGATCTGAATAAGTGGTCCAAGAGAGTATCCTAGGGAAAACACACATGATCAGCCATGGAGTGTAAACATGCATCCTTCAAACCATGCTGGCTTGTGATTTGATTCCTGACCCCTGACCCACTTATTATGGTTTGACCATACAGCTATCCCAGAGCATGTACCTGTATGCCTTCAGGTGGACCAGTATCAACCTGTCAATCTCTATCCAAGGAATATCAACACAAGAACAATCACCACTGACCTACACCCATAGTGTTTTGAGTACACAGTGAAACAATACATTGAAGAATCCTGCTTTGATTAAACAAGGAAGTTTGCTGAATTGTGAATCACAAAATCAACAACCTACGTGTTTATGTAAACCCTCCAGGAAGTGTTTTTCCTGGGAACATTTTGCTAAAACAAAACATCAAGATCCTGTTTTTGATATTTGGTTGCTGGATATCTTGCATATGATTCACATGAAAACGCAAAAGGCAGAGTACTCATTTCTGGCACCGTGCCAGCCAGCCGCGTAGCGACTTTTTTAAAAACTAAAAATATTAGAGTGCCCCTGGACCCCCATAAGAATTGTTTGCCATATAAACTCCAACAGTAGGGGATTTGTCCCGAGTCTAAAAGTATTCAAAGTTTGAATTTCAAAATTAAACATCTATTTTCGGCAACTTGATGGTCCTCCTTAGCCCTGAAAATACTTTAAACTGTAGAGCGTCTAGAATTTGTGTCCACATACTCTAACTGGGGACTTGCAAAAATAATTTTTTCTATGAGTCGTCTAATGCTCAGCATCTGAGGGCCATTTTTAACCTTTGAATCACTGAAAAACCTCATGAGCGTGGTTTGCCCCTGAACCCCCACATGTAGGTGAGTCTCACGTCATTGCGATTTTACTCTCATTTGGTAATGCAAACTTAGGCTTCCACACCCCGCCCCCCCCCCCCCCCCTCCCCACAAAGAAACTGCCTTCTCTTCACCACTGGTGCCAGCACTCAAAACTGATACTATCCTCGTGCTATAAATTAGTGTAATTACAAACTATAACATTTTATGACTCGAAACTCAGGGAATATGTTGGTGTGAATGTTAACAACCAGAATGTGTAAAAACACTGATTTGCCAAAAGTATGATTTTTTTGGGTTAAATTGGCCGTTTGTGAAAACGGTGACGTATTTCACATGAATACTGACTCCCAAAAATGCAGACTATGGGCAGACAGCAGCTGCATGTGAGTTCAGTGCAAGGGAAATACAAGCATTTTGTAGAAAATGTGTAATAAGTCTTCCTCCATGTATTACAAAAAACATTCAGTACATAAGCACTAACTATCAACAATTATCACTGCAAAAGAACCATCAGGTTTAGAATCCAAGAATCTCCTTATGGTCTGAGTCATATACATAAACATTTGCGAAAGACTATCACAGAGAGAGGATATATGCAAAGTAATTACCGTAATTTTCGGCCCATAAGCCGCCTGGCCCATTAGCCACAGTGCCCAATAATTTCCAAAACAAGATTTAGGTGTCGGCCCATAAGCCGCAATACCGCATAAGCCGCAGCAGGTTCACCGCACTCACAGAGAAGCGCCGGCACTTCACACACAGAGGGGGCCGCGTATCTGCGGTCACTGTCTGACTACAGCTGGTTAATGAACCAATAAAAAGCCTAGAAAGCAAGTACGTCTGTCTCTTTTTCTTTTCAACCAATGGAAACGTCCAGAAAGAAAGTCGGCCTGTCTCTTTTTTCTTTAATACTTAATAGGAATACTAGCGCCGATAGCACAGGCACCCTTCTGACGGATTTCCCCCGAACTTCCCCATGGAAACTGGAGGGCCAGTTCCCAAGCAACAGATGGAACCATTCCTGTTCGCATTATCCCCCGCTACTGACAGTGAAATTAGAGACGTTGAGATCAAGTCGTTAAAAAGTTTTGTTGTTAAGGAATAGACTTTTAGTTCAATAAAGTGTACTTCTACATTTAAAACAGACCGCAACTGCCGATTACAATTTTGTTGTTTTTTGGTGAAGCCCTGAAAATGGTTTCCTTTCTCAAAAATGTTTCGTAAGTTTAAGGAATATTTTGTTAATTCAATAAAGGTTACCCCAATATGTGGACCAGACCGTGATTGCTTCTCATCTCTTTTGTTTTGTGGTAGCCCTGAAAATGACTGTTTTGTTTTTGTTTGTCACACCAGCCAAATAAACCCACCAGCTCTTTTCAGAGCTACCAAATCTTCCAAAAAGAGGTGAAACGTGACTACGTCTTTCCCGTCCCAAATATGTAATAAAATAAACACCCTGCCTCCACAAGTAATAAATAATTTCCCAGAATAAAATATTTTGACAAAAGAAATACACGATTGTTTAGTATAGAGAAGTTTTCTAAATATGTCTATGCCTATGCATATTTCCCTCCCAAATATATAAATATTCCGCCACAACTAAAATAACCTGACAAAAGAAATATTACAATACTCAGACTGAAGAAGTTTCCTAAATAGGTTTAGGCCTACGCCCGGTAGAACAATATTTGTTGACAAAGGAAAGGAATAATTCCCCAGAATAGCATTTTTCGTCAAAACAAAAATAATGTTTCCTAAACAGAACTCATCAACGTTAATCTTTGGAATAAATCTTCTTTGAAAGGAGACCACTAAAAAAAGCCACCAGCTAACCTCAGTCGGGAGCGACAAACTTTAAAGAAATGCAACATCAAATACGGTCCGCCTACTTAATTAGAGGACAATACAAGGATTTATCATTCAATTGGTCGATCGGCCTCTTGTTGCTGTTAATTCAACCAATAGGCTGCATGCTCATGGGTGTGCAATACGTCCCGCACGCAACAGGTCTCTGTAGTCACAAAACGCCGACAACAATACGTATCATTTTGTTTGCTGGGCTTGTTGCTTATCATGGTGAACAGTGCACGTGTTTGGTATACGTTGGCTAAACGTTTTCAAACGCCCTCATTGTTAATCTTATAAAATCCCTCCTTAGACTGGCTCCCGTCCCTCGTGCTAGGCTGGAGACTATGTATAGTGAACGGGCCCCAGTCTCCTCAACTTGAGATGTGTGTGTTTTCTGTAGCTCTAGCTCGGTCGGCTTTACGTGTCTTGGTTGGATCATTATTCCTTCCTCCATCATGTCCATGGTTGAATATCAACGACATTCGTTACAACTAAACTACAGCCTTGATGTTTTGTGGTTAGTTTTGTTTCTCAATCTCACATTGCAAATTTTCTTGTCACGCTGAAATAATTTGCTTAATATTTATACAATGATTTTTGGCCGTTACTGACACGTCGGCGTATAAGCCGCCCGGCCCATAAGCCGCATGGAACTTTTTGAGGGCGAAAAACAACCACCAAGCCGCGGCTTATGGGCCGAAAATTACGGTAGGTCATTCCAGTCTATCACCTCAATGGCTTGACTCTCCATTAGCACAAGAAGAAATCACAGGCTTGGTGAGTCAACCAAAACAACCATCCTAGACTCCTTGTTGCCTTGGGCTTCCTTTGGGTAGACCATGGAGGTAGACACAGCATCCATCCATCCAGCCAGGCTGATGTTATTTGTGTAAGGTGTAGGCTACGTGTTTACAAACCAAACGTTGATAGGGGACAGAGCATCCCTGTGCAACCTTACCTCACTGGATCACACAAACATTTCCATCATGTAAACTGCACAGCTTTGACAGTGTTAGTACAATCAAGTCTTGGGAGGTATGTGAGGGTCAGCGAATGGCAGTGCTCAAATTGCTCTATGCTCAGATGTAAAACATGATTAATATTATGGTTCCATCATTTTGATCCTATAATAATCAAGTATTTCAAATTTTTAATGATCTGTTGTAATTCCACTGGTGCCCAACAACCTTTAAAAAAATTACCACAAGTGTTACTGGGATTCCTTTTCGGAATTCTCCTAACATTGTTTTTTGGGGGAGAATATTGTTGTTACAATAAAACCATGACTTAACCAGGTAAAGACAACAAACTTTAACATAAAAAGCCCAAGAAAATATGGTTTGTCATTACCGTAAATCTCCCAAACCCTTGGCCGTAAGCCTACATCCATGCTGAAATCTCAAACTTCCTGCCAAGCCAAACACATGAAAGCCTTTCAATGTCTTGTTTGTCCAACAAAAGGACGAGGATCTGGAATAATAATCATCCCGGTAAAAGGGAGATTTGAGTATGAGTTTCAGTACCTTTTGTCCCTTTTTGTACAGGGCAAATTAATGTCAGCACATGTTAACACATCATCCACTGTTGACCTCTATTGGAACAAAAAAGGAAAGAAACGTTATTATGTCTTGCGTCGCTTCCCTTAAATTTTTCTACCCATGGTCCCTCTACCAATGTGCATCTCATCCAAGTTAAGAGGTGCTTGGAGAAGATTGCTCCCCCTATACATTTGCAGAATACCTTTTTTCCCCAGAAACAAATCCCTTCATATTGACTTTAATTTACACTCTGTCCATGATTAAAATTCTTTTTAAAATGCATACAAAGATTACCTAAAGTGAAATGATTCTTAAAGTAATTGACATGACATTCCAACATTGTCAAGTTATTTCCAACTCTGTTGATTCAGACTGTGATAAACAGGCAATTCTTATCTTGACCAAATATTATGTCAAATAGTGTTTGTTATCAGTGAAATAGTAAAGCATGGCAAGTTTTACTGAAGGAGAATTCCAATGTAACTATTGGAACTCATGTTTACCTGCCAGACTAAATAAACAATGGCTAGATGCCAAAGTATCTATATCATTTATTTACACTACAACCAAATGTTTTTGGCCTTGCTGTGAACTCTTCATGTCAGCCGAAACCCCATAATGGGCATCTTTAACTGGATTCCACCTTAGACATATTTATGGTTTAGCCTTTCCTAGCATAAACAAAAGGAACGCAATCTTTGTATGAGCTCTTGCTGCATGTTATTATGTCTGCACTGGGGAAGATTGACATTATTTCAAAGCCCCTGGTGAACATTGGTAAAAATTGTCTGTAAATGCTTCCATTCTTTGCACAAATCAAGACACATGTATTAAAACAAACCAGTGGCGATTTCAGCTCATTTCGTTGTTTCATTTGCCAGAAAACGGTAAAAATGCATTCTTAAGGAGAGTTTTGGTCTCATGCATGAGACAAAAATTAATTTTTGGATCTTATTTCTTTTATTATTAAAAAATGATAACACTTCGGGCAGAAACATTTCAAGGAAAGTTTTCTACCATCATTATCTTTATATCATGTTAGGTATATGTAAATCTATTAAGATTTATGGGTTTTTTTCTTAATAATTTTGAGCTGGCACTTTTAGCCAACTCCTGCGTTTCTAGTTTCTTTGCTAATTTGTCTCTGTGAGTTTTCAAATCTCTGTACTAGTCTGAACAGGAATCCTCTGCTAGCATAGGATCCATAGTTTATCCTCATCAGCAGTGGCATATATAACCTGACATTTTCATCCAGGGGTTGGGGGTGGGGTGGGGGGGGGGGGAAATGAGGGCGAAGACTCAAATTCAAATTGTGGAGGGCAAGACTGGGGGAAAGAATTCTGAGTTGGGGAGGGGGGCCTCCCGCCACTCTCTGGTTATCCCAATGATCCTCAGTAATGAAGTTTGCTCAGTCTGCTAAATTCTTTAATTATATACAATCTGTCAGTGACGTTCGCCACCTATGTGCCAGCACCCACTTTTAATTTACAATCCCTCAATCTCCACATCTTTATTTCTACAGGCTCCATACTCGCCAAAGCTCCACGGAATTCATTCCTGCATTTTTCAGAGTATTTTCTAGACTTGGCCTGTAAATACTTCGCCATTGCTAAAAGGGAAGGTGGGGAGGAGTATGCTGAAATCTGCCAAACAAAAGCCACAGAATTCTATGCCCAGGCTGAAAATGAGGAAACCCTGGGGTGGTAGAAACTACTGAAGCTTAAAACCCAGTGGGAAGTCCTCATTTATTTACACATTATCCAATAAAAGACTGTAGTGTACTCCAAGTGATGGCATTCAATACCTTGTATACAAATGTTACAGGAGACTCCTAGATAATCTCTTCTTTATTAAAGGTAGGTGTTGCATTGAATGACAACAATGTTAGCACCACAAAGAAACTATGGGTCAAAATCATATTCTGCCTTTAAATATTCAGAATAATGACCATGAAATTGTTGTGTCAAAGGGAACAGTTTCACCATACTAGGGTTCATGTGAGATATATATATATACAGTATATATATAATTTTTGCACTTTGAAATCTCTCAGAGAGATCATGCCCGATAATCATCAGTGGTGTAGCCAGGATGTTTTCAGTGTGTGTGGGGGGGGGAGTGGGGTGCACAGGGGGACATTTCTTTTCAGTGGTGGGGCCCATGGGGCCATGTTTTTTAATGCACTATATATATATATATATATATATATATATTTATAATATTCTCCCAGTCAGTTTCTCATGTACTTTCTTTGTGTAAATCCACGTAAAAAGCTGTATCCATTCATTTTGTATCCCCGCTACTGCCGTTTACCAGGTTGTTTGCATCTTAACCGGGGTAGTGATCCCTGGCTTATCGGCAGCACGGTTCGGCTTCTGACTGGTCCCCCCGAGCAAAGTAGATTTGGTATTGCACATAGGACCGCCCACCAACAATAAGGGCTGGTTAGCTCAGTTGGTAGAGCGCTCGTACGGTATTCGAGAGGTCGCGGGTTCGAGTCCGGCATCAGCCAAATTTTCTTTGCTCACCCTATTTATTTATAATATTCTCCCAGTCAGTTTCTCATGTACTTTCTTTGTGTAAATCCACGTAAAAAGCTGTATCCATTCATTTTGTATCCCCGCTACTGCCGTTTACCAGGTTGTTTGCATCTTAACCGGGGTAGTGATCCCTGGCTTATCGGCAGCACGGTTCGGCTTCTGACTGGTCCCCCCGAGCAAAGTAGATTTGGTATTGCACATAGGACCGCCCACCAACAATAAGGGCTGGTTAGCTCAGTTGGTAGAGCGCTCGTACGGTATTCGAGAGGTCGCGGGTTCGAGTCCGGCATCAGCCAAATTTTCTTTGCTCACCCTATTTATTTATAATATTCTCCCAGTCAGTTTCTCATGTACTTTCTTTGTGTAAATCCACGTAAAAAGCTGTATCCATTCGTTTTGTATCCCCGCTACTGCCGTTTACCAGGTTGTTTGCATCTTAACGGGGGTAGTGATCCCTGGCTTATCGGCAGCACGGTTCGGCTTCTGACTGGTCCCCCCGAGCAAAGTAGATTTGGTATTGCACATAGGACCGCCCACCAACCATAAGGGCTGGTTAGCTCAGTTGGTAGAGCGCTCGTACGGTATTCGAGAGGTCGCGGGTTCAAGTCCGGCATCAGCCAAATTTTCTTTGCTCACCCTATTTATATATATATATATATATATATATATATATATGAATATATATATATATAATGTATCTGGATTTTTTTTCGTTGGGGGGGGGGGGGGCTAGGGGTCACCTTAGGGTCACTGGAAAATTGTCAGTGGCATAGTTTTAAAGTATGAAGAGTTTTTATTCTGAAAAAAAGTATTTCGAACTTGAAAGCCCAACATCTTTTCCATGTTCTATCAAGTTTGCTATGAAGCAAATTGAGTATACAGTAGATGGTGGCTGGGCATAGAAGTTAGTGTAACAATTGTTGGTAAACAATTACCTGTTTTTGTTTTTTTACAGCTGACGTCATGAACAACTCATCATTAAGCTTTCTCTGTCCTTCAGCACATCGCACTGGAAGAAAAAAAACCAAAGAATTTGAGCACCATTGGCATACTGAAATTGTTTTGACTAAGATCAAAAAGCTACATTTCCTAGTCTTGTCCAAGGCTTTTTTTCTCATGTCATTTGCATCAGAGCAGCAACTGGAAATAATACAAAGATACCACGGTATTATGCACTTGGTACAACCCTTGATATAAAATGTGTGCAAGTATGGGCATCTTAACATTAATGTGAGGTACAATGTAACCTCATACACCGACGCTAAAAAAGAGCAGACATATTCCTTTCATATAATAAATGCCTGCTTACATTTTTTCTTTTTACAGTCACTAAAATTCCAGTGATGCCATTTCAAAAGCATGAACCCTGCATACATCATGCAGCAGAACCACTCAGCGAACATTCAACCAATATGAATAGCTCTTTTATGACTGTTCACTTGTTTTTGTTTGGCCATGGATTGCTCATTACTGTAGAATGTAGTGTATAAATATTGAATGCTTTGAGTGCTATGGTTACGAATCCCGAGCTGATCCAAGGCATGTTCCATTTTCCCTCAGCTTTCCCGAGGTGATCCCCACAAGCGCGTTCTATTTTCCCGAGGCGAAGCGGAGGGAAAATAGAGTATTTTCCCGAGGCGAAGCGGAGGGAAAATAGAATACTCCAGGGATGATCTAGGGAGTCGTGATTTTTAACCATAGCATGAGTAAAGCAGTCAATATTTGATTAACAATGTCCCATAAATATATTGTGCCCAGACTTCGGTACCAAGAAACTGCTGTTTGTATGGGTATAGTACATTGGTTGCTATGGGTATAGCACGTCGCGTTCGCGTGGCTTTCTAGTAAAACAAAAGACATAAACCAGAGAACGGGGACTACGCCGCCATTGCTGTCGTCTATGGAGCGCAAAATAGTGTACCCTTGCCATGCCTCGCCTGTGTCCCGAAATCTGTTCGGTTACCATCGCTGTGAATGCATATAATAAAAACGGATTGGCACAAACATGGAACACACACACACTGTGTTCACTCCACGCACTTCATGACTGTTCGCATTAAGCATGTGAAATGGGCATGCGAAAGCTGTGGAGATCCACGCCCAATTACCGATAGATTTTACACGGATCACGTATAGAAAACATGTATAGAAAACATGCAATATCAGGCGAACTACTTTGATGTGCTGTCTACCGTTCAACTTCAGCAAAGTCAGGTTTTTCTGAGGGTATTTTAGACACCATAACGAACAACGCAGTTACACTGGGTGGTATAGGAAGTCCCTGTTCTCTGGTTTATTTCTATGATTAAAAATAAGAAATATCATGTGACGCACTCTAAACTAACCAAAAGGCAGAATCTTTGTCAGGGGAAACATGTCAACATTGTGTGAGAGCAACGAACAAATTTTGAACTATTTTGATGACAATCCTGGTGATTATTCAATAACAGCAAAAAAACATACTTAATACTGTCTTGAACCAAACGGGTGCATTGCACTAAACTGATTCATGCGCCAAGCCTCATAAATACAAGCCTCGTGAATACTTTCTAAACCCTTGATTATTTCTGTAAAAAAAAGGCATGTCAGTCATGGCTTTTGGATATTGTTGAAATACAGTCCAATATTGTGACCTGGGTTTGTCGACTTTCAACCTGGGGCATTTAGGGTATACTGCTAGGCCCCGATAAATGGCCCCATTTTACTCAAATGTAAGGCCTTTTCTGGCCAGTTTGCTCATTCAGTGGTGTTTTCATTTTGGATGGGCATAGCTCAAAAATTCAACAACTAACCTCCCAACAAATGAATAGCAAAAGGAAAATTATTTGTGTTGCCAAATATTGTTTTGTTTTTATTTCCATAGGCTGTGAGACTTTTACGTATTTCATGTTTTTGAAAATTTAGCATTTGGAATTGGTTACGAGCTATTGACCCCTTGCACCAATATCACATGCTCGCCATCTTTTGAGTCAAATTGCATGTAAAAATTATGCCAAGTATGTAATGCGCATTGCACTGTATAACACACGGGGACACTTACTACCCGAAAAACACAACCAAGATTATTTTGATGACAACGTCAGGTGAATTGGGTCAATTGGGACCTTAGTTAATGACGTGCACCAGCTAGACTATCCCGGGTTTGGCTGAAAGCTACATTTCTGTCGCTATATGGCATCAAATCTTAGCTCATTGAATTACATGCTTTACAGGGCCCTGTAAGTGCGGAATTTCCTGTAAGTGCATGAAATAGTACCAAGGACAGTAAAGCTACAATTTTTCTTGACTTTCCAACTTAACAGTCTAAACATTTTCTGAACTAGTCTGTGAAACTCCTGAAACTTTTGTATGCTTTATGTGTTGTTACAAACATGCATATTATTATACACCTTCTCCAGAGGATCTCTGGTTCAAAATGTTAATTGACATGGTTTGGGAATCAACAACTAACCTTTGAAACTGTTAGGTCTAATCATTAGAAATCATTTTATTTGATGGTCTTGAAAAAAAAGACTTGGGATTCTAAGGCTAAAAAGTCCACTTGAAATATGCTGTTAAGTAGCACTGCAAGGTCAAAATGTGACGGAGCACTTTTAGTGCCATTGCCTCAAAAAAACAAAATCGGACTTCAGTGCACTTTGTAACCTGGAACAGATTCGTAGGGGATAATTTAGTGTTCCTCTTGAGGGTTGGGGTCTGGCAATGCAAGGTTAAGCACCCCTTGCAATTGTGGAAGTTTTGATCAAATTACTTGGGCAGATCCATGTTGAACCACAATGGCAAACCTGAAGGATCATCCTGGGTTAAACACTCTTTCCTCACCGTAGAAACAAACACCTACATTGGCTTGACCTACCTACCTTCTAAGGGTACATGATGTACCAAGCTGGAAGGTTGATATGCTTATGGTTGGGTTGTCTTGTTGTGATGTACTTGAGAATTGAAATACCCGATGGTGCCAGTTGTGTGGAAAAGGAGTAATACTAACAGGTTCTTTAAATCCTGTGGGGGTAGGAAAAACACCACACATTTAAAGGTCTTATGAATTGGAAAATTTTGTCCAGTTTAAACTACAAAGTACTATGAATGCAAGGTTCTTCAAAATGTTTAGTTCTTTATACTGCAAAAAAGTCAAAAATAAAATTAGGGTTGAAACCCGCGCCCTTATGAAGGCAAATGTTGTCGATCGGTGCGCAGCGAAGATACGTGTAGATATGATACATTATGCAAACTTATGTAAATTCATGCAATTAGTTTCTTTTGACAAATGTCTTAACATTTGGGTTTGTTATATGGAAATCCATCCAGGTGTATTGTTGTATCTAAAGATGGTTTCAGTCTGCACAGATTCCCATCAGATCCAAAATACAGATGCATTTGGATGGCTGCAGTGAAACATACCAGATCTAAATGGTCAGGAATGTTCAATGTCACAGCGTTTGCATTGTCATTTGGTGCCTCGATCTACATCACAAAAGCGCTTCACCAGGCGATATCAGAACGGATAATTCAAATTTTGAGGGATAAATTAAAATTAATAACTCATAACTAACTCATAACAAACTCATAAAAATGGTAAGTATTAAATTTTATTAAAGATGGGCTCCAAGGTCAAATTCAGTTTTGTGATGTTCTCATTTTCCAATAGATAGAATCCTTATGAGGTAGAAAAAAATTACAAGTCTTTAACCTCACGTTAAATGGTGTAAAATGTCATTTTATTTCATATTCTTTCAGAGCAAAATTTGTAACATGACATCCTTGGATATCAACAACAAATGGGTCTGTAAATTCCAAAGAGAAATTTTGGAGTCAGTCAAAACTTTAAAAGTCAATGCCGTTTTGGTTGAATATCATCAAAGTTCTGGAATGAACTAAAATTTTCAAGTACAAAAATGTACAGACCCATATACTTGAAATGTCATTGGATATTTTTTTATGTTGACAAAATTCGCAGTGGAAGGGTATCAAATACAATGGCATTTGAAACCATTTTAATGTTAGGTTAGAGACTTTCACAATGACTCTCTATTGAAAAATGAGTGCAGCACAAAACTGAATACGACCTTGGATCCCCTCTTTAATATCAAATCATATATTAATCCCTACAAAAATAGTGTGAAAAATTCCACGTCAAAGGACCTTTAAAATAGGAAATGACAAAAGATTATTTCTCAATCTCTATAATTTTAGACTGGCACCAACAGGTTTAAAGGTAATGTAGAATACAGAATTGGTATTCATCAACAAAAATTAGTATCAGTATCAGTCTGAAAGCTTACTGATTATAAAGTTTATACCGGTACCAATTTTTCCTTGAAACATTTCTGTCTAAAATACTGTCAAAGGCGAGAAAATGGAATTTAAAGACCCTGATTTTAATTTTGGTTGTAACAATCAAAATTAAGGACAATGTGTTTACATGCTGAAAAGTGTGCACGGCTTTTCACAATTTTCTCCCGACTCGGATGATAGATTGTGCCAAAATTTTCACTTTTTTTGTTTGTTCATGTATAATATTGAATCACACAAAGTAAGAACGCTGCACTACCTGCTTTACCAATCCTGTATTTTACCTTTAAGTACTTTTTTTTATGAGGCATTCTAGAGGAGAGGGGGCTTTGATTTTGAAGTCTGCTGGCTTCCACAATAATACTCATGCTGGGAACTGGACTACTATAAGAACTTTTATTTACCAGATGGTCTTTGTTCCTTTCCGAGGCACAGAGCCTACAGTCAGAGTGGTGAAGGTGGAAGATGTAGAAAACTTCTGGCAACAAATGAACTCTTTGTGAAGAATGTTTTTAGATGGCCTGAGGGGAAACCAAGAAAATGGGAAAAAGATTGAGCAAACGAAGTATAAAAGTTGTTGGGTTTGAGTAATTAAATCATTAAAATTAGTGAATTATTGATGAGGTTTAAAGAAAGAGTGCAGACAAAATTCAATTGGTTATGTCTCAAAATCAATTATGTTTCCATCTGAAAGCTCATTCATTATAAAGTTCATACCAGTACCAATCCTCCAGAAAAACAGTTTGGTCTGATATAATGCAAAAGTTGAGGAAATAATAGTCCCAAAATTACCCGTTGGCATAGTGGTATCTTTCCTCGCCTTCCACCTTCAGGACCCCAGTTTGAATCCTACCAGGGCACTATGTGGATTGGGTTTTTAGTCCCTACCTGATTGCGTGGGTTTTTCCCTGGGATAATTTCCTTGGGTTTTCCCTTCCACATCTCAAACTAAAACTTCCTTGCTTGTCTTCCTTGCTTGTCTTCTCTTCATGGGGTTCTTGGCTAGTATAGTGATATAGTTTGCTTTCTGAGAATCCTTGGCTTCATATCAAGACTTAATAAATAAATAAAATTATTTTGACTGACAATCAAAACCAGCCCGAAATGAACATGCGCAAAACCTTTGTTTTTTATTCCTACAATACTATAACGTGACCACAGACTTTGATGAAAATGATTACAGGTTGGAAGGCTGTATTACATCTTTCTGGTAATTAAACCAAAGGAAACCCTGAAAAGCGACAAGCACTGCATATCAATTTGTTTATGGCCTAAACTGCTCCTATGAACTTAACATGTTTTTACTCAATTTTGCTCGTTGTGTAATTGTAACAAAATGTAATACACGCGCTAACTGTGTGGAAGGGAGCATGTACCATTATAGCATTCACGAACAACGTATAACTTGAATGCTCACAACATAATGTAAGCGTTGTTTTTTTTTGTGTACAAAATTGAGGCGCAGTTTTTAAAAAACTCAGTGACTGTGGGAATGCTTGAAGAGGAGCGTTTACAAATTGATATGTGACCCCATAGGCCAGAAGATACGTGTGAAGAGAAGACGATGAATCTCAGTTTCTAGAAGCTGGAGCAAAACCCCAAATAGGAAAAACTCACAAAATGAAGTATAGGGACTGAAAAACCTAAACCACATGCAAGGCTCCAGAGTGAGGCGGCATTTAAAATTGGGGTCACAGAGGTAAAAGGAGGGGAAGAAACCACTGTGCTAATCTTTATAATTATTATACTCACCATACTTAAAAATTTGACTTACAAAATTGTTGACTTAAAAAAAATGAAAACAAATCTTATCAGTATCAAGAGCATAAATGCATACAATATTAACTTCCGTTTGAGACTTGTAAGAAATGGAGTGTGTTATGATGGTTGTTTGCAATGACCCAGCAGATGGATCTCTGATCCTAACAAGAATTTAGCCCCTAGGGTCCAGAGATCATGATGGCTTGGAATTCAGGATTCCTTGGAAAGGCATACCTCAGCACTCAGATTGCACTCCCCCTACTGGAACCTATATGCATCATGGACAAATAAACAATAGTATATCAGATGGTGGTCTTTGATGAAGTCAAGAACTAACCTAGAGGGAGTAGATCAATTCCTGAAGTTGTCATAAAGGTATGATGCCAATGAAAAACAAACTACCTGTGTTTCCACTTACAAATCCTCAGCTGTGTTCATAGAGCAAACCATTTTAAACTAGAATATGAGCTTTATGTTTTGTTTTTTATGGGTTTTTTTCATCAAGAATTTTGCTTCATGTTTTTATCCATTAACAGCACAGAACTCAGGTTCTTTGAAATGAATTTTAAGATCAAGGCAGTTTGGAAAACATTGTCGCCAAAAAGTGTAATGGTTTTGATCGGAATTCACAAAGGATCATCTATTACAAGTGTATATTTGTGTTCCAAAACCCTTTCAAAGATGATACACAAGAACCCGACACAACATGGCAAGAACATTAATGCCCACCAAAAGCACATTCAACCCAAATACATGATTTATTACATTAGCTTCAGGTAGGATTATGAAAGTACTTCATCATAATGAATAGTACAGGCATTAGGGCCCTATACAACATGACCCCCTCACCAACAGCGGACATAACCAGGATTTTTGCACTGGTGGGCACAAGGGGGCATTGTTTTTCAGTGTGTGTGTGTGGGGGGGGGGGTGCCCAGGGGCCATGTTTTTAATGAATAACATGTGTCTGGATTTTTTTTATGGGTGCACCTGGGGGGGGGGCACTGTAAATTTGTGGGAGGGGCTCTCCCCCCCCCCACACAAATTGCAACAGAAACTCTTTCAACTGTTCTCGTTTCATCAGTATGCCCTTTATAACATTCAAGCCAAGTTGCCCGATCTGAAGATCGGGCTTGGAGTGGTCCGTGTTGGGTGAATTAAAAGGGGATGAAGGGCAGGGGCGTAACTAAGGGGGGCACGTCCCCCCCAACTGATATCCGTGCCCCCCCCCCCCATTTGAAATCTGGACTTTTGAGATTAAAAATTAGCAGAATGACGTCACCCTCTGGATTATTTCCGATATGTGGGTAACCTTCCCGAGTCACGGGACCCAGCCGTACCGGACACTATGTGCCACAACCATTTGAGGTTTTCGCTCTTATTATACTAGATTCAGAGTCCTAAGAAATCCACGCTGTGGAAATATGCATAACTTGTAGGTAATTTTTCCCCTTACAGTGAGCACAAAAATGACTATGCTAAGCAATCTTAGCATTGGGGATGGAGGGAGACCAAACATCATTTCTCCATCATAAGTAGGACGCTAGTTTAACTTACCACAACTGTTGTTCAGATACATGACATTATTTAGTTGTCATGGAGACAACCATTATAGAGGATGGTATTTTAAGCACATTACAATGTGGAACTTCTGTAACGTATAAGTTCAAGTTATATCACTTTACATTCACCAGTGGTATAGTGGGGGTGCAAAGGGGGGTAGCTTCCCCATTGTGGAAGATCTTGTCCCCCTGTTCCCCTCGCCCCCCGCCCCCAATCAGCCTCTGGATACCGTGATATTTGCAATAATCAGGCTATTTCAACCGAAACTGCCCCCTCTACAAATATCTCTGTCAGCCCCCCCCCCTTTGCCCCCTTACAAAAAAATGCTGGCTACGCCATGGTCAGTCATCCCGCAGTGATAACATTTTTTCAACCAATTACTTAAAACAATCTGCCTACCTCTATTCTAATCTAACATGTATAAACTGAAAATATGATTGGATTACCTGTCTCTACAGGCACTTTTTGAGACTCTTGGTGTTGAGCCTGTGCTAGAGTTCCTTGGTACTTATCATTAAACATCCTTTTACTGCTATGAGACCACTTGGTATCCAGCGGTGTATCCAGACATTTTTGGGGGAGGGCATATAATATATTTACATAATAACACAATTTATTTACAATAGTTATTTAGGCATAACTATAAAGGGGTTTTCAGTGGCCGCTGTTTTAGCTCCTAAATTCACACCTCAAAATTCAATTACTTCGATCCTCAAAATTCAGTCAAACTATTATCAAATACTCTCAATTTCCAAATTCTCATTTACTCAAAAATAGACCTTCGATAACTCGTTAAGTTGCAATGAGTTAATAATTCTTCAATAACTCACTAGTACTCAATGACTCAACAATAATCTTCAATAACTAATTAATTCTCAATGATTTAACAATAATCTTTCAATATTTCTATCACCCGTGGTCAATTGGACCACTACAAAATATTCGAGTGAAGGGCAATCCATCGTGCCTCAAACTTTATACAAATCTTCTGTATGATCACTCCATCACCTATCAAAAAGCAACATTAGCTTCAATGGACATTAATCCTTTCGTAGGCGATCAGTTCAACCATGGGTTATCCAGTTCCATTAGTTCAAAATAGATACACACAATTTCTCAGATTTGAAAGATTTGAGTGTGTGAATGTAACTTTGACCAATAAACTAGAGGTTTGGTACTTCCTGGAGGCAACGGAGGCAATTGCCTCCATGCCTCTGGCCACAGCCTTGGTGCCCCTTGACTTGTTCCACTAAAAATTATTCATAAAGATGCCCTTTACCAAGAAGAAATTGCCTTAGTGTCAGACTGTTAAAATCAAGGCTATTAAAACGTCGCGGGGGCCAAGTAAAAAGCAGACTACTAGCACGGTGCAATACTATAAAAAACAGCTTGATATAATCGATTTATCGTAATATTTCATTCAGCTAATTAAAAAATCATCAATGATTTGAGAATATCAAAAAATCGCAACACTCTACACAATAAATCTTTATCGCCAATATTTCTATGACAGAAACTATTTAGTGGCATTTCCTTCATGCAAGCATAAGGGTACTTGCCACTAAACTGCAGCCGCTTATTTCTATTTTTTACAAAACTGTGAGATATCACATGTATGATGAGCATACGGCCAAGGTGGCTGGTAGCAATTTAGCCAATTGGAAAAGTTGTTTCCCACTACAAGTAGAAATTTGACAGTTATTAGTTCTAAAAAATTGTTACATCATGTTCATTGACTTAAATCAGCTATTCAGGAATTCAGCCAACATAAAATTTGGGCGCATACAAGTATATACATGCTGGACACATTGTTTCATAAATAACAGATTGGAAAAACCAATGGCAACTAGTCAAACCACCAGAAACTTTTCTAATCCTTCTGCGAAAAAAATTGCACCTTTCAACTTTCAGAGCCAGGTTGTTACTCTCAGTAAACGTACAATACAATTAAAAAACACAAGTTACAGCTAAAGAGGCGGTTATATTAACACAGCATAGTTCGTTGAAATAGTGACGATAATATCAAATATCATTATATATTTTAGACAACATACCACAATGGTAACTTTTGATATCAGCACAAGCTAAAACACCGCGTTTACACTTGATCCCGCAAAGGCGATCAAAGGAGGATCAGATCCCGCAAGGTGGATCAAAAAACAAGTGTAAACACAAAGCAGGATCAGACCCCACAATTTGACCTGCCAACTTCTGGTCTTGAATGCAGGTCCGGTTGGAAAAACATGAGGACGAACAAGCAAATTATTTATGAAAAATTGGAGATCAAAGCTCTTGTAGTTTTCCAACTTTTGTGCAGAAAAACAATTATTTAATAAACACTGCAGTCGTTCTTAACACATCCAGACCACACTGATTTCTTACTTTGCAAGCGGGGGGCATCAGTTCAGTTGTAAAACCCAAAATTCAACGTCGCTCAGTTTACGATTCACATGTGCGAGTCGAACAAGCTTGCAGACTGGTTGAAACCTACACAGTAACTTTGCGTAGCCATACCCCACAGTACATGTACAATCTATCGATGGAGGCGATTACCAGACACAGACTTGACTATCAAATTTACAATATATCGCGAAACAAATTTTTTTGTTGGCTGTTGAATTTATACATCGCAATTAAAGTAACAAATTTTCCCATTGGCTGATTTTGCTGTTAGGCAGATTGTGGCTGTGTGCAATGCCTCGGCCCTATCTCTATGCTCCGATCGTGGGAAAAACTCGAACGTTCCGATGGCCACGCGGCGAAAATTTTTAAATGCTTGTAAATTTACAGTGCAACAATGTAATATCGCTTAAAATAACATTTATGTTACACGCGAGTCTGTTGGTCAACAGGTCTTGCTTGACCAGTTGGTGCCAGATGACCTGTTTACACTCAAATGTATCCACTGCCTGAAAACGGAAGCATATTAAGATGCCATTTTGTAATTTCGGACCATTCAACTGTGGAGTGTGCCGTCTAACGCTTCGATTCACTCACACAAGGACAAAAAAAGGTTGTGAATATACTCGTATTTTTCGGCCATGGAGAAGCAGTTTTTGTGTAATCCCCGATCATTTACCTTTGTCCTTTTGTTCCAAGAAGGGGATTATGAGGCATTAACAGGCTTCCACCATTGTTCATTCATTGTATTTCGGCTCAATGGAGGTAAGTCAGAGTGAGCCAGCAATCGTGCCATGGTCCTGTGTTAAGTGCCACTCCTATGCCATAGGTAACGGCCGATGTTTTGCAATTCACGCTGTGTGAATTTGACATTTTCTCAGTCCAGAAATTAAAAAGACGATCCATTTGGCATTGTCAAGTTAGGGTTTCTTTGTGCCAGCAGTACCCTCAAAGAAAAAGGATTTCGGCAATTCTGCCAAAAAGAATCCCGTCAGGGGGCAGGACAAAAAACAAGAATTCAGCGGCAACTGGTTTGGCGCTGGGTGTCCTGTTTACACGCAAATGTTTCCCCTGCCTGGAAGTGGAAGCCGTGTACAGACGTCATTGTACACGTCATTGTGTAAAATCGGAATACCGGAGCGAAGGTCTTCCGGACATTCCACTGCTGAGTGTTCACAGACCACACACATGCCGTCTAACGGATTCCACTGGATTCCACTCAAGTGAACTTTCTCTTTACATAATTAAACATACAGCTGGTGTCTGTAAAAAAAACAGCGTCCTTGATCTTTTTCAATGTGTGAATACATAGAAAATACTTTATCATTGAGGGGGAATGCATCAAAATCCTTGAAATGTGAGAAATGACATTAACAGTAGTACACCATACTTGGATCATCACTGTAGGGGTTGTCCTTATGTTGAATATTCTGTGATGAGTGACAGAATTTAGTGAAGTGGTTCATTTTACTTTAAGAGCTCTAGCATCTTTCCATACATGCATGCAGGGCATTCAGGATTCCTTCAGTGTGTGATTTGTCCACACAGTTAAAGCAGTGGAAGTTATCTGAAGGTCCTAAGAAGGTCCCATATCAGTAATAGAAGTTGTGGGTGGCCTATGTCCCAGCCACACCCTTGAACTGATGCTGTGTTCTTCACTGTTGATGAACACCTTGCACCCGGGCAGTTGCTGAGGTGTCAACAGTAATGTTGTCTGTTCATTTGGGGTGGGGGTGGGGGTCCAGGAGATATGACTGCCTTGGAATCTGAAAAGTTGGATGGCTAATTTGGTTTCTGAGCAATTGCAATTGTTCATGAATGCTGGAATTGTACAATTTTTAATGAAGTAATCCCTGATCATTTCCTTTTTAAGTGTTCCAAAGTTACACCAAGCAACCAGTAGCAACCATATACTGTCTGATAGGCTCACCATGCCCTGGTCCATCTGCTCAAGATTACACTGGGGAATCCTTTATGTGTGGCGACACTTCTTCTCCAGCATTTCCCAGGGAACTTTGAAGCTCAAGCTCATTCCTCTGTACGAATAGTGCTGTGGGTTGCATGCTGACTTCATCCTGTATTTGACTTGCCCTTACTTCACTTACAGAGTCATCTGGGATACCACCTGTCTGCATGGGTGGGGAGTGTCTGCAAGCTCTTGTACAGGCACAGCAAGTGAACTGCTGTAGTCTGGTCGAGGCTTGTGCCAGAAATTGTTGGCATGACTCAAGTTTGGGATACAGTAGCGTTTTGGATGCTGTAAAAATCTCCTTTTCTCTCGTGAAATACACCATTATGTTGCAGAAACCACTACAGAATGTGACAGGTAAAGATAATCTCACGATCCATAGCAAGCTTTGATTCCCCTCCAATGATGCTACAAAACTTGTGACAAAAAGAGGAACCCAAGACATGGCAAAGACAAAAGTCATAATGCGAAAAGTCTTCGTAGCTTTTATTGCTGCCTGGTTCTTCTTGTTTTCATTGTTGTGGTGGTTTGGTACCCCTGCCTCTGGCATCACTGCAATCTGCGCAGCATGATGACGGGCTAGTGCTGCAAGTCGTAGGTAAATCAATATGGTCGCCAAAAAGGGCAAAATTGACAGAAAAATTATTTCCAGCCAACTAACAACGTCTCCAAAATTTAATTTGAAAATGCACAGATTTACTTGTTCCACAGCAACTCTCCATCTCAAAACAAAGCCATTCATGACTGATGCAAAAAGAGACAAAATCCATATTAGCAAAGTCACGGTAAGTGTCATTTTATATGTCATGATGGTGTGGTAGCGTAAGGCTTTAGTCACAGCAACATAGCGATCTAAATTCAGGGCCAACAGTGAGAACAGCTTAATGATGAAGAGGCTTTTCATCAGCACTGCTATTATTGAGCAGATCGGGTGGCCACTTAAACTATTCAAGCCTCTATCACCAACAAACATAGAAATCCCTCCCATTGGTAATACACCAATCACACCAATAAGTAAGTCTGCAATAGACAGTGACATCATGAAAATCTTTGGAGCATCATTAACAAACTGAACTCTCCTCAGAACAAAGATGCAGAAGCTGTTGCTGCTAATAATGGCCAATGCTAGAAAGCCAAGGATCAGGCCATAAATCACCATAAAAAAAGATACCATCATGACTGTCCAAGTCTTTCAGTTGCATAAATTTAAATTACAAGTTGATCACCTATCCATCCAAATGTAGGCCTATAGTGGTTGTTAGATTATGAAGATACTGTTCATAGTTGTAAAGTGGTTTACCGCAGACATAAATCAGAGGATCCCTGCACACAGGAACCCAGCAATGTTACACATGTAGTCTATAAGCAACCTGCTGAATGTAATTCAATCACACACCCTTATGAGTGATGAGAGCCACAGATCCACAAATATTCTAATTTGGTTGCATCTTGTAACTTTGAGATGGTTTTTTTCCGTGAATCCTGTCCCAAATCACGTTAAACTACTCATGACACGGAACAAATCATCAGTGTAGATTCGAGAAGACACATATTTTTCTTCATAGAATGCGTTCAAAGTCGTATACAACAAAGCATGCATGGCACAGAACAAACAGACCGCTTTCTCTATCAGACACCACTTTGAAGTGTTTGCTCTTATCCACTGAGCGCTGCTAACTTTATAAACACAGTTAGAGAGCGGGTAAAATGTCAAAGCTGTTTAATGCAAACCATCAATTTCAAACTTAATTACTCATCAGAAAGCTTTTAGTCGAAAGTAATGGATTGACTCGGCTTCATCAAGTGGAAAAATGGATTGATGAGAAAAGAAACCACCATACTCTTATCACTACACTGGAATCAGTTTTTGTCATCCAAATTAATAAAGCACTGTGATCATGACAGCTAATATACATGAACTGACAAGCATGACGGACACAGCTCATTTTAAAATGTTTGTTTTACCTTCATAGTTTACTGTTGAGTGATAGAGGCTGATATCAGAGAAAGCCTGTGTATGTACAGGTGTATGCAGAACACTTAATAAAAGGCTCAAGCAGTGGCGTAACCAAAATTTTTTGGAGGCAGAGGCAAGCGGGGGGAAAAAGACATAATTTCGGGGGGGGGGGGGGGTATGTGATTTATCAAACCATTCATTTGTGTATTTTTCAATCTCATTTTTGTTGGGGGAAAAGGGGGGGGGGCAAGGGTTCTGAGCGGAGTGGTCTATAGAAAATTCATGTTATAATTGCTCCAGGGATGTAGATTAAAAAAAATTATTTATTTCTTTTTTTAAACCCTACACTGATCACATGTAAGTGTGGGGTAAAAAAACAACAACATTGTTACACAAAGTATTACTGTTACCAGTTGGTGCCAGCTGACTTGTATCCACAAAAATATTTTTTTAACCAGCAAACAAATGTAAACACGCCACTTTGTAAAATCTGAGTACCAGAACAAAGATTGCCTGGACATTCCACTGCTGAGCGTGGACAGATGGCACTCAATATTTTGGAAATTTTTGGTTATTATGCAGGCATTATTGTGTAATACCAGATTCCAGACCTTTTTGTTCTTTTTTCCAATAAGAGGAGTATAAGACATAGAGTGGCTTCCACCATAGTTCATTCATTGTGGTTCTGGACTTATATTTGAAACTAAGCCGTAGCACACGGTCGAGTTTTTGCAATTCACGGTGCATGAATTTGGTATATTCTCGATAGAGAAAACTAAAATCACGGTGCAATAAAAAGAATCTTTGAATCTTTTGGCTTTGTCAAGTCAAGATTTCTTGCCAGCGATACTCTCAAAGAAAAATGATTCCAGGCAATTCCGAGAAAATAATCCTGGCAGGCTGGACGGGGGAAAAAAATGAAAGAGTCCCAGTGGCAACTGGTTAAACCTCCAATTTATTATTTACCTTTTTTCTTGATAACTCAACATAAAAGTGGTTTCCAGGCTGCTAACATGATATGTATTTAAAAAGACGATTCATCTAGATACATCTGTAAAATGTTTATCAACCCACATATGTCACTTTTAAAGTGATTGGTCCACCTTCTTAAGGCAATATATAAAATGTTCAAACACTTAAAACTCACTGTAATGAAAGTAGTTTTGTCATTTCATTTATTAATTCTGGGTGTGAAGCCAAGGATTCTAAGACAGCTAACTTAGCCATGCAATCAGGTAGGGACTGAAAACCCAATCCACACAATGCTCCCGGTGGGATTCGAACCGGGGTCCTGAAGACAAGGAAAAATACCACTAAGCCAACTGAAACCTCATCTTAAACAAAAGGGTTTGTGGTACCATCTATTGACGAACTGCAGATATTTGTTTTACCAAACTGCTTTGAATATGCCAATAATTTTTTTCCCACCTTTGACATAGATGATAGTAGTATGCCTATGAATTAAATAAAAATATGAATAAAAGTAATAAAATAAGCAAATAAGCAAACAAATAAAATGTTAAAAAGGAATAAATGTACTTCCCCCCCAAAAAATAAATAAATAAATAAATAAATAAATAACAATAATAATAAATCATGAAACAAACAATCCAGCACCCCAAATAAACAAAACAATTTAAAGGACCATATCCCTCCACAAATGTATAAAAGCTTTCAGAAACTTGGAATGCATTCAACTAATAGTTGAAAGTATCAAAATATTTGTTTATCTTTGTAAGCTGTACAAAATCTGTAGATGAGGGTGCTATTTTAATGTATAGTGTTTATTAACTAGCAGAAATAAATCAATCAATGGTTTTTACGATTATATGGAAGTGCAACATGATCTTATAAACCATCAGTCATCTGTTGACTTAATACATGACAGATTCATGTGCATCTATTGAGACTAATTTTAATATTAAAATCTGCTAAACGGGGCCAATAACATAAAAATCACAAGAATTCAATTCAAGTCAACATTTATTTCATGCTAATCTCCTCGAAATAAAACATAATTAAAAATATTACGTAGATAAGAAGAAATAATAAAAACAGCAAATAAGGAGGAAAGATTTAATTATTCTACAGTATGTAGATCAAAATTAAAGAGAGTATGGGGCTTTCAAATTAAACCAAGGTTTGTTGGCAGAGATGCAACTGGCTATTGAAAATTCCAATGCTAAAAAATGCAAGTCTCGAATTTGGGCAATGTCTGGGATTTAGGCAATATGAAGCAGGTGTCGGCGCTGCACTCAGTGTGAACCCCACAGGTGGTAGTGGGACCAGGGGCTGAGTTAATGGGAATAAAATACTCAATGAAAAAAAAAATGATTAATTTTAACAATGCTAGACGTTAAAGAGTTCACAATAAATAATGATCTTCCGAATTACTAATTTATGCATCGGTCACGTTAAAAGTTTTTTTTCTTCTTTACCTGTGATAAGTGTTGCGACCAAGTTGCATTGAAATTTGTTCTTCAAACATTTTTAAGTATCTTCAAGATTATCTTAAAAACCGTAGTACTTTGGAAAAATATATGAAAATAATCTTCAAACATTGACGATTCTCCACATGAGTGCATCAGACACTTATCCTCTCAAAGTTTCTGCCAGGTCATAGGTCAATGCATAACTTTATGCGTAAAATGCTTTAACCATATCTGGAAAATGGTGCAAACTGGTAGAAGCCACTAACAGTGCTTCTGAACAGACAAGATTATCATTGTCATAATGTCATCATTAAAAAATGTCACAGCATTTTCCAAGTATTTCGGATTTAATCATAAATTTTAGGACATAAGTTGGGGGAAAAGTTATTTTTGGGGGTTGGAATAAAAATCAGAATTTGGGGGCAGAATATTTAAATCAGAAAAGTTGCATCTCTAGTTGAAAGACAGCCTGGACAGGCAAAGCTTACAGGCCTGGAATTACAAAGGGACCACACACTCTGTTGCCCTGGTCTGGGCCTTGGTGTCACTTCAACAGCTTCCCATAGACTTTAAGACTTTCCAATGGAAGTGCCCTTAGCAAAATGAAAAAGGGCCTTGCGCTCTCAAAGATGAAATTCAAAGCCTGAAATTACTGGTTACAGGTACTATGATATTAACAGTGAGCTTGTACACTACATCACCACTAGAGGGCGTTGTGACATCAGTCTCACTGGGTGAAATAGATCCTTGCCTAGCCCCATAAATAATGCCAATTTACTGTGAACTCCCTCCAGCTCAAACTCTTGGCCCTACTGTGCCCATGTGGCCAAAAGACATTGATTGATTTTCAAATAAGTATGCCTAAATTTTACTAACAGTTTTCAACTACCAAATTTAAGGATGTAACAAGAAATGAGATTTACAGAAGTAGTTTATATACAGTTTATGGGGCTATATTTTGGGCTAACCTTAGCCACGAGTACAATATCACTAACAGATTCAAATCTCAAGACTCTACTAATGGACAGCTTAGGTATGTTTTGGGCCATTTTCTTTAAAGAATGTCATTTTGGTAAATATTGTTCCCATTGGCATTGATTTGAGTTGTGAAAATCAGAAAGATGTAACTCATTCTTTGGTTGAAATTTCAGGAGTAGGCCTACAGTCTCCTGACGATGGACAGAGTATACTGTCCGAAACGTTGAGTCAACCGGTTCCTTCAAAAAAGAGATTTACCACATGGTGTCACCGCAAATCCTTCCTTATTATACATTTATGTCTTTATAATTCAGTGTGGTGAATCATCTATCTGCGACCAAAACATAATACTTTTGGAGTTTGTTTACTCCTGAATTTACATCATATTCAATCAGAAGAGCTTTCAGTTTGACCTTTTGATTAACTAACGATTCATGTGTACAAACAATGAATGCATTGTAAAGCACATTTGTGACCCCTCTTTTTATACTTTTTTTTATATAAAACAACGCTCTCTGGGAATGCCCACAAAAACAAGCCTGGCTCATGATGTTTACATGTGACTGTTGGAAATGAGAGATATTATAGTTACATTCCTAGCCCCAGCAGCGAGTGTAAATTTAAGGGGGGGCCACAAGGGGGTGCACCATATTTTCTAGGCGGTATTTTGGCCAATTAAAACCGTAGTTTCCGCTTGCAATTCTTTTTCAGCAATGTGGGGATAAGAAGACCTTGAACCTTACTCTTGAAAGGGCACGGCAATTTTTCTCTGGTAAGGGGCACATCTATGAGGAAAATATAAATTTGTATTGGAACATTGCAAAGGGCACCGCAGCAAAAACACAGGGCAACAAGGCAATTGCTGTGGGTGCCATGAGTTAGTTAAAGACCTGGATAAGGACAAATTCATTGCCTGCGTGTAAATAGAAAACATTTTTTTAGAACATTGAAATTCCTTCATAAAAGCTCATAAACTGTAACATTGTTTTTTTTACACTGGTAATTTTAACCTTCGAAGTCCAGATTTCAAATGGAGGGGGGGGGGGGTGGGCACATGGGGGGAAGGGGGGTTACACCACCACTTGTTGGTTGTTCCACCATGACGTCACATCATCATGAGCAAGGCCCATTTTATGGGTGTTCTCAGAGATTTCAATTAAATAAATTGGACAAAACATAAAAGGGGCTCGAACAGGTAGGCTAATCTTTCAGTAGCCACCTACAAAAGTAATAGTTGCAATACGCTGGACTCTGCTCCTTGGCCCTATGACCATTATACCCCCAAAATGTGAGATGAACTTATGAATTGAGCCCTACATTTTTTTGGCCAAAATTTTCCCCTCGATCAGTCGGTCATGGCATAAGAGTCTGGAGTACATTAAAATCGCGATGCGATCACTCCTTTTGGTGGAATTTTATGAAAAATCTCAGGGCTGATAGTGATACCAACACATTCAAATATCGTCTTTGCCATGATGGTTGCTGTTGCGCATGCGCACTTTACAGCACTATGACCTGGCCCAATTTCATAGTGCTGGTTACCAAAGAATTCTGGTGCTTCAGCGAAGAATAGGGCACCATAAGCGCTTACGGAGCCCTGTAAAGCAAGTACTTCTATATGGGCCACAGCAGGGCGTAAGCACAACATTCTGCGGTTAGTCATAGCGCAATCCGACAATGTTTGAATGTGGCAGCATCATCAGCCCTGAGATTTTTGCAAAGATTTTTGCAAAAAAATGTAAGTCTCAAACGGAAATTTCATCTCACATTTTTGAGGGTACTAAAAAAAAATGGTCACACTCATAGTCATAGGGCCAAGGTCAAGGAGCAGAGAAGAGTCCAACGTATTGGCAGTATTTATGGGGCTATTTTTTCAACTGACTTATTATTAAATAGGAAACTTTAACAAGGCAGTATGACACTCATCCTTTAGTACTTATTTGCAAAGTTTTTGTAACAATTAACAAATAACTTAAGGGAATTTACGCCAGTTATTTTATACGTTGGACAGAAGGAGCGTTTCCTACATAATGTTGGCTTAAAAAGCTTTTTACAGTGGCCCCTGTTGTGTTTGGAGAAATTCCCTACCCTAGCCTATAGTCTAACTTTTCTACACTGTACCATGGAGAAAGTTGCTCTGTGCTATTGCTAATATTGTTCAATAGTTTGAAGGCCTCAGCTCAGTAAGGTCACGTTTCATCTCGACACGGAATTTCAAACTTACCAATATTATAGTGAGGATAGTCCCTTCGTTCCGCACCTCCATGGTCATGATGGTTCATCTTCTAACTTTTATTA
Organism: Marthasterias glacialis; assembly: GCA_911728455.2. Lineage (NCBI taxonomy): Eukaryota > Metazoa > Echinodermata > Asteroidea > Forcipulatida > Asteriidae > Marthasterias > Marthasterias glacialis. Next base: position 17,477,440 of record OU452227.1, on the reverse strand, counting down.
ACAAGTATAAAACTAAATCTCTTCGTCGGAAAACCCGTCCGTCAAAACTGAGAAATACCACGTTGAGTCCGTCAATACAATTGTGGACAATGCACATTTCATGCTGCATGCTGCACTGTATTGAGCGAAAAGTCAACTTTTTAATCTTATTCTTAAAGCCGACACATGTTGATTCGAAACAAGTTCAGACTTGCACTCTCACAGCGCTCCCGGCGATAATTCAATAAACGAAATAACACGTGCGTGCAAGGACCACTGTATCAGATTCCAGTCTATGTAGCAACAACTTACTCCTTAGAGGAGGCGGATTCTAGACTAATAAATAATTGTCGTCTGCTCCATCGTTGGGGTATGGCTCCATCTTCTTGCCTAGCGCCCTCATGTGGTATGCTTGATATGAGGAACTTTTAACCAATGAGCACTTAAAATACAAAATAGCCCGTACTTTTTTGGTAACGTGACTGTAAAATAATAATTAAAATAGTCAAGAAAATGTTTTTTCCAATAACACCCTCACCATTAGTAGTATGAGTTGGTTACAGTTTGGAACTGAAATTCTAGAATATGCAGTTTCCCTATGGGCAGTTACGGTCAGGATTTCGCTCGGCCAGACCGGTCTCTCTCATGTTTTGGTTTAAGGCAATGTACTGGAGCTGAGCGAAGGTAAGGATATCATGAGGTGATATACTAATTGGTAAAATACCAATTGAGCCTAATATGATGACATAGTTGTCTAAGTTAAGCATCAAAATAAAATTGTCATTTAGTGTATAATATAATGATAAAACCTTATACGAATAAATATCAAAAGAGGGCGCTCGTAACCAGGCAAGCATTAAAATACGAGCCTCGAAGAACCGGTCCAGGATGATTCAATCGCTTTCAAACATGCTTTAATCAATAATTAATAGCCTCTTTTAGGCCCAGAGAAGCCACAAAAACTCAGATTAATCGTACGCTTTGATGTACATTCAAGTTGGACGGACTTAGCGATCTATTCAGAAAAAGTAATCTGAAACAAATGAAGCGGCCTACAACCAACCAATCTATAATAGGTTGTGAAAGCTTGTCAGCACTCGTCTTAGAACGGCAATGTTCGGCCAAGCTTGAATGCGCTACGGGAATTAAAGTGTGGATCTGCTTTATAATTTAAAGTCGGCACGGGAATTAATCTGCAAGAGAATTCAGCCAACTGGATGACCTCTGTAATGGCTCCCTCTATGTACCGTCAGTATATTCGAACTTACGAAAGGTGAAACTCCGTCTTATCTCGAGTATAATGACGTCACTTTTAGGCTCATGAAAAGCGTTAAAAGTTATGACCGACTCCACTGACTCGTGAAAGACGTCCGATACGACGAGATTGTACGAGATTCTTGGTGATGTACTATGAGTATCGTAGCTGGAAATCATGTTGGAACATTAGTCCACAACCATTGGTAGTCTTTAAATCGCAGAAGTAAAATCTGTTTTTGAGAAAAATAGGCCTGCTGCAAGATTCATATTCGCTGTTGTATGCCGGGTATTTCAAAGATAAGGTAAGACTTGTTTTAAATTACATAGCATATAATGCACTCAATAAACACCCTGCTATTTTACTGTCACGTTATTTTGTACAGACTTTTCAATACGGGTGCTATGTTGTCCGTTAATGTTGATGCTCCTGTGAAATGCATGAAATGAAGTAACTTTTGTCCAATCATAACGGATGTGAAATATAAGGCACGACAACAATGCACCCATTGACAATCTTTGAATGTGCCAAAAATAGCATCTTTCTTTATGCAGATGAATACAGAAAGGGGATGAGCGAAACGGATGGGAGAGCGCTTTTACATCCATGTAAGGCAAACCTGTTCGACAAAAACTAGAATGAAATTGTTTGTCTGTACTGTTTACTGCTTCATAGTTTCACCCAAACGTCTCTACGGTACACAATTATATTAACACTACGAAGGGTACAAACTACAATAACTATCGATCTTTTCATATAACTGCCCAAGATAATTATAAGAGCAAATATTTGAATAGAAGATTGCTGCGTTAATGGGCTCACTATAGTATTGAAAATTGAAAAGAAAGAAAAAAATATAGCGATGCTGTTGGACCCGTCAGCCGTGGGTATGGTAATGAAGTGTGGGGATGAAAGATGGGTGAAATAAAAACTACCTGAAGTTATCATCCGGAAACGAAAAGTGCCCAGTTTCCAACTAACTCACCACTGTGACCTTGACCTTTGACCTTTTGACCCCCAAACACTCCTAACTTTCCTTTCCCCAAGGGTAACCCCCACTCAAGTTGCAAGTCCAAATGTCAATTGTAACTTAAGTTATCATCCGGACGGTTTCCAGTTTCCAGCCGGACGGATGTCCGGACCGAGGGACGGTGTAGGGTAAGACAATACCCCTTCTGAGCCTATGGGACTGAGGGGTAAAAACGAAGAAAAAGTGAAATCTTTCGTAAAAGTTACCAAGATGTAACTTTTGACCAATCAGATTAAGGAAGTGAAGTGCTACGTCACAAGTGCATCCTACGACACGTTTTGAACGTACGCCAAAAGCCTTTCTGATATTTGTGTGATCTAGATGGATATAAAAACATAAGCCTAGGTCAAATGGCCATACTGAATATCTCAGAAGTTTTGCAACGGTGCAAAAAACGGAAAAAAGAAAAAATCAAGTGGTTTGTTTTTCATACAGTTTTTGTCTATACATATAAATAATGATTATAAGGCATGAGCAAGTTTGCCGAAGATTCACCGACTTGGAAAATAACGTACTTGGCTTTATGAGTGTAGGCCGAGTTTATTTGGATATATCCAATCAAAGTATCTTCTGATAATCTCTTCAATAGATATACCGCATCTCTCCTCTAACAGGAGGTGACACTTCCATCGAATCAGCTGTCGAGAGGGGAAACAACTAAAACCGGTTGATGACGGGTTTTCTGTCCAGGCAAACATGCATAACTTGTTTTTCCGTAAATGTATTCAACAATGAAAAACACATACGAAGCAATTCCAGACACAGACATTAATCATTGCGTGTACATGCTACTTTCCACCAATCTAATTTACCGGCAATACCATAAAGGGCTATTTTTATCAAACGAACCTCTAGTGATTTCACCTGTACTGTAATTGTTATTTGCTTTAATACATGCCTGTTTCTTTTAATGAATATATATTTTGAGAATGTTTACGTTGGATATAGACATATTGTAGGCACAGCTGAGCTATATAGTTCGGCTTTTTACTAGACCTGTCGTCTATAAACACGCCGAGGAAATGAAATGAAATCAAATATGATGAAATTAAATTCCCAGCCTATGATTCAATTTCTGGCATTGGTGCACAATCAGGCAGTGTCTGTATTGATCAAGCAAGAAATACCATAGTCCTATTAAAAAGAAACTCGATTGGGAACGAGGGAGGAGGCCTTCCTTCCTGATATAGTCACGGGACAAGGTGGTGCATTCTAGCCGGGGCGTGTTTCAGCTCTCATGGTCCAAACATGAGTCCAGCTGGAGTCCGCTGTTCAAAATATTTCAGAGAGCTTTGTTAAAATAATTTCTAAGTCCGTAACTGAGTAAAAAAAAAATCATAACAACTTCTCTTGAAAACCACTGCTCTCAAAATGTATACTATTATTTTATTTTACTGAATTCGACTTAGAAATTCATTAAAATGTTTGCCACTCAGTAGTAGATCAAGCCTAACCATGGGCGGGTCCAGAATAATTATTTCTCGGGCGGGGGGGGGGGGGGGGGGATTGGAGCTGAGAATCAAAGCCAATTTTTCAATGCTTTACGAATTACAATGAAATAATCAAAGGGAGGGAAAACAAAGCACAGTGAGGGGAAAATGAGGGGAGACATGCGGGATATGATGGGGAATACTTTACGTTTTTTACTGATTCTGTTCTTCCTCCCCCCTCTCCCCTCCCCCTCCCTTATTATTAATACTATTATTAGTAGTAGTATTATTATTATTAATTATTTTTTTAATTTTTTTTTTATTTATTTATTTATTTACTTTTTTTGTTTTTTTTTTGTTTGGGGGGGGGGGGGGGGCTACAGCACCCTTAGCCCCCGGATCTGCCAATGATAACCTAGCCAAAAATTGGTGACAGTACGGTTGGAAAAACCACCAGCGGCGTTAGCGACCGGGGGGGGGGGGGTGACACCCCCAATATTTTTCCTAAGTCGGCATTTAGAGCCACAGTCGGCAAATTGAGCACCAAACTCACTTAAGGGCTCGGGCTAAACACAAATCCATTCGGCAAGCCTAGAGATTTGCCGAATGGATTTGCCGAGTGAAAATTTTAGTTTAATCCTTGTAGTGGACGAGAAGTCAAACTCTGAATTACCAAATTGAATATTCTCGGTAACGTGCGGAACTCTACGCTCTGAAAACACTAAAAGCCGTGGAGCGTCCGGGCCCCCGGACCCCCATAACAATTGTTGCACTATTACTCCAACAAAAGGGGAAGTATTCAAAGTTTGAATTTCAAAATTAAACGTCTATTTTCGGCAACTTGACGGTCCTCCTTAGCCCTGAAAACACTTAAAAACGTAAAGCGTCCGGGGGCTTCGCCCCCTGTACCCCACTAGAATTTGTGTCCATATATACCGGTACTCCAACAGGGGATCCGCAAAAAAGTACGGTTTTCAAAGCTTGCGTTTCGAATAATTATGAGTCGTCTATAATGATCGGCATCTGAGGGCCATTTTAAACCTTCGCATCACTGAAAAACCTCATGAGCGATCGGGGGCTATGCCCCCGAACCCACACATGTTGGTGGGTCCCCCATGTCATTTGATAATGTCAGACGGCAAATTTTGATTGCAACGCCTTTTTTTTTCCCAGTGCTTGCAAACCTTTGCGACACGGGCACGTGGTCAAAATGCAAATGAAGTATTTGATGTTTGCCGAGCGGCAGAATAGTTGTGGCCATTAGCCTACAGTCATGAAGATAAAACTCGTTACCCGTCGTTGAAATGTGCCATTCATTATCAAAAACAAACAAAGTTAATAACCTTCACTGCTAATGGACGTCGAAAAGGCATTACATTTCAACCGTAACTTATACCATAATAAATTGCATTGTACGACCAGGATGGGCCAAACTGAACTTGGATCTCATATAAACCGTAATCAGGCAATCCATCATAAATTAGAGGCACATTAACGCATGGAGGTATAATTTGCCTCCATGATTAAAGTAATGCATTCTTGGCTGGAGGGATGGTAGACCTATTATAATTAACGGAGCATAGTGCTCATTTGCTTTGTCACACGTAAAATACGCGCAAACAATGCTGTAAAACCCGGATGTTTTGACAAAATGAAAAACAGCAGAACGCAGCAAGCTAATTTCATGGATCACTCAGTATTTGAAAGAACTTTACATTCTATTTCAAGTAAATATATAAGTTGTTTGCTTTTTTAACAAATGGGAACTGATTGTCTTTTTGGGTTGCAAAATGGTCTATAGTTTGTTTGTTTTTTGCAAATAAAACTCATTTTGTGCATAATCTGTAAACTAATCAAGACTGTTCAGAAAATACATAAAATTATATAGTTCAGTATACTGTACACCAACTAATATAGTTAACGTTGTTATCTGGGGGACGCCTATGGCCGTTTTCGAAACCACGGTTTGGGCTTGAGCTTGGGTTAAGGCTCCGTCCGCTGTATGGAAAACGTGCGCTTTCTTTCTTACGGGGCTTCAAACAGGCGGGCGCAGCCTAACCCTGAGCCCAAGCCCAAGCAGTGATTTCGAAAAGGGCCTATGTTGTCTCACACTTCTTGCAAATGGTTTCTCTTGGTAAGTAAAAAAGCCCCTCCAAACTATCCCCACCCCAATGTCAATGTCTAATTACGCAAGTGTAAAAGACCTCTATAACAATATCACCTGAGGAAAACGAATGGTTGTTCAGGCATACCAACCCCATTTTACTGGAACACCATCGCCGTTCGTAGAGCTGGAGTTGACAACAGACTTTGCTTGTTTGAGAATTGATTAGAGTTTCGGTTTACGGTTTACCGTGTGGATAAACCCCGCTATCCCTGCGGTGGATAGAGTACTCTTCAGGGACCCTTTTAGGTCATACTCATTAGCACAGTAATGGTTAAAGGCTTTGAGATGACCACGATAGAGGATCGATGACGGTTTAGCGCAATGCGCATTTGGGTATATCTCACTTCAGAATAATTTACAGTATTGTTGTCTTTCCTTTACATTTCGATTGACCTTTTATAAGCCAGTGCGTCATCATCCGACTAAATATCTATGTACAATCGTCATTCTGTCTGCACTTCGCAATATCTTTGTGTCGGCAAACAAACTGTGTAAAATGAGCATAATATACAAGATCACTGCCGCCAAAGATCTTGAACCACATAGAGATACTTCATACTATCGAATCAATGATTAAAGTACTTTATATAATCCAGTATAATCTATCTGAGAGCAAATTAATTCAAAGTTATTAATCAAATTGATATAATTTCGTCTTTCAATCCCATAACAAAAAACTCAAAGAACTATCGCTGTTCTACTATACGCATTCCATATTAAAGCATGTAGAGTGCGTACATTAGACCGATTGCGCTCTCCAAGTCACATGACTTGTAGTGGGTATTAAACGTAAACAAACAAGACGTACTCCATAGAAAAGTGCGGTACGGTACATGATTAAAGTTGCATTTGTATATTTGATCGAGGCTTTTCTTTCTCGAAATCTGTGAAAAATATTCCAGAGTTTGTAACAGAGACCTTCAAGTGGCTGAATAAAGCCAGTAAGGACAGTTCCAGCAAGTCTTGATAATTCTACAAGGAAAGTTACGTTCACGATGTGGTAGTACTAGTTGCACGACGGAACGTTTGGGCCAGACGACCGCGATCACAAAAATTTCACAATTATTTTAAAGTTGAAACTATCTAACGAAAAAAAGGCTTTCCAAAACTGTGTGGTTCCTTTGTCTATTTGAAATTCCGCAAGGCTAGGTGTAAATGCGCACTTTTCAAACGTTCTTTACCTTTTTTCAGTGATTTACATAACAACAAAAATCACAGGCGGGTGCCTCACATCGTCGTCCGACGCCGGTATAGTGCATAACTCAAAATAAACCTCTTTTGTACCAAGGGAATAAAAGAGTGATGACCGAGGTCTTAAACGGCCGTTTAAGACCGGCAGGGTCGTGGCCGTGTGATAAAGGAGGCAAGGTCCTTTATCACACGGCCACGACCCTGCAAGGTTTTAAACGACCGAGTCACTACTCTATTATTCCCATTCATAAATGCCTTTTTTGTTAAAAAGCGTAATAATGTAAAAAAAAAAATCCTTGAAACTTTTCCCTTTTTTTAAATTTATTGTTCAATTCTTGCCACGTCCTCAGGTTCCATTTCGCGAAGGGTCGACGCTCAACGGTTGCGCGTACGCGCGCGTATTAATATACTTTACATTGAGTAACGCTGTATTGATTGCGCTACGCGTAAATTAGCACCCGCGTAAGCTAGTGCGCCAACACACGTGTGGCTTTAATGAGCGCAGAACGCGCATTCACAGCTAGCTATGTCTTTATCATCCGTTTAGCGCTGCTTAACGGTAAGCAAATTTTCGTGCTAACTATAGCAGAAAAATTTGCTTAAGCTTAAGCGTATTTCACAGGTTAGCACGAAAATTAGGCGGCCAGCTTGCGCGTTCATCAAGGATTTGCATTGTTACGTCATTCATTTTCCTACAGTAAGCACCGGAAGGTTAGCATGCCTTTTCCTGTGCATACGGTTAGTAGCATAAAATGGAAATCGCACACAGTAAGCACAAAATCAGCCGTTAAGCAGCGCTATGAAATTGGGCCATGGTCTTAAACAGTCACGTGACCGCCTTAAAACAAATAGGACTGCCCAAGTTGTCCCCGACTGACTGGGGTATTTATGAATGGTAGTTTATGAAATAAAGTGGTAATGTGGTTGAAATCAATGTCACAACATCCAAGTTTAATCAAAGTGTTTAGTAATTGTGTTATTATTACCAAAAGCCGACTGTTGATGTGACTGTCGGCCACAGCATGAATTTGCACGTATAGTTTGCCATCAGCTGAGATGACGTAGTACCCACTACAGTTCGAGTGACGACATGATTGTAAACATTGGCCGCTTAATTGGTCTAATGTAGGCCAAATATTCGCACTTTAAGTGACCCAATACATGAAATTACAAACCTGTGAAAGTTTACTAAATCGGTCATCGGAGTCACAAGAAATGGTGAAAGAAATGTTACGTTTTCATTGTTTTCAAACACTGGGTTTTTGTCTCGCGAGATCAAAGGTACGGTAATTGCTTTACCCATTTCTCAAAAACTATAGCATTTCACGCAAACATATTTCAAGGGAAGTTTTCCACCATATATTTATACCATGTAAGTTTGTGCAAATCTTTGAACAGTTATATTTTCAATCTTACCAATGTTGTGTACACCCAAGGTGTTTTTTTAACTTCGAATCTCGATTTGTAGATTGGTTTGCAAGTTCAGCGAAACTTTTTCCCGACTAAAAATCGATTTGACTTTACGTTCAATGAATACATGAAATTTTGATGCATCGTTTTGTGTTCAGCGGAACTCAAATTAGCAGCTCTCCCGTTAACTTCATTTTATTTTTTGTTCTTATTCTCTGTTAGCGCGTGTTTTAATGGCGAATGCCTTGCTCCGGCTTTTGTTGGGGGTGTTTGTACATCTATATTGCCATCTGCGTAAACAGTTTCAAATTCGTCTTCCTTTTCCCAAAGGTGTAGGCCTAGCCTTAACTTTCGTTATAAAGAGAGAGAAGGAGAGAGAGAGAGAGAGAAGTTTATATTTGGTCAACAGACAAATCTGTCTGAAACTTCATTCTGCTTTTATTGTTTACGAATGTGTAAATGTCAAGATGTTTTGTATTGACTGAATAGTGCAATTAACCCCAACAAGTAACATGTCCCAGTTCGTTTCTTAGAAGGCCATGTGACCTGTGACACCACATGTTTACAAATGAGACACACAGCCTGAACTTTCTGCTAGTACCATTTACACACAGCTCAATGGAAAAAACGTGAAATCCTACATTATATAAAGATGCCAGTGTACGATTTGTATCAACCTCTGACATAAATCGAAATGGGCAAAACCTATTTCATTGCATACTAGTTCAAAATCCAACTGGCAGCAAAAAGCTGAATTATGTGGAATTAATTAATTATGTGGAATGGGTAAACAATATTTAAAATTAACACTAACGTACAAATATATATTAAAAAGGAAATAAGATTAATAAATGGCGACACAAATAAATTGCACAGCTGTTTTATTAGTTTATTTTAATTTAATTTATTTATTCTTATTATTTTTTTCAATAATTAGACTTCGATAGAAGTTACAGCACAAAATATACAACTTCCTATAACTCATAAAATCATTTAAAAACACTGTCTTGCCTGCCACGAACAGGAAATGCCCAAATAAGGCTTTACTATGGTGGCCCAGAAAGGACATCGCACTAATCGCCAACATCCGGGCATAAACAAATTTGCGATGCCGTGCGTTATAATGTGCACATTTTCGATGCGTTTATATAATTATGCGTATAATAATTTACGGTGTCGTGAATTTTTACCGTGTTTATATTGTGCATATATTTGCAATGTTAAACATGTTTAAAGAATGTATTTACCTTATCCCAAGTTATTCGTAGAGAATTACTCATGGTCATTCCATCACATCAATTTTTTTAAGCGAGCAATCAAATCAAATTCTACTGTATTGTTTTAAACGATATATGTAGCAATAATTAAATTCAAATTATGTAACAATTAAAAAGTACTGAACATGTTATCGAAGAGTTCACAATATCGCGAATTCTCAAACAAAATGTGTACGCAAGTATTTGCCATTTCGTAAATTTTGTCGAGAATATATCAAACTTATGCGCACATAAAAAATTGCGATGTCGTGAATTTGTTTGAATACGGTATATAGCGCATGTATTTGCGACGTAAAACATGTCGTAATCGAGTGCGCACACTTGCGAACATTACTGTTCACCTATTATATTCACGACGATTTGCGCGGCATTGCAAATGTGCGCACATTATTTGCGACATTGTGTGGACCATAGCAATTTACGAGTGCAAATTATTTTACAGCAGATACTTTAACGAATTGCTATGCCCCTTTAGGGCCACCATACTTCACCATCCAATAGTGGTGTTAAACATGCTCCATGGATAATTATGTCGATTAACAAATTTCAATTTAACGGAGGCCCTGAGAACCCACTTAAAAACCGGTCAGGAATAATGCTTGAAATCACACTGTTTGACGGAAGACCAGCAAGCTTCATTGTCGGCAAAAGCCAGTTGCAAAAATTCCCTTTTCCCATAAATTATATCGTCACAGCATATCCGTCAAAAGAATTACTATAAAATCAAAGGCACTGGACATTTTTTTTAGGCCTACAACATTTGTAGGACACTGGTCCATAGGGGGTATTCATTCCAAATCCTGTCGTTTTCAACTTTTCAAGCTCGAAACTGAACCCCTAGCCTAATGTTCATTACAGGGTGATCAGTTTGATGCTTCAACGTTGTTTACGAAAACCGTTTTGAAGACATTTGACAAATTTATTCTTATTTTCTCAGCATTGACATTTCACCTCAAAATCTCTCTCTTTCATTTTAATATTTTGAAACGAAGCTTCTAACAATTCTATGCGACTCTATTAAATTGTAAGATCTGCCGTAGGGCCCACACTGCAAAAACTGGGGTGTTAAATCAATTCTCTTAGTATCTATATGTAACAACACCGACATGGTGTTGGTTATGCCCATTGCTTTATTGATGGTAAAGTAACACCATGTTGGTGTTGTCGTCACACATATATAGAAACCAAGAGAATGTTTACACCCCAGTTTTTGCTAGATTTATCATTACTCTCGCGTTAGAAACCTTTCAATCGGTGAGCGCGACTTACAAAATTACACTTTAAAAGAATTCAAAGAGTGTATCTTAAAATGGTTGGTACATATAAGCTTAATGGCTATTTATAGCCTCTGTAGTTGACAAACATGTACTTCACTGTCACGTGAACATTTCATCGCATCCTCAAGTGTATTACGCGGGAGCCAACAGTGCCGCGAGTATGGGGGGAGTGAAGAAAGGCGGGGAGCTAATTCCCGCCTGTCATTGAGTACAATTCTCAGGAAATCTCCCTGTGCTTTTAAAGCAAGACTTTTGCAGGAGTATCGGCATTAAAGAGGGGCTCTTATGTCGAATTCAGTTTTGTGGTGCACTCATTTCCCAATATATAGAGGCCTTATAAAAGTTGAAAGAAAATACCATTCTCTACCTCAAGTTAAAACGGTGTAAAATGCCATTGTGTTTGATACCGTTCCAGAGTGCGAATTTTGTCAACATTAACAAACATTGACATGCACTGTTAGTTCATTCCTGAATTTTGATGATACTCAATCAAAACAGCATTGAATTTTACCTTTTGACCTATGCAAAAAGTCCTCTTTGGAATGCAGAGACCCATTTGTTGTTGATTTCAATGACGTCATGTTTCAAATTTCGCACTGAAAGAGTATCGAATAAAATGACATGTAACACCATTTAACGTGAGGTTAAAGACTCGTATTTTTCCCCCACTTCCATAAAGACTCTATCTGTTGGAAAATGAGTGCATCACAAAAATGAAATTAACCTCAGAGCCCCTCTTTAACTACGCTGATTGCGACAGTGAGTTTTTCCAATCTATGTTACACGTTCCATTGGATATTATTTGAACCATTCCAGCCGAGTTTAATCTTCACAGATGCCAACAACTTGTCGCGTTGGACTTTCAATTAAGTAAATAATGCCGTGTCTGTAACATACCGATGCATTCTATTGCTATAAAAGCTTCTTAGTAACCCCGTACACTTACCTGGAACGAAGCACGGGCACGACCCAACAACAGTCATCAAACGTTGAATGTTTAATCAGGATGATGGAAATTCTCGCGAAATATGACCGGATGTAAGACATTCCGTACAGTCAACTCTAAAGTGATTCACAACAAAACTAAATGAAATATTGTGCTCTTAAAGGGTAACTTATATCCGAAGTATACAGTGCCGTATCGAAGTTTGTGTCTTTCAAATTATTGATCTTTGAATAAAGACATCTCTCTTAAATAGTTAGATTGAAAATCACTCTTATTAGATTAAAACTCAATCTTTTCGATTGAGGCCAGGGACAGATTATTTGCAGTTTGTCCCAAGTTTCAATCGAAAAGAGCAAATTTCAATCGAAAATTTTAAGAGAGTATACTATAAACATCACCTTTTTTCTCCAGAAGAAAAACCGAAAAAAAAACCAGTTTTCAAATGTTGACAGATAACAATATTTAGCGGGATTACTGGGAATGTAACAAATATGGAACCCATAAATGGCAACTTTTCCAAGATATCATATTATAGGCCTAATCGAATAATTACTTTACCCCAAGCGCCGATGTTAGTATGGGAAACCTACCTAATAGCACATGAAGAAGAAGAAAAAAAGAAGGAAAACAATAAAAAAAAACTAAACTAAACCAAAGACCCCCATATAATTGGAATTGATTCACGTATACATCTGCTCTAGAATGGCGGGGGTCGTGGGTTCGAATCCCACCCGAGGAAAATGCATGTGATTTTTTTTCACAGGACTCGGGAAGGTACCGAGTATACGGTGCTTAACACACATCGGTGTATGGGTAAAACATTACAAAATAAGATTTACGTACCCATGTGAGTTTTTTCATCTTGAGAGCTGTACACGAAAATAATATTTGTAGCCTACTCCCAGAACTGCTTTAATGTTTGAGCGATACCATTTCATGATAGGCCATTAAAGGGATACATTGCCTTCGGATTGGGCGCTTCTGGGCTATAAAAGGTTTTCGTTTAATTTCGTTTAAAACGGTCCGGTATTTTGTAGAACCAACTTTTTGACTCCACAAAATGGCGGAGCGTATGTTTCTGTGTAGAGTGTGGTTCCCCTGGTTTTATTTCCAGAGGCAAAATGTATGTTTTTTTAATCACTACTCACTTATTTCAACACACTGGTTTTTTTTATTGCATGAACAACTCTTAAAAAGGATCAAAGAGCGATTCCAAACAGAAAATTTTAAGAGATTTGAAGGCAATGTGACTTTAAAGGTCCCATGATTTATTTTTTTTGGGTTAAAATAATAAAGTATGCCTATTATAGTATATCTTTAATTTTTTCACATTTTTTACATGCGTATTAATCGTAGAAATAACGATTTCTAAAATTAGGGGGTTGCCGTGCTCCGCCCACCCTTCCTCATTAACATAAAATCTGTGACGTAGACAGTGGAACGGCTGACCAGGGCCATGTGTGTGACAATAACAAACAATGCATTATTGACCACTCGGCACCAGAGCCGTCTTCGAAATGTTTTACCACAGCCTACGTCATGAATCATTGCGCAATCAAATGGCACACATTTTCGGGGCTCAATTAAAGTGTATTAACGCATAACAGACACATCAAAATAGTCAATACTATGTTTTGTTAATTTCAAACCATGTTCCGTGACAAAAAACCTCTTTATGGGCCCTTTAATTGCTTTTACTTACGATGCGTATTGAAACAATTTGGTGCATTATAAACTAATTGTATAGATTTAAGCGTTCGACAGAATTACGTTCCATATACATGTTTGATTTCCCCCTTTTTTTAAATTAAAGACAGTGGAAACTTTTGGTAATTACTTTAAAAAAATCAATAACTATATACTTGGTAAGGAGCAACAGAAAACTGTTGATAGTATAAAACACTGCAAAAAAACGATTCCCTTTGAAGTAATGTGCTTTTTAAAAGAGAGGTAATTTCTAGTTAAAATATTTGAATCTGAGAAAGGCTTCAGGCATGAAGCCATTTTTACGTAGCGAAAAACATACAGTTTCAGCATTTTTTTTATCCTTCTGCGTGAAAATAACCCCTCCAGATTTTTGCTGATATCTCAAGAACGCTTACATCTTTTAAAACAAAATTTGCAGAGGTTAGTAATCTACAATTGTTTTCACAATTATATAAGATTGAAACAAGCATGCGGTTCCAAATACCAAAGATATACCCTGCCTTGAAATCTGAAACGACACTCTAAGTCTATTATTTTTGTAAGCCACGTTTTTAATTTGTTTTTTTAAAATAGATGTTGACTTTGTTCATAATAATTGTTTATCATCAAGTCAAAGATAATCTTCCCTCTAATGGGGGCCTACTCCAAGGACAGACTAGAAAATAAAAGCTGTTTTGATAATATTTTCCTCTACTGTCTTGGGAAATTAAAATAAAATTAATAACACAATGGGAGTTTAGGCATATATTCATGTGAAGATGTTTTCCTTGACATTTCGTTGAACAACATTGGAAGCGGTGAAAATACGATAGCGCATCATTGCGTGTGGATATGATCTTAGCTTTTTACTAAAATGCAATCTTAATGTCACGAGGCACTCTTCATAAAACGCTATACACCTTTGAGATTTATAAAAATTCTGATTGGCCAAGCCCCAGTCACGTGGGGTGTATAGGATAACAGGACCCTGAACCAGCATACATTGGGTGCAACTTTAGTTTTGTGTGCGTTGATGGCACTATCAAACTACTGGTACCTTAGAATGTTTTCCCCTTTTCGATGAAGATCTGGATAACCCTTCATCGATCCATTAACAGCGGCCAGCCCAAACCCATCCATAATACCAGACAAATAGACAGTGGAAACCCCACGGTCCCCAAACTTTCATGTTATTCGAATTGTATTACAATTGTTGAGGGTGACATGTCGTTTTAAATTCACCTCCGATCGAATCCAATTTCAGTAAAAATCAAAATAAAAGTAGTAAACAAATGCGTTTATGAGGAAACACGATAATCTTGACTAAGGGGCAGTTAATAATGAAAACACATCAGCTGGACACATAATTCCCGAATCACGATTACGTAGTAACCGAATGAACAGCAAATAGAATCGAAACGCCCCTTTCGTTAAAAGTCACTTCAACGGCTTCGTATGCGCAGACGCAGCGTGTTGACATTTTGTGTGCGTTAAATCAAGGAGGAGGGCCAAGCTGTTTCATTCTGGTGCGCTGTACTCCCAGTTGATACCTGATAAATAACTGACTGTACCGTATCAGTGGAAATTGTTCTTGGTTTGATCGATGGTGTTGTATATAATCATAAGTCCGTTTCTTTCTTTTGGTGAAAGAACACATTGTAAACAACCACTTGGGATATCCGCGCAAGATGTGGTGTCTTTAAGAACCAGCATCGCCATATAAAAAGAGGTGAAACTGAGAAAATAATATTGCCCAACGCCTTCGATTTCTTACAGATTGCTTTGAAGTAGTGATGCTGAACAGTTCCTCAAGCAATTGTTCTCGGGACGTTTGATACCGTCAACAACCTACGGCAATGTTGCCACCAAATGGTGACGAGGAGGGTGCATTGACGACGACAGCTGTGAGCTGGTTGATGGGGTTTGAGACGGCCAACCTGAATACTTCTACAGATGATGAATCTTCCTCATACTACAGCTACTCTTGGTCCTCTCTGGCCGGTATAAACCCACAGGAAGGCTACGATACATGGATCCCAATCGTTCTCTTCACTTTCATGTTTCTGGTTGGTGTACCGGCAAATGCAGTTGTCCTCTTCGTCCTAATCCGCAACGGAATTTGCCGCTCAAACATCAACCTCTTTCTCCTCAACCTCGCCCTGGTAGACTTCATCTTCCTGGTGTTCAAAGTACCATTAAAGCTCAATACGTATATCGTATCCTCTCGGATCATCTGGCACTTTGGTACAGCCGTCTGCAAGTTGAGTACTTATTTGCTATACGTGAATATGACTGTGAGCATTTTGACGTTAGTGGCTCTAGCTGTCAACCGTTATAACGCTGTGATGCGCCCAGTAAGCTGTCGCAGTAAGAGGTAGGTAAAATGTCGTTGTAAACAGTATCAGTCTATTCACCCACAAGTCAACAAAACCATCAAAGTTTTTCCATAAAACTACTTGAACGTGGTTAAGGAATGATAGTAGCCAATAGTTTTTAATAATAGTACCACACACCAACCCGTGAAATTTAATTTAATTTTATTTTCATTTATTAATTGTGGTTGTGAAGCCAAGGATTCTCAACTTAGTCACTTAATCACTATATTAGCCAAGAACTCCATGGAGAGAAGACAAGGAAGGAAGTTTCAGCTTAAGATATGGGAGGAAAACCCAAGGAAATTAATCCAGGGAAGACCCATGCAATAAGGCAGGGACTGAAAACCCAATCCACATACTGCCCCGGTGAGATTCAAACTGGGGTCCCAAAGGTGGAAGGCGAGGAAAGATACCACTATGCCAACCCGACCGCCCATTGATCTCCGATCTTCATCACAAGGTGGTCACTCGACCACCTAGCGGTTTATATTTTGTCATTAATTTTAAGCTCTTTATTTGGTTTGGCAAATCAAATGCAGAACTGAGGGAAAGGGAATAACTTTTTTTTTTTGCACACGGGAAGTACAGACGTACATGCAGGTAGTGTTTTACTCGTGACAATAATGTACTGTATTGGAGTTTTTAAACAGTGAAAAGATTTCAGACTAGAACAAGGCACAGTTACGTACAGGTGCGTAAATTGGGGGGGGGGGGGGGAAGGTTCAAATCCCAGGTGTGTGTCTCTCTTTTGTCCGGATGACTAAGCCTCTTAACCCTCAGAGTGTTACATTTTGAAGTATTTACATCAACACAAATGATAGAAATGGAGTTTATTCTAAATCCAAATTAAAATAAAAATCAACATATGTTTCATACCTTTCTTTTCGAGAGAAAAAAATCCCCCACAAAACAAAACCATTTACAAAAGATGATACTTAAGAAGAAATAAGTAAAGCAAATTAAGGGAAAATAATCAATCATGTAGACCAGAATTAAAGAGTATGAGTCTATCAGATTAAGCCAAGGATTTAAGACAGTGTAGACGGAAATATGGAGTCAAGACAGACAGGAATATGCAAAACGAAACATTTACTATGGATGCTTTATGAGAGGCTATACATGCCGAAACTTGTCGGGGTTTTTAAGCAGCCGTCTGTTGAAAACAACGAAGCAAACCCCCCCCCCAAAAAAAACAAACAAAAACAAACAAACAAAAAACAAAAAACAGATGGGGTGAGTCCAAGTCTCTCTTCTTCTGACAGCAAATTTACATTTACAAAAATAAAAAAGCTGCAAAGCGAGACCCGTAGTCTGCCAAATCCCAAAATCAGGAAATATTCCGACAAAGCACCGGCCTGCTAAAAATGATCAGGTTACAAGTTCGATCATTAACCGAACATATATTATAAATTTAAAGGTAGAATACAGGATTGGTATTCATCTAATCGTTTTTATATCAGTATCATTGTAAAAGCTTATTGATTGTAAAATTCATACCAGTACCAAAGTACTGTCAAAAAAGTCGAGAAAATAGATTTTGATTTCGGTTGTAGACAATGTGTTTACATGCTGAAAAGAGTGTGCACGGTTTTCACTACTTTTTCCTGACTCGGACGACGAATTGAAACTAAATTTTCACAGGTGTTTTCTTTCATGTATAAATTGAATCACATAGAGTAAAGAACACTGCACTCTCATCGATCATAATTTTACCTTTAATGAATAAATGGGAAAATAATGACGAAGCACGTAATTCAATTAAAGACTTTTGGAAAACTGTGACGGGGGACCAAGTAAACAGAACTTTTATCTTGACACCCAGCTACCCAGTCCCAGCTACCTATATCGCAATGGTGCAAAATTTGCATGTTCTGTGGACGGAGCCCTTGAGGTGTCATCTAAGACATTGAGATCATCTGTATGTGTCTGGGAATGAAAATCACCCTAACACTGTAGGTACTCGTCTTCTCAGATGAATTACCTCGTGAAGACGGGCATCTCCAAAGTAATACGTCGTCTTCCCAAGATCATTTTTCCGGGATGACGACAGTCAACTTTGGGATGCCGTCTTGCTCCGATAATTTTTATCGCGGGATGAAGGCATTGTCACAGAATACTGTTGTTGGGAAAAGATTATGTTTCATTTTGTAATAAATGCATCGGTAAAAAGAATACCAATATTTTGGTATACTCAGTGCTTTCCCGAGTCCTATGGGGAAAACTTCACATGCCTATATAGGCTCCCTACACAGGAATTACAACGGTTCAAGATGCCGAAGATCAACAAGTGGGATGACACTTTCAGAACTCCGTAGTCCAGATATTGTTATCTGAAACGCTTTTGAAGACAAATTTGGTTGGTATCCGCCTTCAAACTACGCATAAAACCACCGCATTATGTTTAATAAGGAACAAGTGCATCTTTTGTTATTAAGAAACTGTTTGCAGGTCTCTTACAGACCAATAGTGCACTATCCCTTTAATATCCTTTTGGTCATCGTATTCATCAGATATAGAAACTCAAACATTGTTCATCATTTTATTTTCTTAATGACTTTGTTCATTATTTTGTCTTCTTAATGACTGCCGGCACATTGAAATTTGACTACAGAGTACAGATTGCTGCAAGTATCGGATAGCTGCAACACAAACGTATACATCTTTCATAACACATCGCGGTAACAAAAAACCTCGTTTCAAATATCAAATTACGCGCGATTTCAAGATTAACACAACATAATAATTTCCAAAACTTAGTCATGACCTTTATCACACAGTAAATACAATAGCCTAGTATACTAATAATAATACAAGTTATAAGTGATACAAGGAACAACAATTCCCTTAACGATAAAGTGAACTGGATTCTTTTACGTCTATTACACAACACAAAGGACGCAGAGCTTTACGGTACGTCCCTTCCGAAGGTCACAAGTGCCATGATTGGGACATGAACCTACATTCTGACAACACCAGGGCTTGAGTCCGGTGCACTAGACCGCTCGGCCACGATACCAAAGGAGAAATTTAACAAAATAATTTGGTTTATAAAATTGACACTAAATACCAATATATAATGAGAAGAGGTGCCTTGTGCAAACACATTTTCAACTGAAACTCATTCGTTTTGATTTGGCTGAATTGAAATAAGAACAAAATCCCTGACAAAATATCTTGATGACATTTCTACAGGTTGAGTGACTGATATATTTGTCAACAGCTAGAGTATTATATTGAAAGTACCATTCTCTCAACAATGACTGTATCGTATAAGCTAAAGAGGCAGTTTTGTGAAGGTCGTATCCGAATGGATGCATGTTTCGGTGTGGCTACAGCCGGATCACCGAAAATGCCAATTCTTCAACGTTGTCGCTGATGCCAACAGCGAAAGCCGTAGCCGAAGTCGCTTGATTCGGACACGGCCTATTATTGTTAACGAGATCGACTCTTAAAAAAACGTTTTTAGTGGATCCTTTATTAGGATATACACATATACACAATGTAACACATTATCAACTTTTTTTCGCAAGTCATCCACACGCCAACACAGCTTCATGCTGTGCACTCGCATTGTTATGAGTATCCGCCCCCATTTCCAATAATCATGGCTTCGCCCATTACCATATTAAAAAAAAACTGTTGGAAATGTTGTTATCGTACCCATAGTCTAATCGGGTGGTACCATTGGTAATGTACACAAATGAAAAAAATCTCACCACTTTTCATTACAGATCTACGCCATTGTGATATCAGAATACTCGGTACTCGTACTACTCAGGTACCCTAGTACTCGGTAGTACTTGACTACAACACTGAAATGTAATTGACTACAACACTGAAAATAAGACATATCATGTGACGCGCACTAAACCAATCACACGACAGAATCTATGCATTGGGTGTTATATAAACCTTGTACATAATCATGACGTCATTTGGGTAGGTGCCCTCGATTAGAGGTAAAAAAAACCAAGTTGCTCGGACTGCATCTAGGAATAAGATTGCATCCAGGCATTTCAAATCTACTGAAATCACTATCTAACATAATGTCTGAGCTTCGGGTTATTTTAACGTTACCATAAGGAGAAGATACAACCAATATCTGACGGAGATTTAATGCAACTTAAGTGGGGATGATAACAATGTGTAAATCCCTTAAGACTTGCTATACTACTAAGAACCGGTAACACCATGTCGACCTGCAGTTTTTCGCGGGTAAAAAGTCTTCTTAAAAGATCTTCAACATGGGCTATACATGTCTGATGATTAATGTTTTTCATGAAAGAAAATACGAGGGTCGCGGTGACACCCTTCCCTATGGATTACGTGACTATAGACTATGCCATTAAGCTACTCTACTTAAAAGAGAAAATATTTATCCCATGCAGACAAGTATTCATGTTTGGAGAAAACTGCGTTTGAAGTTAAACTTTTTTTGAAATCAATGTTTCGGAGACCGTTTGCCAATAAAACTTTGACATACAAAACAACCAACCATGAAAGTGAAGGTCTGAAAACATGCCAATCTGTTTTTTTTTATCATAAATTTAAATAATGAGTGATTAACTGTTTAATACATTGGTCTCTTCGTGAAAACTGCGCGAACGAGGTCTGTTTGCAGTGCGTCGTGTACAAATCAATTCGTAAACGAAATTGTCTCTGTGAAAACGCAAAAGGCAGAACGTTCGTTTTTGGCACCGTGTCAGCCATACATGATAAATCAAGATTGGCAGTTCGTGAGGACACAAAACTGCAAAACCGGTGATTATCCTTGTGCGTGTTGGTGTTATTACGGAACTATGCATGACGTTTTACGACTTGGGAAAATGACGGTTTGAATGACAACATCCAAAATGTGTAAAAACCACGGATTTTTTCTAAATTGGCTTTTGTTAAAAACGGTGACGTTCTGTTTACTCCCCCACCCCCTCCCAATGCTTTTCACTGATTTCCAGCAGGCTTAGGTTTTGTTTTAACGTCAAGTCACTTCAACATTTATAACGACATTTGTCCTGGCATTACCCTCCACAGTTGCCGTGTCAAAATGACGGTTGACACGCTCACACTACCCCGTGGGCGTATTGTATAATACCCTGAGGTGTGATACCACGGGCGTGTAATTATTGTTTGCTTTTAGTTAAACGTGAAATAAATGAAAGCAATTAATGATATTTATTTGGTGCTGCAATTTTGTTGACTCCTGGGTTGACTCGTGTAGCCAAATTATAATGCATGGGACAGATTTGGTATAATTGACCTTTTGCCGGAGCTATTTCTTCTGAATTAAAGGGACACGTTTCAAAAGTAGATTATAATGATTCACATAAGTATCCCTTGAAATTGTGTGGCTTTTGAATAATCTCGTGACAGAAACATGGTCAGCCATTTTGTAGAACTAAATTTTTGGCTCCACAAAATGGCGGACCGTTTGTTTCTATGTAGAATTTTTGTTTTGAACCACTATTCATTAATTACAACACACTGTAGGTGCTTTATTGCATGATAAGGAGCAATTCCAAAAGCAAAATTATAAGAGATTTTAAGGCAATATGTCCTTTTAATGCTACTTTTTTCGTGCTATAATTTTGTTGACTGATGAGCTAACTGGCACAGCCAAGTTATAATGTGTGGGACAGATTTGGTATTAATGACCCTTTTAACGGAGCTATTGCTCCTGAAAGGCCAGTATTAATCTTTCCGACGAACAAATGCTTCCATTCAAACTCATCGTGCTTTGCCTACAGCGTTTTTTTATACGAATGTACGGTTATTCGGCAAAAAAAGTATAAGATTTATTCTAATCACCTTAACTAACAAATATTTTCCATTACGTTTATACCAACAGCACTTTATTTGCGGTTATACATTTATCAAGAATTGACTTTAATAGCAAATAACAAATCCCCCGTAAGCTCCAACGTTTTAATAGGTTTATCCGTAAAGGCAACCGGATACCAGAGTAGACCGACATAATTAACCCGTAGGATACCTAGCTAATCTACGGTTGACTGACATGGTATTTCCGTTCTATTCGAACGTGGGCTCAGTCCACGTGCGTTGCTGCGTTCTCTCGGGACGAACAAAATCATGATACGATAATTCACCCCAGAACAGTTTTGTTTCTTGTTCGATATATTTTTATCAGTAGAGCAAGATCTTTTGCGAACTTTTTTGTTGTCGTAGTAGTGTTGCTGTAGGCATTGTGGATTGATTACAATCAGTGTGTTAAAGAGGGCGATTCGCCTTGGGATACTCTCCTCATACTATTTGATCTTTAAGGCTGGTCACTTTAGGCGTCTTGGAGTGACGCAGTCAGTTAAATAAACAACGCTTGTTTTGCTTTAAAACACCCTAGCTTCATGGCGTGTAGTAACGGCATCTTTTTCTAACCGTTCACATGTTGTAAGACGATGAACATCCATTAGAATATAAAAACTATCAGTAAAAACACCCTGACACGATGTTGATGAGCTTTTCATGTTTGTATGAGCAGCTCCTCTGTAGCCCCAACATCGTATCTAAATGTAGCCCGATTTAGAGCCGGGCTACATTTAGGTACATGATTGAGGCTACATTTAGGTCTGGGATACATGAAGAGACTGTACAGTGCTGGGGCTATATTTAGGTTTGGGCTACACGTACAGGTACAGTCTTGGGGCTACACTGATTTCATAGAACTGATAGGGGCTACATTTAGCTCTGGGCCACATTAGGTAGAATATGAGGCTACATTTACGCCCCGGCTACATTGTACAAGATAGGGGCTATATTTAGCTCTGGGCTTTATTCAGCTCTTTTAGCTCTAGGCTACATTTTATTTTACAGTGTTCCTTTACAAAAAAAAAAAAAAAAAAATATTCAATTTTAAATCTCACTCATAAAGTTTACCGGAAATATTTCCGTCTGAAATAAAGTCAAAGTCTATTAAAAAAAAAAAAATATTATTTTAAGACCCGCTTATTTCAGTAGCCGCAATCGAATTACGCTTATTGATGAATGTGGTTTCATTTCGTTTTTAAAATGTAATTAAAATCTGACAATTTTTATGATATTTTTTACAGATTGAATGTAATGTGTTGACGGGAAACTATAGGATTAGTAAGAATTAATGTACTCTTCCAAAAACCAGTGATGTACAATCCCTTTAAATAATACTTTGATGGTTCAGCCGCGACCGAGTTAGACGTGGGCGCATTCACACACGGACAGGTCGATGTAGTGCAGTGCGTTCCCATTTTGACCGGTTCCTGGAAATAAGCTCTTTTATTTGGTCACACTAGAAAATTTCTGATGATTACTCTAAGGATTAACGTCGAATAAATTACAACAAGCAAAGTACAAAAGGTTGAAATGCAATGGCGTAATCGAATGCAAAATGACAGAGGGTTTATACAAAGTGGCTCTTTATAGCTAGAAAACGCAGAAGTTTTTTGATGGGAAAACCTGTTTCGCAAATTAAGGAAATTTACAGAGTTCCCCCAAGGCGAGTAAGCCTGTGTCTGTCTTAATAATGCGTCCCATGACGGAACATAGGCCAAATTAAAACTTGTTTGTTTGGGAAGAATAACAAGAAGCAATCATCACAACACCAACAAGTCAAATGTTCACATACATCCCACAATTACGTGTTGAAAACTGTCTGACAAAATCTGAGTTTGTCTGATAGACTTTCATGTCCGAAACATTGTGTCTGACCATAGAGCTACAAACATGGTCTGACAGACCTTTATGTCTCACCTACTGTACACGACAAACCATTGTGCCCGACAGTCGCGCAAAAGAAAAACGATATTTAAAAAATACAAATAAATAAATAATAAATAAGTAAGTAAATGAGTAAAATAAACAAGCAAATAAACAGGTAAACATATAAATAAATAAATAAATAAATAACAAGTAAATAAATAAATAAATGAATGAATAAATAAATAAATATACAAACAAATAAATAGACAAATAAATAGACAAATAAATAAGTAAATAAATAAAATAAATTAAATTCCTTAGAAACTATAAACACAACGGTTTTCTTCAACCCGTTTGTCAGGAATGAGACGCTCAAAAGGCACCGCGATGCTTCTAGAATTCGTTCCTTTCCCCATGCCCTTTAATTATCACTTCAGGCACCTGACCTTAAGCCTCCTCAAGTGTTACCTCGTCTTCGCAGTAGGTTTTTCTTAATTGATCCAATCACTACTTGATCCAATCACTACTTGATTTTTAACATTTATCATGGTAATTATGTCCCGGGGTTGATTAAAAGCTCAACAGGCATACATTAAGGAGTTTATAGCAGGATTTACAATATTCTACCGGCCTCTTTGAAGCTCCGAATGCCACGCTGTTTCTGATTAGCAAACAATTCCTGTGCCATTTCTGTCTTCATACTGAAATAAATCTTAGAGTAATGATGGAAATTTAGCTCTAATGAATTGGAAGGATCTTGTTGATCATTTTTATTCATGCCTTTTTATCTTTATTTTCTCGTTACATTACAGAAGCAAAGCCCATGCCATCTTGATGATAGCACTGATCTGGGCGATAGCTCTGGCTAGCCAATCCCCGTCTATAGCAGCCGCAGATACGATCACCATCATGATCGTACATCGTGTTCCGACCGTCGTCTGCGTAGAGAGCTGGTCATCCTATACTCCCATGCGAATATTCAAGGGCTCCAACTTCATCTTCTTCTACTGTGTCCCCCTAGCTGTGGTGACCGTATGTTACCTCCGGATGGCCCGTACCCTTCAACGGAGCGCCCAGTTTACTCGGACCGAGAGCGGTGACAGCGCGATGGGGGTGGGACTTCAGCGCCAGCAGAGCTGTCGTCGTAAGGTGGCCCGCATGGTACATGTATTAGTTGTAGCATTCGCAGTTTGTATGCTACCATGGCATATCTTGATGTTTATCTCATGCAGTCCTTATATCACCCCTGATGCTACCGTACACTTCTACATCGGTATCATTTGCCGCTGGGCTGTGTACCTCAACTCGTGCCTCAACCCTGTCCTCTACTCTTTTTTCAGTCAGAATTTCAGAGTGAGTTTGAAAAAGTCCTTTTGCTGCTGGAACAACGCGTTGTGCCGCAAGCGAACGTTTATTCCCATCAAGACGGGGTTTAAAGGGGTAGCAGAGGGTCTCGATGAGAGTGGTAGAAACTTTGGGTCATCCAGTCAGCAAAGGTCATTCACAACAGTCCTCATGAGGGCGTGTTGATTTGACCCGTTAGATCAAAGGTCACACAGATCCATACAACTACAACAAGGGTTTATTTATGTTTCTCATAAATACAACACAAAAAACAATCAAGTTTAGAAAAACAAGGCATACATCGAGATTCAACCTCTGGTTCCCCAGGATCAATCTCATTCCTTCGTGAAATACACTCTAAAAACTCCCGGGTCAGAATTGTGGGGCCTGACTCATTTCTCGGTCAGTATAACCCGGAATCTGTGTCAAAATGAATCCGAGTTAGATCCCACTTTTTAAAAACAGTTTCCGGGTCAGCCTGACCCACAAATGGGTCAGGGCCCCGGAATCCGGGTCAATTCAGAATCGGTAGTTTTAAGAGTGTTTTTTTTTCAAAAGTGAAAGTGAACATTTCTCACCAAACCAGTTAGGATTCCTGCTTGCCTTCATATACAAAATGTACGCGGTCATGAGTTAATGTGCCCGCGAATAGTCAATAAATTGGAAATCTTTTACACGCCGTAACACTGAGCATTACTATATAAAATAAGTTAGGTATATGCTTAATGCGTGTTATAAGCTAAGTGTGTACATGTTAAAGTCAGCCACAAGGAAATGGACTGTGAGATGAAAAAAGTTAATATTATTATGAATGGTCAGAGAAGATGCACGAATGCATTTTGAACTTGACATTGACCATCAGAGTTGAATGCGAAAGAAAAGAGTTGACTTGGTTCAGGTTGGTTGTAAGAGACAGTGATACAGGAGTTATTTTAATACGAAGAGATAACGGTAACAAATGAAGAGAGAGTCTTTTCGCAAAGTAACTGTTAGAATTTGAAACATTTTGGAGATTTCGTGTGTTTAACTGTAACTTCAATTAAAAACCTGACTTTTAACCCTGTCGTTTGAAGATCGTAATACTTTAACTGTACGGTAATTAGCCGGGCAGCTGATAGCCTTGTAATTATACATGTATAAGGGTGTTTTCGAAATCAAGGCTTCGCGCTCGACTGCACTCGATTATTCCTCAGCGGTTGGGAAGTCTCACACGTGGTTTCGAAAATACAAATATAACCTAAATCTGCCAGAAATCTGCCCAGAAATATTCTATTTTTAAACTTATAACAGAGGCAGATGTTTTTACGAAGTCCTCGTCTGTCTTTGAAATGTCAGTGGGCGTGGATGGTGTGAAAGAAAGTCACCATGTCTCCAAATAATTAAATAATCACATTTCATGGGCAGAAGCTGAAGAGGCCGGGATATTTAAATCGATAGGCGTCAAGGACTGTGATCAACGATGAGCACTTTAATGGAGAGTAGGGAAACGTTGTATGGGGAAAATTCCCTTATAGCGAACAATATGGTTTTGTTACTGTGAAACATTCATGTTAAGGACGATCATTCATGCGATCATCACTAGAAACGTTCAATGGAAAACATTAATTAGTGAACATTCCACGGGGAACATTCAATAGTGAGCATTCTATGAGGAACATTCAATAGTGAACATTCCACAGGGAACATTAATTAAAGTAAATATTCAACGCAGAACATTCAATAGTGAAAATTCTATGGGGAACATTCAAAAGTGAACATTACACGGGAGGCATTCAATAGTGACTAATTCATGAGGAACATTCATTAGTAAACATATTTTCCATGAAGAACATTCAATGATGAAAATTACATGGGAACATTCAACAGTAAACAGTTCGTGGAGAATATTCAATAGTGAACATTACACGGGGAACATTCAATAGTAAACATTCCATGAAGAAGATGCAAGAGTGAACATTCCATGAGCATTAAATAGTGAACATTCCATGAAGAACATACAATAGTAAACATTCCAAGTGGGAACATTCGACATACAAATAATGAGTGTTTATGAGTGCAATGTTAAGAATATTTTCATGAGTTGAAAGATGGAATATTCCATTCAACGAGGCGAATGGGGAACATTCAAAAGTGAACATTACAAACGGAACTTTCAATAGTGAACATTACATGGGAAACATTCAATAGTGAACATTACATGGGAAACATTCAATAGTGATCATTACACGGGAAACATTAATGGGGACCAATTAAAGGGGAACTCGCCGGATAACATTAACTAAGAACACTACGGGATAAAAGGCCTTGTCACACGGGGCAATTTTTACAGGTAACTTGGAGACAAGCAGATGCAGTGCATGCAAAAGGAACCCTTTTGCCAGTACAACACATATGTGTCTACATTAGCTTACTGTCCCCAATAATATGATGAGGAAATCTACATATGATTGTTGTCTTCTTCTTGGATATTGACTGGAACTGTCTGCTTATGTAAGCACTGTCTGTAAATATGTAAATTGCTCCCTGTAACATGTCCCTCAGTATCATTAAAACATTATTGGAGAAGCGCTTGTGGGTAAACATTTGTTTATGCTGTCTTGGGAGTTCATTGGGAGTTCAATTTCACATTACGCCGCGCATAGACTTGTTGAATCAACAATGCGGAATGTTTCTGACAAATTAAGACCTACATTATTACGAGGCTGTCATCTTGGTTTGATTCCATGTTATTTGATTATAGTCCTAATGATCAATATGAAAAGGGAACCAAACAAATTGTTCCTTGGCCTCGGTTTCGACACATGTAATTTACTGCAGGACGACAGAACAAACAGTGTGATTATATGCTACGTATTTAATGAGGAAAATATCAGATATTGTGTATAAAGTACCCCATTTTCACCCAAGGGTATCTTTGATTAGGGACAATTTATATCCTCATCGGGCAAAGAGGGTACCAATCAGGGTTAAAGCATATCCAAATTGGGATAGTTTGGTGTAAGCCCCAAGGGTATCTCCCATTGGGGACAAATTATATCCTTATCGGGAGAAGGTTTCCATAAGGGTAGAGGTTTATTCCAATTGGGATAGTTTTACTATCTATCAGGGTATATTGAGGTATTTACCAACTGGGATAGTTTGTTGTCTCTCTTCCATCGAGGTTTCCAATCAGATTAAAAAATACCCCAACTGGGAAAGGTTTGTTTTTTGTATCCCCAAATGGGGACCATTTATATCCTCATGAAATGGGATTTGATCGGGGTCAAAACATATCCCAATTGGGGTATGGTTTGGGTGGCAAACAAACCTGCAGGGCCTAATATAACAGGTGGTTAGGTGGATGGCAAGTGTGTTATACAGGTG
This sequence comes from Marthasterias glacialis, assembly GCA_911728455.2. Classification (NCBI taxonomy): domain Eukaryota; kingdom Metazoa; phylum Echinodermata; class Asteroidea; order Forcipulatida; family Asteriidae; genus Marthasterias; species Marthasterias glacialis. The sequence goes on along the minus strand of OU452227.1, from coordinate 17,449,024 downwards.
TTCCATATGAGGTCAGACAGTGTTTGGTCGATGTGAGTACGTGTGTGATGAGGAAATCCATGAAGATGATGAAAGAGTGCACTTTGATTGATTGATTGATGATGAAGAATCTGAGATCTTGGTCAAATTGCATGGCACTGCTTACTACAGAATTCTTCGCTTACGGAGCTCTGTAAAGTAGAATTCCGCGGTCAGCAGAGGGCCAGGAAATTGGGCCCAGATATAGATTAGCCGATGCGTAGAATCAGGAAAGAGGTCGAAGTTGTGAGGTGTGTAAACGTGCCTTGTAAATAATCTCACATTCAAGTGCGGACTTACAGAATCAATCTTGTACAAAAAGGGGGGAAAATCGACTATAATGCCGTGCAACCATTTTCAATTCTAATCTACATACAAGTCTGATAATGAACTCTGTTTTTGCGAATTGACCCACTTACCCCTGACGTCATCAGGCACGAATAAACCTTGGTTGCGCCATTTTGGGAGTCAGTTTCTCCGTGTGTTACTGTGCAGTGAGCAATAGAACCTTCCAATGAAATATGTGAAATTGCACAGCACGCGTGCGCACTAATTTAATCTCCCGAACAACACAGGCTAAATTCCTGATCTTTCATCCAGAGTTATTTTAGGATTTACGACCATAACACTACTGGTTGGCAAAATGAGAGAACGTCGCGCCTTTTTTGTTTGCTGATGGTGGCGTGAAGCACACGCGTTTGTGCGTCTGCCTAGTGCATATGACTCATGGAGTTTGCCAACCAATAGTGTCTGTACGCATGCGTGATTGTAATTAGCATATTTCATGGGAAGGGCTAAATTAGGCAACGCACGTGCAGTTAGACGCGCACCATATCTTTACGTGCAATTTGACTCCCAAATGGCAGACCATGGCCAGACAGTAGCCTTGTGTGACGTAACTGCATGGGGTCAATACAGGACCTCTCTGATTATGGAATTTGCAGGCTTCTTGGGTCGGACAGCCTTCCTTAAAATTTGAATTTCAAAGTTTCTTTTTACAACAAACAAGAAGTTCAACAAGATTTCTATTCCCCTTACGTAGTTTCAATCAATAACCACTTAAGATGTTGCATAAGTTGAAGCATCTGATTGAACAGGGGAAAGAAAAAGCCAAACAAAAAATAAGGGGGAAAAGAAATTAAATGTTTGACTATCGATATTAAATCTTATCGAAGATAAAGGATGATCGATGCGATTCGAGTGAACCACGTTTCATGTGGCTACTCCCACATTCGAATTTTGCTTTGGAGTTGAACATGTCACTATACCTTTTTTAATAAAAAAAAAAGTCTATATATATATATAAATAAAACAAATACATAATGGGAAAAAACCGGGTTAGAGTGTATTATCAACTACAATTAAGTGTATTATAAACTGTCGTTACTTACAAATTACCTGTTATGAAATCATCGTTTACACGATATTTTGTAAATTTGTTACATCTGTTAATTTTAATGTTTGTCAATTGATGCCCAGTACACGAGTATAACGATGGCTAAATCATATAGAGTTTTCCCTCTCTACAATCGTGCCTGTTAACATTTTTATTACCGAAATATTAATAAATCACAATGTACACACATTTCTGTATATACTGATCGCAGTAGCTAATATAGATGGATATATATATATATAAATATATAAATATAAAACTATTGTGTAAACATTGATAAGGAATTTATAACAATCACCCATTAAGTTTGCATCGGAGACAAAAAATATTACTTTCGTTTTACCTTACACCGACTCGGGAAAGTACTGAATATACAGTGCTTATCACACATCGGTGTATGGGTTAAACACAAATAATAATCAACCATTACCCTTTATATTCAGTTTTCAATATTCACGTTGATAATTTTTTTGATGACATATTTAACCGATGCAAATTTGAAGGAGTCAGTTTCAGACCCAATATTAATGTTTCCTAGAACTTTTTCGGGTTTTATCGTGAAAAGAAAACAAAATCTTGCACTTAAATGGGTCAACACATTCTAATACTCGGCACGACTTTAACATACAGTCACTTTTCATTGCCACAGCAGGGAATGTCTGTCCCAATCACAACAAAAGAAGATCCTTGTTATCTGAAAGCCAATGCGACAAACAGACATAGCTAAAAAGCAGGCCACGTTAATTCTAAAAACAAACCAGCCCCACGGGATGATTCCCATGCAATTACGCCTCGCTTAGAGATTGACAGCAATTCTATTTCAAGGTCAAGTTGAAATGCGTTGCTTCGGGATCCGAAGAACCTGTTGTGAAAAAAAGGTCTTTAGAAGAAACACTCAATAAGTTATTGCTCCTGGCAAGAAGTATTGGTGTGATTCTTTAATCAAACATACATACATATAAGGTAATTATAAAGTTCCACGATATCAAAAACGCAACGTATTAGATTGGGTACAGATAACTCTTAATTTTTAACTTTGCTTTACAATCCTATTTACAGTAGGCCTACATGTAAATGGCATACGAGTGGCAATATGGCCGCCAAATGGCGTCAGTGTGTGAACGTTGGCTGTTTCAAAATAATGTTTGGACATTATGAATCAAAGAGGTTTGCATTTGCGCATTTTAAATGTTTCCACTATAGCTGCAGTTATCTGCCATGCAAAAACAATTGGTATGTAAAATACTGCTGCTTGGTTCTTCTGAAAAGTCATCCATGACCAAGTTTGATCAAGGACCATAGTCAACCATTGTTCGACTAACTCTGATCAAACGCACGTTAGTTGGACTAGTATAGTATTATTACAGTCGACGATTCGCGACCAGCCTATCGCGGTTGGTCGCATCGCTGGTTACCAGAACCTGTTTTAACATTACATACAGAGAGGACCAGTTATCAGAAAAATGATTAGTTTGCCTGGAGTCGTTTGAACTTCAACTTCAGGGCGCATGCACTATACGTACGTCATGAACCAGTTAACCATTGGTCATTGATCGGACTCCCCCACCCCTACCCATCTTTCATGAACAAAATATATAGGTTTAAAAGGTCGTTGTAATGAGCGAGTTAAATTGTCGACATATGGCTTGCCTAATCTGTCAGGCACCAATTGGACGATACCCAATCCAGACCCTGCTCAAACCACTCACGTGGTACTTATAATAACAACTCACCATTACAGAAGTAATCTTCGGTTGATCTATATATTACAGAAGAGTGACACTGTGCATGTAATGGACACCCAGTACACTACATTACTGAAGACGAGTTTCCATCTTTCGTAAACAAAATATAAGACCAAACAGTCGTCCTTATGAGTAAAATGGTCGCCATGGCTTGTCAGGCACCAATTGGACAACCCAAATCCAGACCCCGCAAAACAACTCACGGGATTTTCAAAGTAACAACTCCCCCACTACAGTAGTAATTTTCGATCGATCTAAATAGTACTGAACAGTGACATTGTGCATGTAATGGACATCCTGTATTGAAGGAAGAGTATGTAGACATTGTGTAGACATAACATAGCCCTATTTCAATGCATTTCAGTGTAAAAAATACTTTCAAAAGAAAATCGGAAAGAGTTTGTTATGCCCTTGGATGATGTATTTACGAACATTATACATTCCTTGAATGTTACAGGAGTAAATAAGAATGTTTTCATGGCATTTCCAAGCGGTTCCTTCAATACAAAGCGTTGTGAAGTCTTCCCAACTATCCTGCTCATCTAAAGAGAATAAAAGGACATTAAACCGTGAGGTCAAATCACTTTCATAATAGCCTTGATTTCAAGGCTGTGCGACAGCTTTGCTTATAAAACATAACCCCAGCAGCCCTGAATGCGATGCAACCCCAGTCGCCCGACGGACTCGCAGCGCGCTAGCATAACTGCATGGTGCGATCGTGGTATGCTATTTTCGAGTCATTCGGGCGGCTGGGGTGGCATCGCATTCGGGCGGCTGGGGTGGCATCGCATTCGGGCGGCTGGGGTTATGTTTAGTAAGCAAAGCTATCGCACAGTCTTGAAACCAAGGCTACTTCCATAGGGACTCTATGGCATTGGAAAAAGAGTGCATCATAAAACTGAAGTGAACATTTCCTAGAAACACATTTTGTTATACTTTCTTATCCCAAGTGTATGAAAACTTATTGACATCCCGTTTTTGTTAGTTTTATTGAAAGGGTGCACTTCTTTAAACATTTAAAATTGTCCACGCTTTTCCGGACAACTGAGGGCGCTGTTGCCGTGATGTCATATCAGGAAGACACTATGGTTTTCTGTTGAAATTCATGAAATTGTGAACCCAACAATTTGCTTTTTTGTGAGAAAACTTTTCTCATTGGCTTACTGCCATGAACGGATACGAATCACTAAAGAAAGTTTACGATGGCGGAATATCCTAAATTCTGTAAACTCTTAAACTAATTGAAACATTGAGGTTTCTGCCTGATATTACTGAACACTTTTGCACATGAATATGTAATTTTTCATTACTATTAAAACCAAAAAGGCACCAAAATCCCTTTGAATGGCAAAAATGAAAATTGAAAATAAGGTGCATTTCTAAAGATTGTATTAAACAAATTAACTTTATGGGTATTTAAAATCCCCCACGATTCAGACGGGCTTTAATCTTAACGGTGATCATTATCTACGCGACGGTGATTAAGATGATAGAGTTCCTCTTATATAAGATTAATGTAATTATCAGACGGGTATTAAACGCTGACGATCGTTCATCTATGGTGATTAAGAGGATGATCTTAGAGCCCCCTTAAGATTACTATACTTTTAAGACTAGTATTAAACCAAGCACTGATGAGCATTCATCTATGGTGATTAAGATGGTGTGCGCGACCGTCCCTTGCGGTTAACAATAATAACTCTCAACCTATAAAAACTGTCCCGTTTGATGTTTGCACACTGAGTCAAATTATTTTGTATTGTTTGTATATACTGCTGTAAAAAAAAACCTGATAATCCTCTCGGTATATTTTCCATATATTGTGTATATAAAACATATATTATTATTCAAAGTAATTTATTTATAAGCTATTTATTGTAGTGTACAGTTGGCGCACAGGGAGTACAGAGCGTGGGGTAATGGCGAGTTGGCCAGGGCCCGAATTCATTGAGCTGCTCGAGCAGAAAATCATGCTCAACAACTTTCTGCTAATCAAAATAAGCAGGATACCAGTCACAGACCTTGCTATATATGATGTGACATTGGTTGGTAACCTTATTCTGGAAAGCAACATTTTGTTGTGCAGCCACTTTTTGTGCTTACGAAGCTCTATGAAATTGGCCACTGGTTGTTAGGCGAGAACCTTTACTGGTACCACTGAACGTTTGGTCAATGGCACATGTTGATCCCAACACTGAAAGTTACTAATTGCTAATTACTAACAAATTAGGAGAATGGTACGGTGATATATCTGACATGGATGGCTATTAAACAAATTGTATTCAACTATGATTAGTGTATCAATGTAACGACCCGTGTCTAAGTATTATAACAATGTAAAGTTGACCATGGTATTAAATTACGTTGCTACTCCAAATTAGTTATCGGTGTTACTTTAAAAAGAAGGTGAAATAAACATCTTACTTCAAAACATTACAACTAATTTACCTTGACATGCTTTCATTTTTTACTTGTCTACGGTGAGTAATTGTATTTAAGACATTTCAGCTTATGGACCTGTTTTCTTGTGAATTTCATCTGGATGGTCCCATCGGCATCGCCACAAAGTATAGACTTGATTTGTCTATTGCGATTTCCGACCGATAATTCTGATGTGTCGAGTGGCCCGGACGAGATACCCTTAATCTAATCATACACGCTTGGAGACATCGAAGGCCGAGGATATTTCGCTTTCTCCCCGTGGTGAGATAACAAAAACACCCGCCAGGCTCTCCATACTAGGTGATACCAAGATACATACATGGTTATTACAACTAGCACTCCCTACCCCGAAACGCAATACATACATCGGTTTTTCAGATAACGAAGCCACAACTTTCAATCAGATGACTAAATACGTCGAAAAAATGGAACGACAAAAATGAAAGTGGGCTTTTGTCCGATCTGAGCATTTATCTCACGCGGTCAAGTGAAGCGAGAAATAGGACTAAAGTGTAAAAGCTCATTTTGGGAGACGACATCGCTTTAAACCGCACTATCACAAAGACCTGTGAGCCCCACTTGATTAAAATGCGTTCGATAACTCGATGGAAATCCCCTTAACTTAAACAGGGCTCGCAAGGTTGCCTTAGAATTGACCGCCACGAATTGAAGACTGAAAAACCATGATTTTTGATGTCGTTGCCTTATTGAGTTACACGAAGGTATATGCTGGCAAGATCTAGCCCGGCATCAGGTGTTGTAGTATGCCCAGCACAAAATTATAATACAGGCCCGGCAAACATCTAAGCGAAAAAAGAAAAAAAAATCACACATTTATTTCTTCTGCTTGAAATTCATGGTTTCTAGATCACGAATATCATAAAATTCATATAAAACGGACACGTTATTGAAAACGAATATGATCCATTACTTATTTGCATTGATGAACAAACAATTCATTATGATTATCAAAAATATGAAACAGCCTATACATCACTTTTTTGTGTCTGGAAAACTGCTCTTTTTGAATTGTGTGTAAATTTATATTATAATTTCCCTGATGTTGGGCTAGTACTGGTGCATACTCTGCGGCTACCGTATGTTTAAAATATTGTGAAGTCTTGTTTATTCACAACAGTCGAGAATAAATTGTTCTTAAATTAATTGGAATTCCTGAAATTTCTACAAAACTTAGGCCGCCTCCAAGTTAACGGCTGCGGCTATACGGCTTGATCGCCAGGTCAACACGCATCGAAGTACATGTCCTCAGTTAGAGCCGAAGCCGCAGCCACAGCTGCCAATTCGGACACGGTCAGTGAGTACTTTCAATGACGTAATGTCCACTCAACGCAAATTGTTTTTAAAAGTTATCAAAGATTATACCTTAAAGCCAATAACATTCAGAACACACGAACCCATTAAGTACTCCAGTAAAGTACACTATGAGAGTGGAAAAGTGCTATCAATCGGACAGAGGAGGAATTAGTATTGATTTAAGATGTGCCCTTTTATCAACCTTACTTTAATAACCATTCCAAACAGACAAATCTTCACGTAAATGGACTTCCTTTATTCTACGGCAGCCATCAAAACCAAAGCAACCGGATACCTGTGCGTTTTGGAATCATCACAATCTTATAGCTCATGTGTCTTGCACATTTTATTGCTGGAGTACCTCGAGCAGCAGTTTGTCTAACTGCGGTCAAGACATAATTAACTTGAGTCCATGCCTTAATGGATCTTGGTGCTATTCTGAATTCTGAATGTGCAGGCTGTAGGCGAAGACAGATGCTGGGAACGTTTGTCTGAGTGATAGAGACATTGTTTTGCTGCAATTTCTTCAGAAGAAATGCCGAGCCCCTGTCCACTTCGATATGTTGTATTTTGAAGAAGAAAAAACTGTGGGGATGTCAGAGAGCAATCTTTTAGACATCCACAGATTACTTTGTTTGTCAGAAAACATGAATCGGCAATAGTAAAGGAATAGGGATAGTTTGATAAGTCAATATTTACTTCCAAAATGAATGACTGCTAAAAGATAGTTGTACTATTTCATTATGTGGTAGTGGGATGGTGCAACCTTTCTGTGTTACACTCACAAAAATCTCGTGTCAGAATTGACCCGGATTCCGGGTCCAATGGGGCCTGACCCATTTTTGGGTCAGTATGACTCAGAATGTGTCAAACTGAACCGAAACTGTGTCTAACTGACGCAGAATCCGAGTCAAAATCAAAACTGTTCACCAGTTTTCGGGTCAGCCAGACCCAGAAATGAGTCAGGCCCCCCTGGGACACATAATCCGAGTCAATTCTGACACAGGAGTTTATAGTGTCACATCATGGCTGATGTTACAGTTATATTCCTCTTACTGTCATTTCACTATTTCCAAGATCTGCCTTGTTTTCCATGCACTTTAAAAACTCCCGGTTTAGAGATGGTCTCAGGGGGTCCGACCCATTTCCACGCAGTAACCTATTCATTACCCTGTTTACTCCCTTTCTCATACTTCTGCTTTCATACTTTCACCATTTACCAATTCCACTCTGGAATTTAATTTATACACTATTTCTTTTGCGTCTATACTTAGGGAGCTCACACTTTACTCTCTTAACACCTTTATCTGAGTAATTAATCATGTCCTTTCATGCTAGCCGCATCACCCACAGTGCAGCTTGCCTCATTGTTCGGTTCATTAATTCCCCTTTTGTACTACCGAACTTTGGTACATACCGCTTTAGTTTGATACAATCCCTTTGTCTGTAATGTATTCACTTTGATTGGCTATCATTTTCCCGCCTGTTTCTGGATTACTTCCTACAATATTGTTCTCCCCTTATTTTCTATAAATTGATCTGTTTTTATGTTTGTGCTTGTATTTGCCTCTGACGAAGATCCAGTTTGGATCGAAAGCTAAGGCCATCAACCATACTAGTTCTTTTTATATATATTTGTTTGCTTCATTCAACTCGTGGCCCGCAGAACAATTAATTAAAAGAATATTATCAAATAATGCCGGAGTTTATCCCCAATATTATGCACATGTACATTTCGCAATGTACATTTTACAGCCCAAGGATTATTTGATATGAAAAAGGTTCTTTTTGTTTTTGCTTTGTTTTTTTTTGTATTTTAAGTGAAGCTTCAATTATTTCCAGAGGGTTAATATGTAAGCGCAATACTAAAGTTTCTTTGTGAACTGTAAATCCTTTACATCGAATGACTTCTATTTAAACACCTGTTTGGGACAAACTCTTGGTGGCGCACTATATTGTTAATCCATCGCTGATTTGCCGAGGGTTAGGTTCAAGTTCTCACCTAGTTCATGATATTTAACCCGCACATCATCGAGATGACATTTTGATGGAGCAGCTCAACATCATGAACACTGCAATGGTACAAACACTTTATTTCCCAAAATTCCACATTTGGAAAGGAAAAAACAACCATTTTTGCGATAAAAGAAACAGATTTAACAAGAAAGTCTACCCAAAGACTTCCCGCGTTTTATCTGAAAGCCAAAACCATTACCGGAATTACTTGGACGCTCATCTACCTATTCACCACAAGGAACCTACTATCAACCCACCACGCACCACCCACGCACAGCATCTTCACAGTTGGAATATACGAGGATTACTTTCTTGTCACCCCCATCACGTCCGTACTCAAGGTAGATATTCACAGTCACAACGACCGGCAAGCCTTTGACAAGATGTCTACCTAATTTAACAAAGCTTTTTCACAAACGCCACACCAAGTGTATAACCCACAGCCTCCTGTCCAGCACACATCGTCACCGGCATAATCTACGAAACTGGGACATACCAACACACAAGCAAGACAGAGGTTGGTGGATCATCTCAACGGGCGTCAAGAAAAAGCGGGACAACAAGGGACAAGGTTCGCTAAATAAAACAACCAGTCCTTCTCAGGACTACCACTTTTTCCAAAGAAGAGAGATATTACATACAACTTTGTCATTCTTTATTTATAAATAATAATATACTACGGCAATTCCAAGTATATACTATTATTCATTATAAACGGACTTTGATGAATTCACCCTCTCTCAATATGACCAAACGGAAAATGACCTAGCGAATTTGCCATTCTCAATCCCAACAGAAAGCCAATCGCTTTTCACACAAGTGCACTAATCACAAACAGTTCAATAAGAAGAATCTCCTTACAAACTTAGCATTAAATATTGAACGTTTCATAACCAACTTATCCAAGGCCAAACTTTCTGACATAGAGAAAATGACCTTAGGAAAGGACTCAGTTTCGTTCCAATCCCCGCTAAACCAACCCGGAGAAAACTTCTGAGTGATTTCACTCATGAAAAATGTCCGCAGTCGGATCTACAACCTTCATTTTGAACTATAGCGTAAATAAACTTGGTGTCTCTAGAGCGAGACACGAGACCTACAGATTCTTCCAGAATCACCCACACCCGCAACTGATGATTGCCCGAAATTGAGGCATGAAAACATGTTATTGCTACACAAGAGGATCTGAAAAAATATCCTCGCGGTCTCACCCCATCCACATATTTCAGACGCATTCTGTCAAAATGGCTCCTTCGGTCACCCACTTTGTTTGCCACACATACCCCAGCAGTCAATACGACAAAAATTGCGAGCAAAGTTATACAGACATGGACCCCACCCATAAAACATGTGAAATTCTATTTTACATTTTTATGCATTACAAGTCAACAGTCATAAAACGTCACTGAATTGGACAGCGCCATCATTTCTTTACCATTTGCTACACAAGAGGATCTGAAAAAATATCCTCGCGGTCTTACCCCATCCACATATTTCAGACGCATTCTGTCAAAATGGCTCCTTCGGTCACCCACTTTGTTTGCCACACATACCCCAGCAGTCAATACGACAAAAATTGCGAGCAAAGTTATACAGACATGGACCCCACCCATAAAACATGTGAAATTCTATTTTACATTTTTATGCATTACAAGTCAACAGTCATAAAACGTCACTGAATTGGACAGCGCCATCATTTCTTTACCATGCAATTCGACGTACCGTTTTTCCTCTTGGAGAGAAGCAACAGAATAATGTTTTCTTCACTTATTGTATGTCACCGTCTCGGTTCTTGGTTTTTGGTTAGTTATCCGCAAAAAAAAATTCCACGAAGGGGTTTTGACTTGAGGGGAGGGTGGACTAATGAGAGAAATGTTTTTTTTATTGAGAACTGCAGCTTTGAATGTTATTGAAATGGATTGAATAATGGATGACGGCCAGAGGTTGTTCCAAGCCTTGATGGTTCGGGGAAAATATGAGTTGGCATAACTTGTGAGTTGGCTGTATAAAAACCCAGTGTATGTATATGTATGTATGTATGTATGTATGCATGTATAAACCCTTATAAAGTGCCACATAAGTTAGTTTAACAATTCAAATAAAGCTCTGCATACCCGTCGTAAAAATAATGAGTGCTTTAAGAAACCCCGGTCGGGTTTGATAAATCGCTGATGTAAGAAGCGTGTATTACTATAGGGTTCCCGGTAATTTCAGCGTAAAATTCACGCATGGTTCCCTAATTCATTCAAACCAGAGTTTCTCTGTAGCTGCCATTGCATTCAATTTTATTTCTGCACACATTATTTCGTTCTTCTGATTCAGGTTCGTTTTTGTCATTCATTTCATTTATAGACATTCAACACTACATTTTCACCATTCTTCCGTTGAGTTCTACTACCTACTTACAACTGATGAAATTGAATAGTCGACCAGCCTCTTGCCGTTAGCTTTTGCGAAATGGAATGATCTTTGTGACCTCAGGAATTTGACCAGTGAATGCTAAACTGTTGAAATTGAATTACTCCTTTTGAAAATTGAATTACTCCTTTTGACTGTTGCACACTAATGCAACCGAGCATTCAGTTTCAAACGAAAATGTTATATTGAATGTATTTTTGCTGAAACTGACCAGTAAAACCTGTAACATAACATAATTCTGTCTTGTACGTGACATCATTTTTACTATCTCTGTCACTCTAATAGAGCTTGTAACCACCTAGTAAAGGTACTTAATCATAAGCAGTGTCAATGCATAGAGCTGGTCAATGCAAAGCTCATGCGGCTGATCTGATTTATTAAAGGTGGCTTGTTGCCTCTCATTCATGTTTGTTGTCAAACAAACATGTCAGCCACTTTGTCCAAACTGTTTGCAGTGTAGTTAGCAGTTTGAGTGTGTAGATATGCCACTATTGAGTTGAACTATAGTATTTGTCAAGCTACTATACATTAAACCACACTGTGACAACATGTTCGGCAGCTTGCTTACATGATGATCTGAATAGCTATACATAGCCAAGCGGTCCCAGCAATTTATTTACCCATCAACAAGCAACCCAGGTAATACTGTGGCGTTCTGATCTCAGTGGTACACACGCGTCAATGCACCCCACTTGTGATATTGTGTAATTCTCCATGCATCATCTGGCAGACCTCTGCCGCTGTTATGCAAAAATTGACAATTAGAGCGAATAAAAGATTGATTTTCTATGGCAATCTTCCCCTAGAAACCATTTAATGTATAATATAAGCCCTCTTTCTGTAAATGTCCGTCTAGAGAGTTGGGACTGTTATCAATCTTTGCTAATGACTCTGTGTGATCCAATGGCGGTCATGATCCGAGAGTTGTTTGTAACGGAAGGAGGTATAGGGTCCGAGAACGGGAAGTGAAGCTTTGGGCACTTCATTCGGAAAATACTTTCTTTGTTATCTTATAAAAACTCACAGAGGCAGGAATCGATTCCCGTCATTCAGGGAAAAAACCCAAAACAAAACAAAAACATTTTGAACATTCAGTAACATAGTTTAGGATTGCTTGATACCGAAAAACAAACATTTGTCGATTTTGAACCTTTGGTTAATTGTTTGGAGATGCTTTTGGTACCACTCATTTGCCGAGTTGCAGACTTAACATGTTGACATCACTGTTCACAACTTTAGAGGAACTTGTTTAATTTTAATTAACTAACATTATCATAAACTTTATTGACGTCAAATTTCACGACGTTAGCTCCCAATCGCAAATACTGTTATCAATATTCAAAAGTAAAGTTACTGAACTTGTTTTTTGAAGCATGAACAAAACTTCAAACCTCACTATATATTTTGTCGACAGTGACTGTGCCTCAAACTTCTGAAACTCTAACCTTAATGCACGTTTCAGTAAATTTTGGCTATGTTGCACGAGTTGTGAAATTTTACGTCAATATTTGCTACACTTTGTGCACCAGTTGTGAAATTTTTACGTCTTGGGATGTTGACCAAAGTAGTCAAATTTGACATTGAAATTGACGTCGACTATAAGTCGTAAGTGTTCCTTTAAAATAGTCAACAAAACAATATTTACGTTTGAGATGCCTGTATTTTTGGCGCAAAACATGTTTTTAGTGCACTGGCAATTTTCTGGCGTACCGTGGTCAACCAAATTTTAAATACGCAAAATGTGAAACAATATGACCGTGAAACACCATCCGTTTTCTAGAAAACTCTAACACTGTTTAAATTGTTATTATAAATAGTTTTGTTTGATTTAAGCGAATTTATTTTGTGCATCTGTCAACTCGCAGGGTTCCATGACATGCGGGCACATGCCTACTGGCATAAACACATTCATAACCACACACATCGTTTTCTTTACTCTCGTTACACTCTAAAACAAAAACAAGGGAAAAAAGTAAACAAACAAAATACATACAAACAAACCCGGGTCAGAATTGATCAGGATACAGGGTCTCAGGGGCTTGACCCGTTTGTTGGTCAGGCTGACCCGGAAACTGGTTCAATATGGTGCTTTTGACTTAGATTTTGCGTTATGTCCCCACAAATTGTAAGAATATAAAGTGTCCCCAAATCGCATGACTATTAAGTGTCTCCAAAACTGTATGAATATTTTGTATCCCCAAAGTTGTATGAATATTAAGTAGTCTCACAAAAATTGTATGAATAATGTGTGTCCCAATCAGACGTCTGCTTCTACTTTTATATCTCGAGTCTGTGGAGTAATATTTTTACTCTTCACCATTCCATCTGTGGCATACAGTTTGTATTATACTGCCCCTTTCTAAAGTAGATGATTGAACTGGATGCAATGTGATGTGATGTCTTAATCATTATTTATGTTGAAAACATACTCTTTATTGTTATAACAGCAAACGTTAATCGCACCGTGACTCTGTATAAACGTTTGTCATAACCGCATGAGAAACTAATGTTATTGCTACCCGTGTACAAGCAACACTTCTGTCGTTATCGACAGAACAAAATATTGTGTCCATTATTGGTACCCATACTTCCTAAATGAAGTCGATATGAGATTTTAACCATCATGTAAGTTTACAAGGCACTTTACACTCCTCTACACACGTGTGCTCTAATTACATGTCATTTAATTACACAATTAATCGCTCACAATCCTTAATATCGCTGGTGCTAGACTATAAAAATGACCGAGACTGTACCAAATTCGGTCACTTCATCGAGGAAACACTATACATAAAAGTGCCGCAGAGTGGTAAGTCATACAGTATTGCAGTCTGTAAATCATCTACCACGATGTGGATAACTCTCCTCTGTGGCTGAAACTATACTTCTGAGTATATCAGGTGACATTTATTTTACAATTCTTGTAGGCCTACTTTATAATGGCACATGACAGGGGAAAACACCAACCGTCCACTCCCGTATCCTGTTGGCAAGTGTGACGTAATTCCACTGTAAGTCACGCCACTTCACACAAACTGGCTTCATCGACTGCCAGAAGCCCATAGGAAATGCATTGGACCTTTTGTCTTTGATGATTGAACACCATTTCTGGAATTGCCTTTCACGTGTGTCCTACAAAGACTCAAGGTCTTATCAGAAATACATGTTTCTTTCATAAGAAATGTCATTGAACGAAGGAATGAGTGTAAAAAAAAACCCCATTAATACAAACCCGGAAAAACTACGTAAAACTTTATATTATGAAAATTCATCTCTGAACAAAACTTTGCCCCTCGTTTTGTCATCTCAAATAGAAGTCATGCAACCCAAATCATTGCCCTGAGCATGCTTTTGATTCCGGGTCTAAATAGAGTGAAAGGCAAGGAAGAAACCACTGAGCCAACCCCAACGCCCAATATATACTTGAATATAACCTGCCTTCGAATTTGACTTATTGTTCTGACAAAGTGGGTTCGTCCCCTGATTATTTTCCGTCCAACTTTCAAGAACTAAACAGATATTGCCTTCGTCTCCTCATTCAATTGAACTTTTTTTTTAATGGTTCTACAACGTGACCTGAAAGTCAAAATAATTACATGTCCATACAGAACATCCATATAGAAAAGGTTATGGCGAAAGGCCAAGCTTCTTTAGAATTCCTCAGTTTCTTTAAAGAAAACAAAAACACAAAAATGTCATCAATAGAGTATAGATCCACCCACATCCGTAAATCAGAATCTATGTTGGTTTAAACTTAAGACTAACTTAACTGACATGTTTGTCAACGAGATATTGTGTCTCTGGAAAACCATAGAGCGAGCCAACAATCGCGCCATCTCGCCATTAGCAAGCAGACAGTGGATTACTGTAAATGTGTCACGCTGATGGGTCATTTTAACACGATTATTTAAGCATAGCGGCAACTATCTTGGAAGCATTGACTCCCACATTGACTCCTCAACGGAACTTTCACTTCAAACCCCGGTAATGCAACAGAAATATTTTTCATATAAACCTTAAAAACTCAGCTGTTGGCGCGTTGGGGCAGTCATTTTATTCTTATTTTTTGTTAACCTAAGTGGGCCAGGAAAATATAAAGCAGTGGCGAAACTAGATATTTTTATGGGGGTGGGGAAAGGGGGCAAAGACATTTATTGTTATTTTAATTTTTATATATTTTTTGGTTTATTTATTAATTGTATTTAATTAAATTTAATTTATTATTATTTTTTTTAAATAAATGTGTTCTATGGGGGACAGAGGGTGGTCTGAGTGAGGGGGGGGGGGGGACGGGTCTTCCTCCGCCCTCGCTGGTTACGCCACTGATCTAAATGTACAGGCCTACAGTCATATAGTTGTTAGTAAGTTGGATGCATGTGTCAGAACCCTGATAGGTCAACGCAACCAAATAAGTCCTTCATTTTAAGAAGAACGAGGACAGCATTAACCTGTTCTTTTTAATTAGTGTGAGGGGGGCTTTTTGCACTTCTCAGAACAAAACGTCACATTAATTTAAAAGGTAAATTAAAACACGCCTGTTCATCATGATGTTTAATCAAACACAACCTGTGACGATTCATACCAGAATGCAGGATTGGATTGATGAATTATTGTTTCATGATCAAAGCAAATAAGTACCACGTCGTTTGTACATGTCCTGTTGTGAATAACAATTTTTTTTTAAATCCACTTTAAATTTGAAGTGCTATTTTACCCACTCCTCGGACTATTGCTTAAGGAGCGCGGCGGAGTGTAGTTCCACTCACACTCCTCAAAAAGATGGTCTGTCCATAGAGCAACAACGTGCTCTATGGTATGTCCCACACTCCTCAATGTTATCCCCAGAGAACTATAATAATGTTTCCTGATATAAGAAAGATGTTATGGATTGCCCCGGGGAGGATTCCATCGTAACAATGATCCCATAAGAATAACCTTTTGGCGTACAATGCCTGATGGAATGTAACAACTACATTATGGATAATTTACATTTAGGCCTACAGTATACATCAGCTAAACCGAAGTTAAAGACACAACTGCAGTTATAACGTGCATATAACTAGCGTGACAATACATTTTAATAATTGTGAACATTTTAAGCCCGTCATGTCTGTCATAAATGACACTCCTCACGCGGAATTATCAAATCTGGTGGAGATTATTAAGAATGATTTCATGAGGCGAAGCAACCATAATACAACACCTTGAAAGGTTTACAAGGTGAGGTAGTTCACATTGCTGCCAGACCATGCTAGAAAACATTTCGACTTTGGCTTGTTACAAATGTTGTATAAAGATCCATATCAATAACCCGTTGCACATTTTTGCTAAAAAATCAAAGATTTGGTGTTTAATAAGTTATGAAGTACCGTACATTTTCCTAAATTGTTTTCAAAAGCGCTTTTCAGTGCGATTTGTGTTCAGCGTTTGGTGGCCGCGTGGTCCAGCGTATAGGACGCAAGTGCTGCTGTGGATTTCACAAAACTATTCCTAACTTAGGACTAGTCCTAACTACTGACTAGTCCTACTCCTCCTAACTGGTGATAAGACTAGTCCTAGCGCTTTGTAAAATCCACACCTGGTGTCTGGGTCTTGGTACAGTGGGTTCGATTTCCGGCACTTGAGAAAACCCATTAACTGTAAGTGCTGCTCATCACCAGAAGTACATGTATTTCCTGCAAGAGGTATACATTGTGGATTTGACAGATTACCGACTCAGCTCCGAAGGAGTTGAGGTGGTTGTGGAAGTACTTCAGGCTGATACACTGGGATCGTAACAGGGTCTTTCTACAAGAAAGGTCAATATTTTACAAACCAATATTCTTTATCCCCAATGCAAAAGTTAACATCTATTAAAATGGTCGCGGTACCCGCTGCTAATAGGATTTGACCTGCCCCTATCTACTGGGCCGTCTCGGTAGTCTAGTTGGTAAGCCATCTGCTCTAGAACAGCAGGGGTTGTGGGTTCGAATCCCACCAGAGGAAAATGCCTGTGAATTTTTCACAGGACTCGGGAAAGTACTGAGTATACAGTGCTTAACACACATCGGTGTATGGGTAACAAGTTCTAATCCCCGATGCAAAAATTAACATCTATTATAAAGAAAGGTCTTTACTTTACTTCCAGCCTTGATAACAGGATGCTTTCACAAACAACTGCTAGTATCATGTGGCATCCCAAAATTGCAATGGTCCCTTAATCAAACTGACAAACAATCCATGCAATAAACAACTGGGAAAAACAATTGGAGTTCTCTTCATGATGTTGGAAGTAAATTCTTGGCATCCATAAATGATGTAAGGCCTCATAGACAAAGATATTGACACACTTCTGTCTTCTGTTGGAGTAGACGCCACTAAGAAAAGCAGACCCATGTTTAAAAACACCGCGTACCAGGTCACCCAGCTTGTATACTTTATTATGAACGGAACTGTATGTGGTTCACTTGGCTGCAGTCATGGCTCAAACCAAGAGTGTTATGCAGTCACTAGTAATTATGTATAATGATAACTAATTACAGAGTCCTTATGTAAACATATTTAAATATTGATCAATTTGAGTAACACGGATCTTCAAGAGACCCTCAAGAGGGTTGCCATGGAACTGATCAACAGGTAAGGCTTATCCTGACATTTGAACAAATTATAAGCAATAAACCACAAGGGAAACTGACTGGGTAAATTTTAAATTAATTTTGGGGTGAACAAAGAAAAATTGACTGGAGCGGGATTTGAACCTGCAACCACGGGTTTAACATACCGAAGCTCTACCAACTGAGCTATCCAGCCCTAATGTTGGCGGGCTCCCTATTTTGTCAATATCTTTGTTTGGGGGGTGCCAGTCAGAAGCCATTCAACCGGTTACTGCCGTGTAGCCAGGGATCACACCCCATAATATATGATACAACCATAGAGCTGGCTCTATGGATATAACCTGGGAAGCGGAAGCAATAAAAAGTCGCATCACCCTTCAGGTAGATCCCCGTGGTGTTCATAAAATAAGCAATTGAGTCAGTGGAGTAGGCTTTAGGACTTCAATGATGACCCTTTAAGACCTTAAAAACTGGGTACAAAATCAACTGTGGTTAAACAAAGAGAAATAGAATACAGTGGGATTTGAATAGAGGGACCTCCAGATTTACTACCAGTGTTCTGCCAACTGAGGTATCTAGCCCTATGTCCGCAGTCTCTCTGTCAATATATTTGTTGGGGAGGGGGGCAGTCAGAAGTCATACAACCGCTGCCGTAAAGCCAGTAATAGTATGCCCAGGTTACGATTACAACTTAGTAAAACAGCAGTAAAAGGATCATCATAAGGGGATGCATATGGGGATGCATCTTTTTATTTTAAATATCAAGTCATAATATTGAAACATTACTGTTCAAATCTAACATTACAAAAAGAATGAACCCTGTAAAGATAATGTATCAAAATAAATGATATAAATGTTTAAATAAGTTGTTTAAAGAACTCACTTATATTTTGATGTAAAACAAATCAAAAACAAATCAGGGTAGTTTCTCTAAAAAGGAAGAAAAAAGGGTGATGCACCTTTAAGATCCCCCCATCACTGATTGGCGCAATTGAAACAAGCATTCAGACCACATTATGACCGAGCACAAAATCTATAGTCACAAACATTGTTTCTTCAGTGTTTTTACCTGAACATGACCATTATATTTAATGAGATTTTCACAGGTTAGTTGGACTGTGTGTTTCACTGAAAACTACAGAATGCATATAGGTAAACTTTTCCAAAAACCAATGATGTAATGACATACCTCTAAAACTGAAGAGAACAGAATGAGCAATCTTCAAGTTAACAAGGCTTCAGAAAAGTTACTCAGTGTTAATTAAGAAAAACAAACAGAAAAAAAGTTGTCTTAATTTACGGGACTTATTACTGTGGTTTAAAGGTAGAATACAGGATTTGATACTCATCAAGAAAAGTTTTCTTGGTAACAGTCTGAAAGCTGACTGATTATGATGTTCATACCAGTTTCAATCTTCCATAAAAATATTTCTGTCTGAAATACTGTCAAAGCCGAGAAAATAGAATTTGAAGACCCTGATTTTTATTTCGGTTTTAACAATCGAAATTAAGGACAATGTGTGCTGAACAGTGTGCACGGTTTTCACTTTTTTCTCCTGACTCAGACAATGGCTTGAGCCCAAATTTCCGCAGGTTTGTTTTTTTAATGTATGTATTGAATCACACAAAGTAAGAACACTGCACTATTAGCTTTACCAATGCTATATTTTACTTTTAACATTAGGTATCACACAAAATATTGAGTAGTCCACATAAATGTCAGGAAAAACAGGGTCTATTTATAGGGGGAGCATTCAGAGAACCAAACACTTCAAATGGACGACTATCGAATCTTCAAGATATTAAAACAACTCATGAATGTTCAAGCTCTTAAATGGCACTATAGCTTGCATGTGTGTTTTACCAATGGAGATAATAGGAATTCACTTCCCCATGAGCTTTGGTGTTTGATTACTTTAGCATGTCCTGGCATGTCGTGGCCGAGCGGATAAGAACACTGGACTCAAGCTCTGGTGTTTCTGATCAGCAGAGTGTGGGTTTGAGTCCTGATCGTGACACTTGTGTCCTTAAGCAAGACACTTAACCATTATTGCTGCGTCCTTTGGATGGGACGTTAAGCCGTAGGTCCCATGTGTTGTGTAATGCACATAAAAGAACCCAGTGCACTTATTGCAAAGAGAAGGGGTTCGCCCCGGTGTTCCTGGTTTGATCGGCTGCCACAGCACTTTGTTTACCATTACATGGTGCTATGTAAAGGAACAGGTCTCATACTTCAAAAACGTAACTCATCATACCTTGCAGGAAAAAATACTAATCGCTATGAGACGCCCATCGGATGTGATAAAGCGCTATATAAGAACTGCGTATTGTTATTATTATTATTATTTAGCTGAAATCCCATTTAATTTTATTCCAAAACATAATCCTCTACAATACAATGAAAAACTCTAGGTTTTTCACAGAGAGATTTCCATGCCTGAATCCCATTGGTGTAATGCTATGTGAATAAGTCATGCACTCCGAACCACATAGCAGGACATATTCAAACATTTAATCCCCCAAACTAGTTTCACAGACAAACAACTTTTGATTAATATTTTAAAAGAATGAGCTTACTTTTTCGCGACTTCAGTTAACATACCATTAAACATGGCAAAAGCGTCTTCTCCACTTTCATTTGTCAAAAGCTTCTTGTTTTAACAACAACTCATAAAATAGCCTAGTAATGAGTACATTAAAAAAGGAATATTAGCAAGCGCAAACTTTACTCCAGTTATGTTACGGTAACAGTACTCCATTTATACTCGTTTCAAGTTTTTCAGCTGACGTTTGCAAACCACAGCAGACAATCCCAATAATATCCAAAACGGTAGTCTTAGATCCTTATAATTAATGGATGATTGTGGAGTATTTGCCTGTTATCAAATGACTCCCCCAAAAAAGGCTGACATATAGGAAGTCAATAATGATAATGCGATGCCGGAGCCACTTTAACAACAGATCATAGTCATTTAAGAGTTTCTTTAACTAACCCTTAATGTTGAAATGATAGTTACAGATACATCACTCTTATAACTCAAACTCCAAAAACTTCTAAAAATCCATCAAGGATGAGATAAAAAAAAGGGCGCAATAATGTTACATGAGGCGAAGCAACCATGCAAAAGGTCCTTCAACCAATAACGTGATTCAGTACAGCAGGTAGGTGATGGGATTGTGCCTTTGATGATACAAGCATGGAATTCAGCACACAGTCAGAGTATGTCATGAGAGAGATATCTGGCTATAGGACCATCACAGATTTGTCCCTTGCAAAAATATCGGAAGTTTAACACGAACAGTCATTTAGAAAATTTTGAAAAATGCTTTTTGTTGTACCCATATATTTTTCAAAGGACAAATCCGTGACAGCCCTATAGCCAAACATCTCTCTCATGACATACTCTGACTGTGCCAAATTTCATGCATGTATCATCAAAGGCATGGATGCGTAATGAAATAAATAAATAAATAAATAAATAAAAAATAGTGATTTATCTGTAACTATCATTTCAACATTATGGGATAGTTACAAAACTCTTAAATGTATCAAAGAATGGAGCAATCTAGCTCCATGATCAAAGCCACAATCACTCCCCCCCAAAAAAAAAAAAAACCCCACAAAAATTCCCCGATCTGGCCAACATAACATTCCACTTTAGATGCTAAACAGAATGGGTGCACTGTAGAAAATTATTTGTACAATGCATCTCTTACATTATGGAGATGTAATCTTACTGTAATGTTTAATCTTACTCCACAAAGTCACTGAACAGCATTTCGATTTAGTTTTACCCTTACACCTATGTGTGATGAGCACTAGAAATTCCTTGCTTTCTGAGTCCTGCGAATAAAATCCACAAGAATACTATACCCGAGTGGGATTGGAACCCATGACACTCGCATTCCAGACGAGATGTCTGAACCACAAGACCACCGAGCATGGTGGTGACAGGCCGGTGACGAGAGGCCAGTTCAAATCCTGTAATTAACATCGGGTACCGCAAAAAGCCCTTAAACAATGATTGAGAAGTAATGCATCTTTCCTTCAGTAAAAATCTTTACAGTATTTTACAAACATTAGAAATATTTCAGTTCATTTTATTTAATTATCTTCGCCAGCAAAAATTTAAATTGCACATCAATGGACCTACATTAAACATAGAGAGATACAAAGCCTGGTTGTTAACATCAAGCTTGAATGTGAGTGACTACGCGGGGGTTCTTACGTGAACCCTAACAGTAACAGTATATCATTGTGGAATAATCCCCGTTGGGGATAATCCTCAAACAGCTATCCCATGAGCGATTATCTATCTGACCTGACGAGTTCGTTCACAAAATAAATCAATCAAACGCTACAGAAATGGTTGCGCAATAACAACAACAAATGATTCCTTAAGATGGCTGCCCCGGGGATAAAAACAAAACTTTATACATTCATTTGACTTATTTATCAGGAAGTAGATTTAATTTTATGGTTCATCGTGCATGATAAACAGCTACAAGAATTTTTTTATGAACTGAAAATATTCCCAGTGAGGTTTGATGAGTTGTGTTGGCCAATATACCATTTTTAAGGTATTGCATTATAACCATACTAGATTGCTTGATTGCTACTTTAATTAAGTGCTTTAGCTGACGTCAAAGTGAAGAGCAATAACTATGCATGCTAATTTGTCATAAATGCAAAATAATGGAATGGTAATAACAGGGGGAAAAAACATTTTTTTAATCTGGAAGCTCATAATACTTTTTATTGTAGTTATTTTAAGTTATTTTATTCTTACACTAATAACAGGATGGGATTAAAATATTCAATAGGCCTTTTAGATAATAATTTATAGAACGATAACAAAATGTATTGTACAAGTTTTACTTTAAAAGGTAACAATTGCTCAATGAAAAAAGGGTGTAATCCTAGTAGAAAAAAATATAAAAACGTAAAAAACATAAAAATTCATTTTAAATCAGCCTCAATCCCCAGAGAAATATTTTCATCTGAAAACAAAACAAATCAAAAAACCACAAGTACCTTATTGGAATGTTTTTTAAATGAATTCATTAAAACATAAACCAGTGATGAGGTGTTTCTGGAGGGCGGGGAGGGAGAGGGGGGAGGGGTTCTGAGCATGAGGCTCAAGTCCCATCTTGCCGCCTCTGTTACACCACTGACTAAATGCCAAAATTACATGAGCCCCAAGTAAATCAAGGCAGATTTCCCATCTCAGCCCTCTGCAAGGATAATTCCTGGGTGTGCCACTAATGTCCTTATTCAAAGTTTATTTATTTATGTATTAAATTTCTTTTACCCAGTTTATGCCCAAACAGTTGAGTAAAAGGGTCTGCAAGGTCAATCTAAGTTTTGTGATGCACTCATTTTCCAATACATAGAGTCCTTATGAAAGTTATTTTTATTTTTACAAGTCTCTAACCTCACACTAAAATGGTACAAAATATCATTTTTATTTGACACTCTTTCAGAGCGAAATTTGAAACATGACATGATAGGACAGCAACAACAAATGGGTCTGTACATTCCAAAGTGAAATTTTGCATCAGTCAAAAGATCAAATTCAATGATTGAATATCATAAATATTCAGGAATTAACTATAACTTTATTGTACCAAAATGTACAGACCCATTGGATGTTTAAATCGCTGTTTTAGCGCGAGGTTAGAGACTTGTAATTTTTCCCACTTTCATAAAGACTCTTTCTATTGGAAAATGAGTGCTCCACAAAACTTAATTTGAGCCCCTCTTTATTAACAGTTTCCCTTGGGCCCTACATATATTACTACATAACAATTTTATCATAATTCTATTTAGCATATAGCTTAGAGGAAACTGTTCTTTTTATGTGTTGAGCACATGGTGTTAAACTTAAAGTGTCATCCATGATAACACCAAAGCATGTATAAGAGTTAATCCCACCACCTGGTCTATCATTAGAAATGCTCTGCTTAGATCCAATGAGCATGAATTTAGTTTTGTTGGCATTTATCTTGAGTTTGTTTCTGACTGACCAATCGTGGACTCTAGCTAGTGCTGTATTCAATTTGTTTTCTATTTCATTAACACTGAAAGAAATGTTAGTGTTGACTTCAGAGTTTGTTTCTTTTCCTTCAACAGCTTTCCATGTGCTGCTTTGAAGAATAACCAATAGCGTGACGACTTACTAATACACTGATTTAACCAATCGATTACAGACAACCAAAATTTTCAACCGGCCCTGTTAACACACTCCTGCCCCCTTGAGTGGGAAATTCAACACCCAATTCCTGATTGTGTCTTCCATCCTTACCACATCTCCAAAATCAATCCGTGTAAGTACAGAGTTTTCAACCGGATAAGTACTCTATCACAACTTTGTGACAATGCGAAAACTCTAAGGACAGCATGGCCCCTAATAATTTCTGCGGACATGAATTTTTCCAGTAGCTCTCGTAAAAAGAAACACTTTATTTTTAATCCTCAATCTCGCAGCTGCTTATTTGAGAACATATAGCCCTGGAGGACTTTCTGCACGTGTGCACCACGGAGGAATAGTCCAACTAGCGTGAGAGAACATAATTTTACTTTGTGAGTTCTCGAGAGAATCATGTTTGGTGTTCGATCATGCAGGTATTTTTGTTCTTATCCTAATGAGTATGATCCGAATGAGCACATGTAGCAAATTCTGAGGTCATGGTATCAAGAGTTTTGGGCAAATTGAATCTCCAGATCTATTATGAGTCGGACTAGGAGATAGTGAGGCAGAGTACATATACTTCACTGGCAGGGATCCTCAAGTGAGATGCTGCAGTAACATTACCCGTAACTCGCTGATCGAGTCTATAGGGAACATCGCGATGCTCGTTCACGATGAACTGTTTTGACACCTCCCCAATTCAAGCTGCATCGTGTCATTTTTCCTTGATCGCAGAAGCAATCATTTGACTTTATCATAACAAAGGTGGCATGAGCTTACCTTGGAAGTTTTCCAAAACTGTCCACGGCAACTTTTATCAAAAATAATCTTACTAGGGAAAAGTTGGCGACTAGCCAAAATGCTATGTATTATATCTGATTGGTGACCTACTATCTATACACTTCTATGCAATGTTACTCAAAAACTTTATGACTTATGAATGGTCTAATGTTCCCAGCCCCAGGCATGTAAGAACACATTTTTGCCAGTAGTGCTGGGTTCTGGGTTACATGTACGCTGGCTTGTTACGTACATTATACGAACCATATTATATTTATTATAAGCATATGAATTAATATCTTACCCCCTTCCCCCCAAAAAACAAAAAAATAAATAAATAAATAAATAAAAACTTCATACATGTAAATATGCCTATTAAACAGAACCTTGTATAAAATTGTAAAAAAGTTATATATTTGTTAATTAAATATTTCAATAACTCTTCCTATCATTTACGTATAAAATCTTGATTGGTGATAAAAATATTTCCATCATAAAATACTAGTTACTCCCTCTAATCATAAATTACTAGTTACTCCATTGGCTCAAACAAAGAATCAAAAGCTGAAACTTCATCTGATTGGTCATCAATGAAACTTGATGCGACTTTCTTACCTCTGTCCCTTTTGCTCTCATTTGCATTTTGTTGACGTCCTTCTTGATGCCAAGAATATTTAACAGTCTGCCCCTTGGTCTGCTTACAAGGGACGCCACAGCTTTCTGGAAAATGCTCACGCAGAAATTCACGAGATCGAATATCTGCCTGTGGAGACCAGTTTACAAAGTAGATGAAAATCAACTGTTTAGAAAAGCAGGTACATGTAATGGATTGATCAATTAAGAGTAAAGCGGACCCTTGGTAACTAACCGATGTTTAACAGGAGAGCTCACCCTCCCTATAATTAAAATATTGATCTATCAAGGGGATGTATGTAGAGATATCAATCAAAGACCCAGCGCTCATTTGCAAGTTGTATTTCTAAATACTCGTTTCGATCCTCCCTTGGTCTAAACCAGGATTATCATCAGAAGTGCAATGACGTACACAGGAGGGTACTGAATAGCTAAACTGTGATGAAGGCGAGATCTGGTTGAATGTCAGTCCCTCTGTTGTAAAATCCCACGATTACAAGCTTCAAGTATGGGAATTACAACCTCAAATTTGTGAATTTTATTTGGGAGAGTCAGTTTACTTCTCAAGTAGACATTGTATAAATTACTGATCTATTCAATGATAAAAGCCCCCATGACTTCACTAACTTTTATGAGACAGGCTCTGGCATTGTTACAGCCTGTCCTTGTGTGTGCAAATGAATTAGTGGTATGCCCAGAAGAAGGTTGTAAGGTTGTACAACATTTTTCCGGGCACACAAAGTACAATGTTTTGCCCCAGCAGAAGGTCACAAACAATAACATGGCTCTTTTGAAAACAAATGGGCATACTTGTTGTATATCTTGTTGCTAGAATTACTCCCAAGACATGGTTTTCCATTCCTATGTGGAATTTAACTTTCCTGAATGACTTACAATAGCAGAAAAACGACCAAACGTTCACACTCATTTCTCTTGAAACACAATTTTGGACAGTAATTGCTTACAACGTTTAGCCAGTCACAGTTGCGTTACATCCTTCGTCTAGGCACATGACAAATTAGTACAAACTTAAAGGACGTGGGCCTTATGGCTTTGTCCATATGTCATGTGGAAGTTTGTAGCAGCACTCACACATTGAATAGGTCTCGCAAGTACCCGAATCTCAGAGAACAGATCGAAATTCACTGACGTACGCATTTGTCGATCGTACATACAATACGCACTGTATACTGTACTACGGCGGTCTGGCGCGCCGATGCGGTGATCACTAGAGTGCTGGAAAGTTTGTTTGACATCCGGGTATCTTTTAGCAGAGTAGAGTGCTATTAATGAATAATGATTGTTATTGGCCTCATGTTTCGACCCCAGCAGAGTTTTTCTCAAAGGCTAATTTCTCATTTATCCTTTGGGTAAGACTCTACTGAGGTTGAAACATGAGGCCAATAAAAAAAAAAATCCCCATAAAAAAAATTGCATTTATAATATAAGGAGAACTGATAAAGCACCGGTATCCACCGCAAGCAATGCTCATGGCGATGCGATGCAAAACAACCTAAACAACAGCTCTCAGCCAGCAGCATCACGTAGAAAATGTCAACCAAATGCTTCTCTATGCAGGTAGGATTTCAAGTTGTTCTTGAAAATGCCAAGGGAGTTGGAAAGCTTTGCATTTTCTGGTAAGGAATTCCAAAGCTTCGGTGCAGCAATCTAGAAACTTCTTTCCCCCCATGAACTATAGGTAATTTGGGTTAGAAAGCAGTTTGGAAGGGCTAATTCTATTTATTTCATAATAAATAATGAATAAGCTGAAAATGTACATGTTCCTATCCCCTTACCTTTTAAAACTAATGCTCTCTGGGAACACCTACAGAAAACAGGCCTTGCTTATCAGGTGACTTCACAGTGGAACAAGAAACCTAACCAAAACGTATGATTGCTACCATACAGGCATATTCTGTTGTGGTAACACATGCATTTTTAACATTTCTCATTCCATGTCACGATATATTTTATGACCCAGGCTTGTTTTTGTGGACAGAGAGCATTCTTTTAAATGAAATAAATTGGAAAAAGGGGTCAAAACAGGTATTCTTTCAGGTGATTTATCATTTATTAATAACAAACTCTGACATGGCATATGGTCAAGGCAGTATGGCACACAATCTTTAAAGGTCCCACAAAGTGCTATTTTTCACATTGCATTTTGGGGTCTTAATGTATAGACCCATTTCTTGTTCATATCCAACAACATCATGTTTCAAATTTCGCTCTGAAAGTGTATCAAAATAAAATTACATTTCACACCATTTTAATGTGAGGTTAAAGACTTGTAAATTGTCGCACCCCCCCCCCTCCCACTTTCACAAGGACTCTCCATCTATTGGGAAAATGAGGGCATTACAAAACTCAATTTGACCTCAGAGATCCTCTTTAATATGTACAGGGTTATGTACATACTGGTTATGAGTAGTTTATCTTACTCTTGTGGACTCAGACCGGAGCCTTGCGTGTGGATTGGGTTTCAGTCCCTACCTAAGTGCATGGGTTTTCCCCCTTGAGGTTTTCGTCCCACATCTAAAACTGAAGATCTCTTTGTTTCCTATTCATCATGTTATTGGCGCTTGCACTGTTGGATGTGCAATAGAATAAATAAATTCATTCCGTATTGTTTTGGTCAAATAATAAGTAATAATAATCCTAAGATGACGTCATGAGTCATGGCTGGTACTTTTTTCTTAAGGATGAGGCCACAGTCCGAATCGATGGCTGCAGCTGTTGCTAAGGGCGATGCAGCTGCAGCCAAAGCAGCAGCCACTAATTCGGACACGGCCTAACTCTCACCTGTCTTACTGGCTCTGCAACTCTATACCTACAGCACTGTCCAGCGAGTTTGACAGCAGTCCGTAGGGAAACCTTATGGCCAACTGAGACATAGATTGGGTTACTGGAATTCTCACTTCCCCGTAGGGCCTGGAAAATAATTCAGAGGCAAGATGCCAAATCTGGCAATTAGAATTGGAGGTGAATTCAATCAAGATAAAGTCTGCCACATCACCAAGAGTTTAGACTTGAGCCGGTATCAAGAACAATCTCTTTTCTTGAAGTACATGTGGATCTGGCATCACTCATTTGGGAATTGCATTGAAAACAGAGAGGCACTTGTTAGAAAGTCTATTTTAGATCTGACAGAGTAAATAACGTCGGCTTAAAGTTTTGATGAGCAAGCGGGATGAAATCTAATGGAAGTTAGATAAAAACAACAACCAAGCAAAGTTGACAATTGTTTTCCCTGTGTCAGAGATTTCACTTTAACTCAAACCACTTAGAGTAAAGCTGTTTATAATTTACAAGAAGGCAAAACGAATCTCCTAAACCTTTTGAGATCGTTGTGACATTAATACAAGCTTTGAATCTTACTTTACATGGACGTCTGTGGTGGATATCCTAACAACAAATATTTGCTGGCAACAAATATAGACTGTTTCTAATAGTAAATTAGTAATTTTACTTTTGCTCTAATATAAAACAATTCCAGAAAAAAGAGCATCAAGAAGAATAACTCTTTACTCTTTGAATTACATTAGGGATAACTCTTCCAATTTTTAAAGGGCTTGTAACAATGGAAAAATAGATTATAAAATACAAAGTTGCCCATAACAAAACAGTGAAACAATCTCATGTTTTATGTTTTTGTGTTTATGCTTATTTAAGATGCATGGGAAGGCATTTTATGTTGCAGATTTAAACAATGTTTCCTCCAAAACTTTTAAAGGAAATATTTATCCGAATTGGTATAAGAACCCTAAACCTGGACCTAAACCTAGACCTAAACCTAACCCAAACCCTTACTCTAACACTAACCCTAACCAAACCCCAACCTCAACCCTAACCCTAACCCTAACTAGGATTACCAATCCTTTACTATGCATTTAAGAATAAAGCAGTACAACAAGTGTGAAAAATATTACACTAAATATTTAAAGAGTCTTCCGGCAGCAACTGTCATTCACCTCTCCAGGAGTGCCATACCACTAAATCCAGATAATGAGATCAATTATTTCATCAAGATCAATTTTTTCATCAAGGCGACTTACTGAAACTTAGATTTGTACGACTTTTTAATTTCAGTATGTCGTCTTTATGAGATACATCATCATGACAAGTTAAATTTTCGTTGACTTACTCCATAATGTAAGTCGACATGGCAAGAAAATTTATCTCATTATCTGGATAAATAGCCTAGTGGTATAGCATTCCGTAGGGCCTTTTCCAAATCTCTGCTGAGGCTCCGTCTCCGGCACCAGGCTTTGTTTGATGTTGGAAGTACCGAGCAAAATATACGCTGCTAGGTCATTCCATGAAGGTGGGACGCAACTGGTGACATTTTTCAATATAACCATTTTTGTTAGAATAAAATGTTGATTCTTATTTATGTTTATCAATCATCACATCTTATTTGGGTTTTGGAAGTATTTCAGAAAGTTTCAAATCCATCCTACACCATCTTACCTGATTTTTTTGCTAATATTCAAAACAATTCATAATAACGATGTAACAGGGACACCAAAAGCCACACCTATGGTGTCCCCGTTACATCAGTGCAGGCACAGTATCACAGTAACACCACAGTAGTCAAGTAAAACCTTTTACGATTCATGATTGGTGTAATTTTTACTTTGTAAAGCAAGATTATACCAAATACACGCATGAAGTGGTGAAAAAGATTTACAGGTGGTAATAATGTAACCTGTCCCTAGTGTTCCACCTTCATGGAATGCAGTGTCCTCTTACAACATTATGCAACTGTTCTTTTGAACATGAACATTAATTGTACCTAAACCTAAAATCCTGAAAATTTGATAACAATGCAGCCATCATATAAATGAAGATACAGCACACTGTGAAGCAATTATATAGCACAGTTTCTCACTCCGGGACACAAGTGTCACGACTGGGACTCGAACCCACACTTCAGTGACCAAGCCACCAGAATTTGAGTTGGATGCGCTAAACTGCTCAGCCACGACACGCTACTTCACTGTACTAAAGATTAATATCAATATGAACTTTCTGGTTTAGGGCAAACACTATGGGCAAACACTCTATGATTTGACTCTGATCTTAACATGATAGATCACTCCTCAATACGTCAAGCCCAATTTGCAGTCAGATCAAAACGGACATACATGTACCATTTTCAACTGAATAACAATCTCTCCATGGTAACAAAACAATGGAAAATGTTTACAAAACGCAAGAGCTGAGTGTTTTGCCATTCTTATATCTAATGCCCACTTTCTCCCTTGAAAAACCACCCTTATGAAGGAATCAATCATTTACAGAAATGTTGACATATTTTTATCTATTTTAGTTTCGATGCGTGATAATCACTGCTTTCCGAGTCCCAGTGAAAAACAACTCCAAATGCAAACTACTTGGGTAGGATTCAAATTAGAGGTAAGGGATACCTTTGGTATTTGGAACTGCACATTTGTTTCAATCCTATATAGTTGTAGATACCTGTGAAAATTTTGTTTCAAAAGATGGTAGCGTTTTTGAAAGTGGTTATTTTCATGAAGAAGGATCCGAAAATGCTGAAACTGCATGTTTTTCATTATTTAAGAAACAGTTCATGCATGATCATTTCTCAGATTCAAATTTTGGAGCAGAAAATTCTCTCTTTCTCTAAAACTTCATTACTTCAAAGGGACTCGTTTCTCACAGTGTTTTTACTATCAACAGCTCTCAAGTGCTTCTTACCAAGACATTTTTTTATGGTCATTAATTTGTGGAGTAATTACCAAAGCCTTTAACACCCCCCCCCTCCCCATTCTAGGGCAGATGTCTTAACCACTAGACCAACAAGTGCGCCCGCTGACAAGAGGCCAGTTTGATTCCTGTAATTAGCAGTGGGTACCGCAACAATTTAGTAGATGTAATAACTGCATCTGGGGCATAAATGATATTATTTGGGGGGGGGGGGTTTTCCCCATCGATGCCTGATATGTACTGTATACTCAGTGCTTTACACTGTATGCTCAGTGCTGTCTGAGTCCTGTGGGAAAAATCCACTAGGCATACAACTCAGGTGGGACTTGAACCTGTGAACCCCACACTCAAGAGCAGATGTCTTAGTCACTAGACCACCGAAGTGTTGAAAGGTCAGTTTTTTGCAAGACCCTTAAAGCTTAGTTTACATGCTTGTAAATCAGCCATCAGTGCATACGGGTAAAACCAAATATAATATTCATTATCCCTGATGCAATTATAATATCTAAAAATATTGGCTCAGTCTGTTAGAAAAAAATTAGTAGACTGAGAAAACAACTTATAATTTTCAAAATTCAAGATGCCTCCAGTAATAAAATTGAAAGTGATTTATAAAAAAAAAAGTTTTCTTTTTGCATGGCCATCCTTTTTCTTGGAGCATATTTTTCTTCCATGTAATGCAGTTAGCTTTGTGCTTTCAATCCTTTTTGCTTGTAATCCAAAATATGTGGGAAAACCAAAGTGAAGATGTTTTGATGGTATCCCTTGAGAATTTTAACTCCACTGCCACTCCATGTTTGTTTCACACTTAATGCAATTTTCCAGGGGAAAAAATTAACACTCCCAAGTTAAACCTCATAGCTGTCTCGCTAAGCCTTTCACACTAGACAAATTTCCTGGCAAACTCAGGAAATTTGGTGATCTTTTCACACTTTATGAATTGATATCACTGGCACTGGCAACCTCCTAGGAATTAGCCATTTCCAGGGAAATAGCTATCCCTGCTTGGGGGCAGGGTTGTAGCTACGCTGGGAGATCCCTACGCTGTTCAGCCCCAGTAGGCACCAACCACCACTCGGTAATGCGGACCAGCACGAAAGTAAAATGAAGTCACTCTGACTAGCGCTTAATTTGAGAGCAAAATCCTGAATACTGCCTTTGTTTAATTGAATAATTGTCAACCCTTTGCTTTTCATTCAGGCCTACCATGCCTACCTCTTACTTGACAAAACACAGTAAGACATGCATCTTACTAATCTTACCACACAGGTTGCATACTATGACAGACTGCACGTACTTATAACCTGTCTATGAAGTGTACATGATATGTACATGATATGTACAGTGTACATACTTGTACGCTTCTATTGAGCACTGGTACTTGGTATTGCCACTGGTACGCGTAGTGAACATACAACACCAAAGGCTCCCACACAGATGTTCGTTGAGATCAGGTCTCACTGTGCTCAGGTGAGAAAGTTTGTTTCTGAATGACTTGCTTGATCAGATAATCAAATTTATTTATTCTGGTAAGCTATATAATTGCAAATGATACACTTATAACTTGTTGTTCACATCACTGGATGAAAAAAATGTGCATGTGTGACGTGAATTGTGCTGGAAATAAAGATTTTGCGACAGGCACTCAAATGTCTCTAGCTGCAACCCTGGTTGGGAGTAGGGTTAAACGAGGTAAATCCGGGGTTAGCATACTGAGTGTTTATTTTTCCTCAGAAAATTGCATTAAGTGTATAACAACAATGGAGTGGCGGTTGGGTTAACATTCCCCGGCAATTTCCTGGGGTTTTGTTTCCTGGGAATTGGCTCAGTAGTGTGACAAAGGGCTCTACTTTCCAAAGCAGGAGAAATTCCCATCTGCAGGGAAATGAATTTCCCAGGAATTTGCCAGGTTAGCCATTCAAGTGTGAAAAAAACTCAACCAATCAGGGATGACAGTGGATGAAAAAAGACAAATTCAACGAAACACGGATTGAGGGTTTGGTGGCTACCAACCACTCCATAACCTATATCAATGGCAGCATTCTGTGCTTCAATGTAGATGGGGAAAGCACCTCGGTGTAGTCAAAATACAGTACATGTACTGTGTGTAGGCTTTACAAGAGCCTGGATGTATGTAAATGATATTTATATTTTTATACTTTTGTTAATTATTTTTTTATAAATAAAGAAATTCCATAACACTAAGTTTGTAAAATTTGGAAACTTGAAAAAGACCCGGAGAAATCTCATCCCTGACCAATTGTTTTAAGTGTGAAAGGTGCTTTTGGTTATACATTAATCCAGCAGTACGGAAGAGAAAACATGCCGTGAAAGGGAAATTTAGAACATAGCTGACAAAATTACCATTCCAAGACTGTTTCCTGAGGACGTAATCAATGGGAAAGTATCTCCTTCTTTGGAGAGTTCAGCAACCTGTAGTTTCAACGGACAAAATAGAAAGACAAACAATTTTAAAATATGCAAAATATTTGAAGCCTGAAGCTCCCTGTCTGAACTAACAAAACAAGGCTGTTTTTATCTAGGGAACAGGATGTTTCTTTTAATTTCAAAAGGAAAGGGACAATTGTAAAAGAAACGTAAAGGTGGCCATGTTTTAAGTTATTTTATGTAAAAAATAGGCTTTTATGTGGCGCTTTTAAACATTTTATCAAAACACTATTACTACCCCCGGATTTCCTCCGAAGGACCAAAACATTTTGAAATGTTTCTTTGAACAAGTTTTGACAGATGATGTTTCAATTTGAAAAAATATCAAAACGTTTTGCTTGTTACAAGAAAGTGTTTTGTACATGTCAGCTGGTACTTGACAATAACTCAGCTGATCTCGACAATAACTCATAATAATAAAAGTGAAATTTACAGAGGGCCCTTGGAGACTACCCAAAAGCACTGAACAAAATGTATAATTAAAACTCAACAATAAAATTGTAGCAAAACAAAAAATCCATTGAAGAAAAACACTACAAAATATTAATAACTAAAGGTAACCATAATAGTAAATATTAAAACTCCAAAACCTACAGAGACAGCAATAATAAGCAAACAAAATAATGAGCATGTAAACAAAACAAAATACCAAAAAATAGACAAGCAATCAATAAAAAAGGAGTTGGTCTTATAAAGTATTGACAAGCCATCATTAAATAGAGTAGACATTATAAAAGTACATTTAACAAGCCATCACTATAAAAGAACAGACAGCCCATTACACCATCCTGTGGGTGCCAACTCAGGGAACTGGCAGAAGGGGGCAGAGACCAGCCACATTCATTGACACTTTGTGGTGGGAAGTTGGGCTCAGTGACACAGAGGATATTAGGACCCTAATGCTGGATTGGGGAGAGTAGAGGGTGGGGACCAACAAGTCCCGAGTTGCTATAGGATTAGCCTGAACATCTGATGTCACTCCGAGGCTCGTGAAAAACACCAGATACTGGCCTTTGGATTCTCCTCGATCCTGACGATTGTACCTTTGACCTCGCAAGCCAGAATTCTGTTTGTGTGCACACATGCCACACTGAACACACACTCATGTACATGTTATATCGTTGTAAGTCTGGTAGTTATGCATCACTGCTTACCAATGAAACGATTGGGTTTATAAGACCAGTGCCTGTCTTTATCCTTGTGGATAAAGACAGGGGACCTGTCTAGTGTCACCCTTGCATCACATCAGAAGTATGTAAAACACCTTTTGTATGAATCCAAAATCTCTTATATTAAATTCTTTCCCAGTTATATAAAAAATGATTTCAAGTACTAGATTGGCATTAATGCATGGGTCAGATAAATCAGATTGCCATCATCAGTTCCCACATAGAGCCATTACATGCATCATGACTACATTAGGTGCAGTCAATTTCCTCAGACCCAGATAGTATCAACAAGAATAACTCCAACCATCGTAGAAAAACATAAGTGAGCGCATCCACTTGTATTTGTACTCAGTTATCCAGCTCTTGGATCTTCAAAGCACACACTGAGCTCAATTCCTTATCAAAGCCGCACGTGCCTCTACATACTAAACCTACTGGACAGCCTTAAAATTGATCTCTCAAAGATACACTCTGCATCCAAACAATTTCGCCCGTGGGGCAGATGACGCGGTATTCTGAAAGCCAAACTAAATTCATCCAAAGGGAAAACAAACTCAAGTCCACATAAACCATTGACCTATATGTATCAGTGTTAAGACTTCTGCACACACTAACAACATCTGTCTTTACATGACCACAAACAGATGTTCATTCCCTGTCTTCCACTTTAAAGAAATTTATGATAAAATATACATCCCTAAGGTAGCTATATTTTAACAAATTCAAACATATTTTGTCTCCCCCCCTCCCAATTAATTACATTTATTTATTTCAAGCATGTCGCAGCAAAGTGGTCTAGCGCATCAAACTCAAATTCTGGCAGCTAAGTCATGACACTTGCGTCCTTGGGTAAGACATTGAACTACAATTGCTTCTCATCACCCAGGAGTAAATGGGTACCTGTAAGGACAGAGATGGTTGATGTGAATGATTAGCAACCTGTGTGCTCGTTCGGCTATCGATGCTGCATACTCCTAAGGAGTTGTGATGGTGTCAGGAATGCTTACAGCCTGATGATCAGGGGTAATTATAACATAGGGCACTTTGAGGGGCCTACTTGGCTTGAAAATGCACATACTAAATTCAAGAACTTTGACACATGATGCCGTTTCAAAACTACATGAAAAAAACATAAATACAAAGTGCTGTTTACAAACCAATGCATATTGAGAATCGTCACTTCGTGAAACACTAAACTTAAATAGGTCAGCAGATTTTTCCCTTCATGAAATGGCAAAAGTCAGACCTCACGTGTTTGGCACTTTGCCAGCACCTTGTATTAATGGGTGTCAAAAAATGGCAAATCTTGGATTGCCATTTCATGAAAATGTAAAATGACAAATCTAGTGATTCAACGATCATGCTAATTAGTATCAATAGTGTCAAGAATTTGTACAAAAATCAATTTGCCAAATATTGTGATTTTTGAAACATTTGTCATTTCATGAAAACATCAACGACAATCCCCCCTTCTCCCAGATGCTTGCATGTGACAAACATAATAAAAAAGAGCACTTACAATAATAAGAAAAAAACAATCTTCCGGGATGGTAAAACAAATTAATCTATTTGGGATGGGGGTAGGTGAGGGTAATCAGGAATGTTTATTCCGTGAAACAGGTTGTGTGCATCCTGTTACAATACAACAAAATGCAATTTGCTGTAAAAAGGTTAAGCCAAGCCTGAAGGAATGATCAAGTATCTTACCAGAAGCCATAAAAGCCATTTATCTAAGGTGAGTTTGAAGCAATTTTAGGAAAATGCCAAAGCATGGAGAAGTGACTAAAGGAAAATCGAAATTAAATGCAAAACAGGCAAAAGCAACATTTGATATTGATTTCTGTCTCAATTAGATTGTGTTACAATACAGGGATATCTGTGAGGAGCTTCGAGGACCACAGTTTTACTGTAAAATATACACTTTGTATGTTACTATCACTAAGAATCAGAGATGAATTATCTAATAGGAATTGCAGGCACTATGCCTAGGGCCTCTGAAGAAATTGAAAGTCTACAAAAATACAACAGAGAAAGTACTCATATGCACAACACACATTTTATAAAAATTCTAACAGCATCTCTCAGGACTTTTGGAGTGCTTAACCGCAAACCATGTTATACTTAACAGAACATTGGTGCTTAGGGCCTACTG
Organism: Marthasterias glacialis; assembly: GCA_911728455.2. Classification (NCBI taxonomy): domain Eukaryota; kingdom Metazoa; phylum Echinodermata; class Asteroidea; order Forcipulatida; family Asteriidae; genus Marthasterias; species Marthasterias glacialis. Next base: position 17,411,979 of record OU452227.1, on the reverse strand, counting down.
AACATTGTTGCATAGGGCCCACAGAACACTGGTGCCTTGGGTCTACGGAACACTGGTGCCTAGGGCCTATGGAACACTGGTGCATAGGGCCGATGGAACACTGGTGTTTTGGGTCAATGGAACACTGGTGCCATGGGTCTACAGAACACTGTTGCCTTGGGCTGATGGAACACTGGTGCCTAGGGCCGATGGAACACTGGTGCATAGGGCCGATGGAACACTGGTGCATAGGGCCAATGGAACACTGGTGCATAGGGCCAATGGAACACTGGTGCATAGGGCCAATGGAACACTGGTGCATAGGGCCAATGGAACACTGGTGCCTTGGGCCGATGGAACACTGGTGCCTTGGGCCTACAGAACACTGGTGCCTTGGGCCGATGGAACACTGGTGCATAGGGCCAATGGAACACTGGTGCCTTGGGCCAATGGAACACTGGTGCCTTGGGCTGATGGAACACTGGTGCCTAGGGCCGATGGAACACTGGTGCATAGGGCCGATGGAACACTGGTACCTTGGGCCGATGGAACACTGGTGCCATGGGTCTACAGAACACTGGTGCCTTGGGCCGATGGAACACTGGTGCCTTGGGCCAATGGAACACTGGTGCCTAGGGCCGATGGAACACTGGTGCATAGGGCCGATGGAACACTGGTGCCTTGGGCCAATGGAACACAAGTGCCTTGGGCCTACAGAACACTGGTGCATTGGGCCTACAGAACACTGGTGCCTTGGGCCTACAGAACACTGGTGCCTAGGACTTACATAAAACAAGTGCCTAGGGCTTATGGAACACTCGTGCCTAGGGCCAATGAAACACTGGTGTCTGAATAGGGCCTTTGGAACACTGGTGCCTAGGGCCTATGAGACACTGGGTGGCATGGGTGGCGTGTGCGTAAAGTGCTCGCCTCTCACCAATGTGTCCCTGGTTCGATTCCCGGCTGGGGCCATATGTGAGTAGAGTTGTGCGTTGGTTCTCTTCTGTGCCCCGAGGGTTTTTCTCCAGGTTTTCCTTTCTACGGAAAAACTAAATACTTTCGATCTCAGGCTGTGCTTCGTGGTCATGGGTTGATGTGGCTGGCTGCCGAAGGCACCCTTGCACGCCGGCAGCTCGAACATGTGTAGCTGCATCCTTCGCAATTCAGCTTCTCAGCTACCAGTAAGGATGATTAGCCTCTCAAATTATTATTATTATTATTAGGGCCTGTGGAACACTAGTGCCCTGGATAAATGGATTACGAAACACTGGTATCTATAGGATCTATATACATGCAAAGGAATTGGAACATTTGTGCCCTACAGAACACTGATGCATAGGACCTACGAACCACTCCATTGGTCCCTCTGGGGCCTACGGAACTCCAGTGCCAAGGGCCTATTACACACTGGTGCCTACTAGGGTCTCCGGAACAATGGTACCAAGGGCCTATGGAAAAGTGTTGACTTATGGCACATGGAACACTGGTACATGTATCTAGGGCCAAAAGAACACTGGCGCCTAGAACACTGGTGCTTAGGACCTACCTGTACATGGGGTATGGAAAACTGGTGCATATGGCCCACAGAACACTGGTGCCCAGGGCTTCTGAAACACTTGTGCCTACTACGATCTTCAGAACCCTTTGCCATATGGCATAAGGAACACTGGTACCTAGGGTCTATTGTACTATGGTTCCAAGGGTCCACGGAATACTGGTGTTTAGGTCCCCTACGGAACACTGGTGCCTAGGGCCTGCTACAAATGTTCCATTTTTAGGGATTCAACTTTAACATAGAAGTTCCCATTCACCAAAGTATCATGTGTACTGGTGCCGGCTGACTTGTATCCACGAAAATATTGTCCGAGTCAGGTCAACTGCAACATTGAAACACGCTATTGTGTAAAATCGGAATACCAGAACAAAAGCCGCCCGGACATTCCACTGCTGAGCATGCACAGAGCACAGACTTGCCGTCTGACGTTTTGTTTCACCCACACAAAGAAAAAACATGGTCTTGAATATTTCACCGATTTTTGGGCAATTGTGCCTTGGTTTTTGTGTAACCCCGAATCCAGACATTTGTCCTTTTGTTCCAAGAAGAGGATTATGAGACATTGAAAGGCTTCCACCATTGTTTATTCATTGTATTTCGGCTCAATGAAGGTAAGTCAGAGTGAACAGCCATGGTTCCGGCTTAGTACTAATCCTATGCCACGGCAGAGGTTTTGAAAATTCACCGTACACATATTTGACATTTTCTCAAAGGAGAAAACAAAAATCTCATTGCTATAAAAAGAATCTTTTTTTCTCTTGGCTTTGTCAAGTCAAGGTTACTTTCTGCCAGCGGTACTCTCAAAGAAAAATGATTCCGGCAATTCTGAGCAAATAATTCCGTCAGGCTTGACAGGAAAGAATGGAAGATTCCCGGGGGCAACTGGTTAATGTCTCTGAGACAGGAAATCCACAGGTGAGATCTGAACCCATGACCTCATGCATTCTAGAGCAACTGTATTAACCACTCAATCACTGAGCTTAAGTGATGAGGAGGCAAGGGATAGGCATCAAGCCTGCAGGCAGACTCATGTTCCATTTTATGCCACTGCGTACAAGCTCACATGTGGCAACAAGCCAAGCTGACTTGCCACTAAGATTTTACTAGCTTTAGTTTACAGCCATTGTGACTGTAAAAATCACAGATTTTGATGATTTTTACGTTTTTTTCTGTTAAAGGTATTTATTGATGGCAATAACAGTGTGACAAGCCAGATGTCACACTGTTATTGCCTAATTAATATCAATTTCACAAGGATTGAATAATAATGTATAAATATAACATAGTTTGAGGGTGACAGTTGGTAATAGCTCGCTGATGTTTTGGAAGTTGACAAACTAGTTCCTGAGGTGAAGCCGAGGGAACTAATTTGTCAACTGCCAAAACATCAGGCAGCTAATATCAACTGTCTCCCCGAAATAAACCATGTTTATTTGTTTCACTATACCTCATACTTCTCTAGTTCGGCATCATTGACCTTGAGAAAACAAGCATTGACATTTACGTTTGCCCCTGCCATATTTCATTTGCCCCAAGTCAAGTGTCTTGCTCAAAGACACAAGTGTCATGACCAGGATTTGAACCCACACCCTGATGACTTAACTACTAGATCTTGAATCTGGTGCACTAGACTGCTCAGCAATGACACCACATAGTGCTACACCACAACTTGCCCTTTTTGATCTTCAAGAAAGTCTCCCTTTAGACCTTAGGTCTTGCAGCACAGAACTTCCACTGGACTAGAAATAGTAACACAAGACCTAAAATATCACATTCTCTTTTTATATTTGCTAAAACGCTGATGTGAACAATTCGTCTGCTCCTTGCTAATCATTCTTATTTGCAATTCCATACTCAGTATTAGTGCTATTAATAATTTCTGCTAATGAAACCAAGGGTGCCTCAAAAGCAAACTTAATCACTGTAACCCAGAAGCCTGTGGAAACCTGTAGACAAGAGTGCTAGCATTAAACAGAAACACAGAGGTAAACCCCTACCTCACAGTAAGTGTTCTGAGTTCTTTTACGTGCACTTACTATCCTAGAGCACGGGACCTAGTGTTTATGGTATTTACCATAAAAAGTAATAATATAAATAACGCGTATTTATTATGTGCTTTATCAAGCCGACTGAGCCTCTTAAAGCACCTTACAGTATTATTACCCCTGTTCATCGAGCCCTAAGCATTCCTAAAACCATTTCAACTCCTTTGGAGTATGCAGCATCAGCAGCCAAATCAACGCACAGGTTGCTAAACATTCACATCAGCAATCTCTACCATTGCAGGTACTGATTTACCCATGGGTGATGAGAAGCAATTATTGTAAAGGGTCTTGCTCAAGGACACAAGTGTCACGACTAGGATTTGAACCCACACTCCGGTGACCTAGCCACCGAGACTTGAGTTTGATGGCTAGATCGCTCAGCCATGACATGACAAAAAGTATTTTGCTCAAAGACACAAGCATCATGACCAGCCAGGCCGACTTTCAAACTCCAACTTTCTGATCGACACTCAACTTGAATACGGTGTGTGAGACCACTCAGCTACAAAAAACCAAACGGAGAATACCTATAAAGGCAATAAACTAAAAGACAAATAATCAACACTACTTATAAATGTATTCCTGACAAAATGCATGTTTATCTTCCACGAAAAATACCTTGGCATGCTTTGTGAAGATGTATCCCAAATAAACTCAATTTAACAGGCGCTTTGAAAACTACTAAACCAACTTTCTAAAATTCATACATATTGTAGAAGGACGTTGACCCTTTAGCACTCATACTGCCTGGAGGTGCCCTACCTATTACTCTGCAAACATCCTGCAATGGGTCTCAAAGTTTAACAAGCTGTAATTTGAGTTTGATACTTCCAATTGAAACGCATCAAACTGCCATATACAGAAAGTGATCGCAAGCTTACTTACGATGGTCTAAAAATAGTACATGATCCCCACAAGAAAAAATCACATTGTCTACCTCCAAAGGTTCAAAGGTCAGAAGTCCTATTACCAAACCAACGCACTCCTTCCAGCCACAGTACAGCTGAGTAACCTTTTGTGCACAAATTTCCACCTAACAAATGTTTACTTCGTACACAAAGTTTTTTAATTTTAATTAATCTGTCTTATGTTTCAAAGCTTTCACTTGGTGAAGAAAATGAAACAACTGTGCAAATCAATCATCCTCTGCACAATAAACTAAACTTGTAACACAAGAAAATAATCACAACGAAAGCTATCCAAGGATACCTATGTTCAGTAGAAATCATGTGAATTTCCGTGGCCCGTTCATGGAGTAAATGAATCGATGTTTAATTTTGTGCAAGTGCTAGAGGGCTAAAGAAATCCACCAACGGATTAGTAAACCTTAAATAAAAAGGATGTGTTTGGAAAATAACTAGCTAGCAGGACCTGTTGTCGGTTGTGGGGTCACTGGCTGAGGGTTACAATTACACGCCTCTGGCCAGTGGTCTAGACGGTCTTTCGCGCTCCGAGTCAACTCTGTATTATGGTGTTAAACTTCCCTTGACATTTGTTAACGTCAGATTATTGACCACTTCCCGCCGGGATTCTTTTGTTTTTCCCCGACCCCCTGGCGGGATTATTTTGTTGGAATTTCCGGTATCATTTTTTTTTTTAAAGTACCACTGGCCCGAAGAAATCCTGAAAACAAATATTCTCTTTATTGCACCATGAGGTTTGTTTCTCTACAGAAAAATGTCAAATTCGTGCACCGTGAATTGCAAACCTTGCCTATGATTGGTACTAAATCCAGAACCAGGGATTACCTCCACTGAGTCAAAGTACAATGAGTAAACAATGGTGGAAGCCTCTTTATGTCTTGTAATCCTTTTCTTGAAACAAAAAGACAAAGGCCTGGAATCGATGCTTACACAATAATGCCTCCACAATTGCCAAAAATTGGCGAAACATTGAGTGCCATCCGACCCGTTTATGTGGGTGAAAGGAAGCATTACACAGCATGTGCATGCGACCTTTGTTCCGGTATTCCGATTCTACACAATGGCGTGTTTTAAATGTTGCCCGTTTGCTGGCTCAAATTTTTTTTCTGTGGATACGTGTCGGCCGGCACCAACTGGTTAATATCAATTTTCCTTCTCCACTTTTCCATGCTGTGCCATTGTCATAAAATCGCTTCATACTCATCCTAGATAAATGGCTTTTTTGGTAGGACCTCAATTGGATGACCCATTGGATAATCCGGCATTGCTGGACAATCCGAACTTAGATGTAAGTAACGGCAGATTCAAAACAATAATCTATTCAGAAGTATTTCTCAGGTTGATTTTTTTCGCCAGCGCAATTTTAAGTAGGCTTTCATAACAGATTATTCATTATTTATACTTGAAGTACTTCAAACTTCAAAAAGATTGATTTATTAGGCAGCCACTGAGTCATTTATTTAATATAATCAAGCCTTAATTGTGTTTTTTCAGAACTGCCTCATTTAAAAGTTAAGTTACGAGTCTGCTTTACCAAAAGAGCTGATACATAATTAAAACTTGCAGATAACTGATTTTTGAGTCAATAGGAGCTGTTTGTATTTTCAGATCATTTCTGTTGTAGGCTGACTACGTTCCCATAGGATATATTAGACATGGGTGGGGGAGGGGCTTGTTAATATTTTACAGGAACCTATATCAGTGCTTATTTGTGCTATTATCATGTTTTTTTAGCCATAACAGAGAACTTAATGATGATACCAATATAATAATAGTTTGGGAGGCTAATCATCCTTACTGGCAGCTGAGAAGCTGAATTGCGAAGGATGCAGCTTCATATGTTTGAGCTGCAGGCATTCAAGGGCACCTTCAGCAGCCATCCACATCAACCGATTATGACCATGCAGCAAAGCCTGAGATCAAAAGTGTTTGGTTTTTCCGGCCGGTGGGAGGAAAACCGGATGACCTGGAGAAAAACTCTTTTGGCACAGGAGAGAACCAATGCACAACTCTACTCACATGGCCCTAGTTGGGAATCGAACCAGGTACGCATAGTTGAGAGGCAAGTGCTTTACGCACACGCCACCCATGCACCCAGAACTTCTGGCCTTTGTTTATTTGAGTGTGTTAATTATTTTTGTAAACGACATTCAAAGGCGCTGGTCGTGATGAAATACATTTTCAGGTGGTGGGAAGTGCAAGTGTGAACAACTATATGTTCAGTTCAACAAAGAAAAATTGTCGAGAACAGGATTTGAACCTGCAACCTCCGGATCAACGTGCCCGTGCTCTACCAACTGAGCTATCCAGCTCTTATGTTGGCATTCTCCCTATGTTGTCAATATCGTTGTTCAGAGGTGCCAGCCAGATTGAGTTAAAATTTACCCAGTTTCTCTTGTTGTTTATTACTTGATCTTCATATTTATGTAAATTTCTTCTTTGTTTTTTTTGTGTTTTATGATCCTTCTTTTATCATTTGTGAACTTGATACAAGTGCAAAAATTAATTGTTTTAAAATTTCAAGGTTATACTCTTGTTAATTTTAATTATTTCAGTCTTCAACAGCTGTAATTCAAAAGTTGTTTGTACCATTATTTGTTTAATGTATGCATGATCCAGTGTACATGATGTAAAGCACAGGCCTGATTGCTTCATTCTTGAAAGGGCAAGGGCACTGAGGCATTTTCTTCTTGATAAAGGGCACCTCTGAGAGGAAATGACTGTGCAGATGACCTTGCTCTTACTGCTGATCTACTAGATGATGCTCAAAGAGTTTGCTGTACTTCCTTGACAATGCTGTTTCCAAAGTTGGACTTTTCTTGAACGCCAAGAAAACTGAGCTGTTGACCATTAACAAGGCACCAAACCACTCTCCTGTCCTCTCTGCAGATGACACTCAACTCAAAGAGGTGCCAGACTTCAAGTATCTGGGCTCCTACATACATGTAGCTGACAGCAAGAAGGACTTTCTCACATGAAAGGGTCAAACATGGAATGCATGTAACAAACTCCACTCTATCCAGAAATCCAACATATCACAATCTACTAAGCTTGCTTTTTTCCTAGCCTTTGTCGAAGGTATTCTACTATTTGGTGCTGAGACATGGACTATGAAAAAGAAGCTCAAACAGCGACTAGATGGTACCTACACTTGCCTCCTCATGAGAATGCAAAATATTTTCCGGAGGGAACATAAGACAAAGGCAGAGATAAACAGCAGCATCCCACCTATCTCAACTACAGCAGCACAACGCAGAACCCGCTTTGCAAGCCACTGCCAGTCGCCTCTGACCTCATCTGCTGGGGATTGCCTCGCCCCAACAGAGGAAGCAACGATGTGAGCCAGCACGTTGACGACATCACCACGGCCATGGGGGACAAGGGGTTATGGGAGAGTTTGGTTGCATCCATCATGGCTGCTGCCGCCCAATGATGATGATGATGATGAAATTGTATATTTCTATTGGAACATTTGAAGGGCACCCAGGCAATGACCAGGGGCTTAGGGGGCAATTGCCTCCGTTGCCTTTGTAAAGTATCAGGCCTGGCATAATCAGTTTACTGGTGTAGTCCTCATTCCAACAGAATCAAACAAAACTTGGTGTTGCAATTTAAAGGGTTGGGGTGATTAGAGTTAAAGTCAAAAAAGGAAATGAAATTCACTAATTCATCTGAGAGGCAATTATAAAAAAGCTCACTTTTGCATTAATCCCTTCTGCTGTTCAAATCTTCAGACCAAATGCAATCAAACTTTAATATTAAATTGATATAACAATTGCATCAGGGGGTAAAGAACAGTGTTTTCAATTTGTGATAAGCACTGTACACTCAGTAATTGCAGAGTCAAGCAGGAAAAAAACAAACAATCCTAACCGAGTAGTATGCCTGTGGTTTTTTCCCTACAGGCTCCAGGAAGCACTGAGTACACAGCGCTTATCATACATTGGTGCTTAGTAAACCAACATCAGGGATGAGATCTGCCAAATATATATGAAAATTCCTGAGAATGTCTTGATGGCCTAAGGTTCCCCCATTATTCTAGACCCGGAACCTCCCAGATGTTAATATTCGGGAGATTCAACAGAAATACAAACCAAAAGGTTTGGACATAATCCGAAATACTTCTTACTCCCCTTGGTGACTGCTTCAGTTCTTTCAAGAAGGCTCAAGGAGATTTTGGGTAAATCCTGAGAAATCACCACCAAATTGTTAAACTTCAAGATGCTTGTAACATTTTTTTCTCTTTGAACTATCTCGTATAGTTGCCCAAACCCCAAAAGTACAAAAACTTGGACATAACCTCTTTGTTGTCGACATACTTTCAGGGCACGAAAATGTCTCACCCTTGAATCGCATAAACACACAGAAAAATGATCTGATAAAAGGCGCATTTCTTGAGAGATGCCTTGGCCAGAGAGAGTAAATTGACGTAAACTAAATCTAAGTGCCTACTAGCAAACACTGAGACAAAGCACACAGCTGTCCAAGTGTCTCAGCATTGCTGAGGAGACTACAGTCTACCGTGCTAGTAACAAAATACATGCTGTTCAGTGTGCCTTCACCCACATCGCTAACCAAACATAAATACTTGTCCTCCAGACATGCCGCACTTGCCTGTAATGGGTGTGACTATCAGAATGCAAAGTGTCGCACAGAATCTTTCCCATCACAAGCTTGTGAAAACACCGTCTTGTGAACAGAGCACGCAATGAATATTTTGTGTAGCAGATGTCACCAATGTGACATGAATTGAACAGCCTTCAAGACCTACACCTGTCCATTATACAATAGGAATTTTTACATTTTATAAGGGATGGATTTGTGGCTGATGGCAGCAAGTACTATACAGCATACAGGGATTTCCTGACAGAACAGTGATGCAGATTTTTGTAGTCTGCCAGGTTTTACACAAGTCTGCATGAAGAATTTCCATCAAATCTTTCATACTTTCCAGCCAAGCTTCTTCTTTGTTCTCTTTAAAGGCAGGGTAAACCTTTGGTAATTACTCCACAAATTAAATACCATACAAGCTTACTTGGTAACAATCACTGGAGAGCAGTTGATAGTATAAAACACTGTGAGAAATGATTCCCTTTCAAGTTATATGGTTTTAGAGAAAGAGATAAGCTTCTGCCTAAAAATTTGAATCTGAGAAACGATGAGCAGTATCATCATTTTCAGAACCTTCTGCATGGAAAGAACTGCTCACGATTTTTTGTCGATATCTCAAAAATGCTACCATCTTTTGAAACAAAATATTCATAGGTTAGTTTTATAGTCTACAATTATATAGGATTGAAACAGACGGTTCCAAATACCAAAGGTATCAAATACACCAGTTACTATTAGTAATACCTACATGTAGATGGTGCAGTTAGCTGCAAAGTTATCAGACTCTATAACAACATGGTAAAACCACATCATGAACAGCAAAAACAAATATACATGTATGCAAAGCATCCATGTTGAAGAAAATTGCTGCTTTTGTAAACTTAGTAACCATTTTCCATGTTTATATTGTGGTTTCTTGATTTAAAAGCTTTTGAAAGTGAAATTCAGCATTAGTTCAAAAGTCCTTCAAACATTTATTTTGACTGGTAACAAAATTTTGACCAGCCTAGCAGACTACAGTAGTCTGCTAGGCTGGTCAAAATGTTGTTACAAGTCAAAATAAATGTTTGAAGGACTTTTGAACTAATGCTGAATTTCACTTACAAAAGCTTTTTAAGAATGTGTCATCATATTTATAGCAGTAAATGGAATAACCCAGTTACTACCCGTGTGTACGTGCTGGCAGTCACATCACAGTTTGACAAAGATGGCACCCCTTGTGATTTGACCGCAAGCGTGCCCATGTGCTATATCTGGGTGAGAGTTCATCTTTCCATGCACAGCCACAGGCCTGCTATAATCATGAAGACACAGCCCCTTTAAATCAAGAAACAAATGGGACTGTTTTGAATCCCCCCTATTGCTTTTACTCATTTGGCAGGCTATGGTCGAAATCTGTCATTTATCTTGCTTAACCATACTACCAGGCAGGGGAAGTCAATTCCAATGAAATGGCTAATTCCAAGGAGTTTGCCAGGATTAGCGGTTCCAGTGTGACAAGATCAACTTAAATTTCCCAGGAATTTCCCAGCAAATTTGTCCGGAGGGAAAGAGGATTTACTTACACCTGTCAACAGATTTCATAATTCTTGTTTCATGTCTTTGACAGGATACAAGGTTTGTTACTTTCATTAGAAAATCGCAACATTATTAAATTATCAAAACATGATTTCATTGGCTCAAGACTATTTTAAGAGTTAGTGCAGTTTGCATGGATTTCAAGAGTGGTCTCCATAGTAATTGTTTGGCAAAAAGAAAAAATCAGTTTCTAAGAAAAACATTTGTTAGTGGATTTTGATAATTATTTCAAATTTGTTTTTTATTTAATACCCTTTTGATCATTAGGGATATGAAATTGCAACTAACCAGTAGGCACCGGATGACATGTGAACATGCAAATATCCCCTGCCTTGAAACGGAAGCTGTGTTAAGATGCCATTGTGTAATTTCGGAATACCAGAAAAAAAGTCACCTGGACATTCCACTGCTGAGCGTGCACATACATGTACCACACACAGGCTGTCTAACGCTTCGTTTCACCCATACAAGGACCAAAAAAGGTCTTGAATATGTTGGGGTTTTCTTTTTATTGAGAGGTGTTTTTGTGTGATTCCCGGTCCCTGCATACCTTGCAGGAAAAAATACTTCAGCGCTTTGAGAGGCCCATTGGGTGTGATATATATAAATAAGAACTGAGTTTTATTATTATTATCATTTCATTTTTTTATTTATCTATTTATTATTATTATTTTTTGCATCTGGGATAAAAATAGTATTTGTGTTTTTGTCCATGTGAGTGCTATCGCTCTTCTCTGCACTCCTTAACCTTGTCCAAGGAGTGCCAAAAGTAGCACTCCTTCAAATTCAAAGTGATTGATTTTTATTACAGCAGGAAATGAACTACCGATGTGGCGTTTATTTACTTTGATCATAACAATACGCAAATCCAATCTGCAATCTGCTCTCTAAATGTTAAAGTGTGAAAATTTCACTCTCTCGCCCGAGTGGTGTCAGTTTGGCTTTTTTGAGAGTGAATCTCACTGTGTATCACCCTTTTTGAGTGAAACTGGAGCAAACTTCACTATGATTCAAGTTACAAATACCCGTCTTTCGCTATAAAACGAATTGTCCGCCGTAAGGGTCTTTGCAAGAGTGGTATGGCGGACAAAACAGTAGTTTTTCACTCTTTTACATTTAGAGAGTGGGTACGAACCACTTAATTGCTTAAATTATACATCACTAATAGTCAGTTTTTACTAAAGACTAGTTTTAATTTCCCATTTTAACATTTATCGATTTCAGGCTGTGCTCCATAGTCATTGGTTGATGTGGCTGGCTGCCAAAGGCCCCCTTGCATGCCTGCGGCTTGAACACGTTGTAGCCGCATTCTTCCCAATTCAGCTTGTCAGCTGCCAGTTAGATGATTAGCCTCCCTAATTATTATTATTATTTTTAAGATATTACAGAGTGAGGTATTTTTATTTAACTGGAAAAAACAAAACAAACTCCCCCCCAAAAAACAAGACCGCCAGACTTGTCTGATCATGAGTTTACTGGGCCCAGCACTACAATCACTGGCCTCAAGCTTCTGGCCTCAGGCCTGTGGTCCAGTGTTGATTTCGAGCCCTGATGTGTGAGGTTTGGTTCTTTAGAGTGCAAAGAGCTCTCCTCAATAATATAAGAAGAGCAGTTTATAAGTCTCCTTGTATCTTAAAATGAAAGACTGGAATGGTATACATCGGTACTCTGCTTACATTATCTTAACCAGTAGGGGCTGGATGCCGAGTACCAACATAAATATTTTTCAAACCAGCAAACAAGCGACATTAAAACACGCCATTGTGTAAAATCAGAATACCTTAATAAAATTTGCTCACGCATTCCACTGCTGAGCCTGCAAAGAGCACGCACACACTGTCTAATGCTTCGTTTCACCCGCACAAGGAGAAAAAATGGTCTTGAACATTTTGCCATTTTTTTTGCTAGTGCGCAGTGCTTTTTGTGTAAACCCTGATTCCAGACTTTTGTCCTTTTGTTCCAAGAAGAGGATTACGAGACATCGAGAGGCTTCCACAATTGTTTATTCATTGTATTGCTGCTCAATGGAGGCAAGTCAAAGTGAACCAGGAATCCAGCCATGGTTCCGGGTTTAGTACCAATCCTATGCCAGAGGTGCATGAATTTGACGTTTTTTTGGTAGATAAAACAAAACTCACGGTGCAAAAAAGATAACCTTCTTCTCTTGGCTTCGTCAAGTCAAGGTTACTTTCTGCCAATGGCACTCTCAAAGTAAAATGATTACCGCAATTCACAAATCCAACAAAATAATCTCACCAGATGGACGGGAAAAAAATGGATGAATCACGGCAGCAACTGGTTCAGAGGTTTTAAAAATTCTTCCATGGTTGTCAATCACAAACTAGCTATTTTTTTCACTTCCCCCACCATGCAAAGTTTTACACTTTCATGGCAAAATATTTTTGGAGACATACCTACAAAATCTGATCAGAAATGATTGCAGTATGCCTCAGGAAATTTGAGAAAAGTGAAAATATACAGCTCCATCAGGGACAATTCATGTCTTATTTGATTACATCGAATGTCTTATTTGATGTCATCAAATGTCTTATTTGATTGTATCGAATGTCTTATTTGATGACATTTCTGATTTAGAGAATGTGTGTTTGCAGATATACCCCCTCACCTCCTCCCTGACAGTAATTAAGGCATCTTTACAGAGTGAAAAAGCAGAGTTCAGAATGAAGCTGATAAAACGTAGACAATTACTTGCATATTAGTGATAGTTTCCAATCCATGGCTCCAGACAGTAGACAAGCAAAAGACGCGCAGATGACAAAATCGATAATATTCGATAACAGCTAATTTGAAATGTTTAATGTAACAACACTCAGGTTTCTCTGCCCATAAAAACACATCCCCAGGTTTTTATATTTCCCGTTTGATGCTTTGCAATCATAGTCTATACTACAGTCACTATCTATAAAACATTCACCAAGCATGGGCTTATCTGTTTTGTTATGGCTCATAAATTTTGTTATAATTTGTAACCAGATCTTTACAATTCCCTACCTACTTAGTAAGAAAACAAATTGCCAATAACAGACTCAAAAATACATTTTTATCTTTTCAAGGCAAGTTTGTTATTATGCACCTCTAAGTCCATTTGTTGAATTAGTCTCTATGTTCCTGCTAAATTGACAATAAGAATTGCAAATTTCACATTAGCCTAAGGGCCTCATGCACAAACCACTGCAATCAAGGGTTTAACATAAATCTGAGGGGAAAAAAAAGAAAAGCGAAATAGTCCCTGATAAGCAAGTCCAAGTGTTTCACAAACAGGTTCTAAATTTTAAGTAGGTTAAGCTGTTGAAGTGAAAGCCTTAGCATGGGTCTCGGCACCCCACCAAATTGGTCCCACTGACAAACCCCCCCACTACGATGCATCTTCAATCAATGAAATAAACCTAATCTCCAACAAAAAAATGAACTTCCTGGCTTATAAATATTTCCATAATTCATTGGATTTTATTAAACCATATATATGATTATTGGTAAATCTGTTAACGGTTAAGCCTGTAAGCCCAGCTTTGACTGAAGTCAAAACTGGGTTGATTTAAACGTCCTATGAAGTGGTACTTTTGGGGGTTAATATAAGGTTTGATATTAAAAAAACATAATTCTTACTATTTTTATGAGTCTGTTCAAAGGGTTATTACCTTTTAATTTGACCCTTAAAATTTGTATTATCTGTTTTGATATTGCCTGGTGGCGCGCTTTCATGACATGGACTTTGGCACTGAATGACAATGCACATGCAGTAACAATGCACATTCCTGGCCATTTAGCTCTGGTATGTTTCACTGCAGCCGTCCAAATTCATCAGTATTTTGGATCTGATGGGAATCTGTGCAGACTGAAACCATCTTTAGTAGTGTTGCAATCAGCAACAATACACCTTGACGGTATTTTCCATATAACAAATGCCAAATGTGAAGTGTCGTGGCCGAGCGGTCTAGTCTGCCGAACTTCAGTTCTGTATGTAGTGTACAGAACGTGGGTTTGAATCCCGCCCACGCCAGTCACAACACTTGTCTCCTTGAGTAAGACACTTAACCACAGCTGCTTTGTCCTTCGGATGGGACATTAAGCCATGTCCCATGTACTAGGATGGGTAGTGCATGTTCAAGAACCCAAAACAATTATTGTGAAAGTGTAGGGGTTTACCCAGGTGTTTCTGGTTCAGATAGCAAGCATCCTTTTCTTCAGGTTTCCTCACGCTTCTGAGCTACAGTGATTAAGTTTGCTATTGAGGCATCCTTGGTTTAATTACCAGAAATTAATAATAATAATCATAATAAATATCAAGAGATTTGTCTAAAGAAACTAACAACATGAACATCCATTTTTCCAATGGTTGTAACTTTTCTTTCAGTACGGTACCTCAAACACCATCCAAAAGTGTTACAATATGTGAGTAGAAATGCAGGCTTACACTGAAAATAATTTGAGTTGATTCATTTGATTTTTTTATATATATTTTTTAAATCGTCCTCAAATTTCCATAAAAAATGTACGGAAAAAGTTACCCGCCTTTTCCGTCCATTTTTTGAATGAAATTAACAACTCCAATCAACTGAATTTATTTTCAGTGAAAGTCTGTAAGTCCATTCACATATTGAAACACTAATTGTGTTTTCAGGTACTTCAAAATGTTTTCAACCATTGGAGAAAAACAGCTAATGTGACAGTTCAAAAGTGGTCCCTTTACTGTGTTTCTCGTCTTACATAAGTTTGCATGTCATATAACAACCAATCGTATCGATCGCCACACACCGACCGATGACATGTTCCTATGTTTATGTCACAAATCTGCCCCCTTTTATGGGGCGCAGGTTTCACCCCTAATTTTAGTTTTCGTTATTTTGGTGATACAAACCTCGTATAAATTTTGAACATACTTGCATTCATAGGTTAATAAGTACATATTTTATAGTTGAAAATGGACAAAATATCCAATTCATAGGACCATTAAGCAAAGGGACAAATATTGACACACATGGCAAAGGAGAGTACTTTTGTCAATGAATATGAATAATCCCAAGTCTCTAGATGTTTCCTTTATAAGACTAACTAGAAAGAATCCCAAAACTAACTTATGCTAATCCTCTAAACCTAACAAGGCTTTATAGACATGTTTATTCATCTAGTCCAACAAGAAAACAGCCTCAAGAATTTTGAGGTATTCTTTAGTTTCTACATTCCCATGTGTGTCACTAATTGAGTGCAGTGCACAATTGCTAGTCATTCTCTGATTTCATTTACAAATGAAATCTCTTATGAAATCTCTCCATGGGAAGTCCACGGCATGCAAGCGCGAAGCCTGTACGACGTGGGGTCCGGGGCCCGCTTAAGGGCCCCGGGAAATTTTTGTAAGGCTTGATGCTCTGTAGTGCATTTTAAGTCTCACTGAAACACCTTTTGAGCAAAAGATATTTCAGCCCCCTTCAAGGTTAAAGGGTTCATGAAGTGCAAATTTTTAAAAATCAATATCCATGCTTAAGGACAATTTAACGAAAAATGAAAAGTACATTTTTGTACTAAAATTAATATTTAATATACTATTCTTCTCTTTTTAGGTGGGGGCCCGCCCCCCAGTTCCTACGTGCATGATTTAGTCATCAAACCTTACTAATTACTTCACAATAGACTGATCCATTAAGTCCCGCCTACCTTAGCAACTGCCTAGCAACAGCACAAGGTGTGAATTTCTTGCCACGATCGTAGCAGTGGTTCAGTTGCGGCCCACACGTATCAGATATACGATACACATACGTACATGGTTTTCATGAACGGTATGAATTTTGTTTTGTGACCTTTTGAGCAGTGTATTAATTCCAAAGAACAATGCAGACAGGAACACTGTTAAACTACTTTTACATGACTGTACAAGGACCACTGCTGTGGGATTTGCACAACCAGAAATATGAAAAATTAAACTTAACAAAAGTTGTGTGGGCTGTTGTGTGTCAGAACAATGGTGGCGGTTTGTTTAATTTTCTAATGGATTTTTAACGTGTCGGACATTTGTCGGACTTTCAGTGGCATTGTCAAGGCTGTGATTGGTCAATACGTTAGTAGGCAGGGCTTACTGGATCGGTCTATCACTGACGCATCGTTTGAAGAGTGGACTCAGTTTGAGATAATTCCACCACAACATAGTTTTTCTCCATGTAGCATTTCTTTATACAGGTTTTCCCGGTATCTTTCATCAGAAAATAAATCCATTTCATTAACACGCATTCAAATTCACGCAAAATTTGATTCAAACTATGGTTTCGTTTTAGCTAATATTGCATTCAATTTCGTTTTCATACACACATGATTTTGTTCTTCTCATTCAGGTTCTGCTACCTTGAGATTCAGTTGAGATTCTTCTACCTACACACGTTTGCTGTTGGCTTTTATGATCTTGTTTGATCATTGACTGATAAACTGTTGAAGTTGAGTGACTCCTTTTAACTATTGAATACAGATGTATCCGATCTTTCATTTTCCCCGACCCAAAAAGCCGGGTGTTAAATTGAATGATTTTTTGGGTCGGGGAAAATTTTCATTAACACAGTATTGAAAAAACATGGTACTAGTTATCAAACAGTCATGAGTGAAATACAGAAAAGTATAGAACCTCTGCGTCCCATATCCCACCTGGCCAACAAGCGCGCAGATGATAACGAGTTTATCTTCCAGCCAACTGCATGCTGCCTCATCAAAACAGAGTTTTGAACCTTATTTTGCACTGTTCATGTACATGGCGTGATGTATGAAACTCACAATACGCAGAGTGCAATATAAAATTTGGAGAGTATGATATGGTTTATGACACTCCCACTTGAGCAAACTAATTGGAAGATTATCCTGTACTGGAAAATAAATAATAATTCAATGCAACTGCTTTTCAATGGGTTTTAAGGGGGGGGGGGGGGCTTTAGATGGCCTGGAGTTACACAGAGGCAATGGCCTCTGTTGCCCTGGTCTTGGGCTTTGGTGCCGTTTCAAAAGTTTCTCTTAGACTTGAAGATTTTCAAAGGGAAGTGCCCTTTGCCAAATGAAAATGACCTCGCCCTCTCAAAGATGCAATTCCAGGCCTGCTAAAGACCCCCTGCACAGAATGCTTCCCCCCCACCTCCTCACCACGTGATCAAAGAAAATATGAACATCAATTAGGCTACTTTCTTTCAAACCTGTCTGTGAACTTCATAATACAGTCGCAATAAATGGCAGGAAAAAGCGTGCCAAAGTTCCATTATTTCCTGTCTGTGAGTGCTGTTAATATATCTCTGGTTATGACACCAAAGAACCCCTCAAAGTAATTGGCAAGGTAACCTGTAGGCCTAAAGATAAGTGAAAAAAAGATGTGATGAAAAATGTCAGATTTAGATGTGGGAGGAAAACCCACATAATCAGGTAGGGACTAGAAACCCAATCCACATGCAAGGCTTCGGTCTGAGGTGGGTTTCAAACCGGAGTCCACAGAGGTGAAAGGCAGGGAAAGAAACCACAGAGCCAACTTGAATGCCCTGAATTACCGTAAGTTACACAAATCAGCCATGGTGTTACCATACAGGTAAAAATAAAGACTCTGGGCTTTAAGTGAAGACAAACTTACATAAAAAGACACTTGACATTTATTTCTAGGACTTTTGGTTGATATTTAACTATACTGCCAGACAACCAAGCTGAAAGGAAAACAACTTAAAATTCTAAATAATGTCAGTGGACTTCAATGCATGACATTTAGGGTAATTTAAGCACTTTCAACAGTCCGGTAATGTTGCAATAATGAGCATTCTGGAGTCTACAGTGGTGTGATTATTGGTTGAAAAGGATTCCCAGATAAGCTTTTAAGGAAGTCTGTGAGTAATAAATAGAGGGTGAAAATCACAGGTGATTAACAACTTATCAGGATAGAAAAGTTTTCTTTGAATGAACCTCTGGGGGTCTACTGATTATGGCATCTTCTTTTATCTGATGCTACGTCATATGAATTGGACAGAGTTCAAAGATTACAGAATAGTGCAGCTCATTCGGTACGTTCTACATTCTTGAAAGAACATATTACCCCATCACTCAGGGAACTTCACTGGCTACTGAGTAGACAAAGGATTCATTTTAAACTCTTTGTTTATAAATGCTTCAACAAAACTACTCCTCCACTTTACTGCCATATTGCACTCTTCCCCGTTTCCTTCGGTCCACACTTGACATCACTCACTTGAATGTTCCCTGCGCAAACAAAATTATGGGTCCCAAAACTGTCAGTGTAGTTGAACTAATGATTTGGAACAATCTTCCTCCTGTCATTAGGGAATATGTTTATCTCTGTTTTCAAAAAGCTCTTAAGACTCATCTTTATCCAGGTTAATTTCTATCATGTGTGCTATGACCTTGATGGAATAGCGCCTTTTAAGTCGTAATTTTTATGTTACGTTATGGCTTTTTGCTTTAAAACTAAAGACAGGCAAAAGCCACATTATCGACGATAAATGCCAATGCTGATTTCATTTTATGCTCCCCTACAGACGAAGCAAAATACCTCTGTCAAGTGTCAGCGATGAATGCCAAGCTTGATTTGTTTTTATAGATAATAACACGCATCCTTTATGCGGTAAGACTTTTGCCTGTGGACATCACGTCACTACAGTCCAGGCTTCAAATTTAATTACTTCTTGTGATATAAACTTTAAGTACAACTTCCATGGAAAGTATTGAAAACAAGTCCAGTAGAGACAATCAAACGTGTGAAAATGACAGGTGGGTCAACAGCATAGCCAGGCAATGAGTAGTTTTTTTTTTTACTGCTACCTTCTGTATAATAAATCAATGGTGCACAATCCATTCCAGTCAGTTACTTGGGACTCTTGACCCATGATGACTGCTGTATCCATTTTGCAGGGTGCACTTAGTAAACACTACTCTAACCATTTTGAAAACTATGGCTTCTCATTGTGAGAGATTAACACTAACCCTTTGACACTCCCTGCTGGAGACAGCTTGTAAACTCTAAAATACTTGAGTTTTGTTTAGTACGGTGCCTACTGCCTCAATCCTAAAAATCAGTCTATTTGAGTTTTGTTTAGTAGGGTTCCTACTGCCTCAATCCTACACATGAACAAAATCGACTGATATGGGTTGGGTAGGGTGCCTACAGCCTCAAACCTCTAAAATCAACCTCTATTGGTTGGGTGGGGTGCCTACTGCCCCAAACCTCTAAAATCAACCTCTATTGGTTGGGTAGGGTGCCTACTGCCTCAAACCTTTAAAATCAACCTCTATTGGTTGGGTAGGGTGCCAACAGCCTCAAACCTCTAAAATCAACCTCTATTGGTTGGGTAGGGTGCCTACTGCCTCAAACCTCTAAAATCAACCTCTATTGGTTGGGTAGGGTGCCTACTGCCTCAAACCTTTAAAATCAACCTCTATTGGTTGAGTAGGGTGCCAACAGCCTCAAACCTCTAAAATCAACCTCTATTGGTTGGGTAGGGTGCCTACAGCCTCAAACCTCTAAAATCAACCTCTATTG
The DNA here is from genome assembly GCA_911728455.2 of Marthasterias glacialis. Taxonomy (NCBI): domain Eukaryota; kingdom Metazoa; phylum Echinodermata; class Asteroidea; order Forcipulatida; family Asteriidae; genus Marthasterias; species Marthasterias glacialis. Next base: position 17,391,765 of record OU452227.1, on the reverse strand, counting down.
GTTGGGTAGGGTGCCAACAGCCCCAAACCTCTAAAATCAACCTCTATTGGTTGGGTAGGGTGCCTACAGCCTCAAACCTCCAAAATCAACCTCTATTGGTTGGGTAGGGTGCCTACTGCCTCAAACCTCTAAAATCAACCTCTATTGGTTGAGTAGGGTGCCAACAGCCTCAAACCTCTAAAATCAACCTCTATTGGTTGGGTAGGGTGCCTACTGCCTCAAACCTAAAAATCAGTCTATTTGAGTTTTGTTTAGTAGGGTTCCTACTGCCTCAATCCTACAAATGTACAAAATCGACTGATATGGGTAGGGTAGGGTGCCTACAGCCTCAAACCTCTGAAATCAACCTCTATTGGTTGGGTGGGGTGCCTACTGCCTCAAACCTCTAAAATCAACCTCTATTGGTTGGGTAGGGTGCCTACTGCCTCAAACCTTTAAAATCAACCTCTATTGGTTGGGTAGGGTGCCTACTGCCTCAAACCTCTAAAATCAACCTCTATTGGTTGGGTAGGGTGCCTACTGCCTCAAACCTCTAAAATCAACCTCTATTGGTTGAGTAGGGTGCCTACAGCCTCAAACCTCTAAAATCAACCTCTATTGGTTGGGTAGGGTGCCTACTGCCTCAAACCTCTAAAATCAACCTCTATTGGTTGAGTAGGGTGCCTACAGCCTCAAACCTCTAAAATCAACCTCTATTGGTTGGGTAGGGTGCCTACTGCCTCAAACCTTTAAAATCAACCTCTATTGGTTGGGTAGGGTGCCTACTGCCTTAAACCTTTAAAATCAACCTCTATTGGTTGGGTACTGTGCCTACAGCCTCAAACCTCTAAAATCAACCTCTATTGGCTTGGTAGGGTGCCTACAGTCTGACACCTCTAAAATTGGTTGGGTAGGGTGCCTACTGCCTCAAACCTCTAAAATCAACCTCTATTGGTTGGGTAGGATGCCTACTGCCTCAATCCTCCAAAATAAAATGATATGGGTTGGGTAGGGTACCTGTTACTGACGAACAACTTAAATTTATTCAGTATGACGTCATAGGCGCAGTTGTATTTTTTGTCTGCTTGAGGGCGCTGTTTTTTACATGTACATCGTTTTTGCCAGAAACCTGTACTTTGAGTCAAGCATCACAGTCAAACTTAACCAATATTTTTGCTTATTTGGAATGCGCCCAATGTTGTGAGTATTAATTGAATCATTTGAAGTTAAAGATTATGAGCATAAGTCAACATTGAATCCGGGATTGTAGAATTTAGGGCTGCAATTACTGTAAAATTTTGGTTGTAAAAGTGATCAAGTTTCTAGCGTGCAGTCAAGAAGTAATTCACGCGGGTTATGTTGTGTACAGTTGTATGCGGGATAATGATGGTATTGTAGGCGAGGCTAAAGTTTGGGATTAAGTTGAATTATTTGGAGTTGGGGCAAACAGGAATGGTACACAATTTGACACATAGTTTGGGGTAAAGGTTTATAATCAACATAATTGTAAATACAAATTAATTAGGATCAATCAGTTAATGAAATTATTGTAAATCAAATGTTTAGAATTGTTTGGTTTAATATGATTAAATTGCAGATCGAACACACACACACACACATTGCTGTAGGTATCGTAACAAAGGCCGTCACTTGAATTTTGTCATATTGGTCAGAGTTTAGAGAAATACACGTCACAGTACCTACTGCCTCAAACCTCCAAAATCAACCTCTATGGGTTAGGTAGGGTTCCTACTGCCTCAATCCTCCAAAATCAACCGATATGAGTTGTCTAGGATGCATACTGCCTAAATCCTCCAAAATCAACCAGCATGGGTTTGTGTAGAGTGCCTACTGCCTCAATCCTAATAAATCAACCAATCTGAGTTTGGTTTAATAGGGTGCCTTCTGCCTCAATCCTACAAAATCAACCAACATGAATTGGGTAGGAACCACTGCACCTTCATGTACACACTATTATGTGACTGTAGGTGAATAATAAGGACTTGGGAAAGTTCAAGAAAGTGAAAATAAGTCTATGGGTACACCTGGAACCTGAAAGTGATGGCAAACCTTCTGGTATTCATGGTATTGGCATGTTACGGCTGAGTGGTCCAGTGCACTGAGTGTACATGTTCATTAAGTCATTGGATGTGGGTCCAAATCCAGGTCACAACACTTGTATCTTTAAGCAAGACACTTTGCTTCCCACTACCCAGGGATAAATGGGTACCTGTGAGGGCAGAGATGGTTCTTGTGATTGATTTAGGTTGGTGTGCTACATACTTGGCAGCACAGGTTGTTTATACTCCCCAGGGAGCTGGGATGGTTTAAGAATTGAAATAAATGGCCCAGCGACCGAAGTAGTAATGTTCAATCTTGAAGACCATAGAAAAATGGCAGATACCAGATGGCAAAATGGCAGATGGCAAAACTTGTCCACTAAGTTAATACCACTGATCGTTCACTACGGCTTTTTGCTAATACAATACTAATATGCAGTTCTTACACCATGGTACTTTAATATCTACACTTTCGCCCGACGGGCATCTCAAAGTGTTAATTTTTATGACAGGTATGCTACTCAGCTACTGATGTGTATGTTTGACTTATGAGAACCATTTATACACAGCACCTTGTGAGGATTACAAGGAACTGTGCTGCACTGCAATCTACAGCCAATCATGCCAGAAACACAGGGCAAAAAATCTCTTCTCTGTGTCGGGGCTGTGTCGTCATGATTATAGCAGTAAATAACCCTGTTACTACGCGTATTGTGATTTGTCCCAAGCGTGCGTGTGCAGTATCTGGGTGAGAGTTCATCTTTCCATGCACAAAGACCTGCTATAATCATGACGACACAGCCCCTTTAACGATACGTGTACTAGATTCTTTTACGTGCATTACACAACATTTATGTCCCTTCCAAAGGACAAAGCATCAATGGTTAAGCATCTCACTCAAGTACACAAGTGCCATGACTGAGACCTGAACCCCCCCCAAAAAAAAAAAAAAATTCAAAAACTAAATAAATAAATAAATAAATAAAAAAACAACAACAACAACAACAACACCAAAGAAGGGGGCTACTTCGTTTGGTCAAAATTCCACATTATGTGGGGACCAGAAGACTCATATTACTAATAATGAAACAATAATAAAACAAAACATTTTAAAACCAGTGTTCAACAGTCAACTCAACATGACATATTTTGTTCTATAATAAAGTATAAGTAGGCCTTCTACTTTAATGGATGGATTTCATGTGCATCACACTTAACAACAGGATATAGGTTGTTAATTAAAGGTCTATCATAGCAAGGACCCCGCCCCCCAAGGCGACATCACTACTTGTAGTGGCTAAAAAATGTACGAAGTGATTACATTTTGGATGTTGTCGAAAGGATTTTTTAAGCTTGGTACTTTGATATTTTGGAGGCTAATCACCCTTACTCGCAGCTGAAAACCTAAATTGCGAAGAACGTGGCTACAACGTGGTCAAGCCGCAGGCAATCCAGGCATGTAAAGGTGCTTTTTGCAGGCATGGTATTTGGTAATCGGAAAAGAGTAGGAAAACTTTATTGATTACAACAGCTGACCTACATGTACATTAGGCTATAGTCTTTAATTGACTTTTCAGGCTATTTAATAACAATTTATCAGGCTATTTAATAACAATTTTGCTGATTTTTCATGAGGGCAAAACAATCGGAAATCGGACTAAAGTAGGAGTATCATTCCTGCTTTTGGCAGCCAGCCACATCAACCCCATGACAGCCTGAGATCCAAAGTGTTTGATTTTATCGCAGGGAGGAAAACCGGAAGGCCTGGAGAAAAAAAACCTCATGGCACCAGAGAAAACCAAAGCACAACTCTACTCACATGGCCCTAGATGGGAATCAAACCAAGGCCACAGTGGTGAGAGGCGAGGGCTTTACTCACTAGCCACCCATACCACCTAAAGAGCATACCAATGAGGGAAATGTACATGTATTGGAACATTTCCAGAGGCACCAAGGCAAAAACACAAGAATCACCACATGTCTCTGCCATTTATCGGGCAGAGATAGAACATGTAACCATCATTTACATGTATCTTCCTTTTCTCAAAATCATTATGTACAGAGTAAGAAATGTTTGGAGCTTTGGCGACTTAGTTTAACAATAATCCAACTGTTCCTTTCAATTTATAAGCACTTCTAGAAAAAACAGGCAGTTTTTCCTACTTCCAGCAGCGTTGTATGATTCATGACTTGGACTGAGTCCGTGACATGAATTACATTACATATTGGATTACTCAAACTCAGACTCAAGGTCAATGACTTCGTCTTGGACTCAAGACTCCACCATTTGGACTCAGACTTGTGTTTGTGACTCAGATTTGACAGCAAAATGTGAATGATTTGAACATACTGTGGGCCTACTAGTTTCTTGCAAAAAGGGGCAAATAGTGAATAGTGAAACTTCCTTTCAAAGAGATGAGCTTCGGGTTATAATCATTTCAACCAGCCTGCAGCTAGTCTTTATGGGACAAAAAGACAAAAACAAATTAACAAAAAACATGTTTATTGTTGTTTACATTGTTTACTTTGGAAAGGGGTTGTTAATAGACCAACCCATTAAGCCCTGCTTACTGTAGCAACTGCCATGGTGTGACTTTCTTCCCACGATCGCAGCGGTGGTTCGGTTGCGGCCACACACACGTATTGGATACACACACACGTACATACTACATGGTTTTTGTGAAAGTATGGGTTTACAAATGTAGTTTCATGGCCTTTTGAGCAGTGCCTTGAGTCCAAAGACCAGGCACACTGAGACACAAAGACAGGAACACTGTTTTAACGTACGTCAGACTTTTGTCAGATTTTCAGTGGCGGTGTCAAGGCTTTGATTGGTCAATATGGTAGTAGGCGGGGCTTAATGGTCCAATTAGTAACAACTGATGAGAAAAAAGCTTACTTTTCATCCATATGAAATTTGTATGATTCTAAACCTTTCTCCGCCAGGATATGTTTTTTTCAAAATATTGTAAACTAAAGTAACTTGTGACTCAGACTTGACCTTTGTGACTTGTGACTCGGACTCATACTCAATTCAAATGACTCAGGACTTGGTCACTTGAACTTCAATCCAGACTCACCACTTTAGGCTCGGACTTGAGGACTCAAATACATGCACATGACTTGTTAATACTATTTCTATTTTATGGTTACATAAATATTGACTACCTTGGCAAATGTCACAAACAATTAAAAAAAAAGCACGATAAAATTGCTACGCACTGGAGTCCTTGTACAAGGCAAAACATCGTGGAGACAACATGAAATTAACAATTTGGGGGTTTTGAACCTGCAAGCTTCGGATTAACGTGCCTATGGTCTACCAACTGAGCTAACTAGTCCTAATGTTGGCGGTCTGCCTATTTTGTCAATATCTTTGTTTTGGGTGGTGCCAGTCAAGACATAAAATAAACAATTGTATAAAAATAGCCTCATTGAAAATTGCTATAGATACAACTGATGACATATTGTCGGTTGAACTATCAGCCAACCGTGAAATTGATCCTAAATTTAGTCCATTTCTTCTCACACACACAACACTTGTCAACCCAAGTCAAATAATTAGCCTATTATTAGAACAGCAGGATTTGGCGTACAAAAGGCAGTTTGTCGGACAGGGATGAGAGAAATTGTTTGCTACAACCACTGCCAAGTAGATGATCAGCAGAATAACAAGAAAAAAATCAACAAACTCAGGCTGTTTTAAAGTAAATAAAAAACAAACAGTGGAAATCTTACAACTAAATGAGCATTTTATTAATATTATTATATATATCTGGTAATGAAACCAAGAATGTCTCATAAGTGAACTTAATCACTGTAGCTCTCAAGCCTGAGGAAACCTGAACACAAGGGTGCTTGCTAATGCTATGTGAACCAGAACACCAGGGTTAAACCCCTACTCTTCAACATAGTGTTTTGGGTTCTTTTATGTGAACTACCAATCCTAGTACATGGGAGTTGGGGGCTTTATGTCCCATCCGAAGGACAAAGCAATTATGATAAAAGTATCCTGCTCAAGGACACAAGTGCCATGACCGGGATGTGAACCCACATTCTGAGTGTCATGGCCAAGCAGTCTACATGTAGATCACCAGAGTCAATTTCTGGTGTTGTCAGGACTGACAAAACCAGAAATTGAGTCTGATGAGCTAGACCGATTGGCCAGGACACTCCACATTTTTAGTACTCGATTGATTAACCAGTTGCTAGCCCATCTTCAAGTCTCATCCATACATCCATCCCATGACATTTACAAGTTTCATAATCCTGGACAAAAAATTTAATGCTCATGTAACTTTTTTTAAACCTCAAGCAGTGATGAAATATATTATGAACTAATTATAAAACACAATCAAGAAGCCAATGTCAGCCATTTTGATAACTGAAAAATTTCTTGTTATTCTGACTGTATTTTTTCAAAGGACAAAACTGCGATGGCCCTTTTGCCAAATATTTTCTCGTCACATTTTCTGACTGTGTGCCAAATTGCATTCTTGTATCACCAAAGGCGCAATTCCCCCAAGTATTTCCCCTTCATGTTTCTGCACTACTAAATGTTGGCTGTGTGCTGTAAATGTTCTGGGGATGACTGTGAATAATAAAATGCAACAGATGCTCAAGGGAATAGTCAGAAAATCTTAGAGATCATTTTGCCTTTATGCCTCAGGAGACGGTTATATATCTTGCCTCAGGAGACAGTTATATATCTCCGTTAGAACAATAAATTACCAAGTATGAAAAAGATACTGCAAAACAGAAAACTCTTAACCAGCCAAACTGCTACAAAAAAGTGACTAGTTTGCTTCCCTTCAAAGTTGAATGACCAATTTCAATCACAGACCTTACATGCATTGACGTCATCCCACCGCCATCATAGAGGTAAACTGATGCCGAAACAATAGACACGCACAGATTTGTTCGTGCAGCATACAGGATGGCAAATGTAATGAGTAACCTCCTTTTTACCTCAACATGAGGGCGCCCTACTCAAATGACATCATGTGCGTAAGATCCATTAAAGAGAAACACAACATCACAGGTCACCTTGTAAAGTCAGTGCAAATCGGTGTAATAAAGACATTATACATGTTTGAGCCAAACAGCTTGAGCTGGAGACAAATTTCAGAGTTGCTTTACACACTAAAAGCCTCCCAACCCTTTACACTCCAAATGCATGTTTTGTTTGATTCTGTTGGCAAGCTAGTAAAAAGATTTAACCAGTTGGCAGCGGATGCCGCGTACAATGCAAATATTTCCGAGCCAGCAAACGGGTGACGTGAGTTTTGTGTGAAATTCCAAGCCTGGCTGGATACTCCACTACTGAGCGTGCACAGAGCACACACATACCGTGTAACACTTCAATTAACCCACACAAAGAGGACAGCTGGTCTTTGATATTTCACTGATTTTTGCCTATTATTGGGTTGTTTAATCCCCAAGTCCAGACCTTTGTCCTTTTGTTCCAAGAAAAGGATTACGAGACATCGAGAGGCTTCCACCATTGTTCATTCATTGTATTTCAGCTCAATGGGTGTAAATGTCCGAGTGAACCAAGTTTCCTGCTTTGATTCAGATTGGGGAACAATCCTCAGCCGTAGCTCATGGCTGAGGTTTTTGCAATTCACAGTACATGAATTTGACATGTTTTCGATAAAGAAAACACAACGCCTGGTGCTTCGTAGACAATCTTTGTTCTCTTGGCTTTGTCAAGTCAAAGTTTTGTTGTGCCAGCAATACTCTCAAAGAAAAATGATTCGGGCAATTTCGAGAAAGTAATCCCGTCAGGCTGGATGGCAAAAATGGAAGATTCCCAGCGGCAACTGGTTAATGCTTTACGTGGGATCAGTCATATAACCATAATCAACAGTGTGGATCATGGAGTAAGGGCTGTTCTATGGTTGGACATGTCATTGGAAATTGCTGATTAATACCCATTTTATGGTAAGAGAGCAGCCTTTGTCGTGTCACAACTGAAAGCCTCTGCTCATAACAGCTTTGATAAATTTGACCATTGGGACACAGTTGAACGATGTATGATGACTGTACGATGAAAAAAAAAACAAGAAGCTACAGCTACTGCATAATTTGATAGTCATAATAAGTACTTTGTATGCGCTATTTTCAGCCAAGAGGCCTCTAAAGTTCATCGGGCCCTAACACTCCTTAGTAACCCTAAACTAAAGTTCATCTGCGAATTTTTTTTAAAGAAGCTGATTTCAACTGATTTTGGTTGGTATGGGTGTCAAGATATGCCCAAAAAAAGTAAGGTGACATAGGGACGGGGAAGTTGCATTTTGGGGGGTCAAAGGTCATTGACCTTTACAAAAAACCAATCAATCAATCACTCAATCAATGAATCGATGAATCAATCAATCAATCAATCAATCAATCAATCAATCAATCAATCAATCAATCAATCAATCATTCAATCAACCAATCAATCAATCAATCAATCATTCATTCATCAATCAATCCATCCATCCATCAATCAATCATTCATTCATCAATCAATCAATCAATCCATCAATCAATCAATCATTCATTCATTCATTCATCAATCAATCAATGAGCTTATACATGCACATCCCCATTTGCATGCACCAGACAGTGGACATTGCATGCGAAGTTGTATATTTTCCGGGTCACCATCGCTACATGACTTAACTCACAATCAATCTTGCCTAAAGTTCCACACACAGACTCTATATCCAAATACTTGAGTGTGAAGGCCTAGTGGTCAGTATTTGTCTATTTCCTTGAGGTATATTTTCTGAAGGAAGTACAAGTACTTTACTACTTCTTCTTGATCTTGGAAAAACAATAGCCCAGAAAGAGGTCAAGCTTGACCGTTGTAAATGACACTTCAAGTGTGCGAGAAGTACCCACAATGTTTTCAGAAAAAATCCGCAATTGAACATTTCCAGAAATCAATTTCAGGTGCTGTGCTGTGGCATACAAGAATTTTTGCAAGTCAAATTTCTAGTATGCATCCTTAATACTTATGCCTGCCATAAAAACGGAACTATTGAATTTTTTTTTCACATTTAAACTCACAAGGTGACAAGGTGTTTTGAGAACATCAATACAGCTTGAAAGGAATGACATTTGTCAAGAAAGCAATTAAATGTTTGGTTTAACTTAGCATTTAAGTTACAAAACAAGCACATTCTAAGATATAAAACACAAAATCAATATGGCTCTACTACAAAATAACAGAATTTTCTTGTATCTTTAGGCCAAGTAAAAACAAAATCCAGATGTCTTAAAATCAATTAAAAATTGTTGTGGTGTACCTGCTGCTAAATTATAGGATTCGAACTACCTCTAGCTACTGAGCAAGCTAGGTGGTCTAGTGGTTAGACATCTGCTCTAGAATGGCAAAGGTAGTAGGTTCAAATTCCCCCCCAGTAATATGCCTGTGGATTTTTTTCTTCACTTTTTTTGTAGGCCTTGTTAAACTATGTTTCCATACTGACCCGTATATAATGCTTACTTGATATTGCTACCAGTTTATAGTACATCTGTTTGTAATCCCATATGCATGTCCCAGTGCGCAGGACCAGAAATGACAGGCAGGCAAAGGATTCTGGGTGAAATCTGAGTCCAAACAACATCGGCAACCATCATGGCATGCTGATTTTGAAGCAATGCGATACAAAATATGTAAAATGTGGCATAGTTATATGTATGTATACTAAAGCACAGCGTCCATCTTGGCAACTTGATTTATTTTTTAGGTGTACTTGGTTTCCAAAGATACACTGCAGTATATATTTAAGATTGTGCTGGTGCATGGGCTGTTGTAATTTGCTAACATGGAATAAACATCCATTGATGCCTTAGTTGGATTTTTCCATAGGACTTGGGAAAAGTACCGAGTATGTAGTGCTTAACTCTTTTAAAACCAACATAATACAAAACAATTCCATCACAGCTGCACATTAAATTCCACAGTGAAAGAGTTAACACACAACAGAGTATATAGATAAAACACAACTCAAATCGACTTAATCGACAGGTGTTTCCAAAAACAAGGAAGATTACAGGGGTTTTTTAAATGTAGGTTTTTTTTTCCGAGATGGCCACCGATAGCTTTTAGATTAGAAATGGCCAACAACTTTTCAGTTCAAAATGGCTGCTAGCCTTCTTTTTTTTTTAATTTTTTTTTTATACTTTCTACCAATTAGTTCTAGTCACAATATCAAAATATATATGTTCTGGATTTGAATAGAGTAATGACAAAAGTATGATTTTTAATTGCATAGTGTCAATTTTCAAATAAAATATTTGATCTTTTAAAATGTATCTACTTGTTTTGTTATTTTATTTATTATATTTTTGTGTGTGTGAGGGGGGGGGGGGGGAAATAAAAAACAAATAATGCGGCTTTAAATAAGGATGCAGGCGGGGACGATAAACTAAAACGTTCTTTAACCAGGCCTTCAGAATGCAATTGGGAATTGAAGTCTCGATCCTGATAGAAATGATATTTGAAACAGCAATATGCAAAGGGTGCAGGATTCCCTCTTTGGGTAAACATCTAAAAGCCCCACTACTGACAACTATTTCCCGCTGATAGCTGTTTGTTTTTCCCCCACAAGGAAATTCTAATAAATCGATGGATGAGTAGATGAGAAATTGATCTGTTTTTTCATCAGGCTGAATAGATGTCAGGGCAAATACAGGTCAGGAAAAACAATCAGAACAGACAACAGGCTGGCTGTCTGATTGAGGGCGCTCTTCATTCTTAAAGATGCCCTCCAAATGCCTCAAAGACTAACTGACAAGAAACACAATACAGCATGTACAAAGGGGACCACTTTGCACATGAGCAGTTTTTCCAAAATAATTTGAGTTGACTATTATAAATATTTTCACTAATTATCCTCAAATAAATGAACGAAAAAATAAGATAATTTTTTTACTAGACCATTTTTGGGTGATTTGAAGAAAACAAAAAAACAAAACATCAACAAATGAACCAACTCATTATGTGTTTTGGGGAAAAATTGTCATTCAACTCAGCCACCTGTCTTTTAGTCAAACTAAAGATTTTAGAACAAAAAATGTCATTTGTTGTGTAAACCGCCCAAACAAGATACTGCACATAAACAGTTAATTGACCGTATTTTTTACCACATGAGGGCACTTTCAACGGCTAATTTCCTTACATCAGCCGAGTTCCCACTGGTCCATTCACCATCACGTGCCAGATGCTATTTTACTCTTTACCAAGTGTGTGAGTCAGTATTCACACACATGGTAAAAGTGCATGCTTAGTAGACTTTCCCATGTGCAACAGTCTACCACGCATGTGCTTTATGAAGCAATGTTGGAAATGTTTCACAGTTCAAGCAAGTGCAAACATAGTACGACAATACTCGGAAGTTCAACTTCTAAGAGGGATGTACTTACTGGAAGAAAGGAAAGAAAGCCCTAGCTATTCATATAAATATATATACAAAGTTAGAACAATCTTGAGGCTTCCAAAGTGTATATTAGATGTTAAATTTGCATCAGGATAAAGAATATTAATAAGGGAATAAAAGAGTGGTGACCGAGGTCTTAAACGGTCGTTTAAAACCGGTTTGGTCGTGGTCGTGCGATAAAGGACTGAGCCAAAGGCGAGGTCCGTTATCGCTTGGCCTTAACCCTGCAAGGTTTTAAACAGCCATTAAATACCGATTCACTACTCTTTCATTCCCATTTATGCCCTTTTTCTTAAAAAGCGTAACAGTGTAGGGAAAACTGTAAAACTTTTCTGGTTTTCGGTGTAAATTTTCACTGAATTCCTATCACGTCCTCAGGCTGTTTTGTGAGGGGTTAACTTGCATGGGACCCGCAGCGGTTGTGCGTATGCACACGTGCCAAAGGATTTTACAATGGATACCACTATGTATTCATTGCGTAACGCATAAATTAGCACAAGCGTAAGCTAGCGCACCAACACACATATGGCTATAAATGCCGAACAAGCATTCACAGCTCAAGCTATGTCTAAACTGTCATGTGACCACCTTTCAACCAATAGGACTACCTAAACTTTACTTAACTGTCTGGGTGTATTTATGAATTGTGTTTTACCCTACACCGATGAGTGTTAAGCACTGTATACTCAGAACTTTCCCTATGTTCAGTGGAGCAAAAACTGGTATGACATCTGCTCTGGAATGGTAAAGGTCATGGGTTCGAATCCCACTTGTATATTAATATGCCTGTCAGCCTTTGGATTTTTTTCAAAAGGACTAGGGGAAAGAACCAAGTTTACAGTGCTGAACACATGTGCATCGGTGTTGGGTAAAACACAACCAGTTTTCCAACTTGGATATAACGGCTGAATATTTCTATCATAGGAGAGTCACTATTCTCGACTCGTAGTCAGACTGTAAATAAGAAAACAATACCCCTCCTGGGCAGCAAGTTGTATAGAACATCGTTACATGAGCAGGTGAATCCGAAAACAATTAATGAATGAATTAAAATGACTACAAGTGATTCCACGCTGTGAATGTGGTTTTATGATTGTTTCTATTATATCCCTGTATAGTGGAGCAGAAACAAGTCGTTGACAACTTGACTTGTAAACTCAAGGAAACACAACCTAATACGTATTCCCAACGGGCATGACAAAACTGCATGTCTTCTTCCTATGCTTTCTACGGTGTGTTTTACACACGTTCAACATCAATCCAGATACATTTCACCCCAAAGGCCCAGACTGCATGTATGCTGCAATGTGGATGGAGTCAAATGTGAGAAAGTCATTAAATATTTATGTACTTGGTAGGGTATATGGGCATAGTGCCCTGTGAAAAACACCATTTAAGAGTAGCATTACAACCACTGCGTCCTTGGAGGGTTCACTTCGGGATTAAAACCCCCCTTTCCTGGTACCCGAGCAGGATTATTTTCAGTCAAAAAGCAACTTTTTCTTCTGTTAGCCATTAATCATTTGTTTCGTCGATGAAACTCAGTTTGGACACCCACATAATTGTTTACAGTCGTGTTTCTGAAGCAAAATCAGACCGTTGTAAAGCCGTAACATCCGATCATCAACCCACACCTGGTCGGCCAGACAGCATCCAGGAGAGAGATGAAAGGCCTCATTACAATGCAGTATAATCCGTCTTTACAAAATCTTGGCCAACATCAAAAGGAACAGGTCTTCAATAAAGGCATTAGCCACAAATCCATGCAGAGTTTATCCGTTTAATGTTTGCAGTGCCTTTTGACAAGGGCCTCCGAACCATGACCCTAGGGACTCTGTGAAACAGTTTCCTGTGTACGTGTGATCCGTCAGTGTCTCACCACACAACGTGGCCTGTTGACAATACCAACATGCACAGAAACTCAGATGCCTGTTCGTAAGTCCGCTGCTGTGTGTTGTGTAAGAGTTTTGCCTGTTGTTGAGTCCTCTGATGTGAACTGGTTAACCAAGATCGCGATCATCATTCCTGTCCAGGTGGTTAAGACTTATCATGCGGAGATTTTAAAAGCATAACAAATAGTTTGGCGAGAAGGTTTGGAATGCATTTAATTCGTGCATGAATCTTGAATAAATCAGACTTACTTTGTGAGCGAATTGTTCATCTTTGGCGATTCCATCTACTTGCATCAGAGTCTTAGCAACACCTATACATGGAATATCACTCAGAACTCCAAGATGACTTGCTATACCGAATCCTGAAATGCCCATAATAAAGATATTCTTCATTCTGGATGCAATTATTACACCAATCAAACTGTTTTTGGTACACACTGCAACTAGCCTCTTGTCATAGAGTACGCTTGATGGACTAGTTGGTAACAGCACTTGCGCACAACTTCAGCGTTCATCATTTTTTCACTGAGCGGGGTAGGGAAAAGTCACCTAGAAATCATGATTTGACTTTTGTTGTTATTATTTTTGTGTGTTACAAGTTTGGTTTATTTTGTGGCGGATAAAATTATCTTTCAAATGATTTACACATTTGTTTAATTGCTTTTACTAAATTAAAGCTTTGAGCTTGCAAATGTAACAACACATCAACTAAATTAGAGAATTTGTAATGTATGGATTGCATGAGTGTTACATGAAAAGTTGTGCACACGACTTTTTCAACTATACCGTCGTTACAAACAAAATGTTAACAGATTGAAATAAATCAAACAATACCTTTGCAAATGACCAATAACACATAACATTACAACTAAATTCCTTTAGATTGTAAATTCCCTTCAATAACTTGTACAACATGGTGAAAGCACAGCAAAAGAATGGTCACCATAGCTGTGTAGATTATTGTGCGTAAAATACATTGTACATACAATACAGTCTGTACTAAACGGAAAAAAACTAAAGCACTGTGAGTTTGAAATCTAACCTTTAAACCTTTGGAAGTAGATTACTCCATTTTTTTCAATGGTGACCATGGGTTATTTTTTACCATCAAAGTCTTTAGATCACGCTCTATCTGCGGCTGTTTGGTGTGATCCGTTTGGTGTGATCCGTTTGGTGTGATGTGTAAAACTCGAGATATGAGGTGTTTTGTAACCTCCGGGCAGTTCAGTGACTGAAGGGTTAAGACATCTGCTTAAGAATTAGTGGGTTGAGGGTTTGAATCCTAACCCCTAACCCTAACCCTAACCCTTCAGTGACTGAAGGGTCAAGACATCTGCTCTAGAATTAGTGGGTTGAGGATTTGAATCCTAACCCCTAACCCCTAACCCCTAACCCTTCAGTGACTGAAGGGTTAAGACATCTGCTCTAGAATGAGTGGGTTGAGGATTTGAATCCTAACCCCTAACCCCTAACCCCTAACCCTTCAGTGACTGAAGGGTTAAGACATCTGCTCTAGAATTAGTGGGTTGAGGATTTGAATCCTAACCCCTAACCCCTAACCCTAACCCTTCAGTGACTGAAGGGTCAAGACATCTGCTCTAGAATTAGTGGGTTGAGGATTTGAATCCTAACCCCTAACCCCTAACCCCTAACCCCTAACCCTTCAGTGACTGAAGGGTTAAGACATCTGCTCTAGAATTAGTGGGTTGAGGATTTGAATCCTAACCCCTAACCCCTAACCCTTCAGTGACTGAAGGGTTAAGACATCTGCTCTAGAATGAGTGGGTTGAGGATTTGAATCCTAACCCCTAACCCCTAACCCCTAACCCTTCAGCGACTGAAGGGTTAAGACATCTGCTCTAGAATTAGTGGGTTGAGGATTTGAATCCTAACCCCTAACCCCTAACCCTTCAGTGACTGAAGGGTTAAGACATCTGCTCTAGAATTAGTGGGTTGAGGATTTGAATCCTAACCCCTAACCCCTAACCCTTCAGTGACTGAAGGGTTAAGACATCTGCTCTAGAATGAGTGGGTTGAGGATTTGAATCCTAACCCCTAACCCCTAACCCCTAACCCTTCAGTGACTGAAGGGTTAAGACATCTGCTCTAGAATTAGTGGGTTGAGGATTTGAATCCTAACCCCTAACCCCTAACCCTTCAGTGACTGAAGGGTTAAGACATCTGCTCTAGAATTAGTGGGTTGAGGATTTGAATCCTAACCCCTAACCCCTAACCCTAACCCTTCAGTGACTGAAGGGTCAAGACATCTGCTCTAGAATTAGTGGGTTGAGGATTTGAATCCTAACCCCTAACCCTTCAGTGACTGAAGGGTTAAGACATCTGCTCTAGAATTAGTGGGTTGAGGATTTGAATCCTAACCCCTAACCCCTAACCCTTCAGTGACTGAAGGGTTAAGACATCTGCTCTAGAATGAGTGGGTTGAGGATTTGAATCCTAACCCCTAACCCCTAACCCCTAACCCTTCAGTGACTGAAGGGTTAAGACATCTGCTCTAGAATTAGTGGGTTGAGGATTTGAATCCTAACCCCTAACCCCTAACCCTTCAGTGACTGAAGGGTTAAGACATCTGCTCTAGAATGAGTGGGTTGAGGATTTGAATCCTAACCCCTAACCCTAACCCTTCAGTGACTGAAGGGTTAAGACATCTGCTCTAGAATGAGTGGGTTGAGGATTTGAATCCTAACCCCTAACCCCTAACCCTAACCCTTTAGTGACTGAAGGGTCAAGACATCTGCTCTAGAATGAGTGGGTTGAGGATTTGAATCCTAACCCCTAACCCTAACCCTTCAGTGACTGACGGGTCAAGACATCTGCTCTAGAATTAGTGGGTTGAGGATTTGAATCCTAACCCCTAACCCCTAACCCTAACCCTTCAGTGACTGAAGGGTCAAGACATCTGCTCTAGAATTAGTGGGTTGAGGATTTGAATCCTAACCCCTAACCCCTAACCCTAACCCTTCAGTGACTGAAGGGTCAAGACATCTGCTCTAGAATTAGTGGGTTGAGGATTTGAATCCCACCCGAGTAGTATGCATGTGGATTTTTCCTTTTCACACATTGGAGTTTGAATGAAACCAAAATAATATTCTTTGTCCCTGATGCAATGATTACATCATTAAAATTATTTGCTGTACCCTCTACTAACTACAGAATTTGAACTGGCCTCTCTTCACTGTGCACACTCAGTGGTCTAGCGGTTAAGTCATCTGCTCAAGGATGCGAGGGTCATGGGTTCAAATCCCACCCTAGTAGGCTGCGTTTTTTTTCTGTTGGACTCAGAAAGCACTGAGTATCAATGCTTTTAGGTGAGATTTTTGGGTTTAGATTAAATAATTCAGATAGAACATGAGAAAATAGACTGCTTTATTTACTCATCAAGCAGTTTGATATGGACAGCCAAAGATTAATCTGGTGGCGCTGTTTAGTACTTTATTAAGCAAGGTACTATGTACTATGTACCAGAGCCTGACATTGTGGCGTGTCGTGGCCGAGTGGTTAGTGCGTCGGACTCAAGCTCCGGTGGCTGACTCATCGGAGTGTGGGTTCGAGTCCCGGTCATGACGCTTGTGTCCTTGAGCAAGACACTTAACCATAATTGCTCCATAAAAATTGGGGAGGTAGAGCCTTCTGCTCTACCAGCCAGGCTTCTGATAGATGATACCTAAGCCTACATCCTTACGGACTGTAAAGGGGGTTACCCTGTTTCAGCCCCAGGAGTAGGTGGCAACGGCCCCTGGATAAAAACAGTTGATTTGTAGCCAACACCTTGAGTGGCTTACTGGCCTTGTGTGTCTGGCGACTTCCATAAAAAAAAAAAAAAAAAAAAAAAAAATGTGAGTATTTTCAGTCTCTACCTTAATGTGTCATGGCTGAGTGGTCTAGTGCACTGGACTCAAGTTCTGGTGGCTAAGTTATCGGAGTGGGGTTCGAATCCCGGTCAAAACACTTGTGTCCTTGAGCAAGACACATTACTATAATTGCTTCTCTTCAAATGATTATTGTCAGTTTTTACACAGGTTTTTCAAGTTTTTGAATTATGAGACCCATTTATGTAGCACTTATAAAGGTTTACAAGGTGCTGCGGCGCATTCAGCAGCCACTGCCAGAAACACCGGGGCAAACCCCTTCTCTTAGCGATAAGTGTCACTGGGTTCTTTTACGTGCATTACACAACACATGGTACCTACGGCTTTACGTCCCATCCGAAGGACGAAGCAATAATGGTTAAGTGTCTTGCTTAAGGACACAAGTGTCACGACCGGGACTCAAACCCACACTCTGGTGATCAGAAACACCAGAGCTTGAATCCGGTGCGCTAGACCACTCGGCCAAGACACGCCACAATCTGGGATTTTCTGATCTGAAAACAGCTAACATCTTAAATACAAAATCCTTTCTTCTGTTCTTTTTGTCTATGCAAGTTCCTTGAGACCAATACCCAACATCACTTTGCAAGATTCTTCCATTTCCTTACAAGAGTCAACGACTCGACTCGGAAGAAAACAATAAAAAATAACAAAGAAAAACAAAAGACTCATTAGTTACCTCTTGGATGAAGCACTCCATTGCCATCAACAAGAATAACCTGCACATCAACCAAGAAAGTAGATTATTTTTAAAGACAAAATTTGAGTCATTGCATGGTAGAGTATCTAAATAAGAAGAGAATAAAAGAGTGGCCACAAGGTCTTAAAGGTACATTGCGGCCTCATATTTCTAAAAATAACCTTATTTACCTCTTAAAAATTATATCAGAATGTTTTTAAAAAAATGTAAGGCACGTATGGTGTAATTAACGAAAAATCATTGAATAAAACAAGAGGTCAAAGGTTAACCCTTGTCCAGTTGTTGCAATCGTAAAAAAATAGTGACATTCACAAGTAGGCTGAATCTAGCTGTGAATGCCAACGGCGAACTACCAAACTAACAAATTAAAACAAAAAAACTCTCATTAGAGAGGTCACAAACGTCTGAAAAAAAACCGAATGTCTTCTTTGCATGCGATATAAAAGTCTAGCTTTTTTGGTACGGCTTACATAACGGTGCAGCTTCATACACTGATGTCTTAAAATACTTTCAGAGACTTTCCAGTGCTGCAGCTTATATTCCGTGCGGCTAATATTCCAAGGACACAAGTGCCATGACCAGGTTTTGGAGTACATCCAAAAAACGGAGTGATATTTTTACTACTGCCCACGGTAATTTACGGCTTGCATTAAGAGTTAGCTAACTCCAAGCAGGTGGCAGATATTTGGCTGAAGAAAGCTTTGTAGCAGATTTGACTGTACCTATCACTCACCTGAGGCATTAGATTAGGATCTTTGCTCTTCAGCTTCTTTAGAAGATTGATGAAGAAGCCAACTTCCCTGAATGCCAGGAATCCAGGAACGTAAGGTGTGTCTAGGTGAACTAGCTCACAGTCAGAGTAAACAACCTGTCAATTCAATCAGACATAACCACTTAAAATTAAGAAGAAGTTCTTTTCCCTGGGCATTGCATGTTGATACGAATTATAGTTTGTGGTAACACCATGTGTTATCTACTTTCTTTAAGTAGTTCTGAAAATAACTTGTCCTTCAAACTTATCAGAATAGATAAGAGGATTGGGGGGGGGGGAGGGTGGGAGTGACTTCTCGTAATTCACATTACATTACACTACGAGTCAAATCTATTACAAACTGAAAAATACCTTTCAGGCCTGGAATTTCATCTTTGACATGTTTGGGAGGGCAGGGCCATTTTCATTTTGCAAACGGGACTTCCACTGGAAAATCTTCAAGTCTTCAAGACCAAGACCAGGGCCATGTCCCCCATGGCCTTCTGTGTAATTGCAGGCCTGCCTTCCAAGAACAATAAGTGTCTCTGCTTAATCACTTTAACATCCACAATATATTTAACTTAAGATTTCCTCCTGTTCCCAAACTTAGTTGGCCGGTCTCTGCCACTTCAGTCTCTTTTTCAGCTCTAACCAATTGCTCAATAAACAGCCTGAAAAACTCTGTTTTGGGTTTTGCAATAGAAATGCAGCGCAGCAATCTCAAAGGTTTAAATTTAGCGCGACACTGGGAAGGTATAGGCCCTTTTCAAACCACTGCTTCCACTTGGGCTCCAGCTTGAGGCTTCCTTAGTTATTTTGAAAATGCCATATGGTATGGGCTTCAAACAGACGGACAGAGCCTGAGCCTAAGCCGGAGCAATGGCTGAAGCCATGGTTTGAAAAAGGCCATTTATAGCACTTCAATTAAATGGGGTCGCAGGTTCAAATCTCGCTCCAGTAAATTTGTCCTTGTTCACCCAAAATCGAATTAAAATTTACCCAGTCAGTTTCCCTTGTGGTTTATTGCTTAAAATTTGAAATTAAAAAGTCGCATCCCCTTAAGGTGATCCCTGTCCTGCTGCTTCCCAGGTTGTATCCAAAAAGCTAGCTTTATGGTTGTATTGTAAACTTGGGTGTGATCCATGGTTTAGCTGCAGTTTCAGGTTGTATGACTTCTGACTGGCACTCTGAACATAGATATTGACTAAATTGGGAGAACGGAAACATGAGGACTGGATAGCTCAGTTGGTAGAGCGTCGGTACGCTAAGCCTGTTGATGCAGGTTCAAATCCCGCTCCAGTCAATTTTTCTATGTTCACCTCAAAATTGAACTAAAATTTACCCAGTTAGTTTCCCTTGTGATTTATTGCTTAATATTTGAAATTAAAAAGTTGCATTCCCTTAAGGTGATCCCCAAAATTGCAGTTGGATTAATTGACAATTGACAAAAGCTGTTTCCCTTATTACCTTGAGATCAGGGAAATCACAGATTACCAATGAGGCACAGGCAACAGTCTCGCTTGTCTTTACAAATGATACGTCTACACCTCCGAGGTAGCGCAAAAGGTTAAAGTCTTGTTGCCATAGTTCCGTGTCATGACAAACTAACTTCTCTTTCAGTTCTGCCTGCTCACTAAAGTTGGGTTTAAAGAAATTGTCAAACAATCATTCACACCGGGACCCCATTTCATAGAGCTGCTTAAAGCCCCAGCTCAACATTTGTAAAGAGTCTAGTGCAAATGCTTCCATTCTTTGCACAAATCAAGATAGTTGTTATAAAACCAACCTGTGAAAATGTCAGCTTGTTTCGTTGTTTTATTTGTGAGAAAATGATAAAAATGCATTTAGAATTTTTGTTTGCATTCCTATATAGGCAGAGTTTTCGTCTCACTGAGACGAAAATTAATTTTGGATCTTATGTAGAAACGATAACACTTTAGGCAGAAATATTTCAAGGAAAATTTTCTACCATCATTATCTTTATACCATGTAAGGTATATGTAAATCTGTGAACATTTATGTTTTTCTTCTTACTCATCTTCTTACCCTAAGTAATACAGGGAAGTACATATAGTAAACAAACTATTACTGTCTGTCTTCTCACTGATTGCTAACTTACCGTATCCACTTACTCTGAATTTCCTCCACGTCTTTATCGCAAGGCATCGGCAATGGTGGACAAGCCTCAGCCATACTTTTGTCAATATGTTCTGATCTAGAATACACAAACAAAAGCTATTGTTCATTGATCCTGATCCAAAATCATAACATTTTAGAAACGTTAGGCCTTGTCACACTATCAAGCACAGATCCATGCTAAAAGATACAGTTTCAATCCATGTTGACTTCATAGAATTTCAACACCGTTCAAATCCACTCGGCTTTCACACTGCCCGATGCGAAATCATCTTTTGTACTGCGCATGTGTAATACTCTACACAGGTACACCCTGGACCCACCTCCTGAGCAGGGTTGGTTTCGACATACATATATATCGATGCTCTACATGGGTCAACTCTAAATTGAAATGTTGTACAAGTAGTGTGAAAAGGTCAGTAAACTTACGCGGGTCAGAACCGTGTCAAACGGAGATTTTTTGTTGTGTGAAAATGCCTCTTGACAAATATGTTCTTGAGCTTTATCATAAATTTAGCTAATTTATTGTAAATGGCTGTAGTATAAAACGACACCTTTTTCATGTTTTTTTCACTTTATACCAAATCAACCACTCATTCTTCTTCTTGTGTCGAGGAAATATCTGTGTAAAAGTTAGCACTATTTAATTATTTCAAGTGTTATTTTAAGAAAAAAAACAGTAAAAAGTTGCCAACATGCATGTTGCGCCATACAATTTGTACAAAAAACCTCAATGTGTTTGTCATTCGTATTTGGGACAATTTTCCTATGATTCAGTGAATCATATTCCTAAAATAGCGTTTCTGTGAAACCCAAGTTTTATAATGTCAAAACAAAAAAGATTGAATCTCGGAAAAAAAACCACAGATGTACAAACAAAGTCATGGAGCGTGTTCATGCAAGAACTTTGTAGCAAAATCGGGTTACAAACTTACATCCTTGTTGCAATGACACAACATACATGTAGTCCATAGAATAGAATACAGATAACAGGGCCACCGATTGCTTAAGTTTATGGCCTGGATTTAAAACTTTCCTTACAATCCTTGAAACACCCACTACTACTACTAAGCTACATGTAACTACTGCTAAGTTACCCTATAGTACAGTCATCCATGGTTATACCGAAAATACACTGAAACGGTAACCGGTCACTTCGGGACCTAGCAAACTCGGCACCCAGCAAACTCGGCACATACATAAATACAAATTCAGCACCCAGATCAACTCGGCTAATTTCCCAAAAAAAGGTTCTGCACGGCCGCTTACCAAAATTTTTCTGCATCTGCTGAGTAGTAAAAATGGTAGAATTACTTTTACACGATAGGTAAAAGCATACATGAACATTGAACTGGTGTAAAATGTAGTTGTCAGCAATTTTACATCAGGGAAATTCCGTATCAGGCAAAAGAAAAAAATAATAATACAAAATGCAATATGTTTAGTTTCTCATGCATTCATTCATTCATTCATTCCAACGGCTTCCACCGGACATTTGTGATGGCTTTCCAGATGACCCTGTCCAGCATGCAGTTTCCTATATCCTCGCATGCCAGGTTAGAGTCTTCACAGAGTAGGTTTATGTATGTTTTATTTGGTCTTCCCCTGCTCCTCTTTCCATGTGTTGGTTGCCACAGCACCAAATCTGACACGACTTGATCTGTGCTTCTCTTGCAATGTCCAGCAAATTTGAGTCTCCTATTTCTGATTTTTGTTGTGATTTTAGGTATGTAGTTAGTAAAACTGTATGAATGAATAATCTCCATCCAGAAGCAGAATAAAATGTGGAGTTAAATATCTTTCATTACGACTTATATTGTCTAAAACTCAAATCTGGTTTGGAAAATATAGATTGCATTAAAACTTTACTTTTGTTACAGGAACATAGATTAATTCTTTGCAGTAATTAAACATTGCTAAAGAAAAAAAAGCTAAAGAAAAAAACATCACTTTTACTGAAGAAACATCGGTCAGAGACACCGATTAAGGAAATGCTCCAAATTAAGGTTTTTATGACATCCAGTACCTAGACTTCGTCTTTATGTAGCCGCTATAAATATGTAGACTTGATCTCATCATGTGAGATTATGTGAGAATTGTTAGTGTTTAAATTCATGATTGCTAAAAGTTGCATGGAATGTCCGACTTTGTACTGTAGGCCTATACTGTGTATTTTGATTAGGGTGCACCTTTAACAACCAATTATACATGAAAAGACTCAAATGGCACTAGAACTCATGCAGGATTATTTTCCTGGGCATATTTTCGGACCCAACTCACTGCCCCTCCAGGATGCCACCTGGATGCCATCCTCTTTTTCTCCACCCCATTTGTATTGTAAATCGAGACATCACATATGAGTATAATCGTTTTGTAATTTTTTTTGTTATGCATTGACCAGCCTTCAAGGCATTTTAAAGAACAGGTGCCGAGCTAGCCCAGTAAATAGTGCCAATATGCTGGACTACCTCCACTTCTTGGCCCTACGAATTCTATGACCCATAATTAGAGATCAATGTTCAAATCGAGACTTACATTTTGTTGCCAAACTTTTTCATTCGATGATCTCTTGGTCCTGGCACCAGTGTCTGATATACATTTAGTCATTAAATCGGAGCTTGCTTGGTGCAGAGTATGTTAGTCAGAAATAGGCCGATGCCGAGTTGGTATGGTGCCAATTTTTTTGGATCCCGAGTGGGTGTTGGGTTTGCAGGTGCTGAGTTTGCTAGTGTGCCAAAGTATCCGGTATTCCTCACTGAAACTACATTAATACATGCAAAACTATGCCATGGGCTTATATGGCACATGACTGTCAGTGTCACTTAACACTTTGAGGAAGGAAATGCTTTTAAAACGAAAAAGTTTCCATATCCGACTGCCACATTTTAAGGGATTTTTTAGATTTTGTAATGGATGCTGGACTTTATTTCCCTTTTTTAAATATTCCTCTCGAGGAATTGGTAGCTAAAACGTTAATTATTGACCTTTAAAAAAGAAAATTCAAGCAGACATTTCATCGCGCGTTGGAAACTTTTGCGTAGTCAAGCCCAATGCAGACGTAAAAAAGGCTTGTTTAGGTGTTCGGGCACTCAGCCCGGAACACCTCTTGATATTGGCTTTTTTTTTAGGTGTTCGGCCAACAGCCGAACAACTATTGTTACTGTTAATTAGGTGTTCGGGCACTCAGCCCGGAACACCTATTGATTTTGTTCGGTTTTTTTTTTTTTTTTTTAATACTTCTTCTTCTTCTTCTCACCGAACGTTGTCCGCTAACACATGCACACTTCTTAAAGTCACACAAACTTCAAACTTCACACACAGTTAGAACTTCACTAGGACAGGAAACCGTTTGAGTGACGTCATGATGACGTCATCGGGTGTCGAATTACATTAAATAAAAGTTTATTATTTCAAAAAATCATAACTCTTGAAGTACACAATGGATTTTTACAATCTATACATCATCGGAAAGGTCATTCAAAACTGCGTAAACGCTCCACAGACATGACCCCAATTTGACCTTGTCTTCCGGTTCAAACCGGAAGTTGAAAATTTTTGAAAATTTCAAAAAATCATATTTTAAGAAGTACTTATCACATGATCACAAATCTTGCATCAGATTGTAGAGAATTGAGTCTTCTCAAACTTTTGCATTGGAGTGACACCATTTTGACCTTTACTTCCGGTTCAAACCGGACGTTTAACGCAAATCGATTGTCCGTGTGCGTTCAAGCGTGTCCAACATTGCTGTACAAAATCCAATGCCATTATACATGTACACGTGTGTGTGTGTGTGTGTGTGCCTGGCTGTGTGACATCGATGCCCCATTGCTATGCACATTAACCACACGTTGTTCTTAGTCTCTTCTCAAGGTGCATATACTCCACGCTTTGTTAGTCTTTAATACAGGGCTTATTTAAACATTTAAAAATCAACAAAAAATCAACCGTTTGAGGTATGAACATAATTCTTTCGACAAATGTCAAGGTAAGGGAGGGTCTTTCTTTATGACACAATAAGTGACCTCTGTGACATCTACTTCCGGTCAAACCGGAAGTAGCTTTTTATATAAAATTGCTAAGAGCTAGGAACATGATTCTTTCACCAAATACCAAGGTTAGGAAAGGTCATTCTCTGTTGCACATTGGGTGACCTCTATGACCTCTACTTCCGGTCAAACCGGAAGTAGCTCCTCATGTAAAAGTGGTTAGAGTTAGGAACATGATTATTTCAAGAAATATCAAGGCTAGGGAAAGACTTCATTTGTGAAAGATTAAGTGACCTTTGTGACATCTACTTCCGGTCAAACCGGAAGTAGCTCTTTATTTAAAAATGGTGAGAGCTAGGAACATGATTCTTTCACCACATACCAAGGTTAGGGAGGGTCCTTCTCTGTTGCACATTGGGTGACCTCTGTGACCTCTACTTAAGATCAA
The DNA here is from genome assembly GCA_911728455.2 of Marthasterias glacialis. NCBI lineage: Eukaryota > Metazoa > Echinodermata > Asteroidea > Forcipulatida > Asteriidae > Marthasterias > Marthasterias glacialis. The sequence goes on along the minus strand of OU452227.1, from coordinate 17,366,492 downwards.
ACCGGAAGTAGCTCCTCATTTATACATGGTAAGAGCTGGGAACATGATTCTCCACCAAATACCAAGGTTGTTACACATTGCGTGACCTCTCTGAACTCTACTTCCGGTTTGACCGGAAGTACCTCCTCAATTAAAAGTGGTAAGAAATTCCTGTCCAAACCGGATGTTCAAATTAAATATTGTATTATAAACCTCAATTTAACGTATGTTTTTCTTCATATTTTCTTAAATACAAGTTGGATTAACTTTTAATTTCATTTAACTTTTAACACATAAAATATTTTTTATACATCACACTCCGAACACCTAGTTTTTGTGATGCCACAAAAACTCATTTCTAGTTTTTTTTCTTTTTTCTGCGCATTCTTCCCCCTGAACCTTGTCCGCAAATTTTCTCAAAAAGTAAAGCTTGTATGAACTTGAAACTTACCATGTACAAAGTTACAAGTGAGTAGATGATACCAAAACTTTTTTGAAATGATGACGTCATTGATGACGTTAAATAAATGTTAAATAATTCAAAAAAATCATAACTCAAGAACGGCAAATGCTACATTCAAAATCTTTGGTGCATATGAAGTCTTGTAATGTTGGACAAATTGTATGCACACCGTGACCTCAATTGACCGGTAGAAACCGGAAGTTAAAGTAACAAATCATGTTATTTGGGGCTCTAAAGCCTAAGTGAGTAAAAATATCAACAAACTTTTAATGAATAATATTTTTTTTAGCTCAAGAGCATTCTAGAAATGTGATATATGACGTCATAGCTACGTCACAAGGTACACAAGGTCGAAAAAAAAAAAATTATTTTGCTATCTCAAAAAATAAATCATGTACGGACTTGAAACTTACTATATACCTAGACAACAGTGTATACATGACAAAGAAAAAAAATTGGAATGATGACGTCATCGATGACGTCATTACATTAAATTGAAGTTTTATATTAAAATACTCATATCTCAAGAATCAGATATGCTACATACATGATCTTTACACCATATGAAAGGTCATAAAGCATTAAATAAATATTACACAGGGTGTGACCCTATTTGACCTTTACTTCCGGTCAAAACCTTATTAATGAAACGTGGTACATTAATCATTACATCAATTTAAAGCTCTCTGGCAATTCTAGATACCATGCACAAAGTGTGACCCCATTTGACCTTTAGTTCCTGTCAAACCGGAAGTTGAAATTTCATATGACAAACCTTCATGCATAAAGATCAAAAAGTACAAATAAATATTTCGCCCGTCACATAGTCGTGACATTAATATAGTAATAAAAATGGCAATTGTAACGGCAGGGTTGTCAGAGGCCCAAAAAATCATCGATTTGGAGGAAAGAAAATGATCGTGAGTACAATTGAATGCATTTTAATTCACCTTAAACACTTGGAGAAGACAGTAGGCGAATTTTGAGCAATTCTGTTGAGTCTAAGGCATTTTTTTAACAGAGGTGGTTTACATTCTCCTGACCGTCGCAGTTACTACATATTCCTTACTGGGGCGCTAGTACGACAGATAAATGTCAAAATCTCAAAAAAGGAGTACAACGCCCCAGTAAGTCTGGGTCTAAAAGCAATGTAAATCTGGTAAAATCATACTAGTATTTTGTGCACTCAACACATACATTTTTACATGTCAAGAAGTATAAAACTATTTGAATAAATAGTTGTTAATAATATTACTTGTATTCTCAAAATGGAGGACAACGTGTGCATTGATGCATGACAACTTTATGAATAGGAATGAGGGTTTGCAATAAAGGTTCCTCTACTGATCCAGAATAGAAGCAACTGATCCAGAACTGGTCAAAAAGATGTCGATTCTTTTTCAAAAGCCCCTTCCAAGATATACATATTTTTGGTCATTTGACACTTGGTGACTTTTATGGCCTGTTTTGGTAAACTTATTGACATACTTCATTTAAAATTGTCGAAAAAGCTTAGATGGCACAGCGTGAATTCATAAAAAATGATCCAGAACAGGTCAATTGACTGTACAACCATGGTACAACAAACACTAAACAGCAAACTGCAAACACACCCACCACCTGTTGACAGGACCGACAGTATAAAACAAATGTGTACTTTATGATGAATTGAATACAGTTTTCCCATAAAATTACTCAGCCTTTAATCTGTTCTCACCTTTTGGCGACCAAAATTCAACAAAACTTAAGAATTCAGACACAAGGGCCGTAAGGCCGTAACGTCAAAGTCTGCTCTCATGCCGCTTTCTGCGCGCCGCCATCTTTAAAAATGTTGAAAAGAAAAACAACAGTGTGTTCTGCGCTTGCGCATTTCTTATGGTAACCACAACAAATTTGTAATGCACATTGCGAATGGAAGTCTCAAGACATAATGAGATGAATATTTTGTGTCATTATTTACATAATTTTGTATCGAAATTGATATAATTTGTCAGAAAGAACTGTAAAGTTGAATTCAAACAGTGAATAACATCAATCGAGAGCAATGGATGAGCCCCAGGAAGGCAAGAAAGAAGAGAAAGAGACTGATTTCAGACGACTGCAGAGTTATCCACTCATTCGGGTAAATGCTGGGCAATTCGCCCCAATTTATCGCCCCCTTCTCCTCCAGACTTCTTCCTTACCTTGTTTTAAAATATAGTCAGTTGAACAGATTCCATACAGTACAAACAGGTTTGTTGTAAATTGATTATTAGGAAGGATATTGATAATAAATATTTATTTTATTTTTATTAATGGAAATAGGCCTATTGAAAAACAGAAATACTCAGATTTTTTAGGTAGGCAGTGAGGTAGGCCCCCTATTTCCAAATCTCTTCTAAATTAGTTAGAAATTAGCATTAAAAAAAAGTAACCTAAAGTAAGTTCTCACAGTTATGCACAATTAAAATTCTCACTAGATAATAAGGTTGGCTTGATCAATTTAATCTTGAGATTGTGCAGCTCTACAACAATAGCTTTGAATAGCTTAGTTCAATAGTTGTGATAACCGTAACCTTCCATGGACATGGACATGGTCGGAGACTGTCAGGAAGATGGAGAGTTAATGATTGTCGCAGAGTACAATTACAAATACTTTTATGTTGTGTAGGCACTCGCCTGACACTACGCTACAAAGCCCTACCATTCCCACTGTTTACAGCAAACTCAACACTGTATCATGCTGCCTTGCAGGCAGCATTCCAAAACTACTGGACAAACCACTGCAGAGAAACCCCAGAAAACTCTGAAAAAGTACCAAGAAATGAAATGTGTTAAGTCTCCGCCCAGGCCCATGCCCCTCTACTTCCCTCCACGACAGGTTCCAGAGCTCCACTAGTTCCAGAGCTCCACAGGGGGGCCCCAGGGTTTTAATACTGACGGTAATATCGCGAGCCTACCGCTCCGATCTGGCGGGCCCAGAGAAGTGTTTTTCAAGTTCAAACCTTGCACGGGCAATTTTTAACTTCCCCAGGTTTCTACCATGCCTACTTTACGCTCAACATTTCTGATGTTAATATAGGTCCCTTGCACTGAAATCACATGCAACTACTGTCTGCACCATGGTCTGCCATTTGGGCAAAGGAAACACTGTTGATGATGATAAGCATGATTTTGTTGTCATTCTTGGGATTACAGGAAGGTTGGGATAGTCTGATTGTGTTCACAAAGACTATAAATGAAAATAACAGTTTGATGTTTTTTGTTCCCTTCAACACAGCATTCAGACATGAATGAAGAAATGCGAACAGAAGCAGTGGAGTTGTGTGTTACGGCATGTGAGAAGTTCTCAAGTAATAATGAGGTAAAATGCAAATAATATACAGGCATAACAAATCAAATAAATTGCAGTCATTCTAAAATCCTCACACACTTGTTCCAAACTCTCACACCCATTCCCCTTCCTTCACACCCAACCCTACCCTCACAGTCGCACCTAACCTTACCCTTGCACCCATCATCTACCCACACAATCAACCCTACCCTCATACCCAAATCATACCCTCAAACCCAACCCTCATCTTGATCGTGATCTTGATGAAATAATGGACCGATTGCCATGATTGCGCGGCCTGCATCACGTGACTTATTGTGGGTATAGGAAAGTGCGGTACAGTACATGATGATTGTTGCATGTGTTTATTCGTTTGAGGCTTTTCTTTCTTGAAAACTGTAAAAAATATTCCAGAGTTTGTACCAGAGACCTTTGAGTGACTGAATAATGCCAGTAAGGACAGTTCCAGCAAGTCTTGAAAACTGTACAAGTAGCATTTAAATGTGCACGATGTTTACTAGTGCATGACAGAAAATTTAGGCCAGACGACCGTGATCACACACTTTTCAACACAAGAATTCAAAGTTTTGAAGCTGATTCATCCAAAGAAATTGCTTTCCAAAACTGTGTGATGCCTTTGCTTATTTGAAATTTCGGAATGCTAGGTGTATAAATGCTCACTTTTCTAACGTTCTTTACCCTTTTTTGTACAGTGATTTAGGCCTACATTACAAACAAAATAACAGGCGGATGACTACATAACCGTCTGACTCCGGTAGTGCATAACTCAAAATAAACCTTTTTTGTAGTAGAATACTTAATGTGATTAATATCAATGTCACAACATACAACTTTAATAAAATGGCTTAGTAACTGTGTTATTATTACCAAAAGCCAACTTTTGCTGTGACTCTGTCGGTCACGGCATGTATTTGCACATAGTTTGCCATCAGCGCAGATGATGTAGTACCCACAATAGGTCACTTGATGACATGTAAACATTGGTCGCACAATCGGTCTATTGAACAGCTCCTTGTTAGGAAAAACACTCAATTTAAGGTTTGGTTAGGACCCTACCTCGCACCCTACCCTCACACCAACCTTGCCCAAGCACCCAACCCTACCTTCACACCCTACCCCCACACCCAACCTTACCCTTTACCCAACCCTACCCACACCCAATCTTACTGTCACACCCAATCCTACCCTCACACCCAACCCGTCTTCACACCCAACCCGTCCTCACACCCAACCCTACCCTCACATCCAACCCTACCCTCGCACCCTACCCTCACACCCAACCCTTACCTTCAAACCATCCCCTACCCCCACACCCAACCCTACCCTCACACCCAACCCTTACAATGTACCTTCAAACCCATCTCCTACCCCTACACCAACCCCTACCCTCAAACCCAACCTTGCCCATCCCTACCCTCACAACCTAAATTGTACCCCTACACCCAACCCCTACCCCCACACCCAACCCCTACCCCCACACCCAACCCCTACCCCCACACCCAACCCTACCCTCACACCCAACCCCAGCCCTCACACCCAAACTTACCCGTGCACCCAACCCTACCTTCACACCCAACCCCTACCCTCACACCTAACCCCTGTCCTCACAGGAGGGATGAAGAAAAGGACTGCAAAAAAGGGCAGAATGCAGTCTAAAGAAGCATCAGATGAACAGAGAAAGTAATTGGAAAGAAGATAAAAGGGTGGAGGGGGGAGGGTAAAAGGAATTGGCTGGTGTAACCTCAAAGAAGGATGGAAACACAAAAGATAAAAATTAAAGGTGGGAAAAGGAGGACAAGTAACTTACTAATTAATTAGTTTACCATCAGTAATTTTGGTTAGTTAGCAGTTTGCAATCAGCTAATTCCGTTTTTTATTTCCATTTGTTTCCATTCTTTTTTTCTCCAGACGGCAGCAAAGATGATTAAAGAAGCGATGGATAAGAAGTTTGGTTCCTCCTGGCATGCGATAGTCGGTGAAGGATATGGCTTTGAGATCACCCACGAGACCAAAAACATCCTGTACTTATTCTTTGGCGGCAACATGGCAGTGACTGTCTGGAAATGCTCCTAACTGCGTATTAGATTATGAATGTATTTATTCTATGTCACTGGATGGTTTTAGAAGTAGAAATTTTTTGTACCATTGGGTCTAGGGTGTATTCAATGTCTGCCATTTTATTTACACAGGTACTTCCTTGATATTTATCTATGTAATTTGAGTATTCCTCTGGCACAATATCCAATGGTACATTTCTTCCTTGTAGCATACAAACCTGAAAGGGTGGGGCTGCAGCTTCTCTCTTACTTGTACTTTTTGTACGATTGCATTACAATAAAACATTGGTTAATAGATAATGTAGAATCTGATTGCCTCACACATGCCACACTCCAAGCTTTGCCTAATATTTTTTGTTATCAAATGAGATGGTAATTATTTAGCTCAGCATTTTGGAATCAGCAAAAAATGGAAAATTGTGAAATGTTGCACAATTTTCAATGTCAGCAGTCTAAGGGGTGTGGCTAATTTACATTGGTAAAAGTTAAACAACAAATTGCCGTCTAGTCTTCTGTACTAAGGAGGCCTGATGTAAAGGGCAATTCTGTGAGGGAAAATATATAATAATCTACCTGAACATTTCAAGGGGCACCAAGGCAATTGCCTCTGTGAAGTATCGGGCCTGGTTTTGTGTATTGATCCCTTGCACCAACATCAAATGTGGCTACTTTCTGCCACCCTCCCCATTTCGGGAGTCAAATTGCGTCATCTAAAATGCACACTTCACATAATAACACTCCCAAAATGACTCCCAAAATGGCACAACCAAGATTATTGTGATGATGATGTCAGCTGCATTGGGTCAATACATTTCATCAATGTTTACAATACCGTTATTGTTCCTTATTGCACGAAGTACTTTAACACTCAGGGGATATGAAGCACATTGTACTTTATTGCACAAATATTGACTTCCATGGCCAAGGTCGCAGTACCTGGTAATTCAGTATCAGGTGGTAATTCTTGATAATTTGTTTGATACTTAATTTGTTTACTAATTGATATAAAGATCAATTTTCTTTGCTTCCATTACAGCTGTAAATGCTATACATCTATACAATGCGTCCATATTAAACTAGGATACCTGAAGAATGTACTGTCAGCATTACAGGTACGGTGATTGCTCTTACGTATTAGGCCTATAAGTGAGCAATTTGGACACCCCACAAGATTTTGAATATCTGGCTGAAGCCTGGAGGAAATCCTACCAAGATTGCTACAGCTTGTTAAAAGCTTGAAACAAAAAAGTTGTACATGAGCATGGGTAAAATACACCCACAGCATTAGCCCTAGGGTCCTTTCACTTTTGTATATAGACTACAGTGATGTCCTGGATATGAGGGTCCATTTCTGGGGCGGAAAATTTTCAGAGCTCCTTAATTCAAATCATACCAGTAAGAAGCTACTAATCTCACAGGATTAACATTCATGGCCACATTCATTATTTGAGTGGTTTTTGGACGTCAGAAATTCCTCATAAATTTGTCATTTTCGAAAAATAATTCAGCTCTGAACGTTAAACATTTCTGCAAACTTTAAACACAGTTCATCACGCAAACCTACTATGGGTATGTTTGCGCGTCACCGTACACTGACCACACAGCACTAAACATGCGGAGGCAATGTGGGCAACTGTCCTGCGCCAATACCCTAGCATATGCGTATGCATGACAGGCAAGTTTGAGAGAACAAACAAAACAGAAGCTTTATAACATTGGGAGGCGAATTATTTCTTGAAAAGGACGGATTTTTGAGTAATATCTGACGCCACCAAAAAAAGTATGAGTCCACGAAATGTTAATTAAGTGAGATTAGTGGCTTCTTACAGGCAAGATTTGAATTATGGAGCTCTGAAAATTGTCCATCCCATAAACAGACCATCATATCTAGGACTCTGTATCTGTGTACAGCACAGAGGAAGAGTCCAACATAGGGCTACCCCGGCATATGACGTCACAAGCTCAAACAGCGCCCTCACTGAGGTCAAAGGATAGACTATCATTGGCTGAGAGTTGTGCTTGGCATGTACATTCTACACACGCTACCATTGTTTTACCTCAGTGATGGTAGCTACACATCAAGGGGCTTATAGCCGACACTTTTTTTAAAGTGGCAAGCTTTGTAACTCAATACACGTACTTGAATGGATGGAGGGTGACAATATCGTTTGAATTAATTTCCCTTTTAAAAATTGATTTCTTTGGTGCAGTTTGTTTGGATTCTTGATAAAGAAAATATGTACAGCTACAAGTATGTTTTAAATGCTATTCTTTATTGATATTTGTACATAATTTTTTAAATAGTGTAATGAAAGACTTCCTTAAGCGTGTGTTAAATCTTTGATGTTCTTTACAGTCAAATTGTATTACTCTCTAAAATAAATACAAATACCAACACAATCGAGATTGTACCTTTTAGAGTTAATTAACGGATTTATTGAAGCTAAACCTCAAATAATCTAACATGTATGTTAGTGCTATAGCAGTGTGGACAGGCCTACTTTTTAATCTGTACATTAAATGTTTATTTATAAAACCAAACTGGGAGTTTTGGGTGTGACTGGGGGATAAGGGATGGGTGCGAGGGCAGGGAGTTTTGGGTGTAACTGAGAGGTTGGGATAGTTGTGAGGATAGGGAGTTTTAAGTGCGACTGTGGGGGTAGGGGATAGGTGTGAGGGTGGATAATTTTGGGTGGGACTGGGGTAGGGAATGGGTGCGAGGGTAGGTAGTTTTAGGTATGACGATTGGGGATGGGTGACGGCAGGAAGTTTCGGATGTGACTGAGGGTAGGGGATGGGTGTGAGGGTAGGTACATGTAGTTTTGGGTTGACTATGAGGGTAGGTGATGGGTGCCTGTGTATGGAGTTTTGGGTGTGACGGGGGGGGGGGGTGGGTAGGGGGTGGGTGTGGTGGTAGGTAGTTTTGGGTGTGACTGTAGGGGGTTGGGGTAGGGGTAGGGGATGGTTGTGAGGGTTAGAATGAGAAACATTTTTACACTGTCTTTGAAGCAGGGTTATTTGGCATCTGTGATTTTTGTTTTTGTACAGTGTTGCATGTATCTAAATGACTCTACAGTACAGTACAGACCCTACAGAGTACTGAGTAGGATTCCTATAATCGTGCCTCCGATCCTTCCACCAGATTTCAGGCATGGTATAAGATAGTTTCTACATGAAATTGTACATGCAATCTTACATCACAACCCAAACTTCACCAAATCCATCCAAATCTACCAGCCACTTTTTGCTTGATTAGCATACAGCAAGATAAAACATCCTTCAATACCATGGGGGTATTTCAATGCCCAGGGAATATGACAGTTTTAAGGGACCCTGAAGTGAATATTTCTTAGGAACATATTTTGCGCTTTTTTCTAATTTTGCTCATGAATATTGAAACTCGCATTGGCATAAAAACCAAAAAGGCACCAAAATACCCTTGAAAATGGGAAACAAAGGTGCATTTCCATGTGCCCTTTAAGCGATCATTACGTCTACTGATGGATTTCTGATGGATTTAAGTCGATTGTAAGGATGGGGTGTTTGCAGTTGAAGGACTACGTCTCTTTACTTTCAAGATTATGAATGAATATCAATGCATCTCTCTGGTAAAAATCATCAATGTCGTGAACAATCAATGAACGTGTCATGTTAGACTCTTTAGCTTTTTTGTCTTCCGAATTCTGATCTCTACCTTCATAGTACAGTTCAAAGAATCGGTTCACACGATCATTACTCTCATCCCACTCATCAAAGTCGTCGTCTTCATCGAGAATGAGAGGTTCATACACCATACAAACACCCACATACACCAGTGTGTGGATATTCTTGGCAAGAGTCCGTAACACATCAATCTGGTCTTTGGAGTTGAAATTATTATTGCGCATCGATACTGCAACCAGTTTTTTCAGTTTGTGGCTAATTTGCATCCACCATACACCGACCGGAGATTTTAGGTGACTAAGGTGAGTATGATCAAGTCCTAGATATTCTAGCGTGTCACCGGCATTACACAGAAGTGTCTCAAAGGAGACTGCCTCATACTTCAGGTTGTTTGATCCAATATCCAGTTCCTTTAAGTTCTTAGAATGAATGGAGTGGGCAAGATATGAAATATCTGCTGAGGATAGTTTGCATTCACACAGATACAAGCATGTAAGTGGCTTGGTGAAGGGCTCCAGAAGACTCCTCAGTGACCCTGTCAAGATATTGCGGCTCATACCCAGTCTCTGTAGACTCGTCAAGTTAGAGAAAGCCCTTGCTATGATTTGAGCGATGTCCCGGTCTCTGGTTGTATTGATTAGATTGTATGTTAGACTCAAAGCTTGGATGTTGGTGAAATTGCTCAGAGCTGGAACTACTGCCAGGAATCCCTGATTCTCCAGTCGATTGAACTCCATATTCAATCCGATTACAATCTGTTGAAACAAAATAACTCAAAAATATCATCTTTCCAAGTAAGCTTTGAAATTTCTCATGAGGGAGATGAAATCTAGTAAGGTTTGCGGTAACATCAAGTACATTAGGAGGATTTGCAACTTTGCATGGTGGAGATACAATCTAATAAGGTTTGCAGTAACACCATGTACATGAGTAGGATTTGAAACTTTGCATGGTGGAGATACAATCTAGTAAGGTTTGCGGTAACATCATGTACATGAGTAGGATTTTAAAACTTTGAATGGTGGAAATCTGTTGGTCTGTGTGTCCACAAAAAAATAGTTTCAAACATTTAGTTATACTATGTGAAAGTTTATAAACATAACTTTTTATTCTGGTAATTGTTTAACCTCAAAGGTCTAGATTCAAATGGGTAGGGCAACAGCATCCAATGGGGGCCCCCTTGTTTATTGCACTGCTTTCCGTCTGGTTTACTCTGTCCAGAATGATATATGCGCAAAGATCAAAGATGCCTGAATACTTACATCCGGTTCAATCATTTGAATCACTTTTAAAATACGATCCTTTCCCAGGGAATTAATGAGCAAACGGCGACAATGAATTCTCAGGTTGCTGGTTTTTTTCAGGAGGCTTTTGATCTGACGGTAGTTTTCGGAGTTGATGGTTAAGTCTATGACCACAGTGTGTACTCTCTTGCCTGGTGAATCCATTATCTTTTGAAGAGCAACCAGGCAAGTTTCTCCACCTGCAAATAAATATGGCGTGTATTAAAATAGGGAAAGTCCAAAGTTACTATTTAACCCGAACAAATCATTGAAAACCATTTTGTCAATATCTTGTTTTTATATGTTACCGATGAAATGTTTCTGTAAGGTTTTCAATGAACAAAATTTTACAAACTGTAAACGAATCAATTTCTTATTTTATTTTTTTAATTGTGAAATTACGTTGTGTTAAAAATCTTGAACCGTTCTATTACAGTGTTCTAAAAACAATCTAAATCATGTTGTATCTTGCTGTTACGATGTGACGTCACACCATGTAATTGCCTGTTTTCCAAGTGCTTTGCATGTGTGTAGTGGTGGTTACAATTTAAATGATCCTGTACATGGTTCAACTGGTAAGACCAGGATGTATCAAGCCAAAGACTTTAAACCAGTTCGCTTTGGAGGACACAATAACTCGCAAAACTCTGCAGCACACAGCTGAGGGCTTATAAACTGGCATGAGTTTCTGTGTGTGTTGGTGGTCATATCGACAGGCCATATCAAAGACCTGTTCCTTTCACGTACCAGCCAAGATTTTGTAAAGACTGATCATACTGCATTGTCATGAGGCCTTTCACCTCCCTCTGGGATGCTGTCTGTTTGACCAGGCCTAGGTCGATGATCAGACTTTATATAACGGCTTTCGAATAGTCTGGTTGTGCTTCAGAAAAAACACTTAAAAAAAAAATACAAGCCCTTAAAATCTGTTAATGTCTATGAGAAAACATCTTTATATGGGTGTCCAAACCAAGTTTCATTGACAAAAAAATTAACTAATGGCTAGAAGAAAAAGTTGCTTTTTGACTGAAAATAATCATGGCGGGTCTTAATGGATCAGTCTATTTCAGTTAAATGCTAGTTGGAGAGCGTTTTGACCTGTTTACAGTGGTATCACTGTCAAGTGACATTATCGTAGCCCTAGAAAGACTCTTCTAGGTCATAACTCATTTGGTTAACCAGTTGCCGCCAGGATAAGGCTTCCCTTTTGTTCCATCCCCCTGGCGGGATTATTTTGTTGGAATTACCGCAATCATTTTTTTCTTAGAGAGTACCACTGGCACAAAGTAACCTTGACTTGACAAAGACAAGAGAACAAAGATTCTCTTAATTGCACTGTGAGTTCTGTTTTCTCTACCAATGTTAAAATTCATCCAATTTGAATTGCAAAACATCAGCCATAAGCTACGGCATAGGATGTTACTAAACCCAGAACCATGGCTGGATCCCCAGTTCACTCTGACTTACCTCCATAATTGAGCCGAAGTACAATAAAAAATAAAAAACAATGGTGAAGCCGCTCGATGTCTCGTAATCCTCTTCTTGGAACAAAAGGACAAGGGTCTGGAATCAGGGATTACACAATAACCCCTGCATAATGGCAGAAATTCTGCAAAATATTCAAGCGCAATCTGGCGATTTATGTGGGTGAAACAAAGCGTTACACGACGCGTGAATGCTCTGTGCACGCTCCATAATGGAATGTTGGGGCACCCTTTGTTCCAGGTTTGGAATTTCACACAAAAATACAAAATTTATGTGATCCGTTTGCTGGCTCGGAAAATATTTGCACTGATACATGACATCCGGCGCCTACTGGTTTAAAGCATTCTTATATTGGACTCCTCATCCCAAACCACCTCAGACCCATCAAACCCCAACTGCATGGTTTGTTTGATTCGGTTAGCCAAGGACTGCACCAGTAAACTGATTATGCTTTACATGGGATCAGGTAGTACCATAATCAGAGTCAACAGTTTGGGCATTGAGGGTCTGAGGGTTTCTAACGAAGGCCCTTTTATTAACCCCGGCTTCAGCTTAGGCTCTGGCTTAGACACTGTCCACCTGTTTGATGCCCCATGCCAAAAACTAACTCAACTGCTGTTACCATTTGCAGCCTAAGCTGAAGCCAAAGATGAAGCTATAGTTTCGGAAAGAGTCACAGAGATACCATCTTGTTGCAGTTACAAAAAAAATAGCAAGTGCAACAAGGTGACTCATTATACGACCTTGTTTCACTGACACAAGAAATGGTCAATAGAACCTACTCAGAGGAATATCAGAAATATCCAGCACATCAAGTCTTGAAAGACCATCTGGATCACACACACCAGCCACAATGTGCATTATCATTTCAGTTGTCTTCTTATCACTACTTAAAGTGAGTCTGTGTCTCGTCAACATTGCCCTCAGCTTCAGGGTAGAATCTGGCCATCTCCGAACAATGCTCGTCAAACAGAGCCCAGGAGCTCCGGGCTTGTAGGCAAGAAGGGCACTGCATGCTTGTCCGAGTAGGACATCGTAGAGATCACGAGGTACAATGTTCAAGCTGGCACGAGTCATATGACAGGAGGCTGTGACGAGTGCAGAGGTACAATCCACGAGTGTTGGGACAGAGTATGACGGGCCAAACATCTTTTTGGCCGGCGTATTGGCACCATACATAATGTTAAATGTGAACATGATGGAAACCTCTGAAGAGTGTAGCCCATGGACACTGTTCTAAATTAAAAGTAAAATAAAATTATCCTTTTAGTAAATTGTTTAAAATATCATGGCATGCAATCAGTTTGCATTCATAACCCTACAAATTTATGGTTTTCTTTCTTTTTGTGATGTTCAAATAAATCAGTATTCCACCACAAAGTTTGACGTTTGCATGAATCCAATTTAATGTTTGTGTGTCCACAACTGCAGTCACGTACATGCACAACCACCAGATATAAATGAAAAATCATCAAATCCATTTGAGATAAACTTAATCTTTTTGCAATAATGGCATGCCACACAATCCCACTTAAAAACAGCAGCACAAGATCCTTTTTCTACCGAAGGAGAATGAAACTTGATCTACAAGATAAAACTTCTGTTTGGAATTTTGTACAATGGATTATAATTTTTTGACACACTTGAGTATTAGTAAAATAGTGCATAAGCAATTTCTACTGAAAATTTTATGTACTTTTGGGTGTCACTATCAACAAGAAACTTTATTCTCAACATGTTGATGCCTGATGACAATACAAAGTGTGGATTTCAGAATAGAGTTACTGGTCCCTGTGGGTCTCGTCCATTCTTATGATAAACATGAATAAAACTTGATGGTCGGAAATAGGTGTCAATTGCAAATCCGAAATCCGCGCAAAATCCAAAAAATGCGCTCCACCTGTATCGTGCAGTCCATTTTGGGCATGAACACAGATTTTAGCCGATAATGTCTCTTTTTTTAAAAATGCATTGAAGTGATCGTACTACCGTATTAACCAGCAATATCTCCTCAAACCTCAGGTGATAGGTGATAGACCAAGTAACTGGGGTACTGTAGTGCTCCTTATTTTGAAATTTTGACTTGACTTACAATACAAAAACCTTTCATTTTCTACGAGTATATTCGTAGTGGCAGAATCCAGTACACCTATTAGTATGAGTTTACTCGTAGTCGGCAGTCAACGTGTTAAAAATATTTATTTAGGACCAACTTTTTTTTCACCCTCAGCCTTGGGTGGAACCAAGGTAAAGTCGAACAAGCCAAAGCACCCAGGAACCCGCGCCCAGGACGCATGAAATGCTGGTTTGCCTGCAAAGAACGACTTCAATGCACCCAGAAAACACGGGGCCCATCCAAACTGAGTTCCCCTGCAAAGCCTGGCTTCAATGCACCCAGAACTCCGATGTCTGCATGCAAAGCACAGCTAGATTAACCCACCCGTCAAGTATTCTGAAAGGTTGACTCGGTCAACCATTGACTTGTCTTAGACCCAGTAACTGAGGCGCTGTACTCCTTTTTTGAGATTTTGACATCATCGGTCGTACTAGCGCCCCAGTCCGTGATATATTTGGAAAGTGTGGTGAAGCAGATTTTTTATGAATCCGTTATAAAATTGTCAAAATTACGACAAAGACAGAATTGCTGGTAAAGAAATGATGGCGCCGTCCAATTCAGTGACGTTTTATGACTGTTGACTTGTAATGCATAAAAATGTAAAATAAAATTTCACATGTTTTATGGGTGGGGTCCATGTCTGTATAAATTTGTTCACAATTTTTGTCTTATTGACTGGGGTAAGTGTGGCAAACAAAGTGGGTGACCGAAGGAGCCAAGTGACAAAATGAGTCTGAAAATTGTGGATGGGGTGAGACCGCGAGGATATTTTTTCAGATCCTCTTGTGTAGCAATAACATGTTTTCACGCCTCAATTTCGGGCAATCATCAGTTGCGGGTGTGGGTGATTCTAGAAAAATCTGTAGGTCTCATGTCTCACTCTGGAGACAAAAAGTTTGTTTTCGCATAGTTCAAAATGAAGATTGTTCTTCCAATAAGGAGATTAGGATGTTAAGTAATTCATCTGGATCATCAATAAATCCAGAGTCGTGAGGGATAGAAGTAAGCTGTTGAGAGGATGAGTCGGTTGGACTCCGGTTGAGTTTAGCTCTGATCATCTTTTCCCGTATGTTTTGATCTTTTTTGTAGGCAACGAAAGGAGGTTTTGGGAAAATACCCGAGAGTGTTTCGTTCGTTTCGTTGCGTTCTAATAAGACCAATATTTGTTTATCGCCTTGTTGATGTCACCATGGTTGATGTACGGGTTATATGTCGTACTGAAGACTAGTGGAGTCTTGGTTTTCTGATTGTTTGGTTTTTGTTGAATCGATCGGGATCTTTCATTGTGTGATACTTTTCCCGTGATTTTGTTTATTTCCGACGCTTTATAACCTCTTGTTATTAATTTGTCAGAAAAATTGTGGACCTTGATAAGAAAATCATCTTCATTGTTTGTGTTCCTTGCGTAACGGAGTGTTTCTCCATAGATGAATGCTTTGAACATGTGAGGGGGGTGTGATGATGTGTTATGTAGGTACTGGTAGGTTTCGGTGGGTTTGGTATATACTTTTGTGTCAAAAATACCTGTTTCATTGAACCTTTTACCTTTGAAAATTGTCAAGTAAAGGTAGTTGATGGAAGTATCTGAGGCCTCAAAAGTAAATTTGAGGGTTGGGTGTAACTGATTCATATTGTGGATAAGAATCTTCAAGTTTTCAAGAGTGTTGTTATAGATGACGAGAATGTCGTCTCTATAGCGCCACCAAGTTAAGATGTGATCAGCTTGTTCAAGAATTTGTTTTTCCAGATCGTGTAGTGTAATATCACAAATTTCGGGGCTTGCTGTTGAGCCCATGGCGCATTCAATTTTTTGAAAATAATAATTGTTGCCGAATTGGAAGCAATTTCTTCCTCTGATCAGTTCCAATAATCTTCGGATGTAGTCGGAGGGTGGTTTTGTGATGGAGTAATTGTGGTTGTTTCGGTCTAAGGCATTACAGACACTGCTTATTGCCTCGGTTTGGCGAACATTAGTGTACATTGAAACGACATCTATGCGTGTTATCAGAACTTGGGATGGGAAACTTGTTTCTTCTTGTTTCCGTAGTATGTCCGCTGTGTCGCGTACATATGTAGGTTGGGCGGTAACTATTGGGAGAAGAAAGTGGTCTACAAATTCTGATATTTTGGCTGTTGGGCTTGAACATCTACTTATGATTGGTCTCCCTACAAATGCTATGCCCGGGGGTGGTGTTTTGTGTATTTTCGGGAGAAAATACATTGTAGGGCATTGGCATGGTTGGGAGAGTGGATGGAGGAAGGCCAAAGTTTGTTTGTTGATGTGGTTGTTTCGATGTAAATCGAGAAGTAAGTTGTGAACCAAGGTAGTGGTTTGTGGTGTCATATCTTGGTCCAGCTTTTTGTAGTGCTCGGATTCAAGATGGCGGTATCCCACTTGTAAATAATCGGTTCGGTTTAGAACGCAAAATGCCTCTTCCTTTATCGTAGGGTTTGATTACGATGTCTGGATTATTTTTGAGCTTGAGTATGGCTGATAGCTCTTGTTTTGTCATGTTTGATTTCTGATTTCTTGGTCTGACATGAGCAAATTGGTATTTAGTAGCTTCCAAGTAATTCTCGAGCGTCGCACATTGTGTTGTGATTGGAAGCCACGTAGATGGTGGTTTGAAAGGTTGAGCCTTGTTAGGTTTATTGTGCATCAGAAAAGCAATTCTCATTCTTCGTTGGAAGACATTGAAATCACTCAGAAGTTTTCTCTGGGTTTGTTTAGCGGGAGTGGGAACGAGGTTGAGTCCTTTTCCTAAGGCTATTTTCTCTATGTCAGAAAGTTTAGCCTTGGATAGGTTGGTTATGAAACGTTCACTGTCTAATGCTAATTGTGTAAGGAGATTCTTCTTATTGAACCGTTTGTGGTTAGAGCACTTGTGTGAAAAGCGATTGGCTTTTTGTTGGGATTGAGAATGGCAAGTTCGCTTGGTAATTTTGCGTTTGGTTATTATGAGATAGGGCAGATTTATCAAAGTTTGTTTATAAGAAATAATAGTATATACTTGGAATTGCCGTAGTATACAATTATTATTAATAAATAAGATGGACAAAGCAGTTTGTAATATCTCTCTTTGGAAAAAGTGGTGGTCCTGAAAAGGACCGGTTGTTTTGTTTAGCGAAGTTGTCTGTTACTTGCTGTCACGCTTTCTCTTTACGGCCTTGGTAGGATAGGGTATTGGCCGGGTGAAAAATCCGAAGGTGAACTGCTGTTCGTAACTCTGCCCTGTTGAAGTGGTCCACCAGCCTCTGTCTTGATTGCTTGTTGGTGTCTCCCAGTCTCGTAGTGAGTTCCTTGGCTTGATGCTTATACTCCTCTAGAGCTAGTTTTGTGAACAACAGTGAGGCCTTAGTATTGACTCGTTCCCAACTGTCCGTAAAGGATGTTTGGAAGGTAACTCCTCGGTGTGGATGTGGAGGCCTCACTGTGTTTTTCAAATATGGCAGGGGTTGATTTGCTGAGATGGCTTTCTCGAAAACTGAAATCTGTTTCGTGATGTGTGTCTTGGCAGATGTCAATTTGTTGACAGATTCTGCCAGAGACTTCACTAAATTGAAATCAGTTTCCGAGAGAACTACTCGGGGAGTAGGTGTTTCCCCAGCAAATTCTTCCCGGACGTCTAGTAAAGTAATAAGCGATTCCTGTAGCTGGTCTATGAGGGGAACTTGGCCGCACTGGATGTCGCTTGAAGTGGAAGATGAAGCCGGAGACACGGGAGACGAAGTGTGTAGGACTGGAGGCTGTGGGCTGCTCTTGGTGTGGCGCTTGTGAAAGGATTTGCTCAGCTTGGTAGACATATTGTCAATGGCTTGGTGGCCGTTGTGACTCGTGTATATCAACCTTGAGCATGTTGAGTTTGGATGTGATGGGGGTGACAACAATATAATCCTCGTATAATCCAACAGTGGGTGGGTGGGTGGTGCATGGTGAATAGTAGGTTCCTTGTGGTGAATAGGTGGATTAGCGTCCAGGTGGTTCCGGCGTTGGTCTTGGCTTACAGATAAAACGCAGGAAATCTTCGGGTAGATTTTCTTGTTAAATCTGTGTTTCTTTTTACGCAAAAATGGTTGTTTTTTCCTTTCCAAATGTGGAATTTTGGGAAATAAAGAGTTTGTACCTTTTGTGCCATTGTGTGGTCTGAGTTGATTATTTTGATAAGCCAAATTTATTTTTCCTTTTTTGTATAAACGCTGCGAGGATTGCGTGTTCGCTGAGGCCCTGACTTTCGTATTGTTTTGCGCGCAGTCAACACAGGATACCAGGCTACACAGCTGGTATTCTGCATTGACTGCGCAAATCAATATGCATGTCAGGGCATCAGTGAACGTTGACACTACACAGCCTGGTATCCTGCGTCGACTGTGCGGAAAACAATATGAAAGTCGAAGCCTCAGTGAACACGCAATCCTCGCAGCGAACATAAGGGAACAGTCGTTGAGTATCACGTTCAAAATGGCAATTTTAACGGCAAATTTGATAGTGGGCTAAAAATCATCTATTTGGAGGACCGAAAATGATCGTGAGTATAACATGCATTTTTATTTCATCTTAAATACTATGCTGGTATGCGGTGCGCTGGTCCTATGGGCCGCGTACCAGTTAATTTTGCAACTCCAGTCGCCATATTTGTTGCAATACTGTTTGAATGGGATCTGAGTTACGGTGAGAATTTATCACTTTTTAACAACTTTTAGTTTGCGGAGTGGATTTTCTGGACCCGTGCAACGCTCGATGAGAGTTGAAAGAACACATAGAGCCTAGTTTTGGCGAGATCTGATTTCAAAAAAGAACTGTAGCCATGTAAACGTAAAGGGCAGAATGTTTCAAATAGGATTTTGTACATGTCACTCTATGAGGTTCGTGGAGACGATAGCGGAACAAACCTCATAGTTTTAGGAGTAGGGTACAGGTAACTCGGACCAATTCTACCTCCATGCTCGGACTCAATAGTATTTTTTGTTAGGCTTGTATTTATGATTATGTCATTACTGGCCGATAGAGGGCGATATTTCCGACATACCATCCAAAAACATCCGCTGCTAGCTACTAAAACTGTATACTATTACTAAAACTAGCATGTAGCCCAATCCAGTCTTTATCAAACTAGAAAATGACTCAATAAAAAAGACTGTTTGTATTTTATCAATTCGGATATGGAAACTTTTCCATCGACTATTTCTAGCAACAGCCCAAAATACAACCAAAGCATATCTTAATATAGAATCAAGTCATTACAAAGACCGCAAACTCACCTTAAAAAACGACGTACTTTAATCATACACCCACCTCTTTAGTCTATACAACATATTAACTGTGTTACATTGTAGTACAATTTGTACACACTTTCTCCTCGGTACCTGGTTAATGTACAAACTACAATACAACTTAACTTATGTTGTCATGTCATAGGTTCAGGTACCAGACTTTGATGATCACGTGTACAGTGGTGCGTCACGTGTATGTGGTCAGATTGCGAGGAAAACATCACGATCATTTTGTGTGGTTTGTTTACGTTTGTACTTCCCGTTGAATCTCTGTGGTTTGTCCAAACCGGTCAATAAACCTGATGAAACTGAAAGAATGTTGTAAAATGTAGTATGTTGGTCGATGGAGATGCAGGTATAGATGGAGGACACCTAATGAAATAGATAGTAACTGAGTAAGTTTGTCAGGTTTATGGATTGTACGAAATACGATTCAATTTTTTTAACGATTCGGATATAAAATAGGCCTATATTATTTATTTTGTGGTGTGCATGTACAGATGCACTGGCAGACATGACACAGTAAACTGGGCGCTGTACTTTTTTGAGATTTTGAAGACTAGACCGATAAATGTCAAAATCTCCAAAAAGGAGTGCAGTACCCCAGTTACTACTCCTAGAACTATGAGGTTCGTTCCGCTATCGTCTCCACGAGCCGATAGCGGAACGAACCTCATAGTTCTAGGAGTACCCAGTTACTGGGTCTAGTGTGCATGCATGCTGTGTATGAGAGGCGAGTGATGAGGATCTCACATGATGTCACCTTATCTGACCAACATGACCAAAGTCCATTTATAATATTTTATCAACTTTTTCTAGAATAATGGTGTTTATTCATGTTCCGACCATTTTTATTCTATGTACCTCCATGGAGGCATGGTCAGCTGTGCGATGATTCTCCTCCTTGATGAAATTTTTACTTGTCCCTTTTCAAAAAATTCTCTCGAGCAACCCAACTGACTTAACTATTGACTTTTCTAAGAAGGTAAGACTATTGACTGAGAAATATTAGTGGAGGTCAAATACGGCAGGTGAGTTTGTCATCCCATATTTAAATGAAAGTTTCTGCCATGATCTTCTGTTTGTATTTGTTGTAATCATCCAGAATTTAAATTTTGAATGAATAGTAAAGATTTTCAAGAAGAGACTGAAAACTTATTTATTGTACTCCAAAGTAATTACATCTTAAGTTGTTTTGATTGATTAATGGATTGATTTATTGATTGAATAATTAATGCTCCCGCTACAAGACATAGTGTTAGACATTGATTTACAAATTGATTTAAGTCGGGTTGGTGGAGACAGTACATTCATTGGATAACTAGGGTCAAGTTCAGAGTGATTGATGTTAAAAACACCTTCAGCTGCCCCCTCCTAGAGAGATCATGCACTTCGTGTACTTCTGATCTTGCAGAATTCAATGACATTGCTAAGAGGTGTGTGCGGGCGTGTCTGAACAGAGTATGAACTCAGAGATCATGTATAGACTTGATAAGACGTAGGAAAAAGATGAATGTTAACAATTTTCATCGAGGCTGGGTCAAAAGAAATGAATGAAAATCAAAATTCATTTTTTAATTAAGGTAATAGAAATAAATTATTAACAATTTGTTTTTTTTTCCTCTTCTTTTTCAAACTACAAAGTAGCATGCTGGAAGCCAGGGGAAAGATATTAATTTTTCCTGAGCTGGAAGCAATGTTCTAAAAAATACCCAACTTCATGGTTTGAGATACTTTGTTCTTCAGTGTATGAATAGTCTCTCAAAATATGAAAATCTCAAATTTGGCTTGAGAAGAAATTTTATTTTTTAAACTTTGTTTTTGATTCAGTAGTAAGGTGCCATGACTTTTGAATGGCCACATTTTGACAATTATTTTATGTTTTCTTTTAACTCACTGGACCCCTTTAAGATTAGGCCTCGGATACATTTTGTATCATACATGTAATTTCCACATAAATTTAAGAGTTATAAAAAAAAACAGCTGTGCAAGTTTTTGACATATTGTGCCCCCTTTCAATTGATATGAAAATTTGATAAAAAATTGTATCAGTGTAATCTGCATAAAATGCAATGACTTTATGTTTTCCTCCAATGAGCTGCTTACAAATTGTGTCTGTAGGAAGTCTATTCTCTGTGTCTCTTTTGTAAACATGATTTTACAGGTGGAGGGCTCGAATTTGTGTAGTTGTAGCTCAAAATATTACTGGATCAGAAATATCTTTACTGGACCAGTCAATAAGAAAAACTAACTGCACAACAGTTTAACATGAACTGTTTTTATTTGAACAAGCACAATAATTTACAATCACATTATTCTATAGTTAAGTATACCTCGGCTAAGGAAAGGCACAAAGGAAAGGTGCAAAGACAGCCTTGGTCAAGGTTAACTGACCTGAGGCTAAAATGACTAGCCTTGTGCTGGCAGTCCAGGTGTATCAAGGTAGACGGGAAAACCATGTAACCTTTGACATCACATGTTTACAAAAGAGCCACAGAGCCTGGACTTCCTGCAGGCACAACTTGGAGGGTTAACTTCTCACATCTTTCCTCTGTCGCGCCACAGTGTCCAAGTGTCCAAACACTTTCTTGGGTGCGGTCACTGACCTCTGGACAACCCTTCCTAATTAATGGCCCATGATTGTAGTCCGAGCTGGACATAGGTAAACTAAGAGTAAACAAAAATTGGGGGCCTGCAATTTCATCCCATTACAGATGTTTTAACAAAACCATTTTTAGGACACACAGTGTTCGACCATTATCACATTGCAGTCCTGGCTTGTAAAACGAATGTTGTATGTGGGCCCCAAAACCACCCCTTTAATTGTACATACATCTGTCCATGCATAGAGTAAGGAACAGACCTTGCTCTATGGTCCATGAATAGAGCAAAGCCATGAGCACAGACACTGTTATGTAATCAGCAAGGTGGCTTATGGTACATGTATGTACCCCTTTGTGTGCAATAATACCAAGTAGGAGGTGATAATGCATAAACTTACATTGTTAGGTTAGCCAGAGCACTGTCTACCCAAGGTAAACCATAAACAATGTTGTTTGTTTTCCATCCCTTCTTTGTTAGTGATTAGGTCTTTCTTGAAGTGCTGTGGACAGATTTGCACTGCAACTGTATGAAGAGAGCAGGAACTGTCTGCATTTCTGGTGTTTGGAGAGAGGAGTCTTTTCCATGCTTTGTTTTTAGTTTGAAGAATTTTGGTCTGTGGTTTGGAGTAGGAGAGAGTGCTTTTGGAGATTACTGATTTGGATTACTGAACACCGCATTACAAAAAGATCAAGTTTGATTTGGAAAGGTAGGTGTTTTAGGGGCTACCTACCCTCATTATATGTAGGAAAGTGTGTGAAACCAGATTAATTGTAGATTACCCTGAACTTTTGTTGAAGGGTTTTCTCAGGCTTCTGAGCTACAGTGAATAATTTAGCTTTTGGGGCATCATTGGTTTCATTACCAGAAATTAATAATAGGCCTAATAATAATAGTATTAATGACAATAGACCTTTCTTGTGCAACGTCACAGCCTGAGTTTTGGCCAACCAAGGTGGAGAAACTACAGGGAGCCATCAATTAGCCAAAACAGAAAGTCACAGTTCGCAAAAATGTTGAACAAATATTCAAAAATTGTTTAGAATTTGTGGAAACAAACCAACCATTAATGGGATGTATTTTCTTTAAATAGAAAGTTTGCAAAAAGGTTGAATTTGGTCACAATGTCTGTCAACAAAACTGTACCATTTGCTACATTTGGCCGTCCATGCCAACCAGCGGTTTGTTTATCAACAACAGAAAGGTCTATACCAGAATGGAAGGCCTCTTGCTTATTAATTATGGAGGAAGGAAATAAATCCTCCATGCTTAAATGCAGCTGATGGTAGGCAGGTAGACCAATCAATGTCCAGTTGTGTATTTTATCTTGTGCATTGCATATTAGTTATTACATTTTTTTTATCTGTTTCTAATTTTGGTAACAAATAATTAACAAAAATAATTTTGCTTCATGATGGAGCCCAAGAATGTGCGCTGTTTCGTACCCAAGTCGTTTTGTACCCAAGTTGTTTCGTTCCCAAGTCGTTTCGTTCGTAGGTTGTTTCATACCCAGGGTTCATAGCACAGTGACAAATGTAAAGGCTTCCAAGTATTTTTCTATTGAACAACAATGGGACTGCCAATCACTCTTGATGGGTTCACGTGAAATGTGTTGTCACTGCGGGTTTTTTTTTTGGTTTTTTTTTCTACATGTGGATTGTGTGGTATTCTTGAGCTTTGATTTTTTTCTAACATGATTTCTTGTGATTGTGCCATTAAGGGAAATTGCACTTTTTATTATTTGAAAAAGTAACAAAATTCATTTCACATTGTTTTTCCATTTTCATATTGACTTTATATAGATGTCTATAATTTTCAAGATTACTTTTGACTTGATAAAATCTATTAAAGTATAAAAATGTGTTGTCGCTGTGGTT
This sequence comes from Marthasterias glacialis, assembly GCA_911728455.2. NCBI lineage: Eukaryota > Metazoa > Echinodermata > Asteroidea > Forcipulatida > Asteriidae > Marthasterias > Marthasterias glacialis. Next base: position 17,342,363 of record OU452227.1, on the reverse strand, counting down.
TGTTTGTTTGTTTGTTGTTGTTTTTCGGACCTGTGGTGTTTTTGTTTTTGGTTTTTTGGTTGTTGTTTTTTAGCTTGGATTTTATCTTAGACCATTGACCTTGTGGTTTGTGGTATTTTTGGTGCTTTGATCTTTTTTGCATGACTGGCTTAATCTCCTGCAAGGCCTTTGTCATTCTACAAGGGGCACTCCTACGGGAAAAGTTTATGGGAAACTTTTGAAGGGGCATGAAAGCCAAGACCAGGGCAACAGAGGCCATGACCTAACATGGCCTCTGTATACAATTCCAGGCATGCTAAGGAAATGCAACCAGAGAGAAAGAACAAGACCCTGGTAATAGGAGATCTTTTCCTTCCTAAATATACGTGATGCAATTCAATATTTAAAAAACATAAACTAATATTAATTACACTGACACTTAAACCAGTGAAAAAGGAAGCTAACCCTGTAAGCTGAAGTATCCTTACTGGACAAAAAACACTTTGACATGTTTTCCTGTTTTTCACCAGGATTTTTTCTTTTTTCACTAATCATGCTAATCGTAATTTAGTAAAATGCCTAAATGCTCCATGCACTTTTTAGTGCAGTTTTTTTGTGGAGATGATGACATAAAAGTAAAAGTAACAGGGATGAGATTTTTTTGGAACTTTGACAGAAATCCGACTTTGTGGGCACACTAAATCTGTGCACAGCATTGATGGCTTGCGCCCTAATTCCTTTGACAGCATGGTTTATCTGCCCACAGTATCTCGGAAACTTTAGCTTGTTAGCTTAAAACTACACTACGTGTAGGTTTTATTTTAATCAAATGATAACATGTAGGATACCCTGGACAGACCAAAGGATTATTTTACAGTTTTAATGTAAGATTGTATTCTTTCTTGTTGTATTTTGTTTTTGTTTCTTGCGGGCTGATTGCTAAATTTTGATATTGGCATGATGAAGAGGCATTGTTTTGAACCCATTGAGTATCATGTGCGGTCATAATAATCAAAATTTTGGCACTCGACGCTCACTCATACTAAATTTCTGACTTTTTTTCGATTTCTAACAATCTCATCCCTGAAGTAAATCATTGGTGTTTAGCTTGAGTAAATTTATCACCATTCTCTAATATTTAGAGATTTTTAGTAGGTCAGACAAAACTGTTGAGAATCGCCTGTGTTTTCCTACTGCAAGTTAGACCTCATTTAATAAAAATGATAATAATAAGTTCTTACAGAGTGCTTTTTGTAATTATGAGACTCATTTATATGGCATCTTGTAAGGGTTTACATGTAGGTGATGGGGTACAATCTGCAGCCAACTATGCCAGAATCACACAGGGGCAAGCCCCTTCTCTTTGCAATGAGTTTACTGGGTTCTTTTACCCATATTACACTCACGGGACCGACATGTAATGGCTTTCAGTCCCATCCAAATATCCCAATATCAGAAGGGCTTTCTATCCCATCCAAATATCCCAATATCAGAATGGCTTTCTGTCCCATCCAAATATCCCAATATCAGAATGGCTTTCTGTCTCATCCAAATATCCCAATATCAGAATGGCTTTCTATCCCATCCAAATATCCCAATATCAGAATGGCTTTCTGTCTCATCCAAATATCCCAATATCAGAATGGCTTTCTATCCCACCCAAATATCCCAATATCAGAATGGCTTTCTGTCCCATCCAAATATCCCAATATCAGAATGGCTTTCTTTCCCATCCAAATATACCAATATCAGAATGGCTTTCTTTCCCATCCAAATATACCAATATCAGAATGGCTTTCTTTCCCATCCAAATATACCAATATCAGAATGGCTTTCTTTCCCATCCAAATATACCAATATCAGAATGGCTTTCTTTCCCATCCAAATTTACCAATATCATAAATGGCTTTCTTTCCCATCCAAATATACCAATATCATAAATGGCTTTCTGTCCCATCCAAATATACCAATATCGTAAATGGCTTTCTGTCCCATCCAAATATTCCAATATCATAATGGGTAAGTGTCTTTCTTAACGAATACTTGCGGATACATGTGTCAAGACCAAGACTCAAACCCACACTCTGTTGATCAGAAACACCAGAGCTTCAAGGTCCAAATGTCAGTTATAATTATTGAATTGTTTTTCTTGTTTTGTTTACGTAAAGGAATTGTTGTGCTGGGAGAGCAGTGAACATACATGTAGTAATTGTCTGCAGCAAGAGTCACTACTACATCAACAAGATGATTGGTGGACTGATGCCAATCTTTGCTGTTACCATGGTAATGATACAGTCATCAAGCCGGTATCATGCTGTTAATTGTAAGTTATCTCCAGGGACAAAATTCTTGCTCTTTCGAAAAAAAACAACCAAAATTAAACCCTGTCCTTCTCACCATGATAATTTTCAAGCCTGATACTTGACAGAGGCAATTGCCTTCGTTGCCCCTGGTCATTGCATTCATGCCCTTGAAATGTTCCAATAGAAATGTACAATTTCCTCATAGAGGTGCCTTTATCAAGTAGAAAATTATGCCTTGGTGCCCCTTGCCCTTTCAAGAACAAAGCAATCAGGCCTGCGTTCTGTATTTTTAAGCTTGACCATGGTTTGACTTTAGTGAGCTGCAAATGCAGAAGGCAAATAATCTAAATAACTGGTATTATTATTATTAATATAAATGCTGGTATTATTGTTATTATAATAGTGGCTTCTTGTAATAGCAGTCAAATTCGTCACACAGTACGGCTCATGGTGCCCAAACATCCCTGGGCCATTTATTTTATTCCTTAACCATCTAACATTGTCTACATGTAGGCTCCCTGGGGAGTATACAGTCTGTGCTGCTAAATATGTAGCCCACCAAGCTGAATCAATCACAAGAACAACCTCTACCCTTACAGGTCCTCATTTTACCCTCTGGGTGAAGAGAAGCAATAGACAAAGTGCGCGACCCACGTCACATGACCTGTAGTGGGTAATAAATGTAGATGAACGTCGTCCTCCATAGTAAAGTGCGGTACGGTACATGATGATTGTTGCATTTTGTTTATTCAATCGAGGCATTTCTTTCTCGAAATCTTTGAAAATTTTTCCAGAGTTTGTACCAGAGACCTTTGAATGGCTGAATAAAGCCAGTACCGACAGTTCCACTCAAAAAGTCTTGCAAATTCTACTAGGAACAGATATGTTCACACACTTTTCAACACACCCATTTCACAGTTTTGAAGCTGAAACCATCCAAAAAAGGGCTTTCCAAAACTGTGTGATTCCTTTGTCTATTTGAAATTCTGCAAGGCTAAGTATAAATGCTCACTTTTCCAACGTTTTTTACTCCCACCCCCCCTGTTTTTGTTTACAGTGATACATGTACATTACAAACAAAATAACAGGCGGGTAACTACATCATTGGCCCATGCCGGTAGTGCATAGCTCAAAATAAACCTCTTTTGTAGTAGAATACTATGACTGTGGTAGTTTACGAAACAGTAATATGATTGAAATCAATGTCACAACATACAACTTCAATAAAAGGGCTTAGTAACTGTGCTATTATTACTAAAAGCCGACTGTTGGTGGGACTCTGTCAGTCACAGCATGTATTTGCACGTAGTTTGCCATCAGCTGAGATGACGTAGTACCCACTTCAGGTCACATGATGACATGTAAACATTGGTCCCACAATCGCAATCGGTCTATTAGTATTATAATTAAATGTCTTGCTCAAGGACACAAGTGTCATGACTGGGATTCGAACCTATACCCTGATTACTTAGCCACCAGAAGTTGAATCCAGTGCACTAGACCGCTCAGCCATGACAGATCATGCTTTACCAAGAGATTATTTATGTATGGACAGTTTCATGTTTTTATTTTTGATTTTGTTTTCAATTTAGGTCTGGAGGCCAGACTGGTGGTCACTAATGATGGGCCAACAATCCTTGGGTCGACCACAACGTTTGTAGCAACCCTCAGCTTCTTGCCCCAGAAAGATGAAAAACAGCCCACTCTATCCAATGAAAATACTTTATATGATTACTTCTGGACGCAGACAATCTGTGGGAAGGAACAAATGGTCACGATGAAGCAAAACCGGACATGCAACTACACACAGGTCTACTCCTGCCCAGAAGATGTAGGTCATCACTCGATGAAAGTTACTGTTAAAATTTGGGATTTTCTTGTATTTCGTCGCATTGCAAGAAACACATCAGCGTTTACAATAACAGGTAAGAGATAGTCTATGATGCAACAATCGTGCAAAATGCACATTGTATTATGAACTTGCTTTTAATCTTAGGCTGTGTTGGATTTGACGACATTGTCGTTGGCTGTGGCCGCAATGCTGAGAAAGCCAATTCTGCAACATTGATGCTACTGCCAACAGCCATTACCGTAACTGAAGTGGCTTGATTTGTGCATGGCCTTGGTTGAATTTTTGTATTGAAAAAGAAATTTATTTGTCAGAATGTCATTGACCTTGGAAACAGTGTCAAAGGAGATAAATGGCAACTTTATTTACCCTTCATCCCTTGAGTGAGTTACTGGAATCCTTCTTCAACCCAACAAAATCCAACACCATATGGTACATGTAACTTGTCAACAGTGAAACTATTGCACTCTAGTTATAATGGTATGCCTGATCCCAAGTAAAGCATCAGTCTGCTACATGTACATGTAGGTGCAGTCCTCAGTCCAACAGACTGTATCTAGGCCTGATACTTCACAGAAGCAATGGAGGCAATCGTCTTCATTGCCCCTGGTCATTGCCTCAGTGCCCTTGAAATGTTCCAATAGAAATTAACAACTTCCTCGTAGAGATGCCCTTTATTAGGAAAAAAATGACTTGGTGCCCTTGCCCTTTCAAGAACAAAGCAATCTGTCCTGTGTATAAAAACGTGTAGTTGGATTTTGATGGGTTGGGGACGGTCAAATAACATTCGATTGCATGCTCAAGTTTTAATGTTAATCATTTTTTCTCAGTGAATACCAAAGTTTGCTAAACATGAAACTATAGCTAGTAAATTAGTAAACTTGCGGGTACAACCAGGTATAACAGTATACTCTGCCTATCTTCAGGAGAAGACGAGTAGAGTATACTGTTCGATATGTTGAGAGAAGACGAGCTGAGTATACTGTTTGAAATGTCGAGACCACACTGCCTCTTTTCAGAGCCACCACTCCTCCCAAAAGAGATTTATACCTGGTTGTACCCGCAAGTTTACTAGTTCAATAGTTATAGTTTTATATTTTTATCCCTTACACCATGCAAAGCTTCAAACATTATTTGCTAAAAATGTTTGCAACCACTAGCAAATGCGCAGGCTAAAAACTCCACAATAAGTTGTCCTTAGTAATACATTTTTTAATTATCCACGAGGCTTGGTGCATGATTGTCTCACTACTGTGGTGTGAACCCAATCCATGGATTTATCAACCACAGTTGTAAATTGGTTGTTATTTTTAACTGTAGACATTGTAGATTGTCTATAAAATGACACATTTATCATATAGGCACAGGAAAAGAAAGAAAAACATTGTAAATTTCCCAGTTCTTGTTATTAATGGTTAACATACAGTGCAGATATGAGCAAGCTCAAGATCATGTTTTTGATTATTATGTACACATTACTAAGTAGCCAGTAACTGCTGGAATTTGTCCTTGTTTGTACATAGTTGTACAATGGAACTTGTGTCCTGTGTGTGGGTTTGAGCAACAACCATCTAAAAATTTGCTTTTATGGTGACTCAACTTTTTTACTGTGAACAACCACCATGACCAAAATTGAAGTCTTGTACACTGTACTTGCCTACGTGCACTCGCACACTGAATAGGATATGTTTTCACATTCATAGACTTTCTAAAGAATTAAACATAAATTGATTGGTTTTTTTGGTGGTACAGCCTGGTACTGACTGCAGTAAAAAAGGAAGTATACAGTACATACATATGGATTCAATGATAAAATGTGGTTTTAGGGTATTTCTCATAACATTGATGAAAAGCTGGTAGGATAAGTTTCAATTAAGAGTCTGACCTTGTAAAATTGGCTGCTTTAAAAAGGGGCTCCAATGTCCAATTCAGTTTTGTGATAATACAGTCCTTATGAAAGTGGGGGGAAAATTCTAGTCGCACGTTAAAATGGTGTAAAATGTCAACTTATTTGATACTCTTTCAAACTAATATTTGAAACATGACTTCATTGGGTGCCGCCTTCTGGTTGCGCCACTGTTATTGGAAAGTGAGTGCATTACAAAACTTGATTAGACCGTAGTCAGAGCCCGTCTTTAATTACTATAATTGTATCAACTGAAACTGAAACCACACTTCCTTTAATGTACATTGCTCAATGAGAACCATCGGTGTCATTCAGTTCTTCCTTATCAGAACTAATTCAGGTCACAGACAGACTAACCCCAACCTTACCAACCGCATTTCACCTTGTAATGGAAAATACACATTGCACAACAACTTCAACAACCTTGTATATATATAATTTCATATCAGAAAAAGACGCATATAACTAAAATACCTTCTCCTGCCACCCACCCCAGTCTATTTTTGCAACAATCCCACCAGAAAAAAAAACCATATATTGCCTGGAGGATCATCTGAGCCATGCTTGTAATCCGTATAAAAATATACACGTAGCGCCTTTGGCCTGATTGCACTATATGGGACGCAGAAGTGCTGTATTTGTCCATATTACATGTACAGTGTACCTTATTGGTCTTGCGGGTTAAGTAGAATTACCTTTTATTCTAATTGTCTGGGAGATTGTATTAATCAGACTTGAGGGTGCTCCCCATGCACAAGCTAGCATATCAGGCCGATAGGTGCAAATTACGGCCGATTCGCAAATAACCCAAAACAATTTTTCAAAAAAAATTGTTTTGCTTCGGCCACATTTCCAAAATTTGGGTCCAGAAAGCCCCACAGTTTTGACAAATCCTAAGGGGAACCCTGGACATAATATTTCTCAGGAGTTTTTCCTGATTTCAGGATTTCTCAAAATCTCCTTGGGTCTTCAAATTTTCTTGAAAGAAGTCAAGCAGTCACCAAAGGGAGAAAGAAATACTTCACATTGTGTCTACATGTAAGCCTGTAGTTTTGTATTTTGGTGATGGGTCCAGAATAAGGAGCTACCCCCAGACCCATTTTTTAGGAATGTTCACATTTTTCGTTGTCAAATCTCTTGGCAGGTGGCGTCTTGTGGCCAAGCGATCTAGTGCAGCGGACTCAAGTTGTGGTCATTAAATCGTGTGGAGCGTGGGTTCAATTCACAGTCATGATTCTTACTATGACCTTGAGCAAGGCACTTAACCATAATTGCTTCTCTTAACCAAGGTGTATAAATGGGAACCTGGTATTGTGTTGTAGTCTCTTAGCAATAATATAAGCAGCTTGGGGTTGTAATTGCTCCCTTTGGAGTTGATACAGTTTGAGGAATGGTCTAAGTATGCCCAATGAACAGAGATAATAATGTTGTAAAGCACCTTGATCTACATTGTAGCTATGTGTGCTATATAAGAACCAAGTGTTTATTAATATTATTATTAATTTACAACTGAAATGCATTTATTTGTTGTTTTTCAGATTATATCATTGCTAATCTTAGTTTTACACCAGGGGCATTCTGCCATACCAACGGTAAAGAGCCCTGCATCATGGTAGCAACCAACAAGTCTATCGACATGAATGTCAATATTTATGACCCTAGTGACTACTTTAAAGGAGCAATGCTGATGTATTACTGGATGTTTGGTGACGGTTTGTCAGAAACAACTGTTAATCAGGTGTGTTATAAGGGAATCGGACTCCTGGGCTGATTTTTGCAAGTTGAGTAAAGGCAGAGCTGATTGAACCAGTCCTAATGATAATGTCAAATAAGGTCAAAAAGACTCTTTTGATTGATTTCTGTACCGAAAAAAAATGTCAAATTTATGTAACTTGAATTGCAAAATCACGGTCGTAAGCTATGGCATAGGATCTAATATAATAAGAGCAAAAACCTCAAATGTTTGTTGCACATAGCGTCCGGAACGGCTGGGTCCCGCGGCTCGGAAGGGTACCCACGTATCGGGGAAAAATCCAGAGGGAGTCTTCGTCGCCCTTCCGGCTCCGCCGAAGATGTGGTTTTCGCGTCACAGGTAAATCCCAGCTTTTCCTGCATTATTCAGTGCTTTTTGTCATGCAGCGGCCGTCGTTCGGGACCATTCAGTTTTTCGCACATACTCCCTCTGTTTTCCCTTAGGTGCTGTGTTATTCTTGACACATGTGCTTAAGTACCGCAACAGCCGTACTTTTGTGGTGTTTCTCAAATCTACATGCAGCAGCCGTTTAGTTTGTTTGCAAACCCCACAGAGTCGTTTATCTGGACGGAGTCATTTGCGCAGAGTCTACTGTGCACATGATCCCCATTGTTCTATATCCACGACGATCAACATTGGCCTATATACGACAGCCCATCACACAGTTGCCGAGTTAAACTGGACCCAACAACGCTTTTATTAGCACTGGACATTATCTGGCGTTTTGTATGTATAGGGTCCGACCGAGTGAATGCTCATGTGTTTGTTGGTACTCTGTTACAAATTCAAATTTCAAAAACAGGGAGTAACAAAAAACTGCTCCAAAACCCATTAAAGACCTCAACAATATACTTTAAAATTACCTGAACTACGATGGAGATGGAGACTGGCCACTTTATACCCCAACTATCTATACCCTTCATCCCTTCCCCTTCATTTCACCCAACACCGACCGCTCCAAGCCCGATCTTCAGATCGGGCAACTTGGCTTGTTGGTACTAAACCGGGAACTGTGGCTTGATTCCTGGTTCACTCTGACTTACCTCCATTGAGCCAAACTACAATGAATAAACAATGGTGGAAGTCTCTCAATGTATCATAATCCTTTTGGAACAAAAGGACAAAGGTCTGCCAACAGGTAGTACATTTAAGATAAAACAGATGGTTTAATTTACAGTGATTTGGAACTAGGAAGGAACAAATGAGGAAAACTACTTTATCAGGGTTGTTGGTGATTTCTATTGAATGTTTTAGACCAATTTCGGTGACGGTGCTCTACCAACTGAGCTATCTACATTGTACATGTAGCCCTATTTTGTCAAATTTCATTGGGGGGCAGTCAGAAGTCATACACCTGTATAATGCCGTTTGTTGCCAGGGATTGTCCAGTTTACGATACAACCTGGGAAGCGGCATTGTAAGGGGATGGCCTTTTTAAGGGAATGCAACTTTTTCTTTAAATATCAAGTAATAAACCACAAGTGAAATTGACTTGGTAGTTATAAAGTATCACCACATGCAAGAAAAAAAACTAGCACTAAGCCCCATGCTTTCTCCACATTTTTGCAGCCATGGACGTCTCACAACTACATGAAACGGGGGAATTTTAGCATTACTGTTAATATCACTGCCATCTTCTCGAACAACCGCAATTATTTATCGGGAGAGACTATTAAAAAAGGAACAGTGAGTTATAGTTTACGGACGATGGGTAAGTGTTCATTTAGCAATCATGATAACATGACATCAATGTAATTATTTCGTCAGGAATATTGACAAAAGTTGCAAACATAACGAAGATGCTGTTTAGAATTACCACCACCTTTATAAGGGCAGATGGTTTGAGATTAGTTTGAGTTTTCACAAAGAAAACTAAAAAAAGTGTTTTCTTGAGGCATGCAACTTTTCTTATAATTTAGTGTAAAATAGAAACACTTTACATAGTTTTGTGTGTGTGGCAGTTTCCTTTTTTGCAAAACAAAGTTGCAATAAGAGCAAGGCACCAGTGTTCTGTAGGCTCCAGGCACTAGTGTACCACATCTTGTTGTATTTTTGTCGGCCCTCAATTTTTTTTCAGGCTTTAGGCATATAAATTTTGTAATTCTTTTAAACATTGAGATTCATTTTGTTATTATTTATAGATGCAATCAAGAATCTGACAATCCATGGAGCTACTGATGTGGAAGTTGGAACCAAAAATCGCTATGAAATAATTTGCAGTGCTAGGTAGGAATCAGTTCTGTTGTAATAACTACAATTGAAATGTTAAGTGTTCTGGGTGTTTTATGTGCATTACACAATGCACAGGACATACAGTTTTACCATACTGACCAAAGTGGTAAGTGGTTTCGTGTGGGGGATGCCTGGACATGTGTGGGTAAACATGACTCCCTGAATTGAATTACTTACTTTTGGTCAATACTGTACGACCCATCTGAAAGATGTGGGCTTGTTGTTAAGGAACCCTATCATGTCCCAGACAAGCCACCAACCTTAACGTTACATGGAATGGTCTCCCATCCAACTACTGACCACATTCAATGGTGCTTAACTTGGCAGCTACACCACCTCTTCCATTTAGCTAACTGTCTGTATTGACATGATTGACCCCTTGCACCAATGTCACACGTGGCTACTGTCTACCACGCTCATTTCGGGAGTTAAATTGCTTGTAAAATTTATGATATGCGTGCAAATGCAGCTTCGCCAAAAGTGCACACTATACTGTTTAACACACAGGGACATTGACTTCCAAAATGGCAAACCAAAATTATAGTGATGATGACGTCAGGTGAATTAGGCCAATACCATTTCTTTTTTAAGATAATTTTCGCTTTCCTCCTCACTGCAGCCTACCTATCTCCCTGTGTTGGTATGCTGTGGACCCATCCTACCCCTCTCCATATCCATTGAGCCTCTTCAATACTATCCCATGTAAGCGGGTAGTTCTGACGAATCAAACCAGGCTAGAGATTTATCCACAGTTTAACTATACAGGTGGCTACCGTGTTGGGGTGTACGCTCAAAATGCCGTCAGCTTCTCAAAAACCTACAAGAATGTAAAGTCAGTCTGTAAGTATTTGTACTTCTTGTTTTACTGTAAACCCAGGAAAAAGGACACTGCACTGTGAATTTTATTTTTTGGAAGAATATATCATAGTCAGAATATGTTAGTATAATTAACTATATTTTATCTCAAAGGCTTTTTGAGGATGAAAATAGTTGTTTGGAGTGATTTTTTAAACTTTTATGTACGTTATTGTTGCTTGGGGCATAGCGAAGGTGTTTCCTTTTTTCGACTTGCAGACTACCAATACTCCCCACCATTTCAAGAAATATTATTGCACACAGCATGCAACCCCACTGTATTAAATAATGTCTAAAGTAACAAACACTAGTTTGTTCTGTGGCTGACAAAATGACTGACTTTTAGTCTGGATGCCCTTTAAGCGATATTTTCTGTTTAAGCAGCTCTCTGAATTTAGACCCGCCTGTTGTTTTTCCTCCATGTATAATCAGATATTGGCCTAATTTCATAGCGATACTTAGCAGAAAATACTGCTTAACAATTTTGCTCTGAGGAAAAATGAGCAGGATACCAGTCAAAAAAGGTGCATGTGACATGGCATTTTGGCTGGTTATCTGGTAAGCATAATTTTGTTGTGCTAAGCTATTTTATGTGCTTAAGCAGCTCTGTGAAGTTGCGCTCTGGTTTGGCCATATTGAAAACTGTTTAAACACATCTTTCTAAATGTTTATTCCCTACAGCATTTGTTCCTAAGCGAGTAACCGGTCTTACCCTGGGTATCTTAATTGGTATTGCATTCTGCATTCTCTGTATTGTTGTCCTGACTAGCTACGTCAGGAAACAGTCACATGAACAGGTCGAGGTAGCCAACTTTGACTTCCAGAATTCACAACGCCGGAAACCAAGCACAAGCATTTTGCATGAGTCAGGATTGGGAATACAGGAAAACACACCCTTGGCTAAAGACTTTAATAAGAACCAGATGTTATGATAAACCAGACAGCCTATGTCTTACCAAGTTTCACCAAAAGGAAGATTATTGTGTATAGATGGGTTGCAATGGACGCCATCTTTGATGACAATTTCTATTTTGGCTTGTAGCCAGGCAAAGCTCTGTAGATTTGCCACAACTTAAGTTGCTTACCAACTTATCATGAAAGGAGTTTATGAAATGCACTTGTCTCACATGCAGTACTTATATGTAATATACAGTTGTGCGCTCCTAAATGAGCTGGCATTGTCATTAAAGATGGCTGATTTTTCCCATTGTTTACGTCATGTGCAAACTATCTATATGAGAATGTGGATTATGTTTAAAGTCTCTAAACAATGCCCCATGATTCTGAGAAATGGGAAGTTTTTATTGAGCTTAGCCATCAAGGATTTGAGAAGCAAAAGAGGTCGAAGAAGCTGCAAACCCTTTGATTTCCTTTATGCAATAGACCTCATGTACAACACTGCAGATTGGTACATTCACGCAGGTCAAAAGGAGGTTACTTATTTCCAAACAGCATGCGCCGCGTTTACATAGGCATGCGTTTCCATTATTTCATCATCCTTTTACCTCTAAGATAGTGGTGGGATGACAAAAATGTATATGAGGGGCTACTCACAATTATCAACATTTTAACGAGCATAAAAACCATAAACTTTTTCAGGATCCCCCTTCCTTCCCCCCCCCCCCCCACACACACAAAGTGAACAAAAGAAAATGTTGAATTCATGTGATGCTAGCTGTATGGCATGCGATATGATGGCTGGGAGTGAGGAAGGCTGGCACTCGATTCTAATCTGCAAATGATATGTACAAATCCATGATCTTACGATGAGTTTAGCCTTGATTACTGGCATGAGACAAGTAAACAAAATCAACATTTTGTTTCATTCCATCCCACTCCCTCCCCACCCCAAGAGTACAGTTTGTACGCTTGTCAAAATGTTGACGATTATGAACAACCCCTAAGGTCAAGTCACAAGAAGCGAACAGGTTACTACAGTCCTTAATGGTCAAAGATCTCTTGGATTGGCCTTTCTGTGAACTTCAAACTATGTTTTTTGTAAAAGTACGATTGTATTCTGAATTCAACTTGTCTTAAAGAATATGCATTATATATGTTCATGTACATCAAAGTGCATTTACACTTTTAATGGCTGTTTTATTAAGTAATGTCACAATGTAATTTTTTGATAGCACTTTCAACAGATGTGCAGAGTGTACTCATGTTATTGCATATTTTGTCCATTGTGTGCTTAATCTACATAATCTACATGTACAGTTGTAATTTAAATTTGTTCAATTTGTTTTCATGCTTGTTACTGTTTATACTGTTACACATGTACATGAATACCTTTATATTATTAATTAATATGTGAATATTGTTATTCTACTTTTCAATTCAAATGACGCTAGATTGGATACAGTACCCCTCTGTAAATCTTTGCAGAACAGTTCTCAAACTCTGGGGTTGTAAACTACTTGTGCAATACACTTTTTATACTTTTTCTTTTCAACCAATGCAGATGCTTAACTTTTACTGAAAACACAGACTCTGTGGACAGATTAGTTGAAGACTGTTTCGAACCAAAGGAATGATAAATGTAGGCATGCAATCAGAGCAGTAGATAGACTAACATTAAGGCAAGAGCAATCAGTAGGACGCTAAAGCTGTATATATGTAGTTCTTTTCATTTTAAACCCTCCTGAGGCAGAAGTTCATGGAACTGAACTATCCTGTTTGTAAGTGATGACATTTGGAGCCGGAAGTGCTATGTAAATAAATGGTATACATACATGTACGTCAGCAGCTATGTTTTTTAATGAATTGCATGTATCTGGATTTTTGTCATAGGGCAGGGGGGGCCACCTGGGGGAGGGGGAAAAACCCCCCGACTATGCCGCTGATGCACATGATAATTCGTTACACTGCACTTCCGGCTTTGAAACTAGTGCAATGTAAAGCAATGGTAGACATACATTTGCAGGAACATTTTGTGCCTCCTGGGAGAGAAAGTAATTTGACATATTCAAATATGTTAGTTATTTACTTTTAAGTAGTTGTCGCAGTGGCGTAACCCCTCTTGCCCCCCCCCCCCCCCCCCCCATTTAAGATCGACAAAATACACAAATGAATGGTTCGATAGAATAGCTCCCTGGCTCCCTAAATTACATCTTTGCCCTCGCTTGCCCCCCCCCCCCCCCCAACATGCACAATATGTCTGGTTATGCCACTGAGTTGACATCTTTATTGTATTTCATAACACATTGTACTTGGAAAGGAATTGCCAACACTTAGGTCATTGTAGTGTACATTAATGACAATTTAGTCTTTTTCTTGTAACAATTGTTCTTTGTTGTTTTTTGTTATAGTTTCATACTTCAGTCATTTTTGTTTGTAAGAATATGGATTTATCATTTGAATTGGTGTTACTGTGTATTTGTGTTTTGGTGAAGCCTTTAATATTTTGTAAAGAGATGTAGCCTTCCGTACATATGTAGTAGTCAATGTATAGTCTGGTTAATGCATTTTTCTAGTCTCTACAGTTTCTGAAATCATCAAATAGATTGTTAGCTCTGAAATTTGGTTTACAGTAGATTTTGGTTTTGAATGCAGATGTGGTTTTGTCAATAATTGTTTAGTGGGGTGTCCAGGCAGAGCGATTGGACTTAAGCTCTAGTGGTGTTGTCAGAGCGTGGGTCCTTGAGCCCCAGTGTTTCTGGCATGTCCGGCAGCATTTCCACCTCACCATTATTATGGTTGCTTCGCCTCAAAAAATCATTCTTAACCAGCTGCACCAGATTTGATAATTCAGGCTGGGAGTGTCATTTATGGCGCATTCTAACTGTACACTATTATTATTGTTATTATAAGATGCATGTTTTCTTTAAAGGGCCTGTGTCATCATGATTATAGCAGTAAATGGAATAACCCAGTTACTACGCCCCCGTACGCACCCGCGGTCACATCACAATTTTACAGTCACACCTTTTGACAGTTTGACAAATTGACAATCACCCTTTGTGATTTGACTTCAAGCGCGCATGCGCGTGCAGTATCTGGGTGAGAGTTCATCTTTCCACGTACAGCCACAGGTTTTGTAATGTAGATTCCTTTTTGACTTATCATGACACAGCAATGCAAAGTTTTGATTAAAACTAGTGTAAGAAGAACACATTATAATGTTTTTAAATTATAACTGTTATAAAATCTGTAATAGATAATTTTACTGTTGAAATTGTAATATATAAACATATATTTGTATGTTAAGACACACTGTTTTTATAAAGAAAGAAAAAAATGAAAAATTACTTCGTATAAAAGAGTCTCATCATGTTATGTTTCTTTATTAAATACTCAAAAAAAATTGCCCAAATAATAGAAGGTAAATTATGAAGTCAACATACCAATCACATCTCAAGTGTTTTAAAGATGGGGTAAAGGTCAAATTCTGTTTTGTGATGGACTAATTTTCATATAGATAGAGTCCCTTATGAAAGTGGGGAAAAAAATACAAGTCTCTTACCTAAACTTAAAAAGGTGTAAATCCCATTGTATTTTATACCCTTTCAGTGTGAAATTTGTCAACATCCAAAGACGTCAAATTTCATATGGGGTCTGTACATTTTTGTACAGGGAATTTTGAGTTTTTCCTGAATATTCAATCAAAACGGCGATGAATTTAGCCTTTTGACTGACAAAAAATGCCTGTGTGGAATGTACAGATCCATTTATTGCCGACATCCAGTGACATCACATTTCAAATTTTGCTCTGAAAGAGCATCAGTTCTGCAGTTATGTGCAAATCTGTTATGTTTTCAATCTTATCAATGTTGTGCACATGCTTCAATGACTAAAAACCCAATTTGTTCAAGTTAGTCTGAATGCATGTACTTTATACACGCACAATACAGATGGAAAGTTTGTTCACTATGTATAATTTTAATATGAGAAACACTTTGGAAGAACAATTGTTTAAAACTCTCCAAGTTACAATTTATGTTAATTCACACCCTCTTTCATGGTTAGACTCTCACAATATCTTTACATACAATTTTGACTCCCAAAATGACAGACCATAAGCAGACAATAGTGCAAGGGTCTTCAGTTGCTTAGTTTAAAGGGAGGTTACATCATTAGTTTTGGGAAGAATGAATGAATTTCAATCATCTACTTTTCAAAATACACATCATACAACTTACCTGTGAATATTTCATCGAAATTCTGTCTTTACGTTTTTGAGAAAAGAGCGAAAAACGTTCTCCATTTGATCAGTTATTTTGTGCACGTTCATACTGTGCAAACCATCGCTTCAAAACGCCTATAAAGTTGCAGATTTCTTTTAAAATAAAATGACAAAATACACCTGACAAAACGATTTTATTTGATACTTGGGAATAGTATGTACTTACAGTCAAGTAAGTTTTTTTTGTAGTCACTTTGAAGTATTTTTCATTTCTATGATGTAATCTACCTTTAAGGTCTCCAATGTACATTCAGTCAGTGCATAAAACCATGTAACATGCATGGATTGGCCATTACAGAAATGGCATTTATAACAAACAAAAGCAAATAGTAATTCACCAAACCTCAAACTAGCAAACGTATTAAATCTCTGAAAACCACTCGATACAAAATAAACTTTCTTTCAGAATAAAATTACATTAAACAAAGATTTGAGTGAAAGGACTTTGGTTTTAAGCTGAAACTGCACACAACAAAATGGCAAGAAAAATATACCCTAAAAAATATACATTTTCATATATTTTGATCATTCCTCTCAAGCACTGCAATCAATTACGAAAAACTGCATTTAAGTCAATCAGGAAATGTAACTAAGGCATTATGGCATACTGCCCAACCAGTACCCACTTACATGGCTCTGCTTGTTGTTGGTTATGGCAACAGAAAAATCCAAACTGTACGCGAATGTATTTCACAAGTTAGCAAGGATTTTTGTGTGTGCATGTACATACTTCACGTTACTAAGCATTTTGCCTATACAGCTAGCGCAAACATTTTGCCCTAACCCTGTAAGGGGATAATGGTGATTGTAAGCGCAGAATCCCACAGTAAGTAAACTTCTGATTATCCTGTTGGTAAATCATTGCGTCACACACGTGCGGATCTGCAGCACACCCAAAGTTTTCGCTCCTACCAGCTCCAAAGCTGTATTGTTACCAAAAATTGCCCATGTCACTGTTCAAAAGCATTTCTTATGACAGAAACTTTTAGTTCTGAGAAAACCTTAGTCTTTGAAGAGCTTATGTAAAAGCCAAATCCAATTATTAAACTTTTCTTGCGTAAATCGTCAAAAGAAAAATAGCTCAATGCAACTCCTATGGGCTTCTGGTGATCAGTGAAGCCAGTTTGTGTGAAGTGGGCATGGCTTGCAGCGGAATTACGTTAACACCAACAAGATTTTGGAAGAAATAATAACTGATCATTCTCTTATCTCTGGAGCAAAAGCTCTTGGTTTCTTACTGTAGTCCTGGTGTACTTGACCTTTTGCCTTTGCCAGCCACAGCTTTCTTTGTAGCGCTTCTGTTTGAGTTTTCTTTTCTAATAAATCCTTCTTTTGAATCTGCGTTACTTGATTCATGTACCGCTCTGTCTGCTCCCGGGTTCGAATCTGGAACTCCTTGTGACTCTTCAACGGATCCTGTACCTCTACAGGGGGGCCCATGAGGATTTTGGTGACACTTCGGCGGTGTTTCGGTGGGGACTGACTGCCTGGATCAATACTGCTAAGGCCATGCATCAGCATCGGAGGAATGACAACAGGCTGTGTGTGTGATGTGGTCCAGCCATGAGAGGTCTTCTTGCGGACTGCAGCTTCTGTTTGTGCTGTCAGATTTGGATGGGGAGAAGATGAGAGGATTGCATTTGCACTGTGACTTCTACGGATAATATCTGGTCTCTTGGCTGAGGGCGCACGGCCAGAGCTTGGCCGAATGAGTATAGACTTCTTTGGTTTTGTCAGGGTTTCTTTGGGAATGCTGGATGGTGTCATTTTAGAATGTAAGCTTATATGAGGCTTTTTGTCAAACTCTTTTGTTTCAAAGTAAGTGATGACAGATGCTTCTGAGGGACAAGCAGATTTCCTCTCTTTGTGCCGTTTGTTCGTACTATTGACTGAAAACTGAGTTAGAGTTGGACTAACAGGGGGACGGCTCTTGTAGTCAATTTCTAAAGCATTTGCCGTTGTATTTTGTACAAGCTGCGAGTTCTTCTTTGAGCTCTCAATACAGTTCATTGTTAAAAAGAGTTTATCCCTAGGGGTGGGTACATCCTTAGTGCGTAGGTGGGATCTGATTAGAGCTTTGGTCTCCGAGAGGGTCATCTCATCATTAGCATTCTGCGTCTGACTTCCCCTAACGGGAGCACTGTGTCCACGCATTGGAAGCTCAAACTTGGCTCTTCTTAAGATCCCACTCTTGGTGGAGAAGGCAGTGGGCGGCCTGGTCCCTCCATGGCTTCCTGTTGGCGGTCGAGATAAAGTTAAGCTACCTCCCACATCTTGCTGCGATTTTGTTCTTCCCACTACAGACTGAGGAGTGACTGCTCTGGACAAGCTCGTCGGCGGCCTTGAGGAGGCTGTTGGTGGTCTGGAACCAGCAGTCGGTGGCCTGGAACCAGCAGTTGGTGGCCTTGAAGACCTCATGTAGGACTGAGAATAAACTACTGAACCATCCTTACTCCTAGAAAGGACTACATTCCCAGGAGCTTCATCCTTCAAACCCTGTACATTATGATAAACGCTGCCTTTCAGACTTGAAGCAAATGAAACCTCCCTAACCTGTTTCTGTATTTTCTTTGCCGTCTCTAACTTCTTGGCGTGTAAAGTGCGAGCGCTGTGACCAAACTGTGACCCTTGGTCAGATGATTTCGCTTGGTGATGGCGGATGATTTTGGGGTTGCTAGCCCCTGCCCTCTCGCTGCGCTTGGCCCTGATGAAGGGGTAGGTGTGTTTTCTAAGTGGAGCATCACCGTAGTGATTCTTGTACCGAAGAAGCTCAATCTTTTCCTCCTGTTCATAATCCCATTGGACATCCTCAAAATTCAAGACTAGAAGATTGTTCACTGTGTGTAAGACAATCCTGTAAGAAATGAGAGAGTTCCTATTATTGTGTTTGTAGGTTATTTCAGTTCAGCAATTTCAATTAAACTTTTTATAGTGAATATTATCTTTTGGAATGTTATCATTGTATTCTTCTATCTTCCAAATCTAATTGATAAGTTGACAAGAAAATCATAAAC